>CM047813.1:62080430-62680430 GCA_026214975.1 Gentiana macrophylla | reverse complement strand
ATTCCTAGAATATAGGCTGCCTCACCCAAGTCCTTCATGGAGAAGTTCTTGGATAACCAAGCTTTGACTGATTGTAACATAGGCACATCATTCCCTATGAGCAATATGTCGTCTACACAAAGCACTAGGAATACAATGGCACTCCCACTAACCTTCTTGTAAACACATGGCTCATCTTCGTTCTTGATGAAGTCAAACTGTTTGATTATCTCATCAAAGTGAAGATTCCAACTCCGAGAAGCTTGATTTAATCCATAAATGGATCTTTGCAGTTTACACAACATCCTGGCGTCATTCGTTGTGAAACCCTGAGGCTGTGTCATGTACACCTCCTCAGATAGATTTCAGTTAAGGAAAGCTATTTTCACATCCATCTGCCAGATTTCATAATCATTGTATGCAGTAATAGCAAGAAAATTTTAATGGATTTTATCATGGCGGGTGAAAAGGTTTCATCATAGTCAAATCCTTGTCTTTGCTTATAACCTTTTTCCACTAACCTAGCCTTGTAGGTAGTCATGTTACTGTCCATGTTGGTCTTTCTCTTAAAGACCCATTTGCACCCTATAGGAACTATTCCTTCGGGTAGATCAACTAAGTTCCAAACTTGGTTTTCTTTCATGGATTCCATTTCAAAATTCATGGCTTCTAGCCATTTCTTTTTGTCATGCCTTAATAACACCTCCTCGTATGTTCTAGGGTCCTCATCTTACATGAGATACATGCCTGTGTACCTTTCAGGTTCACGGCATTCCCAAGTAGATCTTCGAGGTGCTAGTGTGTCCACGGTAGAGGTTGGCATCATATCTGTATGTGGTGTCTCCTCTACTTCCATCAACTGACTGTTATCCGTAAGTGGTTCTCAAATTTCTTCAAGATCAATCTTACTCCCACTGAAACTTTCCAGAATAAACTCTTTCTCCAGAAAGTGTCTAGTCCTGGAAAAAAACACCTTTTGTTCCTCAGGATGGTAAAATTGGTACCTTTTGGTTTCCCTAGGATAACCCACAAACATACTTTTGTCAAATCTAGGTTCCAATTTGTCAGGCATCATCCGCTTCACGTAAGTCGGACAACCCCAAGGTTTTAGATGACTTAGACTCGGTTTTCTCTTAGTCAATACCTCGTATGGCGTAGAATAAACCGTATTTGATGGAACTTGGTTCAGTGTATAGGATGCAGTTTCTAGAGCATACCCCCAAAATGATTTTGGGAGAACTGCATAGCTCATCATGGATCACACCATGTCTAACAGGGTACGGTTACTCCTTTCAGACACGCCATTCATCTGTGGCATTCCGGGAGGAGTCCATTTAGGAAGAATCCCATTCTCCTTTAAATAATCTTGAAACTCTCCATCTAGGTATTCACCGCCTTGATCGGATAGAAGTGTTTTGATTTCTTTACCTAGCTGTTTCTCCACTTCATTTCTGAATTCCTACTAATTTTCAAAAGATTCTAGACTTGTACTTCATTAAGTATATGTAACCATATCTAGAATGGTCATCAGTGAAGGTGATAAAATAAGAGTATCCTCATTTGGCGTGAATTGACATTGGGCCGCACACATCAGTTTGTATGAGCTCAAGCAACTAATTGGATCTTATCCCTTTGCCACTAAAAGGTGACTTTGTCATCTTGCCAAGTAAACAAGCTTCGCACGCCTGTGTACCTTTCGGGTTCACGGTGTTCCCTGGTGGATCTTCGAGGTGCGAGTGTGTCCATGGTAGAGGTTGGCGTCACATCTGTATGTGGTGACTCATCTACTTCCATCAACTGACTGTTATCCATAAGTGGTTCTCAAATTTCTTCAAGATCAATATTACTCCCACTCACCCTTTCTAGAATAAACTCTTTCTCTAAAAGTGGCCAGTCCTGGCAACAAACACATTTTGTTCCTCAGGATTGTAAAATTGGTACCATTTGGTTTCCCTAGAATAACCCACAAACAGACATTTGTCAGATCTAGGTTCTAATTTGTCAGGCATCATCCGCTTCACGTAAGTCGGACAACCCCATGGTTTTAAATGACCTAGACTTGGTTTTCCTCTTAGTCCATGCATTGTATGGTGTAGAATCAACCATCTTTGATGGAACTTGGTTCAGTATATAGGAAGCGGTTTCTAGAACATACCCCCAAAACGATTTTGGGAGAACTTCGTAGCTCATCATGGATCGCACCATGTCTAACAGGGTGCGGTTCCTCCTCTTAGACATGCCATTCATCTATGGCGTTCCGGGAGGAGTCCATTTTGGTAGAATCCCATTCTCCTTTAAATAATCTTCAAACTCTCCATCTAGGTATTCGCCGCCTCGATCGGATCGAAGTGTTTTGATTTCTTTACCAAGCTATTTCTCCTCTTCATTTCTGAATTCCTTGAAATTTTCAAAAGCTTCAGACTTGTACTTCATTAAGTATATGTAACCATATCTAGAATGGTCATCAATGAAGGTGATAATATAAGAGTATCCTCCTTTGGCGTGAATTGAGATTGGGCCGCACACATCAGTATGTATGAGCTCAAGAAACTCATTGGAACTTATCCATTTGCCACTAAAAGGTGATTTTGTCATCTTGCCAAGTAAACAAGCCTCGTACATATCAAACGATTCGTAATTAAATTGATCCAACATTCCATCTTTATGGAGTTTGGAAATGTGATTCTTATTTATATGGCCAAGTCTACAATGCCATAAGTAGGATTCATTCAAGTCATTTGTCTTGGCTTTCTTGTTATTTATATTAAGTACGTCAACATTCATATCTAATATGTAGAGACCATTGCTAAGCATACCAGTACCATAAAATAATTCATCACGTGAAAAAGAACAACATTTATTCTTGAACGTAAAAGAAAATCCTTCAACATCTAAGGCAGAAATAGAAATAATGCTCTTCATAAGAGCAGGAACAAAATAATAGTTATTAAGTTCTAGTACTAGCCCACTGGGCAATGAAATAAAATAAACTCCTACGGCTAGTGTAGCAACACTTGCTCCATTCCCAACGCGTAGGCCCACCTCTCCTTTATTCAGTTCTCTAGTTCTTCTTAGTGCCCGCATATTCCTTGAAATGTGAGAACCACAACCAGTATCTAATACTCTGTGGTTAGACTTAGAGGAAGCAATATTGATCTCAATCATAAATATACCTGAAGTCAAAGCATCAGAATGCTTCTTCTTGGTACTCAAGAAGCCTTTGCAGTTCCTCCTCCAATGTCCGGTCTCACTGCAATGGATGCAAGCATCCTTGGATTTGTCTTTGGCTATCTTAGGTGTTGGCTTAGGTGCAACCTTCGTCTTCTTGGACTTCTTTTGGGCCATTGACTTGACCTTATTAGAAGTGACCAGCAACACTTACTTTCCCTTCCCTACTGTGCCCTCTGCAGTTTTCAGCATGTTCAATAACTCCGCAAGGGAGCAATCTATCTTGTTCATGTGATAATTCATCATAAACTACGAGTATGAATCATGTATAGATTGCAGAATCAAGTCAATACTCAACTCTCGTTCCAACTTGTGGCCCAGCTTCTCAAGCCTCTCTATGTACCCGATCAGCTTAAGCACATGCGACCCGACAGCAGTCCCAAAAGCCATCTTACAACCAAACAGGTCCTTCGAGACCTCGTACCTCTCAGTGCAAGACTAAGAAGCATAAAGCTCCTCTAGGTGAACCATGATTGTGTAGGCATCCATGAACTCGTGTTGTTTCTGCAGCTCAGGTGTCATAGAAGCAAGCATGATACATGTATCATCAGTACTGTCAGAACAGTGCTTGTTGTATTTCTCGAAAACTTCTACAGCCGAGCCCTCTATGGGCTTTTCCGGTATCGCCTCATCCAAGACATAGCCAAACTTCTCGTGCCTCAAAACGATTTTGAGGTTTCTTTCCCATTCGAGAATGTTGGTTTCGTCAATCTTATTGTCGATGATAAAACGAAGGTTCAATTTATTTGACATTTTCTACAACAGTAAATAAAGATAGAATAAGTAAAAGTTCATGTATCAAAATCCTAAAATTGCACTTAAAATTTTATTTAGGTTTTGCTCCCAGTAGCCAACTACTCCCAATTGGCTTTCAAGAAACATTAATCCTCTATACTGAGCAAGATCCCATCGAACTACCTCGACCCCCAGCTTTGGCTGATGGGCTGAAAATAATTCAACGGGTGGACAACACTTTGTCGATCATATCTTATACGACTCTTGTTGTTTGACTAGTCAACTCTTTCACAATTTTCATTTTATTAAATAGTCAAACCCTTGCCTCTAAAATCCAAATGACCCCGCTTTGGCAGGTGGCCAAGATAATTATTAGTCAAGTTATAAACCCAATATTCGTGTGATCTCTTATGATCAATGCTCGATAATGACGATATACCCGAGGTAGGTCAACCCCCTGCTTTGGCTGGTGAGTTGGATCCGAACAAGGGCTCTTCACCGTCATTATAATATGGGGAGGCAATTTCGACTTGATTCTTTTGAGGTGGGAGTAATTTTAAATTAATTCACCTAATTAATTTTGGTCTCATCTATTATGTGCATATTACTACGATGTCATATAAAGTAAAACATACACAACATTCCGCACACAAAATAACCAGTTTGATCCTGGACTTTTCCTAGGTGCGGTTTTAAATACAAACTGACGAAACCGCGGGTCACAAACTAAGGGTATCTACAACTGCCAATAGGATCTTTATTGATGTACGCCAATGGGTTCTTTATCTCTCTTTTGTCTTCGTTTTCTTGCCCCATTCTTGTTACATAATAATCTATCTAATAAATAATTACACCCGCCGCACACGGGGGGAGCTAACGGGAATGGGATAAATGCAAAAAAGTAAACTAGGTCACATTTTTCATAACGGTCTAGGACAATTTGAGAAACCAACATAAAGTAAAACATTCCCATCTATCCTATTGGTCGAGTCTTGATCAATCGGGGTCTATATAATCACATTATATCTACACATCTAATTCATACAATTATATCGTATGAAAAGATCAAATTATAATTTTGAACTACATATGCGTCTTATTTTATCACATCAAATAATTAATAAAATGACTTAATCGAAAATAAAATTAACATTTAATTTTAAATCGATTCTAATTTAATTTTACTAGTTTTGAACTATTCAAAATAAAATCAAAATAAAAAGGTCTCCTTTTGTTACCTTTCCTTTTAGTTCTTAACCAAAAGGGATGCCTTCGGTTTCCTAAACTAAAAGGCATCTTTCTAAACTAAAATTGGTTTAGGCCCGGCCACTTTTCAAAATCAAAATTTTGAAAGTGGCCTTGGCCTAGGATTTTTCAAAATCAAATATTTGAAAAGGGCCTAGGCCTACTCCAAATCAAAATTTTGAAATGCCAATATTTTAGTTGATATGCCACTATGGTATCCCAATGGCTCAAACTATTTGAACCATTGGTTAGCCATATAACACAACTAAACAAAATTAGATATCAATGCACAATAAATATCACAAAACGAAAACGAATCGATATCCCCTTTGGAAGAGGCCAGCCAATGTTGGCAACCCTAGGACTGTCGGTGCCGCCGACCGCCGCCGTGGAGGAAGGGGTTGCCGCCAGTCGGCCGAGACCCCAATCGATTGCGCCCTTTTTTGGTTTTTTTTATTTCAACGTTTCGCGAATCTAGATCTTGCAACAATCGATTAATTAGTACGTAATTAATTTGTGCTTATTGCTTAAGCTCGAAGTCTGGCTCCGATACCACTGTTAGGAAATCACTAGTTTAATGCAACGGAATTTAAAATTTTGATTTCCTTTTCTAGATCGTCTTTGTTTAATGCAATAAACACATTAAGTAGTTTTACGGAATATACCTTGGATGATCTATAAGATCATCGCCTTGACCGTCAACTGAGAGTAGTTATGTGCGCAAGCCGTCCACGCGTCCGGCCTCTATCATTGATCCACATGAACTCCTCAACGGAATCCTCCTTGGATTGCTATCAGAAAAATTCAGTTGCTAGACTGGCCTTTTTCCCTCTCTCTAACTCTCTATATGAAACTCTCTATTTTACACAAGAACTATTAGCTCTTGGAACTGTGTTGTACAAACTAGCCAACCCCTTTCTTATATAAGGTGAGAGGTGCCCCATGTCTCCCTAATCTGATTAGGAGAAGCTTCCTAGAAGATAGATGAAAGAGAAAAACTTTTTCCCAATAAAATAAGGAAAATTGCTTTAATTGACTTATCTCTTTTTATTACA
Organism: Gentiana macrophylla; assembly: GCA_026214975.1. Classification (NCBI taxonomy): domain Eukaryota; kingdom Viridiplantae; phylum Streptophyta; class Magnoliopsida; order Gentianales; family Gentianaceae; genus Gentiana; species Gentiana macrophylla. The sequence continues at coordinate 62,674,188 of CM047813.1, read as the reverse complement.
ATAAATATTGCCAATATCTTATATTGATTGTATATTTATCTTATTACCATAAATCTATTTTTCCAAAATTAATTAATATCCAATATTAATATTACGGTAATCTTATTAATTAAAGTGTACAATCCAAGTGTATCTCATACCTTTGAATGTGGCGCCTCAAATTGCTAATATTTGGCATTTGGAATATTCTTTAATTAATATAATTTATGTATAAATAATATCTTGTATTTTATATATTCATAATAAATAAATGCCACCATATTAATTTACCACTATAACCTTTATAGTCTAGAGATAAACTTTTGCTTATTTGGTTATCAACTATAACCGTATTGTAATACGACTCGATGTTCATATGTGTGTGACCCGATAGGATTCCGAATATGTTGGCCGTAGACACAAAGTGCAAATTACGAAAATGCCTTTCATGCCTAATGATCACGGGATAGCGTCTAGCAACACACCGTGACCCCCAATCATCGGAAGAGTCAAATGCAATGACCACTACCTTTCATGTGAAACAGTTACCGTGTAACTTACAATCCTATCGATGTAATAATATCCAGACGATCGTATCATGGGTGTCAATACATTAACGATCGTATCTTATAATCTGGATATCATGCTCTCTCGAAATAACACATTTACTCCCACTTTGTAAAGATTCACGAGAGATATACATTCCTTAAAAGAAGGTCATTTCGGATATTCAATCCCAATCATAGAATACGTGATTCCCGGATGAACTAACATGTATACTCCGCATGCTTCAGTATCACACCTGATCACTACCGCATGATCGCCCCGTGGATAAGAGAAATCTCAATAGTGTCAAAGCATGACAATCCACAACATGATGCCATGAAAAATCCGGTCTTTAAGGATAAGTGGGTCAGTCTAACGTACGCATTCTCTAATACACGTCCACATACAGTCCAAGTGTCTCTACACTTCGATAAACGAGATCTATCCCCACCTTCTATAAGATAGAAGACATCCAATACGTGCTAGTCTAATCATACTATCAATGTCCCATTTGACAGTACATACGACTAGAGACATTTAAGTATCAAACTTGTTAAAGCAATCAGAGATCTCATCAACCATGATCATTACCATGGTTTCTCTATCACAATTTGACACTAGGGACGTTACTATATATATACAACCATTAACATGAAGATAAACAATATATAACAAAAGTGCTTTTATTAATCTTAATAAAGTTATTACATGAACTAAACAAACTGTAAATGTCCCGACCCGGTCGGATCCGGTCCAACCCGATTGGGTTTAGGTATGAGATACACTTGGATTACGGTATCCCAAATATCTCTCTCAAGAAGGTCTCTTAATTTTCTAGTAGATAATAAGACTTGTAATTGTGATACCAAATATCTTGCACCCACTACATATTTATAGTGGTAATGGCGCCACTTATATTGTCCCAATCCTATTGGGAGAAGCTTCCTATTGGATCAGAGGAGATAGAAAACCAATTTCCAATTAAATAAGGAAAATAGATATTTTAGATGTATCTCATTAAATACTCAATATCTAATATTAAATATTTCCAAGATATATATGTTCAATATCTAATATTGAATATATCTTTAATGTATTACCATAAATCAATTTACACATGTGTGAAAATCTATACTCATTAATATCTAATATTAATATATGATAATACTATTACTTAATTTGCACAATCAAAGTGTATCTCATACACTTATTGCCCGCTCCCATTTGCCATAATATTGGCATCCAGAATATTCTCAATTCATATAATACTATGATTAATTAGTTCGCAAAATACATGTATATCAAATATACATATATATTTTGACATATACAAATACGTATTTTTAAATAATCAACATAACTAAAATCTTGAATTATATTTATTCATTATAAATAAATACCATCATATTAATTTATCACTATAACACTTTATAGTCGAGATAAAACTTTCCTTATTTGGTTATCACTATAACCGCATTTTAATCCGGGTAGATGTTCTTATGTGTGTGACCCGATAAACTTCCGAATATGTTGGCCATAGGCATAAAGTGCAATTACGAAAATGCCCTTCATACCTAACGATAATGGACAGTGTCTAGCAACACGCCATGACCCCCAATCATCGGAAGAGTCAAATACAATGACTACTACCTTTCATGTGAAATGGTTACCGTGTAAATATAAACCTATCGCTGTTACAATATCCAAACGGTCGTACGTCGAGTTTCAAACATCGACGACCGTATCTCCCAATCTGGATATCCTACTCAATCGAAGTAACATATTACTTCAGCTTTGCAAAGACTTTCGAGAATAATACATTCTTTATAAGAAGGCATTTTCAGATATTTACTCCTATAGATAGGACACTGGATTTCCGGACGAGCAACATTCCCCCTTGGTATAAACTTTCTTGACTAGATTAATTCTTTGAATTCCGCACTTCTTCTAGTGGTAGAAGTAGTCCCTTAGATTGTGACCTGCTGTTTTGTCAGTTTCTATTCGAAACCGCAATTAGGAAAAGTCCAAGATCATACCGATTAGTTTATGCATTTATTATTTTTGTGCATGTATTTATTTTATATGATACGATAGATGCATGACTCTGCACGATCTAGATGAATGTGTAGGATAAATGTCAATAGAGATAGATTTATTTGATGAGATAGTAAATGAAATTGATTAAGTTAATTAATTTGTAAAATATTTCGATAACAAATATTAAGTCGTAATCTTTTCTCCCGATATTATAATGACGGTGATGAGCCCTTGTTCGGATCCAACTGATCGGCCCGTCTGGAGTTGACCTATCTCGGGTTTATCAATATTATTGAGATATGATCGTATGAGATCTCACGAATATCGGGTTGTGACTTAACTATAGTTTTGCGGTTATTGACCCACGTTAGGACCGTCTAATTTTAGAGACAAGAGGTTGGCTATCACATAGTGATGTGAAGTGTCAAAGAGTTGACTAGTCAACCACCAAGAGTCGCAAGTTAGGAATCGGGGTAGCTAGGTGAGATCTTGGCCATGAAAGAATTTAGGAAAATTCTTGAAAGTCAGTTGGGAGTAGTTGACTAGTGAGAGCAAAATCATAAACAAAAGACTATTTTATTTTGCATGTATAAACAACAACACTCATGTTATCTATATTTTTCATGTTGTAGTTTATAGCAATTTTTTATTTCTATGTTTTTTTCTCGATTATTAGAACCAATATTAGATGTTTGTTACCTTTTGAGAAAATAGTTCTCAAATAATGTTAAGTAATTTTAATCCTTTTAAAAACAAGCAATGACACGAGCAACTACGTTATAGTAGTTAAAAGACAATGAGGCTACATATTTGATGGAGTGCTCCGAGACTTTAATTATTATTCAAAACGGAAGCTTGTGATATGATTAAATCACTTGAAATGAGTTTCGACGAATTAATCATATATTGGACACGATGATGTCCAATAGGTCATTCTATCATACAATGACAATTAATTCAAACATTAGATGTGTTGAATGTGAATGACCACAATGAATTTTGGAAAGATTGTTTTCAAAATTGTAAGATTCAAGTATCGACTTAATTCTTTAATCATTGTTTGACGGTTAATTAAATAGTTCATGTTTTGAATATGATTCAAAATGTTAAATAAACTATCTAATAAACTTTGCATTTTCTTTATGAAAGAAGATTAAGGACTTAGCTCTTGTGACCTTTTCTTGAGTCTTATGAAGACTAAACTAAGAAATATTTACAAGTGCTTAAGGGATTAAAAAGGAAAGTTAGGCATGTGCTTAAATAAGAGAACTTATCGAAGTCTCTATTTTAAGCCACCAAGTTGAGATAAATCTGTCTAAGTCAACTCTTATAGATATGATATCTTTGGAGTATGATTAAATTAGAATGATTAAATACAGAATATTCAAAGATATGGAAAGTGAAGCAAACGTTGCAGCATTTACTATATTATATATTGAGTCTAGTAAACTGATAAAAGAACTTAATAAATGTTATTATGTTCCAGTTCTTATGAAGAACACGACTTTCAGTTATCTGTTAGGATTTAATGAACAAATTCAATTGTTAGGAATAAACGTTATTCCGATGAAGTTGAACAGTCACTGAATCTAATGTACTAGATTGGTGTCACTATATAGTTTATATAGTGATGAAATCTCAACCAAATATTTGTATAGCTGTTATCCTTGATATTTAGTGGTAGTTTTAGAAATAGTCTCTTGGAAGAGAAACGTGTAATCAAATGTCATTTTGATGATGTCTGAACCATGTGATTATGAATCATGTGGGCAATGTGTGTCTTATCTAAAGATGATTAAAGTACCCTTTTATGAAAGAGTTATAAATTCTAGAAAATTGCCTAAAGCCAAAACATATTGATGTTTGTAGGCTTATAACAATTGTTGGTCCCAGAGAAGGGTAAAAGTATAGCCAGAGGAGGGGGGGTAAATGACTATACTGGAATTTCAAAAACTTTTCTTGAAATAAAAGCTTTTGGGTAAGGGATAAGTCCCTTCTTAAAATGTTAATTCAAAGTAGGATATGGAATCACAGATATAATATGCAATAAGGTAAGTGCAATAAAGTAAAGTGCTGGAAGTAAATAGACACAAAGGTTTATAGTGGTTCATGGTGGTGTAATCCCTTAATCCACTCTTCTCCTGTGATGATTGAAGGAATTCACAATGGTTTTCACAGATACAATAGACAGATTGTCTTTGGCTACAAAAGCTTCACAATATCCCAGACTATCACTCCCTGTCTTCAAAAGCTTCAGTGATATATATATATATATATATATATAAATTTGCGACTACAAGTGGCCACCAATAATATTGGAGGTGGGAAAATAAGTACAAAATTTGCGACCACATTTATAGTCGCTATTACTAGTACAATATTAGCTACAACAAAGTAGTCTCAAATAACGTGTCCATGTAATCTTACACCTCATTTGCCATGTCAGAATAGTTGTCCACGTAAGCCGACACGTAAGGATCCACATCAGCTGCCAGCACATTGCCACGTCACGGCCATGTCATGCTGACATAGCAGGTTGGAAGCGGGTTCACAGAATTTGAGACTACTTGTGGCCGCAAATAATAGCGCAATATTTGTCACAACTGGATGTAGTCGCTAATAAACTATTTGCGACAAGCTTTTGGCGGCTACACACTAGCGACTACCTGTAGTCGCGATAAGTGCATTTGCGACTACAAGGACCTTTTAGCGACTACATTTTGTGGCTGCAAAAAACCTTTTTTCTTGTAGTGTCAGTCTTCCACACTGCTCCTTGGGAACAAATCCTTCAGCAGCTATCACAAACACAACTCCTTCTCAGATGGATCTGATTCAGTTGCTTGACTGGTGTGAATTGGATTCACAGATTCTGTTGATCAAAGATACGGAATTTGAGTTCTGATTGCTGAGTTGATCTCTAGATATTTCCTTTAAGTTTAGATAGAAGACTTTTCGAATTGACAGAGTTTCTACTTGTTTCTTATTAGATTCAATCGTTGTCTTTCCTGTCTGTCAATGCCTTCTATTTATAGCCTTGATAATCCTTGATTTGAATTTCCGTCCGTTGGCTATTTAATGTGGGGAATAATCCTTGATTTAATTCTTGATTCCCCCTTAATTATATTCTCCTTGATTTTAGTGATCGGATTTTCTTCAAACGTATATCACAAAATCCATCCTTGATTGATTCTTGATTGGTTGTGCATTGAATGCTTGTTCCTATGAATCTTCCTTATTTTTCATACTCTGAAAAAATATAGTTCACTTGGATATTACTTGAATCGGTCAAGTGCTTTAGTTCTTCCTTCACTGCTTTGTCTTTACTCAGCCGATACTCAGTTTTACTTTTCCGGTTCACTGCTTTCTTGATTTCTTTGAGTTTACGAGAGTCTTTGTACTTCACTGATCCTTGATTTGTGTGAGATCAGTGTACACCATATTTAACATTGAATTTCATCACTTGAAATATAACTTAGACTTAACCAAGGTCATCATAGACTTCCCTGGATATAAGTCAGTCCATATGTCTTCATGCTTCGCTGCTGGAACTTGGCTGTTTTGACTCTGCCGGATTTCTGTTTTACTTAGCCATTCTACCAACTAGTACAATACTTGTCTGACTCAACTTATAGAATATGTCAGACTATAAGTGAAGACTTATACAGAGATTTCTAACTTATTTCAAGCTTGCTATAACAGCTAGAATGGCCATCATCAAAACATAATAAAATGTTTCTAACAAGTTCCACCTTTTTGATGATGCCAAAACCTTCATAAGCCTGAACATAAGTATTCAAATTTTTCATAATAAAAACAGAATAAAACTCAGAAATTTTATTCATCCATTCACGGGCAAAAAGACAAGAAAGTTCAAGATAGATTCAGAATGCTATATTTACATTTTGCTTAAAAACTGTTTGTACCTCTTGAACGTTATAGTCTAAATCTCCTCCATGTCCTTCCAGTCAATTTCTGGGAACATCCTTTTCCGGTAAGCCATAGCAGTGTTTTCTGAGATCCCAAGAAATACTCTCTTGTTGGTGAGTGTATGGAAGTCAGGCATAGTCTCATTTTCTTTGGGCTCTCCGAAATGTTTTTCAAGTCTTTCCTTAGCTTCAGCAATGTGTGAATTAGCAAACTTCAGACTCACCGCATTCTTGTTACATAAAACTCTATCTAATAAAATAAATACACCCACCGCACACGGGGAAGCTAACGGGAATGTGATAAATGAAGAAAATAAACTAGGTCCCGTTCTTCATAACGGCCTATGACAATTTTAAAACCAACAGAAAAATTTAAATTATTCACATCTATCCTATTGGTCGAGTCCATATAATCATAATCTATCTAACATATCTATTCCATACAATAAAGATCTTATGAAAAAGATAAATACTAAAATTACCAACTTGCGTCTTAATTAATCAATTAACGTTTAATCAATTAAATAATTTTATCCAATCAATTAACTAATTAACATTTAATTAATTAATTATTTTAATTGAAATAAAATTAACGATTTATTTCAAAACGATTTCTATTTTAATTTTAATCAATTAGAATTATTCCAAAATAAATCAAAATTAAAATTAAGTCTATTTTGTTTTTTTCCTTTTGATTCCTAATCAAAAGGGATGTCTTTTGTTTACAAAACCAAAAGGCACCCACCTAGGCCTTTTCTAAAATAAAATTTTGTAAAAAAGGGCGTAGGCCTGGGTCCAATCAAATATTTTGAAAATGACCTAGGCCTATTCCAAATAAAATTTGGAAAGACCCAGATTATTTATAGGCTAATCATATTATCATATAATGTCATGTAGCATCCCAATGGTCAAAACTATTTGAACGATTAGCCACATGACATTAACTAAACAAAGAGATATATATGTACTATAAAGTAATCACACAAAAAAACAAAACCCCAAGATCCACCATACACCACCGGCCGCCGCCAGCACCCTAGGGGCGCCGCCGCTGCCGGAGGTTATACGGTGGGGACTCGCCGCCTCGGTCGGGCTCCCTATCCAATGTGTTAATTTTTTTGTTTTTCGTTTCGCAAATCTAGATCATGCCTCTAACATAATTAATATGCAAATTAACTAATGCTTATTGCTTAAGCTCGAAACTCGCTCTGATATCACTGTTAGGAAATCTACATGAGAACGCAGCAGAATTTAAAATTTATTTCCTTTTTAACCAGGATCGACTTCGTTTAACCAAAAAGCATAAAATGAAGTAAACATAGAATATACCTTTGATGATCTAAAATAGATCGTCGCTTTATCTACGGTTGTAGTTTCTGAACGAAGCCGCCCAAGTGTTCGGCATCTACCGTTGATCCACACGAACAACCCGGCGGAATCCACCATTGGATTACTACAGAAAAAAATCAGCTGCTAGGCCTCCTTTTTCTTTCTCCCAAATCTCTCTCTCAAGAAGCTCTCTTAATTTTCTAGTAGAAAATAAGACTTGTAATTGTGACACAAAATTGCTTGGCACCCACTACATATTTATAGTGGTAATGGAGCCACATATATGTCTCAATCCTATTGGAAGAAGCTTCATATTGGATAGAAGAGAAAGAAAACCAATTTTGTAATAAAATAAGGAAAATACATATTCTAGATTTGTCACATTAAATACTCAATATGTTATATTAAAATTTTCCAAAATATATATTGTCAATATCTAATATTGAATATATTTTTAATGTATTACCATAAATCAATTTACACATGTATGCAAATCTATACTCATTAATATCTAATATTAATATATGATAACACTCTTAATTAATTTTTATAATAATTCATACACTTATAACCCGCGCCCCATATGCGATAATGTTGGCATCCAGAATATTATCAATTAATATAATACTATGATTAATTAATTCACAAAATAAATGTATATCATATATACACATATATTTCGACATATACATAATAAAATATATTTTTTAATTAATCATTATAATTAATATCTTGTATTATATTTATTCATAATAAATAAATTCCACCATATTAATTTATCACCATAACACTTTATAGTCGAAGTAAAACTTTCCTTATTTGGTTATTACGATAACCGCATCTTAATCCGGATAGATGTTCTTTTGTGTGTGACTCGATAGGCTTCTGAATATGTTGGCCGTAGGCATAAAGTGCAATTATGTAAATGCTCTTCATACCTAACGTTCATGGATAGCGTCTAGCAACACGCCATGACCCCCAATCATCGGAAGAGTCAAATGCAATGACTACTACATTTCATGTGAAACGGTTACCTTGTAAATAGAATCCTATCACTTACAATATCCATACGATCGTACGTCGAGTGTCAAACATCAACGACCGTACTCATAATCTGGATATCCTACTCTCTCGAAGCAACATATTACTTCCGCTTTACAAAGACTTTCGAGAATAAAACATTCCTTATAAGATGGCCCTTTCGGATATTTACTCTTATTCATAGGATTCGCGATTTCCGGATGAGGAACATGAATCCTTTGCATGCTTCAATATCACACATAATCACTACCACATTATCTCCCCATGACTAGGGGAAACCTCAATAGTGTCAAAGTATGACAATCCACACCGTGATACCATGAAGACTCCGGTCTTAGGATAATTACACAACAACCACATAGTGCGACACTTAATAAAGTAAGTGGGTTATCTAACATACGCATTCTCTAATACACGTTCACGTACAGTCTAAGTGTCCCTACACTTTGATAGATGAGATCTATCCCTACCATCAATAAGATAGAAGTCATCAAATACGTGCTAGTCTAATCGTACTATTAATGTCCTGTTTAATAGCACATACGACTAGAGACATTTAAGTATTAAACCTTTTAAAGTGAGTCGAGATCCCATCAACCATAATCACTATTATGATTTATCTTTCACTGTTTGACACTGGGGACATTATTATATATAACATATCATAATTGGTTCGTTAAACAAACAAATATATAATAACAGAAAATCTATTTACTATATGTATAAACATAAAGAAATAGTAGAAATGATCCGACCGGTCGGATCCGGTCCAACCCGATTGGGTTTAGGACACTATTTCAACACCTCTCACAGCCCCTCTTCCTCTCTAATTATCCTCACCCATCCCACCCCAGGATCTTCCTCTAGCTATTCCATCACCGAGCCCCTAATCTCCATCACCTTCCTCTCAGCCGAGCTCATCGTCACCTCCCCCTCAGCTAAGCTCGTCATCTCCCACTACCACATCCACCTCGTCATCTTCCTCACCTTCTCACTTTGCATGGTCACTCGCACTCAAACTAACAAACTTAAGCATAAGCAATATCCGGACTTCATCAACTATCCTCTTCCTCGTGGCTATCTTACCTCTTCCACTACTCCTGAACCCATCTCTTATACCGAAGCTTCTAAACACTGTGTATGGCGTGATACGATGCAGGATGAAATTAATACTCTAATTTATAATGATACTTGTGATCTTGTTCCCAACTCTCTCACTATGAATATTATTGGTGAAAAATGGGTGTTTCTTGTTAAGTCTCATGCATATGGTAAAGTTGAATGGCACAAGCCTCAGTTTTTATGGATTTTCATCATGGAAGAGGTTATTGACTTTCAAGAGACCTTAAGTCATGTTGTCAATCCCATCACCTTTCGACTCCTTCTCACTTTTGCCCTTACTCAGCAATGGTCAATTCGACAGGTAGACATTCAGAATGCATTTTTCCATGGTTATCTGGCGGAAAATGTTTTTATGTAGCAGCTTGCAGGTTTTGTTCATCCGATTATTCTCATTTTGTATGTCTCTTAAAGCGCAGTCTTTATGGTTTAAGTCATGCCCCTCGGGCTTGGTTTTCACGGCTCACTGAGGTTTTCATAAACTACGGATTTCATGCGTCCAAATTTGATGCCTATATATATATTCATGGTTCTGAGCAAATTTATCTCCTTATTTATGATGATGACATCATTGTTGTAAGGTGTAGTGCCCGAAAGACAATTATATAATTGTTTTAGGACAGAATTAGTAATTCATCTTATTATATGCATGTATGCTTATAATTAAGACACTACTGAAAACCCTAAGTACCTCGTTTATGTAATCACATAACTCAGTGTATGGCTATACACAAGAGGATTGAGTTAGTGAGATGTACTTAAAATTAACTTAGTCCGTAGCGTTTATTAATCTGAGTATGGTCTCATGATTAATTTGCTATTAATGCGCCCCAGAACACTTTAGGTGTGACGATCTTATCCGGATTTATCGGTAATAAGGTACATAGTGGGGCATTTATATATGATGATAATCATATAGGGCTGGACCGATTTGATTTGAGTTTTCGATATAATTCCGTAATCGAGAAGTCTTATCGAATCACAAGATGATCATATATGGATTAATCTTAATCCTGAGGTGATCACAGACGACTACTTAGACTAGGGTAGAGTTTGATGTGTTAGTAAGGATCACCTCGAAGTACGTGGTCCAACACTTCTCGTTGGCTCTGTTCTGGGATGAGTGAGTGGTTTGTGTTATCACAGATATGGAATCCATTCCTTCCCTCGGGAAGTAGATGATGAGCCACTTATTTGTTGACCCTAGAAAGCGATCGATCGGCCGAGTTCATATTATATTGGATATGAACTAATTGATCACTAGGGGTTAATGGTAAATAAGGATAATATGTTTCGAGAAGGGTTTACGGAAATATCCCGAATCGAAGTGAACAGTCTATGGAGGATTTATCCGTATGTAATGATTATATCAGTGGACGCTTTCGACTCATAAATTGAGTGTAAGTTATCTATATTCGATAGAGTTCGATTTCGGGTTTATGGTGGTGTAATCCCCGAATTAATAGGTTGGATATAATTATTCGTCTCGATGAATAATTTTTATTTAATTTATCAGTAGATCATTGAATATGGTCCATGGGCCCCACATGGCTCCCAAAATAGCAAAATTGGATTTCTCGTCGTTGCACCTCAATTATAACTAAATAGTGGATTGGGCTATTTAATTTGATATGTAGATTAATTGTTTAGTTGGACTAAATAATTAAATACACGGAAAAGACATTTTTAAGTGATTTCGGCCCAAATTGGTGTGTTGACCTTTTGACCTCATTGGTCAAATATAGGAAAAATGCGTGGACCTTTTCTTTTAATGAAAGGTGGCGCAAATTTGGTTAATTATTTATTAAGAAATTAGTTTTCTTGGATAATTATTTGACATGTGATTTATCTTTTATTTGTTAAATGATAATTCATGGAATATTAGATAATAATGTGATTTATCTTAATTTGTTTGGGATAATCATTTTATTTATCTTTTATTTGGAAAAATGATTATTGTAATAATTATCTCTTAATTATTTTATCCTTGGAGGTTAAGTTTTATTCTCCTATATAAAGAGAGTTCTTCCAAGCCTTTTGACACACACAATATAACACGCCATATTGGGAAGAAAGAGCTTAGAATTTTCGGCTTCTTTCTTCGGGTTTCGAGTTGGAATAATCTTCGGGATTATTCCGGTAGCATATCAAGGAGGTCCGGCAGCGGGAAACACCATCCACCTGGTGTTGCTGGGAGACACACGTTGGAAGGCTGTGGCTTCTCAATACACGTGTTTTTGGAGATCTATCGTTCTTGGAGTTAAGCACCATAAAAAGGTAGGCTCCTAAACCCCCTTGTAGGTTTAGATCTTTAATTTATGTTCTTTGTTTCGTTTAGATCTAGATCTGATGTCTTCCGCTGCGTAATCGGGTCAATCCATGATTGATCCGACGATATTACTTCTAACAAGTGGTATCATAGCCTTTGATCTAACGATCAAAGTATATGAATTTTAGATCTTGGAGTGGAAAATCATGTTTTAGATGGTTTATTTCGTTTTTTTTTTTTTGGTAAAATTCGAATTTAATCATGATTGTATGCTTGTGATTGTTGTGGTTGAAGAGATGGATTGGGGTTGGTATTGTTTACTCGTTAGATCTATTGTAAACTCATATAAATTCGTTTATATGAGTATAGAAAATTTTGTAATTTTAATTTCCTAGAAGTAGATCTGTTTTGTTACTGTTCCGTTTTTTATTTTTTCCCGGAGTTTGAGCCGTTGAAACGACAATCTCTCAGGTCAGAATGAAGAATGAAAGTTGAAGAACATACCCTCAAAATTTCGTGACGATCGGAGTCGATCTCAATGTCCGTTCGCTGCTATAAAGTTGCTGCTGTAACAGAAAAGCACAGCAGGCATTAAAACCCTAGCTGTGAGTTCGTCGAATTTCTGGAAGCTTTTGGACCATTGAAACGAAGATCCGACCGTTCAGATCGACTAACATGGAGTTATGAACAAGCCCTAAAAATTTAAGGTCGATCGGGATTTGTCTCGATGCCCGATCGTCCCCAGGAAGACACTGTTGCGCTGCAGTTATAAACAGATGCAGCAGTTAGATCGGCGGATTTCTGGAGAAAATTGGACCATTGAAACGAAGATCCAACCGTTCAGATTGAAGTAGGCGGAGTGAAGAACAGATCCATAAAGTTTCATGACGATCAAGGTTCGTTTGGATTTCCGATCATCGATAATACGCAGCAGCAGCAGATTAGAAAATAGTAAACCCTAGTTAGGGTTTGTGTTTTTTTTTATAGGTTAGATACGGGGGTACCAACGATCCATCTCGGTGTTTATTTTTTCCGTTATTTTTTCGTGTATGATCGAAAATTGTTCGATATAACCGGAAAATTACCATGACATGCATCATATCATGATTCCACTCCAATGCATACATGTAGCTAGTTTATTTCGAATAAATTAGGCATGTATAACTCGAATAATTAGTATAAATGCTTATTAATTTAATATGTGGTAGTTAAATAATAAGTAGCTAATTATAAAAACCGAGGACCCGGGTTTTTTGTCAATCGTTTACGATTTTAGTGATGGATTCTCGGTGAATCCCACTTGGATAAATCGTTGAGCTTTTCGGTGATGGCTTCTCAGTGAACCCACCTTAAACAAAAACGAGATTACGCTTTGGGTGAAAACTTAGAAATCGGAGAATCTTAGTACATGGGTTCGGAAATGGTCTAACCATGGTTGGGCGAGTTCAACCGAGCTTTGGCTCAATCGACTCTCCACCGGTGATGTAATGATATGCGTTCTAGATTCGACAGGACTTAGCATAGCCGATAAGCCTTCGGGCTAAATGGGGCTTCTCTTGCCGGATTGGCTTGAACTGTCACATATGTTCCAACGAATAAGACGGCGTAGGCTTGCCTACATAACCGACCCTATTCGGAGTACTTTGATTTATTGTTTCTTATTGTCAAGGCCAAAACCGTAATTAGTAAACCCACCACTTTTTCAAAATATTGAGTGGGAGCGGGGAAGGCGACAGCCAACCCCACGGCCTCTACTATAAATGCAAGCACGTGAGAGAAGGGTGACGCCTCGAGCCGCTTTGATTCCGGCCCCCTGCGGGTGGTGTTCGCCCCTATCAAAATTCAAGGCTTGGTTTCCGAAAGGATAGGATTTCAGGTACTCGTTGAGTCACCGACGACCGACCTGGCGGCATACTCGGGGCGTACTTTGAGATCTGATATAGTAGGTCACACTCTTTATGGATATTTTCGAAATATCTAGGCTAGAAAAGGAAGGTAGTCAATGATTAAGGTCGGGGATATCTGATTCCCGTGAGATGTTTGATTCTCGAAGATTAATCATTGAGAGAGATTGTCTCAGTTTAATCGTCGCCTCTTTGGTGACCTGTGGCACTGAGGTGTGAGATTAAATCCTTGGAATGGTAGGATAGACTTTTAACAAGTTTATTATTCCTAAAATAAATCTAGTAGTGAAAATTTATTTTTGAATTTAACTTTCTGTCATTTTATTTACAACTAAATCTCTAGGTTACTAAACTGTTAGTAATAGGACTTCAATAAAAATGTGGAAAGTAACAAGTACGTTGTAATTATCAATAAATGCAGTTAACTTTTCGGAAGAAATTTTTCTCTTGAGCCTTTAAAAACTTAAGTGACATAGCATGTGTGTGTCACGGGTGTCACTCGTGTTGAGCGAGAGACGATCATACTTAGTTTACAAAAGATGACATAGGACTATCAGATAAAATTCATTTAGTGAATTTTAAAAGTGTAATTACACATCAAATTTCTAATTGAAAAATTGGAAAATCATATACATAAGGCGTTGCTAGTTAGACGGTATTTGGAACCGATAAACTAGTGGGAGCCTTAGTCTTATGATTTGTTGTTTTTCTGAATAATTAGAAATGTGTAATGGAATGCACAAGAGTTTCTCCATTCAATGGAAAAACAGAATAAGCGTTACTAGTTAGGCAAGATTTGGAACCGATAAACTAGTGGGAGCTTAGTTCGGAGATTTTATAATCTTTGAAACATCATGAACACAAAGATCGCTAGTTAGACAAAAGATTTGGAACCGATAAACTAGTGGGAGCTTAGTTCTAGGTGATATTCTAATCTTTGAAAAATCATAAATACAAAGTGTTTCTAGTTAGACGGTATTTGGAACCGATAAACTAGTAGGAGCTTTGGTCTTATGATTTAACGATTAGAAAAACCGATAGTCCAAGCAAGTAACATCTTTGAGCGCCCCACGGTTCAAGAGTAGTGTCTACTCACATGAACTGCTAGTTCAAGACTGTTTCCATCTAAGGAAAGTCGAGAATGGGAAAGAATGTTTATACGTGTTAGTCATCTAAACTAAGTAGTTTTAAGGCTAAACCGGAAAATTAATAAATTGGAAATTAGAGGATAAGGAAAGTGATGTCGGATCACTGACCAATGAATCCTTAGCCATTTTCTTGAAAGCTAAAGTTCTTTAGAAGAACTAGGTAGCTTTGCATTAAACGATAAACAAAATAGACAAAGGGCAGTTATTTCAGATAGACTAGTGGGAGTGATATAAGGAAATGAATCTCGGATTCAATTTTTGAGTATCACAGAAAATTCATTTTCTGTTTTCGGATTCGTTGGAACGAGCGTATTCATTTTCAATAGGGTAATTTGTTTGTCTTATTGACGATGAATATAACATTCGTAGCACGAATCAAAGACTTATACTTTTGTTTGATAAAGTCAGAACCACTAAGCATTGCTGAAAAGGTATTAGTAACGCATCTTAAAACTATATAAACGCAATGGTTTCCGTATTTAGATAAACACTTATTTATATACTATTAATTAGTGCATATTCCCTAACGATAAGATCTGCAGACTGGCTTAGGGTGATTCCTATCTCCCAGTCAAAGGAACCCTGTCTCAAAGGAACAATGCCTAAGTTTCCTTTCAATCGGGAAAGGGTAATAGATTTAAAGAAGTTACATAGCTTGTTCATATTGACCTTCGGGGTCATATGAAAGGCACAAGCTAGTGGGAGCTTTTTCAAGTAGTGGCATCTGGTCTGACAACTACTCGAAACTCCAATAAGTTTATCTACAATATTTGGAGGAAATCTCTGATTTCACCAGAGATAGAATATTCCATACTCAAAAATAGGTTATTACGTAGTCTTCGGGACTGATGCTCGGCCGGCCTCCCAGTGAAATGTTTTCACTAAGGGATACACCATAAATTTTCCTTAAATAGTTATTGATGTGCTACGATACGCTGCTGAACTCATTTAAGATATTGGTTGCAAAATAATGGTTTACGAAAAACCGAGAAGTCTACCTAAAAGATGCCTACGCATTTGTGGATAAAAGAGTGAATTCGGTTCACCCCACTTCCGTAAGTAGAGGCATTTAGCACCGAGTGCTTGAAGGTAGGACTGGAAATTTTGCGTGCACGTTCAGAGCGTGAAATATCTTAATGTATTGAGTGAAGGTTGGTTACAAAACTCGTAAAATCAGAGAACGACGGTGATACTGTCAAACTCGGTCTGATAGATTCAATAAATAACAACCTTTGATCTTGGAGTATTTATACTCAAGATGTTACTAACTGATTTGTTCAGTCCATATCCAACACCGGCAGTTGGTGAAAACACTAATAAAAACTACTAAACTAGATCAGTATATCACTCCACCCCGACCGCAGTGGGAGTATGGTTTGTCCATTACCCATTGCAGGACTTTATGGTCTATAGGGTAGATTGATGACCTATAGTCCTTCGTGGACTGTATAGGATCCTGATAATAGAGGTTGGTTTAAAAGCCATAACCCTGTGAATGGAGTTTGATACTCCAGTTCTGTTGAACTCTTGTAGAACCACCTGAGTATCTCAGGCCCAGTGGGAGTAATTGGAACTACACGGAGAAGAGTCGATTGAATAGGAAAGTTTAACTTTCACCGCAAAGCTGAGTAATTTAGGGGTGATTCCCTAAAAGGTAAAGAGTTAACCAGACCGTGATCTCTCTTACCACTCAGTCTTGCTTGATTTCGTCAGAAAGCGGGAAATAGGGGTGATTCCTTAAGACTTCCTTGCCGAACAACGGAATCGAATTCATTGTAAGCGAAGGGTTTTAGCTAAGAACAAATAACGGATTCGTTACAAAGCAAAAAATAGGGGTGATTCCCTAAGACCTTTTTGCGAGACTAACGGTATCTTAATTTATTCAGAAAGAACCTTTGGCAGGAAGCCTGCCATAGCTTATATCATTTGGGGATTAAAGCAAACCTCTAGGTCATTTCAAAGTAATATATTTTAATATGTGGACTTGACCAGAATGTTGATAAGTCTTTTGTAGACTTGGCATCAATATTAGTGAAGTAGTATGTAGATTAGTGTTTGTAAATGGTAACACTGAAACAGTTGGAAACAACATGGGTGTGTTATCTGAAGTCAGAGTCTGACATGCCATCGGGATTCATTCTAAAGGATTTGATTCGCTCAAATCCACGAGAATCGATCATTGGCAATCCCATCCATTCACCTGGTTAAGATATTCTTGCATTTATGCAACATTCAACGATATAGTCTACCCTACCTCTCAGGAATGGTTATCTAAACCTGAGGATGAATACGAAATGGGATGTTTAGTGAATCCTCAAGTATCTTCGGGAGAATGAGGAATAATATGCTAGTATATTCAGGTGCAAACTAGAATATAAGTGATGACACTGATTCTGACTTTAGGTCAGATGAAGGATGATCGTTAAGTCGATTTCGTCCTCGGTGTTGAATCAAAGGCATATTGATATCGTACCACCGGATTAGATGGAAAGGCGACGTTTCGATCCCAAAGATTAACTCAACCCGACATCCTACCTATTCAGTGTAACAAGTCACACGGTATTCGGATTCTTTGTACGCGCCGGGTCACTGACCTACCCTGCGGAGGCATACTCCGGTCGTGCTTTGAAGGATGAATTACTAAGATGCGCTTGGAGGGTACAGATTTGAGGGATTCGTCTCACTTGTTTTGAGCAAGTGGGAGAATGTTGTAGATATAGATAAATAAGGGTGTGCTCTAAAACAATTAATCCACTTGCCTTTCGTGCAAGTGGGAGATTGTAAGGTGTAGTGCCCGAAAGACAATTATATAATTGTTTTAGGGATGTAATTAGTAATTCATCTTATTATATGCATGTATGCTTATAATTAAGACACTACTTGAAAACCCTAAGTACCTTGTTTATGTAATCACATAACTTTCGGTGTATGGCTATACACAAGAGGATTAAGTTAGTGAGATGTACATAAAATTAACTTAGTCCGTAGCGTTTATAAACTGAGTATGGGTCTCATGATTAATTTGCTATTAATGCACCTGAACACTTTAGGTGTTACTGAGTCTTATCCGGATTATCGGTAATAGGGTACCTAGTGGGGCATTTATATATGATGATAATCATATGGGAAATTTGGACCGATTTGATTTGAGTTCTCGATATAATTCCGTAATCGAGAAGTCTTATCGAATCACAAGATGATCATATATGGATTAATCTTAATCGAGGTGTGATCCTGCAGGCAACGCTTAGACTAGGGTAGAGTTTGATGTGTTAGTAAGGATCACTTGAAGTATGTGGTCCAACACTTCTCGTTGGCTCTGATTCGGGATGAGTGAGTGGTCCGTGTTATCACGAATATGGAATCCATTCCTTCCTCGGGAAGTAGACAGACAATTCCTTTATTTGTTGACCTAGAAAGCGATCGATCGGTCGAGTTCATATTATATTGGATATGAACTAATTGATCACTAGGGGTTAATGGTAAATAAGGATAATATGTTCGAGAAGGGTTTACGCAAAAATATCCCGAATCGAAGTGAACAGTCTATGAAGGATTTATCCGTATGTAATGATTATATTAGTGGACGCTTTCGACTCATAAATTGAGTGTAAGTTATCTATATTTGATAGAGTTCAGTTTCGGGTTTATGGTGGTGTAATCCCGGAATTAATAGGTTGGATATAATTATTCTGTCTGATGAATAATTTTTATTTAATTTATTGTAGCTACTGAATATGGGTCCATGGTCCCCGACGTGGCTCCCAAAATAGCATAATTGGATTTCTCGTCGTTGCACCTCAATTATAATTAAATAGTGGATTGGGCTATTTAATTTGATATGTGGATTAATTGTTTAGTTGGACTAAATAATTAAATACACGGAAAAGACATTTTTCGTGGACTCGGCCCAAATTGGTGTGTTGACCTTTTGACCTCATTGGTCAAATATAGGAAAAATGCGTGGACCTTTTCTTTTAATGAAAGGTGGCGCAAATTTGGTTAATTATTTATTAAGAAATTAGTTTTCTTGGATAATTATTTGACATGTGATTTATCTTTTATTTGTTAAATGATAATTCATGGAATATTAGATAATAATGTGATTTATCTTAATTTGTTTAGGATAATCATTTTATTTGGAAAAAGGATTATTGTAATAATTATCTCTTAATTATTTAATCATTGGAGGTTAAGTTTTACTCTCCTATATAAAGAGAGTTCTTCCAAGCCTTTTGACACACACAATATAACACGCCATATTGGGAAGAAAGAGCTTAGAATTTTCGGCTTCTTTCTTCGGGTTTCGAGTTGGAATAATCTTCGGGATTATTCCGGTAGCATATCAAGGAGGTCCGGCAGCGGGAAACACCATCCACCTGGTGTTGCTGGGAGACACACGTTGGAAGGCTGTGGCTTCTCAATACACGTGTTTTTGGAGATCTATCATTCTTGGAGTTAAGCACCATAAAAAGGTAGGCTCCTAAACCCCCTTGTAGGTTTAGGTCTTTAATTTATGTTCTTTGTTTCGTTTAGATCTAGATCTGATGTCTTCCGCTGCGTAATCGGGTCAATCCATGATTGATCCGACGATATTACTTCTAACAATTGTCACTAGCTCGTCTCATGCATTAACACAGCGGGTTCTTGATCATTTATCTTCTCACTTCCCGGTTAAGGATCTTTGTCCACTCTCAGATTTTCTTGGGATTGAAGTGTTTTCTGTTCCCAATGGTTTTTATCTTTTTCAGTGCTAATATATATTACAGCTTCTTGAGAAGGCTGGTATGACCACTACCAAGCCTTGTGTTACTCCAATGGCTGCCAATTGTCGTCTCCAATAGCTCGGTAGCCTCAGCTTTTTGGACCCCACACTCTACCGTACTATTTTTTGGGGTCTTTCGTACCTCAATTTCACTTGGTCATACATTGCCTTTGCGGTTGATCGTGTTAGCAAGTATATGCACTCACCAACTAAAGACCACTGGATGGATGTCAAGAGCATCCCGCGCTATCTCAAGCACATTATATCTGATGGCCTTCATATTACCTGGCCCTCATCCCTTATGTTGCATGCTTCACTGATGCCAATTAAAAAGCTGATTCTGATGACTGTCGCTCCGTGGGTGCCTACTTTGTCTTTCTTTATCTGATGCCGTTCAAAACAACAACAGACTGTGTCTAAGAGTAGTTTCGAGGCTGAATACAAGTCTCACTCCAACACTACTTCTGTGGTGCAATGGATTTTTGCCCTCCGTTTCTCTTACGGTTTTCCTATTTCTTTGGTGCCATAACATTCATGCCACGTATCTTGCGGCAAACCCGGTTTTCCATGCTCGCACCAAAAACATTGAGATCGATTTTCATCACGTCTGTTGGTCTTGGAGAAGTTTAAAAGTGTAGTCATAGGGGGATGAGTGAATGACTATGCTGGAGTTTCAAAAACTTTTCTTATAATCAAAAGCTTTTGGGCGCGGATAAGTCCCTTCCTTAAAATCTTTTCAAAGTAGATTATGCACACACAGAGTATTAATAATATGCAGTAAGTAAGCGTTGTAAGGTAAAGTGCAGTAAGTAAATGAACATAATGGTTTATAGTGGTTCAGGGTGGTGTAATCCCTTAATCCACTCTTCTTCAGTGATGATTGGAGGAATTCACTATTGTTTTTCACCAATACAATAGTAAGATTGTCCTTGGCTACACAAGCTTCACAACCTACAAGACTATCACTACCTGGCTACAAAAGCTTCAGTGACTCTGTCTTCAACACGCGGCTCCTTGGGTACTAATCCTTCAGCAGCTATCACAAAGAGTTGCAACTCATTCTCTGATTTCTCTGATTCAATTGCTGGCAACTGGTGTGAATTGGATTCACATATTTGTTGATCAATCTTAGTGCTTGATGTGGAATCGTAGCTCGTTGTTCACTAGATGTGTTCTTTCAGATTCAGATAGAAGGCTTAGGATTTTGACAGAGTTTCTGCTTGTTCTTGTATATTCTTGTCATTATTTCATCTGTTTGGCAATGCCTTCTAATTATAGCTTTGATAATCCTTGATTTAAAAATCTGTCCGTTGGCTATTTAATTTGGAGAATAATCCTTGATTGGATTCTTGATTCCTCATGTTTAATTCTCCTTGATTTAAGTGATCTGGATTTTCTTCACACGTCCATCATAAAATCCGTCCATGATTGATTCTGCATTTAATGCTTGATCATCTATTTATTCACACGTTCTGAATAAGTATAGATGATATACCTAACTCAGCTGTTCCTTCACTTGATAGTTGTGTCATCAGTTGAGTAGATCTGCTGACTTAGCTGATATGATTCTTACTTTACTAGTATTCTTTACTCAGCCGATTGAATGTTTACTTTGCCGGTTCAATGCTTTCTTTCTTTGATTTTACAAGAGTACTTGTACTTCACTGATTCTTGATTTGTGTGAGATCAGTGTATACCATATTTAAACAATGAATTTCATCACTTGTAATATAACTTAGACTTATCCAAGGTCATCACAGACGTCCCTGGTTATAAGTCAGTCCATATGTCTTCATGCTTCTCTGCTGGTACTTGGCTGCCTTTACTCTGCCGAATTTTTGTTTTACTTAGCCATCCTACCAGCTAGTACAATAATTGTATGACTCAACTTGTACAACATGTCAGACTCTAAGTAAAGAGCTATACATATATTTCTAACTTTTTTCAGTCTTGCTATAACAGCTGGTATGGCCATCATCAAAACATAATAAAATGTTCCTAACAATTTCCCATTTTTATGATGCCAAAACCCTCATAAGCCTGAACATAAGTATGGAAATTTTTCATAATAAAAACAGAATAAAATTCAGAAATTTTATTCATCCATCAAGGGCAATAAGATACTTCATTTAAAATTATTCAAGGCAAATGTTTATTCAAGAATTACTTCTTCTCTTCAAACCTGATCCATTTTCCTTTAGAGCTTTCAGGCTTACTACTACCTTTCCCCTTTTTGGTAGCATCAAACCGTTCTTCCAGAATCTTATTTGTTGCCTCAGATACTTGGATGAGTGTGTTGAGCTGCTGTGCAGAGTGATCCAAGATCTCATCCATGGTTTGAATTTGCTGAGTACGCTCATTCAATGTGTCCACCAATAGGTTGAGTTTGCCATAATGTTTTTCTACCAATAATTCCATATTATGGTGGGGGATTAGATGATGCAGATTACAAAGTAAGTCTTCTTGCCTATCCATCACTTCATATTGAACTTTGATACACCACAACATATAATAATTTTAGGAATTATAAACGTGAAGTCATGCATGCAGTTTATCATACCATTCCAAGGATTTAATTCCTAAAATTATTATATGTTGTGGTGTATTATCATACCATTCCAAGGATTTAATCTCACACCTACAGTGCCGCCTCAGGTTAGGTCAAAGAGGTGACGATTAAATTGAGACAATATCTCTCAACAACTAACTGAGAATCAGACATCTCCATTTAATTGCTGATTACCTTCATTTTTCAGCCAAGATATTTCCTAAAATATCCTTTAGAGTGTTACCCACTGTTTCAGATCTCAAAGTATGCCCCAAGTATGCAGCCTCAGGGTCGGTCAGTGACTCGATGAGTACCCAAAATCCTATCATTTCGGAGACCAAGCCTTGAATTTTGATAGCGGTGAAAGCTACCCTCAGGGGGCCGAAATCAAAGCGGCACGAGGCGTCACCATTCTCTCACGTGCTTATGTCAACGGTAGAGGCCGTGGGGTCGGTTTTCACCTTCCCCTCTCCCACTTGTTATTTTGAAAATTAGGTAGTATCTTTAGGATTTTAGAATTTTATAATAATCCAAAAACAATAGATCATGAATATTTAATATAATCCTCCCACTAGTTCATCAGTTCCAAATACCGTCTAATTAGTGTCACTATATCCACGATCCTCCAATTTTTATTGATTAAAATTCCTTTCTGTAGACACTACACAAATAAAATTCACCATGAATTTCGTAATCCTAATACATTAGGACTTATGATTTTTCAATAATTCGAAAAACAATAAATCACAAAATTTAAAGCTCCCACTAGTTTATTGGTTCCAAATATCGTCTAACTAGCGACACTATATTCATGATTTCCAATTTTTTCGATAGAAAATCCTTGTGTAGACACTTCACAATTAAAATTCACTAAAGAATTTTAAAGTCCTAATCTTGTCATGATAAAAATATAGGATCTCAGAATTTTTCCAATAATCAAAAACAATAAATCATGAAAAGCAATCTCCAATTTATCGGTTCCAAATACCGTCTAGTTGGTGTCCAATTTTTCATGATTTAACCCAAGCCGAAGGATTCATAATCCTAAATTAAATTTATCAGGTGAATTTTATATCCCTATAAAATTTTGTTTCCTTTAATTAATTTGATTTATTATTAATCTAAATTAATTATCTTTTTCATACATGTCTAATTAATGCCAAAATTAATTTTGTACATGTATGCATATGCTAGGAGTGGAATTCATGAATATGATGCATGACATGGTTATATCACATATATAATCATAAAAGAAAATAAATGCGAAAAATAAACCACTGAGATGGACCGTTGGTACCCTCGTATCTAATCTATGAATTAAATAAATAAACCCTACATTCATAAAATTTTGAATCTTTAATGAACCGCCACCGCTGCTTGGTATATATTTTATGGTCCGGATGTTCAATAAAAAGCCCTTCTAGCTGAGTTGGTTAAAGCTCATTCTTCCTTCATCACCACCTGAGTTCAATTCCCCGCCCTTTTTTTTGTTTTTGTTTTTTCTCGAACAAGTTTTATTTTTATTTTATTTTTTTCGAACAGAAAATAAAAAAAGTTCCGAACAGAAAATTCGAACTCAGGTCTGCATTTTGGTGATTGAGTGTCTTGGCCACCACGCCAGCATCCAGATTTGATGAAGAATGCATCCGGTTTAATAAATAGAGATCGGCCGAATTAAAAAAAAAAATTTGCAGGAAATTAAATTTCAAAATAAAATTACATGATTGTCCTATACCCGGGAAAAACGGGTTTACAATAGATCTAATTGTAAACAGGTACCAACCCCAATCCATCTCGTCAACCAAAATATTCAACCACGCATTTATAAAAAAATTATAAAAAGATGAAATATTTATTAATTCCACTCCTTATTAATTAATTATGCAATCAAGATCGCAAAATCGCTTTAACCTCGCTCTGATACCACATGCTACATATACAGAACCCCGAATCCGGATCCAATTCATAATTGGATCGTCAAATCTGATTCACAACACCGATCGATACACTCGATCTTGCACAGCGGAAGCTACGAATAAAGTCACATGCGATTTCACCACGAATTGATTCGCGTAAATAATTAATGTAACTATAAGAAGGTTGAAGATTTGCTTAATTTAAGAGGAATAGTAAATCGACAAATGGAGAAGCCGCAGTCTTCCGGATTGTATCCTAGCGACGACTGGTGGATGTCGATCCTCGCCGTAGAACCTCCTCGAATATACACAAGAAAAACCCTAGGTTTTTCTTCCCTTAATGCCTAGAACAAGAAACTAATTTCTCTTCTTTTTAATTGCAAGTGGCGAAATTTGTGTGTGTTATTGTGTTGGGAGAAACTCTCTTTACATAGGAAAATAACTAGTCAAGAGAGAGTTATCATTTTCACACCACAATTACCTATTCCCATAAGAAAAAGATATTTGCCAAAAGATAAGAGATAATTCCCAAAAATGAATATATTATTTTTCCATTAATTATCCAACAAATAGATAATTAATTAATTACACACGTGACATAATCTAGGAAAATATCTTTTCCTAATTTATCACAAATAATAGGCGCCACTTTGTCATTATTTTTAATAGAAAATATCTTTTCTATTTTAGATATTATTTATCAAATAAATAATATTGCATATTCATTAAATAGACCAACTATTTAATTTATTCTCGAGGTTCCATAAAACAAGAAAACACTCGCGTGTTAGGAGCCAACACGGGGACCATGGACCTATAACCAATAGCTACAATAAAATGAATAAAATATTCATCGAACAGAATATTTCTACTCAACTTATTAATTACGGAATTACGCCACCATAAATTCGAAACTGGACTCTATCGATTATAGATATAACTTATTCTCAAAACGTCGAGTCGAGTCGATAAGTGTCCATTGATATAATCATTACATACAAACTAACCCACCATAGACTATCCGTAAGGAAGCGTGATTATTTCCGTAAACCTTCTTCAATACATCTTATCCTTATTTACCATTAACCCACTAGTGATCAATTAGTTCATAACCAATACGAACTCCGTGGATCGATCAGTTTCTAGGATTAACAAATAAGGGGATTGTATTTCGACTTCCTGCATGAAGGAATGGATTCTCACTCATTCCAGAATAGTGCCAACGTGAAAGTGATTCGGACCGCGCCTCTTAGCGATCCTTAACGAACACATCAAACCCTATCTTGAAACAAGTAGGAGTATGAAATCACTTCAGGATTAAGGTTAATCCATATATGATCATCTTGTGATTTAATAAGATTTCTCAATTATGGAATTATATGAGAAACTCTGATTAAATAGGTCCAGTCCTATATGACTACATCATATATAAATGCCCTACTTAGACAACCAATGTCAATGGTCCGGATAAGACGGTCACACCATAAAGTGTTCTAGGCGCATTAATGGTGGTTTAATCAATAGACCACATACTTTGATTAACTTCACCACGGACTAACATTTCAAGTGTATCACCATAAACTTAATCCTCATGTGTGACACACACTAAGTTATATGGCTATATATGATACGACTTGGGGTTTTCAGTAGTGTATTACTTATAAGCACGAAGCAAATAATAAGATGAGAATAAATCTGTCATTCATTAATTATAAAAATAATTACAGAAATTGTCTTTCGGGTGCTACTTCCAACATGGTGAACTTAAGGAAGAAGTTTATATGCATCCCCCTCCTGGGTTTGTAGTCAAACCTAACCAAGTGTGTAGATTTCTCAAGTCCTTATGTGGACTGAAACAATCTCCAAGGGCATGGTTTGATAGATTTTCTAAAGTTATGAAAAATGGTGGTTGGACTCAAGGTCATGGTGATCACACTCTGTTTTATAAACACTCTGAAACATGAGGAGTTACTATACTGATTGTTTATGTAAATGATATCATCATCATTGGAAATTCTAGCCATGAGATTACTCATCTGAAAAGCCTATTGAAACTTGAGTTTGAGATAAAGACCTTGGTCAACTAACCTACTTTCTGGGTATTGAAGTTGCAAGATCCAAAGAAGGCATTCTCCTTACCCAAAGAAAGTACATTATTGATCTACTTACTGAATATGGATTGCTAGGGTGTAAGCCATTTGATACACCTGTGGAAAATACTATTAAATTTAAGAGAGATACTGCAGGAGAACAACTCAATCAAGAAAAATACTAAAGATTGGTAGGAAGATTAATCTACCTGTCACACACAAGAACTGACATTTGTTTTGATGTCAGTCAACTCAGTCAATTCATGCTTTCACCAAGACAGATTCATCTTGATGCCTCCATGAGGGTATTGAAATTTATAAAAGGGAGTCAAGGAAATGGCATCTTGTTCAAAGCAGATGGTACTACAAAAATTGAAGGCTATGTGGACGTGGATTGGGCAGGAAGAAGGTCTACCTCTGGATGGTGTATATATCTCTTTGGTAACCTGATATCTTGGAGAAGTAAGAAACAGTCAGTGGTGGCTAGAAGTTCAACAGAAGCAGAGTTTAGGGCTATTGCATTGGGAATTTGTGAGCTCCTATGGATTCAAAGGGTAATGAGAGAACTCAAAATCCCTATACCAAGCATGTTACCTTATTCAGTGATAGAAAATAGGCTATTGAAATCTCTAACAACCCTGTCCAACATGATAGAACTAAACATGTTGAGATAGATAAACACTTCATCAAAGAAAAGCAAGAGGATGGAAGCATTCAACTCTCCTACATCAACACCAAACAGCAAGTGGCAGATGTATTCACCAAAGGGCTGCCCAAGTAACCATTTCAACAGTTCAGTTGCAATCTTGGTTTATTAGACATCTATAAACCAGCTTGAGGATGAGTATAAGTTATATTTAATAATCCGTATTATATTTAATATTCTGAGAATATGTTGTAACACTTATTATGCTATTTTATAAAGCAGATAAGTGGTTAGATTATGTTTAATGCATATCTTATGTCTGATCCCCAACCACTTCCTATCAGCCCAGCCGCCTAACATTAACTCTTTTTATTACATCCCTCGAAAACTGTTATATATACCTGTACAATGCTCTCAGCAAATTAATAAGAAGAAATATTCTCTTCCCTCTCTTTTGTCTTTCTAATTTCTACAGCTGAATTATCTCTGAGAGTGTAGTAAACATTGCCATTTGATTGTGACTTTTTTTTTTTGCAATTTTAGTGAACACATTTGATGATTTGATCCATATTTTATTATTATGACCCGATGTTTACCAACTGATGTTAGCAATTGGGGATTCACTAGAGCTGATTCCCAGCATTGAAATATTGAGGATTATATATTATTTGCAGTTTGGTGGTTATTTTTTTAAAGAAAGTTTGGTTGTTATTATTCTTTACTTTTTTTTCTCCACGTTCATTCACAATCAAAGTGACTAGGAACCTAAGCTTTGTTATGTTTGTATGTTGTTCATTGTATTTGATCTGAAACTCAAAATTGGTAGCAAATCATGCCAAAATTTGTACCACCATTGTTAGCTCAAACAACACAGCATCAAGCTACTACTGTACAATCCCTATTCTCTTGTCAATTTTTTCTTCCCCAGGCAAACGGCATAGGATGCTTACGTCGGTGCAAGGATTTAATTGGGTAAACTGGTTCTGTACAATGTAGGGTGGAAGTTGTATCAATTTGGTTCTGTATCCGGTGGATTTTGTAGTTAGGTCTGACTAATCTTTGATTTGTTGCTCCGAGGTTGATTGATGGCGGCTGATATATATGGGTTGATGGACCAGTTGTTTTATACTATGGATTTTCATCTAATTCCTGATCAGAAGCGAAATCTGAGGGTTGATGATGTATTACTTTTATATGATTAAATATACGTTATATTATTATGTTTTATCAACGAATTCTATATAAAATATATAAAATTATGATATAAATGGTATGAAATATTAATCTTTATAGTTTAGTATAGTTAGTAGTAAAAGTTAGTAATAATAGTAAAAAGTTATCGTTTTGTACCGATTTTAGTAAATCGGAGTGTCGTGTCAGATTTACGTGGGTATTTGTGGTATTTTATTGCAGATTTATAAGCCAAGATCCCGAGAATCGACATTTTGAAGTATAATCATATCTTTGAAAGAATTTAGAGAATGTCACGAGCTAAAGTGGTCAAGTGGTCAATCGAAGTGGTCAAGTGACTAATCAATTTGATTAAGTGGTAATTGAGAAATATGTTCGACAAACGAATGGCTCATCAAAAAGACATTTTCTGAAGAAGAGTCCTTCATGAAAGTTGTAGATCATTCAACGAGCTTTCCAATGCATCTTGAATCATGTTTTTTGGAGATCGGAAACTCGAGATATAAATTTTAGAAGTTTAATAATAATATATAAATATATATATAATCATACGCTGCACATGATTTGAATTAAGGAGATGGATCAAATCATTACACGGACAGTCCTTCTAAACCCGCCCAGCCGGCCTTGGATCATTTTCTATATATAGGAGATCAGATGCAGAGCGAACGTTTGTACCAATATATATATATACAATATCCTATATATATATTATCTATAACTTTTCTTTTATTTTCGTAGTTTGTAAATAGGCCTTATGCAAAAAATAATAATATCGTAGTATCGTTGTAATGCTCAGGAAATTATCGGAAGTTCGGTGTTGTTGAAGTCGTTGTAATATCCGTAAGAATACGACCTCTGATTCAGCATTTGTAATCGGGTAAATTTTCTAAAGTATTTATGTTTGTTATGTTTGTTTTTATCTTTTTAGTCGTTATAATGTTTTTAAGCTAAATCTAATAACTAGCCAAAGTTATGTAATCATTTTATTTCGATCTTTTTGGTAAAAGAATGTTGTCTAAGTAAAATTTGACTAAAATTGAGTTAATTGAATCTTTTTCTATTTTGTAACGTATTGATAATATTCGGATTGACGTAATTAACCAAGATGAATCGCAACATATAACCTAACGATGAACCGACCGAGAGAAGTTAGGATATGAGATAAAAGATAGAAAAACCGGAGGGAAAAATTGGGTGTCTAAAGCGTGACAACGGAGTCCTATTTCCTACCGAAGCGATTTGTCTTGGGAAAGATAAATCTTATTAAATTTGTGCTCAAGATCGTAATAATGGTAAAATCAACGGTTTAATTGAAACTAACACCGGAAATTAAATCGATCCGCCGACAACCGGAGCCTTTTGAATAACATCGGCCGTCGACAAACGGAATAACCTCTTTTATCCGAGGTAGATTTGTACTCGGTACTGTTCGAGACTAATCGAGATTAGCATGGGGCGGTTGTGGAGATTAAAGCGATGACAATTTGACATATGACAATTTCATACGCTTTCGTGTGAGGAGGAATTGTTAACCTCGTGAGTGCACCGTTTCATTTACTCAATTGGACCTAATATAAAAGGAAAGATTGAGCACATTCCGTTTACTGAAAAAGATCGTATAAATCAATTATATAAACTTTGGCTAGTTCTATTTGTCTATTATTATAAACTATATATTGGTATCTATATATATATATATATATATATATATATATATATATATATATATATAGTTTGCATTCCATGTACATTTATATATATTTATATATCTATATATATTATATTAGAATAACTTTTAAATTACGCATTTACTTTATGTTAAGTAGAATAGTAGTAATCTGTGTCATAAAATTGCGGTTTAGATCGAGTTAATAACAGCTCTTTGGTGTTTAACCACACTTAAAAGAATTACCACGTTTTCCCTGAGGATTCGACACTCTGACTCACCACACTAGCACTATGATTTGACCCGGTACAATGCCGGTAAGGATTCTATAGCACCCTAGAAAAGGTCCGTCAGCTTTCTGGCGCCGTTGCCGGGGAAACACGTCGCTAATTTCTTTCTTTGTGTCTATGGTTACTACTTGTATTAGCTCAAAATTCTCGAGAAAAAATCAACACTTTTTCTTATCTCATTTCTATTTTATTTTTCGTTGGTATCTATTTTCTTTTAGTAACAATTTTCTTCTTCTATAAAATTCGAGCATTTTTCTATTTTCGTTAGTTGATGACCAGAAGCGGTAAAACCTCACTTACTCCTTATAATCCTTACATAAACGCTTACGAAAGGCAGTTACGAATAGAGAGTAAACGTTGTCAAACCAGCTTAGGACTCCTTGGAAAATCTCCAACGGAATGATCTTCTAATAAAAATACAGAAATGGCTGAAACTAGTGATGAAACTAATGAACAGAGGCTAGATCATGCTTCAGGGCATGGACAAAACCCTGTTAACCCTAATAATAATCAAAATTATAATAATAGAAATAATCAAGATCGGAACCAGAATAATTGTAATAACCCACCAAACCCGAGACCTATCTGTGATCAAACCATAAGAAGAAACCAGACTAATAATCCCATACTTTTACCCAATGAAGGAGCGAATAATTTCGAAATTAAATCTCATCTTTTGGTTTAATTGACGCAAGAGCCCAATTCTAGGAGAGAATGATGAAGATCCACATCATCATCTCTATCTTTTGAAGAATGTGCAATACTGACCAAAAGTCAAGGTGCTCATAAGGAACTAACGAGGATGACTATGTTTCCTTTTTCTTTAAAAGGACGAGCCCGAGATTTTGGTTTATGTCTCTTCCACATCATTCACTTACTAGTTGGGAGGATATTCAAACTGAATTTCAAACAATATTTCACTCTGTGACTAAATTTGGAATTAAAAGTCGAGGTTGCTAACTTTAGACAAGGATCTCAAGAAACGCTTGGGAATGCTCGGAAAGATTTAAAAATTGTTAAGAGCATGTCCCGATCATGGTTATTCCTTAGATATGCAAATTCAACTTTTTCTCGTAAATTAAGAAAAGATTCACGTGCAAGATGTAGATCATGCATGTGGTGGTTCTTTAATGATGAGTGAAGCTCAATTAGTTTACGATGCTATAGAAAAGATTTCCAAAATAACGAGAATGTGGGAAACCGGTTCTAGCACCTTAAAAGTAGCTTTTTGCAGGAGAATGTACATCTAATACGGAAGTTCTAGCACATTTAGAAAATTTGAGTAGGAAATTTGATGGCCTACAATCGAACAAAAAGCAAAGTTCAGAAAATAGTACACCAACTGAATACTCAAATCAGGATAATGTGTCAATTGGGATCGAAGAACCAACAGGATATTCAAGAGAGGAGGTGAGTTTTCTTCAGCAGCATAGGAATTTGAACAATGCATATTCAAACTCGTTTAATGCTATTAGAAGAGATTACCCTACTTTTAGATGGTCTGAAAACCCTAGTAAGCAAGGACAACCGCCATATCCAGTTCAGTATAGGAATATGAATAATAATCAAGTTTATCAAGAAAATACATCTAATTAGAATTTACAATCATTACCTAGATCCTATCATCAACTTACCACTCAAAGTATACCAGTAACTCAAAGTTCAACTCACCCTGCAGAAGGAGTTGAAAAATGGGAAAAACTAATGGAAAATATGATGGGTGTAGTATCTACTCAAGCTAAGAAATGGGGACTACGAAATCCATATAATCATTTGAATAAAGTGCATGAGTCTTTCCAATGTCTGTTTCCACTTTTCGACACAAATCACGATATGTCTACACGTGCTTTACTTCCACACCTAAAGGCGTGGAAGCATTTTATTAATTATAGAGTATATCCCACCTGGGATTTTGCAAGCCTTGCCGAGAATGAAATGCTTCTGCTATATGCTTTGACATTTGGTGAATTTGTAGATTGGGGTATTTTAATTCAGAGGACAGTGTTGGAATTTGCCATAACGAGAGACAGTAGGGGGAAGCCTATGCCTTCTTCGTCGATGATTTCAAGATTGTGTGTTCAGATGAATGGAGTGGGTGAGTTGGAGAATGATGAAATCTTTCCGTCTAGAGATAATAGAGTTGGCTTGTTACCGGTTGATACACCGGGTTGTTCGTCAATAATTTAGATGGTTTGTTGGTTGTTAGTTTATGATGGTTTAAGTTTTTAATAAGTTAACTTAAGTTAAGTTAGTAGTAATAAGTTTATGTTTTTTTAAGTTTGTAATAGTTTTTTATCATATTTAATATATATGTTTGAGTTGTTATAATATATTAGTATACGTTAAGTAAAAAATCAAAATAATAACGATAATATATAATTTTAATTTTATTTTCAAACCTATTTTTTAATACTCATTGAACATCGGGACGATGCCACTTCGTAAGTGGGGAGTAGAGTTAGGTTAGAAAATTCATTAAAATTTTCGAAAAAATAGTTTAAAAAAAATTAAAAAAAAATTTATAATTATATTATATGTCTAATTTAGATTTTAATAAGATTTTAAGTTTATATAATTGAGTAATTAATATTAAATATTCTTTTTATGAAATTATATAGGTATGTTGATATTTATAAGTAAAATTTTTAGAATAATTTTCTTTTCAAAATGAATTATGAATTTGGAATTGGACTAGGGATGACGATTTTTGGCACCACAAAAATATAACTATAGCCAAATAGCCTACCTAAATAAATTTCCAATTTTTGTTCCTACTTCAGCCTTGATTAGAGTGATCAAGACCTCACTCGAAATTGCCATTGTGATTAAATAGAAGTAACCGACCTTTAGCTAATTTTGGTCTACATTTCCTTAAAAATTCCGCAAGTTTGTACGTACTTATGAAAAGAAATGAAGACATAAAAGCTAAGTTTTGGTGTATGCTGAGATTGGAAAAATTAGATAAGTATTAGTATATTCGATCTTACTTCATGACACTTGCAAGATAGTCGATTTTGGTAATAAATTCGGATATGTTAATATTCTATAAAAGAATTAAGAACGAAGCACCATATCTACACAGAATTAATCGAATATCAGGTATCTTCCTTATCTGTGATCGACAACTTAAAAATAAAAAGTACATATCGGTTGTAGCTACCAATGATTTGAGTGCAGTAGGGTGTTATCACGAAACGTCCTATATCACTATGAGGTTTAAAAGCTCCCGATTGCCTGATGATAGTAGTCCAGCTAGGGTATTATCTCGAAATGTCCTATTGCTGGGAATGAAGGCATAGAATGAAAAAGAAAAAGTCGAATCATAAGATCTCAAGAATGATTACAAGTTTAAGGAAACCGGACTTGTAATTTTCGATCGAAAAGTAGTAGTACTCGATCAATCTTGATGAAGCAATGCTTGTAAGTTGATTTTCTACACACACTCACGCTTTTAGTTCTTGATTGAAAAAAAAAGAGAAAAATAGAGGGAATAAAAAAGGATGCTATTAATCAAGATTGTTTTTGATAAAAAATTATGAAGTTGTAGGTACGTACGACTTGCCTCTTTCTCTTTTTGATTTCTTCTTTCGATTAACCAACATCTTGAGCCTAAACTTTATAAGCCATTTCGTCAACTACCTGACCAAGTTTACGATTCCAGGATTTCATAATAGTTGCGATTAAAAATAATTCTAATATTTTATTTATATTAAGTATTACATGTACAATTTCATCTAAATAATATTGGATGTTTAAGTTATTTAAGTTATATACACTTTTTGTCTTCTTATAATTTTAAATTAGAATAAGTAATATATATTTATAATACTAACAATATAAACTGCATTAAAAATTGTAATCTGATCAATTATTACCGCTTAATTTTGCTCGAGGACAATCAAAAGCTAAGTGGGGAGTAGTTGATGTATTACTTTTATATAATTAAATATACGTTATATTATTATGTTTTATCAATGAATTCTATATAAAATATATAAAATTATGATATAAATGGTATGAAATATTAATCTTTATAGTTTAGTATAGTTAGTAGTAAAAGTTAGTAATAATAGTAAAAAGTTATCGTTTTGTACCGATTTTAGTAAATCGGAGTGTCGTGCCAGATTTACGTGGGTATTTGTGGTATTTTATTGCAGATTTATAAGCCAAGATCCCGAGAATCGACATTTTGAAGTATAATCATATATTTGGAAGGATTTAGAGAATGTCACGAGCTTAAGTGGTCAAGTGGTCAATCGAAGTGGTCAAGTGGCTAATCGATTTGATTAAGTGGTAATCGAGAAATATCTTTGACAAACGAATGGCTCATCAAAAAGACATTTTCTGAAGAAGAGTCCTTCATGAAAGTTGTAGATCATTCGACGAGCTTTACAATGCATCTTGAATCATGTTGTTTGGAGATCGGGAACTCGAGATATGAATTTTAGAAGTTTAATAATTATATATAAATATATATATAATCATACGCTGCACATGATTTGAATTAAGGGAGATGGATCTGATCATTACACCGGACCGGTCCGCCGTAAACCCGGCCCAGGCCGGCCTTGGATCATTTTCTATATATAGGAGATCAGATGCAGAGCGAACGTTTGTACCAATATATATATATACAATATCCTATATATATATTATCTATATCTTTTCTTTTATTTTCGTAATTTGTAAATAGGCCTTATGCCAATAATAATAATATGGTAGTATCGTTGTAATGCTGGGGAAATTATCGGAAGTTCGGTGTTGTTGAAGTCGTTGTAATATCCGGAAGAATACGACCTCTGATTCAGCATTTGTAATCGGGTAAATTTTCTAAAGTATTTATGTTTGTTATGTTTGTTTTTATCTTTTTAGTCGTTATAATGTTTTTAAGCTAAATCTAATAACTAGCCAAAGTTATGTAATCGTTTTATTTCGATCTTTTTGGTAAAAGAATGTTGTCTAAGTAAAATTTGACTAAAATTGAGTTAATTGAATCTTTTTCTATTTTGTAACGTATTGATAATATTCGGATTGACGTAATTAACCAAGATGAATCGCAACATATAACCTAACGATGAATTGACCAGAGAAGTTAGGATATGAGATAAAAGATAGAAAAACCGGGAGGAAAAATTGGTCGCGGCGTAAAGCGTGACAACGGAATCCTATTTCCTACCCGGGGGCCGATTTGTCTTGGGAAAGATAAATCTTATTAAATTTGTGCTCAAGATCGTAATAATGTTAAAATCAACGGTTTAATTGAAACTAACACCGGAAAGTTAAATCGGTCCGCGACAACCGGAGCCTTTTGAATAACATCGGCCGCCTCGACAAACGGAATAACCTCTTTTATCCGGGGTAGATTTGTACTCGGTACTGCTGAGACTAAGCGAGATTAGCATGGGGCGGTTGTGGAGATTAAAGCGATGACAATTTGACATATGACAATTTCATACGCTCGTGTGAGGAGGAATTGTTAACCTCGTGAGTGCACCGTTTCATTTACTTAATTGGACCTAATATAAAAGGAAAGATCGAGCACATTCCGTCTCATTGAAAAAAGATCGTATAAATCAATTATATAAACTTTGGCTAGTTCTATTTGTCTATTATTATAAACTATATATTGGTATCTATATATATATATATATATATATATATATATATATAGTTTGCATTCCATGTACATTTATATATATTTATATATCTATATATATTATATTAGAATAACTTTTAAATTACGCATTTACTTTATGTTAAGTAGAATAGTAGTAATCTGTGTCATAAAATTGTGGTTTAGATTGAGTTAATAACAACTCTTTGGTGTTTAACCACACTTAAAAGAATTACCACGTTTTCCCTGATGATTCGACACTCTGACTCACCACACTATATAGCACTATGATTTGACCCGGTACACTGCCGGTAAGGATTCTATAGCACCCTAGAAAAGGTCCGTCAGCTTTCTGGCGCCGTTGCCGGGGAAACACGTCGCTAATTTCTTTCTTTGTTTCTATGGTTACTACTTGTATTAGCTCAAAATTCTCGAGAATAAATCAACACTTTTTCTTATCTCATTTCTATTTTATTTTTCATTGGTATCTACTTTCTTTTAGTACCAATTTTCTTCTTCTATAAAATTCGAGCATTTTTCTATTTTCGTTAGTTGATGACCAGAAGCGGTAAAACCTCACTTACTCCTTATAAGCCTGACATAAACGCTTACGAAAGGCAGTTACGAATAGAGTGTAAACGTGGTCAAACCAGCTTAGGACTCCTTGGAAAATCTCCAACGGAATCATCTTCTAATAAAAATACAGAAATGGCTGAAACTAGTGATGAAACTAATGAACAGAGGCTAGATCATGCTCCAGGGCATGGACAAAACCCTGTTAACCCTAATAATAATCAAAATTATAATAATAGAAATAATCAAGATCGGAACCAGAATAATCGTAATAACCCACTAAACCCGAGACCTATCTGTGATCAAACCATAAGAAGAAACCAGACTAATAATCCCATACGTTTACCCAATGAAGGAGCGAATAATTTCGAAATTAAATCTCATCTTTTTGGTTTAATTGACGCAAGAGCCCAATTCCTAGGAGAGAATGATGAAGATCCACATCATCATCTCTATCTTTTTGAAGAACTGTGCAATACAGCCAAAAGTCAAGGTGCTCATAAGGAACTAACGAGGATGACTATGTTTCCTTTTTCTTTAAAAGGACGAGCCCGAGATTGGTTTATGTCTCTTCCACATCATTCACTTACTAGTTGGGTGGATATTCAAACTGAATTTCTGAAACAATATTTCACTCCAGGACGAAATTTGGAATTAAAAGCCGAGGTTGCTAACTTTAGACAAGGATCTGAAGAAACGCTTGGGAATGCACAGGAAAGATTTAAAAATTGTTAAGAGCCTGTCCGATCATGGTTATTCCTTAGATATGCAAATTCAACTTTTCTGTCGTAAATTAAGAAAATATTCACGTGCAGATGTAGATCATGCATGTGGTGGTTCTTTAATGATGAGTGAAGCTCAATTAGTTTACGATGCTATAGAAAAGATTTCCAAAAATAACCGAATGTGGGAAACCCGTTCTAGCACCAGAAAAGTAGCTTTTGCAGGAGAATGTACATCTAATACGAAAGTTCTAGCACATTTAGAAAATTTGAGTAGGAAATTTGATGGCCTACAATCGAACAAAAACCAAAGTTCAGAAAATAGTACACCAACTGAATACTCAAATCAGGATAATGTGTCAATAGGGATCGAAGAACCAACAGGATATTCAAGAGAGGAGGTGAGTTTTCTTCAGCAGCATAGGAATTTGATCAATGCATATTCAAACTCGTTTAATGCTATTAGAAGAGATCACCCTACTTTTAGATGGTCTGAAAACCCTAGTAAGCAAGGACAACCGCCATATCCAGTTCAGTATAGGAATATGAATAATAATCAAGTTTATCAAGAAAATACATCTAATTAGAATTTACAATCATTACCTAGATCCTATCCTCAACATACCACTCAAAGTATACCAGTACCTCAAAGTTCAACTCAACCTGCAGAAGGAGTTGAAAAATGGGAAAAACTAATGGAAAATATGATGGGTGTAGTATCTACTCAAGCTAAGAATATGGAAACAATGATGACTTCTATGGGTACAGTCACTAAGGATATGAGTTCAATGAAAACATCTATGAGTGGACATGATACCAGAATGAGAACGATAGAAGCCTCATTAAGGAATATGGAAGATCATTTGAGTAGGGAAGGTGAACGTAATAATGGTGAGACCTCCTGGAGGATTACCAAGCAATACTGAAAGAAACCCAAGAGAGGTAAATGTTGTAGTTACGAGAAGTAGAAAACTCTGTGGTAGTAATGGAGTAGAAAACTTCGGAAATAATGAAGTAGAAAATGATTTAGATGGAAAGAAGGATGAAACCAAAGATGAACTTGAATTCACTGATGAGGAAAAAGAAATTATAAAGAATTTCTTGAAAATGAATAGAAGTTTGGAACCTGAGAATGAAGGTGAAAAATGGGTAAAAATCCCTAGGATTTTGAAAGATCCCATGGATAAAGAATTAAGGACTTTATTCAAGGAACATGTTAGAATGGAAGATAATGAAAAACAAGAAGAACTGAAGGAATCTGAAGTAAAGATTGATTCAGGGAATGTTTTAAAAGAAAAAACTCAAGATCGTGATACTTGGCGATCAAGTAATACTCAAAAGTTTAAGGAGAAAGGAAAAGAGAAAATGACTTTGGGATCAAAGGTTATAGATTTAGAATCTTTACCTTACCCACCTAAAGATCAAATTAAAAAGATTAAAACTGATCAAAAGTATGCTCGTTTCCTTGATACTTTTCGTCATATTCATGTTAATATCCCTGTTATCGAGGCTCTAATTAGTATGCCTGCTTATGGAAAGTTTCAAAGATATTCATCAAACAAGAAAAATTAGAGGAATATGAGAATATATGCCTAAATGAAGAATGTTCTCATAGCTTTTAAAAGATAAGTTACCACCTAAACTGAAAGATCTCGGAAGTTTTACCATCCCATGTGAAATTGGAGGATTTTGTTTAAGAAGGTCTTATGTGATCTGGAGCTAGTATAAATCTCATGTCTTATGAGGATTATAGAAAGCTAGGCATAGGAAAGCTTACGAAGACTGAAATGACTCTGCAAATGGCAGACAGATCGATTAATACCCTAAAGGAATTATTGAGGACGTATTGATTAAAGTAGACAAGTTCTATTTTCCAGTAGACTTTGTAGTTATGGAAATGGAAGAAGGATATTCAGCGCCACTTATCTTAGGTCGACCATTTCTAGCTACAGGAAGAACTTTAATAGATGTCCAGAAAGGAGAGTTAATTCTGAGAGTCAAAGAAGATGAAGTTGCTTTCAATATTTTCAAAGCTATGAACCATCCATACAGATCACCAGAATCATGTTCTTTTATAGAAGATATTCATTCTGTCTATGATATTCAGTTACCAACTTTTGAAGACAGATTAGAAGAATGCTTAACTCTGTCTATCTATAAGGAAGATGAGAAAGACACCGAAATGAAAGAGATAATCCTTTCTCTAGACAAAGGAAGTTTTACTTTTAAACCATCATGGCATAAGTATTTGGAATTAGAACTAGAAGGACCAGTTCTTACACCATCACCGGAAGATCCACCCAAGAATCTGGAATTGAAACCGTTACCTTTAAATCTGAAGTATGCTTTTCTTGAAACTAATAATCTATTACCGGTTATTATTTCATCATCTTTAACTGAGCAACAAGAAGATCAATTACTTAGAATGTTGAAAAAGCATAAGAAACCTTTTGGATGGACGATTCTTTGATATTCGAGGTATTAGCCCCGAGATTTTGCGTTCATAAGATAATTACGAAGGAAGATGCTAAACCTTGTATTCAACGCAACGGCGCCTCAACCCAAATTTGCAGTTAATTGTTAAGAAAGAGGTCATTAAGCTATTAGAAATGGGGATAATTTTCCCATATCGGATAGTGAATGGGTAAGTCCAACTCAAGTGGTCCCAAAGAAAGGAGGTTTCACAAAGTTGAAAGAAAATGAAAATAATGAATGGATTCCGACAAAGGAAATTACAGTTATCGAATGTGCATTGATTTTAGAAAACTAAATGATCATACTAAGAAAGATCATCATCCACTTCCATTCATAGTTCGGATGTTGGAACGTTTAAGTGGACATAAGTATTATTGTTTCTTAGATGGTTATTCAGGGATTTTCTGAGATATTCATTGCAAAAGAGAGATAGGGAAAAACTACTTTCACTTGTCCTTATGGAACTTTTGCTTATAAAAGAATGCCGTTTGGTTTATGTAATGCACATTTACGTTTCAAAGGTGTATGATGGCTATATTTTTTGATATGGTTGAGAAATTCTTAGAAATTTTATGGATGACTTTAGTGTTTACGGAGATTCATTTGATGTTTGTTTGTTACACTTAGAACGAGTGTTACTGTATTTGTGAAGATACCAATTTAGTTTTAAATCGTGAAAAATGTCACTTAATGGTATCGAATGGGATTGTTCTAGGTCATAGAATCTCTGAAGAAGGTATTGAAGTTGATAAAGCTAAAGTCAAAGTAATCGAAAAGTTACCTCCACCAGTTAATTTAAGAACTTTAAGAGGATTTCTGGGACATGCAGGATTTTATAGAAGGTTCATTGCAGATTTTTCAAAAATAGCAAAGCCTCTAAGTCATTTGCGTGAAAAAGAAGTACCTTTTAACTTTGATAGTAAATGTATGGAAGCTTTTCAGACCCTAAAAGCAAGATTAACTACTGCACCGGTTTTAGTAGCATCAAACTCGAATTTTCCGTTTGGGATTATGTGTGATGCAAGTGATTTAGTTGTAGGAGCTGTTTTAGGTCAAAGCACAAAATTCTCAAAGCTATTTACTATGCATCTCACACATTAAACACTTCTCAACTAAATTACGCAACTACAGAAAAAGAACTGTTGGCTGTAATTTTTGCCTTAGATAAGTTTAGATCGTATATTTTTGGTTATAAGGTAATAATTTATACAGACCATTCAGCACTGAGATATTTATTGAGTAAGAAAGATGCTAAACCTCGTCTTCTTAGATGGATTCTCTTACTACAGGAATTTGATATAGAAATTAAAGATAAAAAAGGAAGTGAGAATGTAGTAGCAGATCATCTAAGTAGAATGGAAAATGATGAAGAATTAGGAAATGAAATTAAAGATTCATTTCCTGATGAACAACTATTTAGAATAGATACTCCTTCAACCATGCAGTTGTTAAAAACTAGAATTCCTTCTAAGGAAATGTCACCTTGGTTTGGAGATATCATTAATTACTTAACCTGTGATTATATTCCGTCTCATTGGACTTGGCAGCCGAAAAAGAAGTTCTTTTATGACTTAAAATTTTATTACTGGGAGGAACCAGACCTTTTCCGTAAATGTTCGGATGGGATAATCAGAAAATGTGTGCCTGATAATGAAATTTTAAGTGTTTTGTCGTTTTGTCATGATCGTGAGGCACGAGGTCATCATGGAGGTTGGAAAACTGCTTTTAAAGTTTTACAATGTGGTTTTTATTGGCCTACACTATATAGAGATGCTTATAAGTATGTTAAATCTTGTGAGTCTTGTCAAAAATGGGGAAATATATCTAAAAAACATGAAATGCCTATGCAACCTATTTTAGAATGTGAGTTAATTGATGTTTGGGGTATAGATTTCATGGGACCTTTCCCTATATCTTTTGGAAAAAGATTTATTCTTGTAATGGTAGATTATGTTTCGAAATGGGTAGAAGCTGAAGCTCTTCCCACTAATGATACCAAAGTTGT
Organism: Gentiana macrophylla; assembly: GCA_026214975.1. NCBI lineage: Eukaryota > Viridiplantae > Streptophyta > Magnoliopsida > Gentianales > Gentianaceae > Gentiana > Gentiana macrophylla. Next base: position 62,632,386 of record CM047813.1, on the reverse strand, counting down.
CAAACGATTCCTTAAAAAGAATATATTTACCAGATATGGCATTCCGAGGGCTATCATTAGTGATAGAGGGTCACACTTTTGCAATAGACCATTTACTAAGATAGTTGAAAAATATGGTGTAACGCATAAGTTAGGAACGCCCTATCATCCGCAAACCAGTGGACAGGTAGAGGTGTCAAATAGAGAGATCAAAAGAATCGTAGAGAAAACAGTAGATTCAAATCGTAAAAACTGGGCAGTTAAATTAGATGATGCATTATGGGCGTACAGAACAGCTTTTAAAACACCAATTGGTTGTTCTCCCTATAAGCTAGTCTTTGGTAAGTCTTGTCATCTCCTAGTTGAGTTAGAACACCGAGCCTTTCGGGCTATTAGATTTTCAATTTCGATCCTAAGGTTTGCCGGTGATCATAGATTGCTTCAATTAATGTAACTAGAAGAATTTCGTCTCGATTCTTATGAAAATGCTCGAATCTACAAGGAACGCACGAAATCTTTCCACGATAAGAGAATCTTTAATCATGAGTTCCATGTAGGTGATCGAGTGCTCTTGGACAATTCACGTTTAAAGTTGTTTCCAGGTAAGCTTAAATCAAGATGGACAGGTCCATTTAAAATAACACGGGTTTACAAATCCTGAGTCATTGAACTAACTGATGGAAATACGACTTTTATAGCCAATGGCCACAGAGTGAAGTTATTTGTGGAGGAGAAGGAATCACACATCGAAAGAAGAAGTAATGGTACTTGATTGATCCCCGACAAATTGAAAAAGGAAAAAAAACCGAAAAGCAGAGAAATCAAATCACCGAATACCAGTGCTATCTATCTTTACTCTACTTTTCGTGTTTTTATTTATGTTTAAACTCTTTTCGTCTTTACCGGATAGACGTAAAAGAACCTGGATGCCTTTTAGATAAATTAGAGTTTTTGTTTTACTTTTGAAATTAGGCCTTGATAAAGATGTCGCGCTTGCTATAGAAGCTTTAGTTTTTGAACAAAACAAGAAATTGTTGAGAGAGATTAGATTGAAAGAAGTTTGTAATGGAACATCAAGGAGTGCAATAAAAAGAAGGGCAAAGTTTCGATGAGATGCGAATGTGGAAAAAGTGAACATGTTGACGACGTGGGAAAAACACAACCAAATCCTGGGATGAGTGTTTGAATATTGTTAGGAAGGAACGATTAGGTGGTTATCCGAAAATCCCGACGGAATTCCAAGAGATAATTCAAATACTTCGTTTTTAGGAGTTAGGTTGATTGAACGTTATATCAGAACTCTGGAAGATTTAGAAATCGAAGAATCATGAACCCCTTAAGTTTCGAGTCTTTTCTTATGTTTTATTTTATAAATTTTTCGCATAACTTCTGAAAATATTATAAAATTGGATCTTTATGAAATTTGAGGAGTTTTATAAAAGTTTTTTTTTTAGTTTTAATTTAGATGTTTTATAAGAGTTAATATAAATTTATTAAATTTTTATAAGCTTTTTATTAAGTGTTATAAAGATTTTATTAAATTTTTAGAAATTGTTATAAAATTATAGATTTCCTTCAAATTTTATTTTTAAGATTTTAATTAAATTTAATCAAGTTTAATTAAGTTTTATAAGTTTTTAAATAAAAATCATAAAAAGTAAAAAATCGGAAAAAGTAAAAAAATTTGTACACGGACCGATCCGTCTTTAACCCGGATCGATCCGGGGTCAAAATGCAAAAAAACGGGACTCTCTTTTCTTCTTCTTCTTCCCTAATTTTCTACACACAACGCGCCTTCACACCAAAACCCCACCACTCGAATTTTTTCAATTTCTTCCACAAAATTCACCTCTCACAATAATACACTACTTGATTTCTTCATCATTTTATCTCCTCTCTTCCACAAAAGTTACAAAAATAAGAAAGGATAAAAAACAAGCTTCATTCTTTTCCGGCAACTTAACAACTTTTCCGGCCTACTTTTCAACGTTTTCAACATTATAAGATATTATTTAGTTTATTTAGTTATCAATTTCGTATTTTTCATAATTTTTAGATTAATTTCAACCGTTTTGATTTTTGAGTGTGTTGTGTGAATTTTTATTTTTGTTGTTTATTTTTGTTGTTGTGTTGTTGATTGGCTTTACCAATATCGTAGAGAATGGCTGAGTTGAGTAAAAGAATCTCTAAAAACGGAAATCGAACATTCCTATATCAACTCCGGTAGTAGGTAACGATAGTTTTATCACTGAAGAAGAAGCCGTAAGCTTCAATAGAACGACAAGATCACAAAGCTAGGAATGCGATCAAAGGATTTATAGTAAATGTGATGTTTTGATTGAAAGAGGATTATATTTTGATGACTTAGGTGATGAAGTTAAGGATATTTTTACAAGACGTCGGTGGTTAGAATTAGCAAATGTAAGAGAAGGGAGATAAATACGACTTTAGTAATTTGAATTTTATTCGGTTTTGTCTACTATGTCGCAAGATGAGCTTACTAAGTCGCAAACTGTATCCTTAAGAGCTAGAAATGTTCCTTTTAACCCCGCCGTTATAAATGCAATATTGGGAGTTGAAGTTTTTCCGGATGATGAAGATTACAGGTAGTTTGGAATTTAGATGATCCCCGCAACATTTGAGCAGATCGCTTGAGAGCTCAAAATGCTTTTGATGTTTGTGTGGGTTGAAAATAGGTTTAACTACGGGAAGTTTTTAGAGGTTTAAGGGCGATTAAAGGTTTATTAGCCATAATCTCTATCCTTCGAGTAAACATACGGCTTATGGAAAAGAAGATGTTTGTATCGCGTGGGCGATGGTAAATGATGTAAAGGTGGATGTTGGAAAGGTAATTTTTAAAAGAGTTTTCGAGAGTATTGTCATTGCTGGACTCAGGAGTCATCTCAGTACTTCCCTTGCTTTATTTCGGATTTATGTCGGAGGTCGGGAGTACAGTTCCTGCCTAATGACAAGTTAGCTCTGGCAGATGCACCTCTGATTGGACCGAGTTTGACTAGGCTTCCAGATGGTAGAATAAGCTCGTTGATCAGAAGACGTCAAACTCAACCAGCTCCACCAGTTTCTACATCTTCTTCTTCTTTTCCATCTTTTTCTAGTCAGCCTCAACAAACTCCTTTCTCCTACACTATCACTTATGACATGTTTCAATCTTTAGTTTCGGACGTTGCACGTGGTCAAGCCAACATGGCTTTGTATGCTTTGAAAGTTATAGCAAGTGGTGTGACGATATTCGTAGAGGTTTAAGGAGGAACAAGCAGTTGTTTCAGTAATCCTACTTTTGATGATCCCGCCTATCCACCTTGTCATCCGATCCGTATACCTTACAGATTGGGTAGCACCTATTCCACCACCTTCGAGCTTTCATCCAATGTCATATCCTTTTGGAAGCCAATCGAGTGGTACAGTGTGTATTTTCGACAGATATTCGAGAGACCGAGATGTCTAGTTGGGGAGGATTCACCGAGTTTGCATATATCACTCTTGGCATGAGTTCTATGGGTCTTGATAGTTCGGGCCAGACCACGACTACAGATTCAAACCGCGACTTCTCGATGCGTTTCGAGTTCGAGCTTTCATGTTGATCCTGAGGAAGATTATGAAGAAGATTGAATTTCATGACTATGTTTGATTAAACATTTTTACTGCACGTTTTTATTTTCGACATTTTCATTTAGATATTGGTTTGTTTTCGTTTTCGTTTTCGTTTATTTTCATTTTATAATCGTTTTATCGAAATATGGTTTTCATTCTAAATCGTTTTAGTTTTTATAAACTAAAAAAAACCCAAAAATAATTTTGTATCATTACTAAGTCGTTTTCAAAATATAATTAATGTGTCATTTTATCAGTTCGTATCAAGTTAGATGAATTTAATTCAAGCTTTATAAAATACCTTCAAAGCATATGTATTGTTACACATGTGAGAAGTAAAAACAAAACACAATTTGACTTTTACCTCTGACTCGGTGAAATGATATTGAGGCCGGACCGATCCGCCTATTCTCGCCCGAGCCGTGAAGAAAACAGGATGAGTCATTTTAGAGTCGTCTAATGCAACCCACGTATGTTTTATTTACTATCTATTAAAGGAAAGGAAGCCATGAAGTAAACTTTGCCATTCCTTTAACTTTCTATTATTTATATTTTTACTTTCATCTGTTTTAAATTTTTCATCTGCTTTAAAATGTCAAACCATTCCTCGCCTCTGTTAATTCATATGAGCCAAATACACCGGAAGCTATGGCTCCGTAATCACGAGCTTCAAACGATAATATACTTTTACACCCTCGTTTTGCTAATTCTCCAATCCAGTTGGAAAAAGGTTTGAATTTCGATAAACTAGATCGCTGGGGTAAAACTGTTATTAGAGGATTCGGTTGGAAGAAGTTTGTAAGTGCGCCAAGAGGACGAATAAATATTTCGATTGTTCGAGAATTTTATTCTGCCTTAATGACGACGCCTATGATTGAAATAACTCAAATTGTCTCAGTAAGAGGAGTGGCTGTTCCCTTCTCTTCGTCTATTATAAACCAACTTTTTGAAATTCACTTCATTCTGTTGCAACATTTCGAGATGAAATAGGGACTACAAAATCCATATAATCATTTGAATAAAGTGCATGAGTCTTTCCAATGTCTCTTTTCACTTTTCGACACAAATCACGATATGTCTACATCGTGCTTTACTTCCACACCTAAAGGCGTGGAAGCATTTTATTAATTCTAGAGTATATCCCACCTGGGATTTTGCAAGCCTTGCCGAGAATGAAATGCTTCTGCTATATGCTTTGACATTTGGTGAATTTGTAGATTGGGGTATTTTAATTCAGAAGATGCTAAACCTTGTATTCAACCGCAACGCCGCCTCAACCCAAATTTGCAGTTAATTGTTAAGAAAGAGGTCATTAAGCTATTAGAAATGGGGATAATTTTCCCATATCGGATAGTGAATGGGTAAGTCCAACTCAAGTGGTCCCAAAGAAAGGAGGTTTCACAGTGAAAGAAAATGAAAATAATGAATGGATTCCGACAAGGGAAATTACAGGTTATCGAATGTGCATTGATTTTAGAAAACTAAATGATCATACTAAGAAAGATCATCATCCACTTCCATTCATAGTTCAGATGTTGGAACGTTTAAGTGGACATAAGTATTATTGTTTCTTAGATGGTTATTCAGGATATTTACAGATATTCATTGCAGCAGGAGATAGGGAAAAAACTACTTTCACTTGTCCTTATGGAACTTTTGCTTATAAAAGAATGCCGTTTGGTTTATGTAATGCACCAGCTACGTTTCAAAGGTGTATGATGGCTATATTTGCTGATATGGTTGAGAAATTCTTAGAAATTTTATGGATGACTTTAGTGTTTACGGAGATTCATTTGATGTTTGTTTGTTACACTTAGAACGAGTGTTACAACGCTGTGAAGATACCAATTTAGTTTTAAACTGTGAAAAATGTCACTTAATGGTATCAGAAGGGATTGTTCTAGGTCATAGAATCTCTGAAGAAGGTATTGAAGTTGATAAAGCTAAAGTCAAAGTAATCGAAAAGTTACCTCCACCAGTTAATTTAAGAACTTTAAGAGGATTTCTGGGACATGCAGGATTTTATAGAAGGTTCATTGCAGATTTTTCAAAAATAGCAAAGCCTCTAAGTCATTTGCGTGAAAAAGAAGTACCTTTTAACTTTGATAGTAAATGTATGGAAGCTTTTCAGACCCTAAAAGCAAGATTAACTACTGCACCGGTTTTAGTAGCATCAAACTGGAATTTTCCGTTTGGGATTATGTGTGATGCAAGTGATTTAGCTGTAGGAGCTGTTTTAGGTCAAAGCACAAAATTCTCAAAGCTATTTACTATGCATCTCACACATTAAACACTTCTCAACTAAATTACGCAACTACAGAAAAAGAACTGTTGGCTGTAATTTTTGCCTTAGATAAGTTTAGATCGTATATTTTTGGTTATAAGGTAATAATTTATACAGACCATTCAGCACTGAGATATTTATTGAGTAAGAAAGATGCTAAACCTCGTCTTCTTAGATGGATTCTCTTACTACAGGAATTTGATATAGAAATTAAAGATAAAAAAGGAAGTGAGAATGTAGTAGCGGATCATCTAAGTAGAATGGAAAATGATGAAGAATTAGGAAATGAAATTAAAGATTCATTTCCTGATGAACAACTATTTAGAATAGATACTCCTTCAACCATGCAGTTGTTAAAAACTAGAATTCCTTCTAAGGAAATGTCACCTTGGTTTGGAGATATCATTAATTACTTAACTCGTGATTATATTCCGTCTCATTGGACTTGGCCCGAAAAAAGAAGTTCTTTTATGACTTAAAATTTTATTCTTGGGAGGAAACGGACCTTTTCCGTAAATGTTCGGATGGGATAATCAGAAAATGTGTGCACGATAATGAAATTTTAAGTGTTTTGTCGTTTTGTCATGATCGTGAGGCACGAGGTCATCATGGAGGTTGGAAAACTGCTTTTAAAGTTTTACAATGTGGTTTTTATTGGCCTACACTATATAGAGATGCTTATAAGTATGTTAAATCTTGTGAGTCTTGTCAAAAATGGGGAAATATATCTAAAAAACATGAAATGCCTATGCAACCTATTTTAGAATGTGAGTTAATTGATGTTTGGGGTATAGATTTTATGGGACCTTTCCCTATATCTTTTGGAAAAAGATTTATTCTTGTAATGGTAGATTATGTTTGAAATGGGTAGAAGTGAAGCTCTTCCCACTAATGATACCAAAGTTGTCAAACGATTCCTTAAAAAGAATATATTTACGAGATATGGCATTCGAGGGCTATCATTAGTGATGAGAGGTCACACTTTTGCAATAGACCATTTACTAAGATAGTTGAAAAATAAGGTGTAACGATAAGTTAGAGAACGCCCTATCATCCGCAAACCAAAGTGGACATGTAGAGGTGTCAAATAGAGAGATCAAAAGAATCGTAGAGAAAACAAGAGGTTCAAATCGTAAAAATCAAGGGCGATTAAATTAGATGATGCATTATGGGCGTCTGTAACGACTTTTAAAACACCAATTGGTTGTTCTCCTATAAGCTAGTCTTTGGTAAGTCTTGTCATCTCCAGGTTGAGTTAGAACACCGAGCCTTCGGGCTATTAGATTTCAATTTCGATCCTAAGGTCAGCCGGTGATCATAGATTGCTTCAATTAATGTAACTAGAAGAATTTCGTCTCGATTCTTATGAAAATGCTCGAATCTACAAGGAACGCACGAAATCTTTCCACGATAAGAGAATCTTTAATCATGAGTTCCATGTAGGTGATCGAGTGCTCTTGGACAATTCACGTTTAAAGTTGTTTCGTGTAAGCTTAAATCAAGATGGGCGGAGTCCATTTAAAATAACACGGGTTTACAAATGGAGTCGTTGAACTAACTCGATGGAAATCGACTTTTATAGCCAATGGCCCAGAGTGAAGTTATTTGTGGAGGAGAAGGAATCACTGAAAGAAGAAGTAATGGTACCGATTGATCCCCGACAAATTGAAAAGCGAGAAAAGCAAAAAGCAGAGAAATCGAAATCACCGAATACCAGGGTGCTATCTATCTTTACTCTACTTTTCGTGTTTTTATTTATGTTTAAACTCTTTTCGTCTTTTACCGGATAGACGTAAAAGAACTGGATGCCTTTTAGATAAATTAGGAGTTTTGTTTTACTTTTGAAATTAGGCCTTGATAAAGATGTCGCGTTTGCTATGAAGCTTTAGTTTTTGAACAAAACAAGAAATTGTTGAGAGAGATTAGATTGAAAGAAGTTTGTAATGGAACATCAAGGAGTGCAATAAAAGAAGGCAAAGTTTCATGAGATGCAGAATCTGTGGAAAAAGTGAACATGTTGGACGCTGTGGGAAAAACACAACCAAATCCCAGGATGAGTGTTTGAATATTGTTAGGAAGGGAACGATTAGGTGGTTATCCGAAAATCCCGACGGAATTCCAAGAGATAATTCAAATACTTCGTTTTTAGGAGTTAGGTTGATTGAACGTTATATCAGAACTCTGGAAGATTTAGAAATCGAAGAATCATGAACCCCTTAAGTTTCGAGTCTTTTCTTATGTTTTATTTTATATATTTTTCGCATAACTTCTGAAAATTTTATAAAATTGGATCTTTATGAAATTTGAGGAGTTTTATAAAATTTTTTTTTTTAGTTTTAATTTAGATGTTTTATAAGAGTTAATATAAATTTATTAAATTTTTATAAGCTTTTTATTAAGTGTTATAAAGATTTTATTAAATTTTTAGAAATTGTTATAAAATTATAAGATTTCCTTCAAATTTTATTTTTAAGATTTTAATTAAGTTTAATCAAGTTTAATTAAGTTTTATAAGTTTTTAAATAAAAATCATAAAAAGTAAAAAAATCGGAAAAAGTAAAAAAAAAAAATTTGTACACGGACCGATCCGGTCTTTAACCCGGACCGATCCGGGGTCAAAATGCATAAAAAAAAACGGGGACTCTCTTTTCTTCTTCTTCTTCCCTAATTTTCTACACAACAGCCGCCCCCACACCAAAACCCCACCACTCGAATTTTTTTCAATTTCTTCCACAAAAATTCACCTCTCACAATAATACACTACTTGATTTCTTCATCATTTTATCTCCTCTCTTCCACAAAAGTTACAAAAATAAGAAAGGATAAAAAACAAGCTTCATTCTTTTCCGGCAACTTAACAACTTTTCCGGCCTACTTTTCAACGTTTTCAACATTATAAGATATTATTTAGTTTATTTAGTTATCAATTTCGTATTTTTCATAATTTTTTAGATTAATTTCAACCGTTTTGATTTTTGAGTGTGTTGTGACAATTTTTATTTTTTGTTGTTTATTTTTTGTTGTTGTGTTGTTGATTGGCTTTACCAATATCGTAGAATGGCTGAGTTGAGTAAAAGAATCTCTAAAAAGCGGAAATCGAACATTCCTATATCAACTCCGGTAGTAGGCACGATAGTTTTATCACCTGAAGAAGAAGCCGTAAGCTTCAATAGAACAGCATCACAAGAAGCTAGGAATGCGTATCAAAGGATTTATAGTAAATGTGATGTTTTGATTGAAAGAGGATTATATTTTGATGACTTAGGTGATGAAGTTAAGGATATTTTTACAAGACGTCAGTGGTTAGAATTAGCAGCCAGAAGAGAAGGGGAGATAAATACGACTTTAGTAGCTGAATTTTATTCGGTTTTGTCTACTATGTCGCAAGATGAGCTTACTAAGTCGCAAACTGTATCCTTAAGAGCTAGAAATGTTCCTTTTAACCCTGCCGTTATAAATGCAATATTGGGAGTTGAAGTTTTTCCAGATGATGAAGATTACAGGGTAGTTTGGAATTTAGATGATCCTGCAACATTTGAGCAGACTGCCTTGAGAGCTCAAAATGCTTTTGATGCTGTGTGGGTTGAAAATAGGTTTAACTACGGGAAGTTTTTTAGAGGTTTAAGGGCGATTAAAAGGTTTATTAGCCATAATCTCTATCCTTCGAGTAAACATACGGCTTATGGAAAAGAAGATGTTTGTATCGCGTGGGCGATGGTAAATGATGTAAAGGTGGATGTTGGAAAGGTAATTTTTAAAAGAGTTTTCGAGAGTATTGTCATTGCCAGACCAGGGAGTCATCTGTACTTCCCTTGCTTTATTTCGGATTTATGTCGGAGGTCGGGAGTACAGTTCCTGCCTAATGACAAGTTAGCTCTGGCAGATGCACCTCTGATTGGACCGAGTTTGACTAGGCTTCCAGATGGTAGAATAAGCTCGTTGATCAGAAGACGTCAAACTCAACCAGCTCCACCAGTTTCTACATCTTCTTCTTCTTTTCCATCTTTTTCTAGTCAGCCTCAACAAACTCCTTTCTCCTACACTATCACTTATGACATGTTTCAATCTTTAGTTTCGGACGTTGCACGTGGTCAAGCCAACATGGCTTTGTATGCTGAAAGTTATAGGCAGTGGTGTGACGATATTCGTAGAGGTTTAAGGAGGAACAAGCAGTTGCTTCGTAATCCTACTTTTGATGATCCTGCCTATCCACCTTGTCAGTCCGATCCGTATACCTTACCAGATTGGGTAGCACCTATTCCACCACCTTCGAGCTTTCATCCAATGTCATATCCTTTTGGAAGCCAATCGAGTGGTACAGGTGTATTTTCGACAGATATTCAGAGACCCGAGATGTCTAGTTGGGGAGGATTCACTGAGTTTGCATATATCACTACTGGCATGAGTTCTATGGGTCTTGATAGTTCAGTCAGGACCACGACTACAGTTCAGCCGCCAGCTTCTCAGTCGTTTCCGAGTTCGAGCTTTCATGTTGATCCTGAGGAAGATTATGAAGAAGATTGAATTTCATGACTATGTTTGATTAAACATTTTTACTGCACGTTTTTATTTTCGACATTTTCATTTAGATATTGGTTTGTTTTCGTTTTCGTTTTCGTTTATTTTCATTTTATAATCGTTTTATCGAAATATGGTTTTCATTCTAAATCGTTTTAGTTTTTATAAACTAAAAAAAACCCAAAAATAATTTTGTATCATTACTAAGTCGTTTTCAAAATATAATTAATGTGTCATTTTATCAGTTCGTATCAAGTTAGATGAATTTAATTCAAGCTTTATAAAATACCTTCAAAGCATATGTATTGTTACACATGTGAGAAGTAAAAACAAAACACAATTTGACTTTTACCTCTGTACTCGGTGAAATGATATTGAGGCCGGACCGATCCGGCCTATTCTCGGCCCGAGCCGTGAAGAAAACAGGGATGAGTCATTTTAGAGTTCGTCTAATGCAGCCACGTATGTTTTATTTACTATCTATTAAAGGAAAGGAAGCCATGAAGTAAACTTTGCCATTCCTTTAACTTTCTATTATTTATATTTTTACTTTCATCTGTTTTAAATTTTTCATCTGTTTTAAAATGTCAAACCATTCCTCGCCCTCTGTTAATTCATATGAGCCAAATACACCGGAAGCTATGGCTCCAGAATCACGAGCTTCAAACGATAATATACTTTTACACCCTCGTTTTGCTAATTCTCCAATCCAGTTGGAAAAAGGTTTGAATTTCGATAAACTAGATCGCTGGGGTAAAACTGTTATTAGAGGATTCGGTTGGAAGAAGTTTGTAAGTGCGCCAAGAGGACGAATAAATATTTCGATTGTTCGAGAATTTTATTCTGCCTTAATGACGACGCCTATGATTGAAATAACTCAAATTGTCTCAGTAAGAGGAGTGGCTGTTCCCTTCTCTTCGCTCATTATAAACCAACTTTTGAAATTCACTTTATTCTGTTTGCAACATTTCGAGATGAAATAGGGACTACAAAATCCATATAATCATTTGAATAAAGTGCATGAGTCTTTCCAATGTCTGTTTCCACTTTTCGACACAAATCACGATATGTCTACACGTGCTTTACTTCCACACCTAAAGGCGTGGAAGCATTTTATTAATTCTAGAGTATATCCCACCTGGGATTTTGCAAGCCTTGCCGAGAATGAAATGCTTCTGCTATATGCTTTGACATTTGGTGAATTTGTAGATTGGGGTATTTTAATTCAGAGGACAGTGTTGGAATTTGTCATAACGAGAGACAGTAGGGGGAAGCCTATGCCTTCTTCGTCGATGATTTCAAGATTGTGTGTTCAGATGAATGGAGTGGGTGAGTTGGAGAATGATGAAATCTTTCCGTCTAGAGATAATAGAGTTGGCTTGTTACCGGTTGATACACAGGGTTGTTCGTCAACAATTTAGATGGTTTGTGGGTTGTTAGTTTATGATGGTTTATGTTTTTAATAAGTTAACTTAAGTTAAGTTAGTAGTAATAAGTTTATGTTTTTTTAAGTTTGTAATAGTTTTTTATCATATTTAATATATATGTTTGAGTTGTTATAATATATTAGTATACGTTAGGTAAAAAATCAAAATAATAACGATAATATATAATTTTAATTTTATTTTCAAACCTATTTTTTAATACTCATTGAACATCGGGACGATGCCACTTCGTAAGTGGGGAGTAGATTTAGGTTAGAAAATTCATTAAATTTTTCGAAAAAATAGTTTAAAAACAAATTAAAAAAATATTATAAATATATTATATGTCTAATTTAGATTTTAATAAGATTTTAAGTTTATATAATTGAGTAATTAATATTAAATATTGTTTTTATGAAATTATATAGGTATGTTGATATTTATAAGTAAAATTTTTAGAATAATTTTCTTTTCAAAATGAATTATGAATTTGGAATTGGACTAGGGATGACGATTTTTGGCACCACAAAAATATAACTATAGCCAAATAGCCTACCTAAATAAATTTCCAATTTTTGTTCCTACTTCAGCCTTGATTAGAGTGATCAAGACCTCACTCGAAATTGCCATTGTGATTAAATAGAAGTAACCGACCTTTAGCTAATTTTGGTCTACATTTCCTTAAAAATTCCGCAAGTTTGTACGCATTACTTAAAAAAGAAATGAAGACATAAAAGCTAAGTTTTTTGTGTATATCTTGAGATTGGAAAAATTAGATAAGTATTAGTATATTCGATCTTACCTCATGACACTTGCAAGATAGTCGATTTTGGTAATAAATTCGGATATGTTAATATTCTATAAAAGAATTAAGAACGAAGCACCATATCTACACAGAATTAATCAAATATCAGGTATCTTCCTTATCTGTGATCGACAACTTAAAAATAAAAAGTACATATCGGTTGTAGCTACCAATGATTTGAGTGCAGTAGGGTGTTATCACGAAACGTCCTATATCACTATGAGGTTTAAAAGCTCCCGATTGCCTGATGATAGTAGTCCAGCTAGGGTAATATCTCGAAATGTCTTATTGCAGGGAATGAAGGCATAGAATGAAAAAGAAAAAGTCGAATCATAAGATCTCAAGAATGATTACAAGTTTAAGGAAACCGGACTTGTAATTTTCGATCGAAAGAGTAGTACTCCGATCAATCTTGATGAAGCAATGCTTGTAAGTTGATTTTCTACACACACTCACGCTTTTAGTTCTTGATTGAAAAAAAAAAAAAAAAAAAGGATGCTATTAATCAAGATTGTTTTTTATCAAAAATATGAAGTTGTAGTGATGCATTTGACTTGCCTCTTTCTCTTTTTGATTTCTTCTTTCGATTAACCAACATCTTGAGCCTAAACTTTATAAGCCATTTCGTCAACTACCTGACCAAGTTTACGATTCCAGGATTTCATAATAGTTGCGATTAAAAATAATTCTAATATTTTATTTATATTAAGTATTACATGTACAATTTCATCTAAATAATATTGGATGTTTAAGTTATTTAAGTTATATACACTTTTTGTCTTCTTATAATTTTAAATTAGAATAAGTAATATATTCATAATATTAACAATATAAACTACATTAAAAATTGTAATCTGATCAATTATTACCGCTTAATTTTGTTTGATGACAATCAAAAGCTAAGTGGGGAGTAGTTGATGTATTACTTTTATATAATTAAATATACGTTATATTATTATGTTTTATCAACGAATTCTATATAAAATATATTAAATTATGATATAAATGGTATGAAATATTAATCTTTATAGTTTAGTATAGTTAGTAGTAAAAGTTAGTAATAATAGTAAAAAGTTATCGTTTTGTACCGATTTTAGTAAAACGGAGTGTCGTGTCAGATTTACGTGGGTATTTGTGGTATTTTATTGCAGATTTATAAGCCAAGATCCCGAGAATCGACATTTTGAAGTATAATCATATCTTTGGAAGGATTTAGAGAATGTCACGAGCTTAAGTGGTCAAGTGGTCAATCGAAGTGGTCAAGTGGCTAATCGATTTGATTAAGTGGTAATCGAGAAATATCTTCGACAAACGAATGGCTTATCAAAAAGACATTTTCTGAAGAAGAGTCCTTCATGAAAGTTGTAGATCATTCAACGAGCTTTCCAATGCATCCTGAATCATGTTGTTTGGAGATCGGGAACTCGAGATATGAATTTTAGAAGTTTAATAATTATATATAAATATATATACAATCATACGCTGCACATGATTTGAATTAAGGGAGATGGATCTAATCATTACACCGGACCGGTCCGCCGTAAACCCGGCCCAGGCCGGCCTTGGATCATTTTCTATATATAGGAGATCAGATGCAGAGCGAACGTTTGTACCAATATATATATATATACAATATCCTATATATATACTAGTCTAAAACCCGTGCCATGCACGGGGTATTTGAATTTATGAAAAAATAATAAATTTGGAGATTCAACGTAAATATATGATGAATGTTGACATTCTCAAATGTATATCAAAGGAAAATCATTAAATATTAACTGTATCATATATCCAACAAATCATTAACATATAAGCAACAATTGGTATGATGTACATACACCACAATATCAAATTACCTAACCACCACCCGTCCCCTCCACCCCACTACCAAACCCCCACCCCGGATCATCTTTTCACCAAAGTATCTCACTACATCCAAGCTCTCACTTGCGAACATGCCCTGGAATGGATATGGTACATGATCATCTTTTCACCAAAGTATCTCACTACATCCAAGCTCTCACTTGCGAACATGCCCTGGAATGGATATGGTACACCAGTGCAATCAGCTTCAGAATGCTAATTATTTTATGACCTTATAATAATAGATGAACATTTAAACATCAAGTTGATTTCAGTAAACTCAACAATTATGACGGTTACATAACAGGTATGGGTTGAAGTCAAAGCAACAATACGAAAACTTTAATACTATATTTTAAAAAAAAAACACGTGTTTTAGATTAATGGATGAAAAAGACCACCACCACCAAACTACACCCCACCCCACCCCCCCAATAAAAACACCATGCATTTAGGTGAAAAAGAGATCGGGTAGCTGAACTTATTTTCAACCATAACAATTTTCTTTTATTTCAAATTAAGATTCTCCTTAATCAACACAAAAATTCCTTCTTATAATCCCTCAACCACAAGAACTATTTCTTTTATTTCAAATTTCAAATTAAAACTCTCATTCATCATCAGTGTATACAAAATCACACATTTAATTCATTCTAAAAATAAAAATAAAAAATTAAATCACACATTTAATGCAAATCCATTCATTTTATTTTAGTAAATCTCTCGAATCCACTCTAAACCCGAGAAATAAAATGCCCGTGTGATGCACGGTGTAGTGTAAACTTAAAAAAATGATATAAATAGTGCAAACATAGTACAACTGTATAAATGCCACAATCATCCTGTAGAATTCATGAGTCATCAAATTACAATAGCGAGGGAGACCACAACTTTTAATTGATAGCGAAGCCAAAAAAATATGTTTGTTCCACAACAAACAATCCACCTTTTTTACACCATCAATCATTATGAAACTCATGAGAATTAATAGGTCTTACACCACAATGCTATGATCATTTTTTTGTGAAACTTTTAATAAAACAAAACAATTACTCGCCCCTAGAAATTCATCTGAAGACAATGCACATGATTGTTTTAGTTTCCTTTGGATATCTATCATCATCCTTGTTCTCGTTGTGTCATAACAGACTCTGTGGCGTCTCCTCTCATCTTGAGGCATTAATCGAACCCCTTTAAACTATACCGGCTAAAAAAACCAAAATTACTAACCCATTAACAAAATAAAATATTTAACTTCAACGCAAAAGAAACTCTAGAATTTGACAGAACAATCTATAAATAATGCTCACAAATCATCTTGATTTCCTACGATTCACAAATCATCTCTCTATATATAGATATGTATCATTAATTAATTGATTTAGCACAACTTCATATCACAACACCACATTTATATACACAATACGAAAATAATATTATAACGAAATATATCATATCATAAAACTACGTAGAGAAATCCTTGATATCAATCATTTATTGGTATGATATTCTACCTACAATGCATGTCATTTACTTTCAATCAAATCGGCTATAAAAAAAATCGCAAACATATATGACAAAAGAACATGCTGATATTTATATAAAATCCAAATGATTTATCACATGGCTTATTCGCTTCTGATCCAAAGTCGACATAGTTCAATTCATAATCCCAGATCTGACTTCGATTAACCTCCATCACCCTTGAGATCCTAAGAAGAAACATGATGGATGTTAAGCATCAATTTAACTATCTACAAAAGTAAAATGGATTAAAATTTGTTTTTTTTCCAAAAAAAAAAAGGTTATCACCTCCACAAAATATATTACCAAAAAAAATGGCAGCAATTATTACTAAAATTTGTAGAATATAGAAAATTCACCTGCTAGTAAATCCACAATCACCAAATCGGCTAAAATTTGGCTATTTTCACACAAAAAGAAAAAAATATGTATCACCTCCACAACATACATCACCAAATAATGTCAGCAATCGATACAGAGATTTGTTGAATATAGAAAATCTACCTGCTAGCAAATCAATATCTGATTGATCAGATGGCTATTCCGATCCAAAGGCGTGTTGTTCAATCCATAATCCATGACTCTGACATTGACGAACCTTCATCAACCAAGAGATCCTAAGAATAAACGTGACGGATGTTATACATCAATTGAACTGCAGTCAAAAGGAAAATGAATTAAAATTTGGTTTTTTTATGTAAAAAAAACAGTTGTATTTCACCTCCATATAACACCAAAAAAAATGCCATCAAATGTGATTTATAGAAATTCTACCTGCTAGCAAATCAATATATGTATTATCGCATGATTTATTCGCTTCTGATTCAAAAGTTTACATCGTTTGATCTTCAATCTCCGACTCTGACCTCGAAGAAGATGCATGATGGGTGTTAGGCATCCATTTAACTGCACACAAAATGAAAATCAATTACAATTTGTTTTTTTACAACCAAAAAAAAAAAAATAAAATAAAACCCGTGGATTACCCCCTGCAATAGGCTTTTGACGTTGAGAAACAAACAACATGAGGAGAAAATGACGGTGGCAAATTGGGGCGGAGATTTAAATTATTCATCAAAATGGGAAAAAAAAAAACCTATACTAAACCAAGACTTGGTTTGACAAAAAAATAGAGTTAAAAAAACTAACAAACAGTCTTCGAAATGATACTCGAGCAATGTTCACTATACCGACTTCTTCACATCACAGATGATGTGGCGGCTGTCATGTTCACAAAAATGTGGTTATGACATTAACAAAAAAAATTATGCCACAGAAAATATTAAAATCCCAAAACAATAATTTTCATCAATATTAAATTACACCATTAACTACCATACAACCCATTCATATTGGCTATCCTTTTATACTCCTTGGAACACAGAATTGTGGAACCCTCTTCTTTTTTTCCCGAATTTGTTAAATTTGTTGACGAATTTGTTTGATTCAAAATTTGAACGGATTTGTGAAGTGATTTAGGTGAGATTTTACAGAAAATTTGTTACCAAAAATGAATATTGGACTTTGTTATTTAAAACATAATCTAAATATATTGAAAAAAAATTATGCCACAGAAAATATTAAAATCCCAAAACAATAATTTTCATCAATATTAAATTACACCATTAACTACCATACAACCCATTCATATTGGCTATCCTTTTATACTCCTTGGAACACAGAATTGTGGAACCCTCTTTTTTTTCCCGAATTTGTTAAATTTGTTGACGAATTTGTTTGATTCAAAATTTGAAAGGATTTGTGAAGTGATTTAGGTGAGATTTTACAGAAAATTTGTTACCAAAAATGAATATTGGACTTTGTTATTTAAAACATAATCTATATTTATTGAAAAGATTGTAGAGCGATTTTGTAGAAAAGTATTGTTTTTTTTTTTTGACGAATTTGTTTGATTCAAAATTTGAAAGGGTTTGCGAAGTGAGAGATTTTGTTGAAAATTTGTTACCAAAAGTAAATATTGGACTTTGTTATTTAAAAGAATCTATATATATTGAAAATATTTGGAGAGAGATTTTATTTTTTTGATTTAGGAGAGATTTTGTTACCAGGGAATATTCTCCGTAATCAGGGAAACAACGTGGGAAATCAGGGAAACAAATGAGCGATTAATGAGCATTTAATTTTGCTCTTTCATAGGTGTTTTTTAGGATGATGGAGCGGGTTCGGAGCGGGTCAATCGGGTAAATGGGCTAAATTGCTTCCTCTATATATTATATATAGATTATCTATATCTTTTCTTTTATTTTCGTAGTTTGTAAATAGGCCTTATGCCAATAATAATAATATCGTAGTATCGTTGTAATGCTCGGGAAATTTTCGGAAGTTCGGTGTTGTTGAAGTCGTTGTAATATCCGGAAGAATACGACCTCTGATTCAGCAATTGTAATCGGGTAAATTTTCTAAAGTATTTATGTTTGTTATGTTTGTTTTTATCTTTTTAGTCGTTATAATGTTTTTAAGCTAAATCTAATAACTAGCCAAAGTTATGTAATCGTTTTATTTCGATCTTTTTGGTAAAAGAATGTTGTCTAAGTAAAATTTGACTAAAATTGAGTTAATTGAATCTTTTTCTATTTTGTAACGTATTGATAATATTCGGATTGACGTAATTAACCAAGATGAATCGCAACATATAACCTAACGATGAACCCGACTGAGAGAAGTTAGGATATGAGATAAAAGATAGAAAAACCGGAGGAAAAATTTGGTGTAAAGCGTGACAACGGAATCCTATTTCCTACCGGGGCGATTTGTCTTGGGAAAGATAAATCTTATTAAATTTGTGCTCAAGATCGTAATAATGTTAAAATCAACGGTTTAATTGAAACTAACACCAGAAAGTTAAATCGATCCGCCTGACAACCGGAGCCTTTTGAATAACATCGGCCGTCTGACAAACGGAATAACCTTCTTTTATCCGGGGTAGATTTGTACTCGGTACTGTTCAGACTAACTGAGATTAGCATGGGGCAGTTGTGGAGATTAAACTGATGACAATTTGACATATGACAATTTCATACGCTCGTGTGAGAGGAATTTGTTAACCTCAGGAGTGCACCGTTTCATTTACTCAATTGGACCTAATATAAAAGGAAAGATCGAGCACATTCCGTTTACTGAAAAAGATCGTATAAATCAATTATATAAACTTTGGCTAGTTCTATTTGTCTATTATTATAAACTATATATTGGTATCTATATATATATATATATATATATATATATATATATATATATATATATATATATATAGTTTTCATTCCATGTACATTTATATATATTTATATATCTATATATATTATATTAGAATAACTTTTAAATTACGCATTTACTTTATGTTAAGTAGAATAGTAGTAATCTATGTCATAAAATTGCGGTTTAGATCGAGTTAATAACAGCTCTTTGGTGTTTAACCACACTTAAAAGAATTACCACGTTTGCCCTGAGGATTCGACACTCTGACTCACCACACTAGCACTATGATTTGACCCGGTACACTGCCGGTAAGGATTCTTTAGCACCCTAGAAAAGGTCCGTCTGTTGATAGGAGGGTAAGTTTCTTAGAAGCGAGTAGTAAAGCGTAGTTATTGCAGGTTTGAAGGCATTATTGCATATTATATTGAAGCTCATGATGCTGTTTATAGGTACATATTGCATATTCTATCTATTGTGAAAACTGATAACGTTATTATTTCTCTTGCACCAACAAATTATTTCTGATTTGTGGAATATGTTTCATACACAATAATAGAACCAGAAAGCTCGATAGTTGTTTCTGTTGGAAAATTAATGGTTAAAATGGAATATTTTAAATGATATGATTGGGCCTATTGGGCTTAAGTGTGAATGTAAAGTGTTATGGAAAGGAAAAACAGGAAGAAGCTATTTCTCCCACATTGGTTGGTGGAAGGGAAAAGAGTCAATATTTATATGATGTTGTTTTAGTGTAGTTGGAATAAGAAACCAACATTATACACGATCTCGCGCGCGCAGTGGGTGGTGCAAATCCAATCCGGGTTTACCCTTGGGCTTGTGCATGCCCGCGTGTCCTGCGTACACGATAAAGCTCGGTTTTGCAACAATAAAATAACATTTTATTTTCATTACTGAATCTCTTTGAATGCTGCTGCTGAGACTGTTCCTATCCAACATAAAGGCGTGAATAAAGCTGAGGCTTTTGGCTTTTCCAGTTCTAACATAATGTTGATACTAATGACAATCAATTCGAGCTGAGGCTATGTTAGTAATATCATCCGCAACGGAAGCGATTTTAAGGATCTAGATCTATAAAATACACGTAATAAAATAACTAGATCTATATCTACAAGGGGGTTGTAGATCATACCTCTTGGATCTCAAAATCCAAGTTGGAGAACCGCAATAGGAAGAATGAAAGAAGATGTGAAGAGCACCACGATCTTCCGTACGTGTGATCCAAGCAACTCCCGGTGGAAGGAAATCCTCGTCTCGAATCCTTCCGATATGCTACCCGGAAAAATCTCCAAGATTTTCCCCAACCCTCTTGGCCGAAATTTCTTCCTCCTCTCTAAGAGGTGGAACTCGAAAATATTGTGTGTATTAAGGCTTGGAAGAACTCTCTTTATATAGGAGAGTAAAACTTAGCCTTCAAGGATTTAATAATTAATACAAAATCAATTATAATAATCCTATTAAATAAAAGATAATCTCATAATATTCTAGAACAAATCTAGAATAATATTTATCTTTATTTCTTTCCATAAATATTTATCCAATAAATATTTTGTGCACATGTCTTATTAATACACAAGAAAAATAATTCTTGTTTCCTAAAACCATGTGTTGGCCGAAAAAATGAATATTGACCTAGTCAATATTATTTTTTGCCATAACACACTAATTATGCCAAGATTATGAAAAAACCTTTTTCACATATTTAATTATTTAGCCCATCTAATTTAATAGTTCACTAAACAATTAATTCACATATCGTTTTAATAAAGTCCAACAAGAACTAAATTAATATTATTAGGATTCGACGTCCGAGAATAGCTATGCTATATTAGGAGGCACGTCGGGGACCATGGACTAATAATCAGCGGCTCCGATAAATCAAATAAATAATTATCTTACGAATGAATAATTATATTCGATAAATCAATCACAGAATATGCCACCATAATCCCTGTGACTGCACTCCTCCGATTATGAGATTATATTTATCTCCTCACGAGAATAATAATAAGCGTCCATTGATATAATCATTACATATGGATTAATCCTCCATAGACTGTTCATTCTAAATCGGGAAGTTACCGTTAACCCTTTTTTAGAACTCGTTATCCTTATTTACCATTAACCCCTAGTGACCAATAAATTCATATAACTCACTTTGGTAGCTAATCGGTGTAATATGAACTCGCGCGATCGATCGTTTCTAGGATTAACAAATAAAGGAACTGTCTATCTACTTCCATAAATGGAAGGAATGGATTCCGTATCTGTGATAACATAGACTACTCACTCAATCCAGTACAATGCCAAGATGGGGTAATTCAGACCACAGACTCAGTGTAATCCTTAACCGTCAAGTCAAACCTCATACTGATTCAAGCGGTTGGATCGTGATTACCTCAGATTAAGATATATCCATAAATATGATCATCCATTGATTTGATAAGACTTTCGATTACGGAATTATATCGTGAACTCTAATCAAATCGGTCCAATTTCTATATATCTATCATATATAAATGCCCCACTAGGTTCTCTTAACCGAAAGTCCGGATAAGACAATCACACCTATTGTGTTCGGGCGCATTAATAGCACGTTAAAGGAGAGACCCGATACTTCGATTAACTTCACTACAAAGCTAATTGTATTTTAAGTACATCTTCACTAACTCAATCCTCCGTGTATATCCCATACACTGAGTTAAGTGATTACATAAACGATATACTTTTGGGTTTTCTGTAGTTTAAATACTATTGTCACATCGGTGAATATGAGAATAATAAATATGAATAATAATATCATTTCATTTATTAAATAAAACAATTACAAAAATTGTCTTTCGGGCATCACACCTAACAAGCTATTCATTCCTTCTTCCATCAGTTTTGCCACTCTCCTCTACTAGAGCCTATATATACTGCAGCTTTTCTTCATCAAACATAACCTGAAAAAATCTGTTTCTTCTACCCTTTCTTATGAAACTAGAGAGTTTAAGCAACAAAGTTCTTAAGCAACTGAAAGCGTGGTGCATCTTGTCGCTGCTAACCGTTCTATCCTGGGAGACTAACGTTCCGTTAAAACTCCAAGCACTCGACGGGGAGGGGACGAAATAGTCTTAAGGAAACTGTGTTCAACACAGGGCTTGATTCTGTTCATCTTGTTAATTCATTTTCATTTTTCAATTATAATTCGATTCAGTTGTGTTTTCGTTTTAACTGTAATTGTATTCTAGTCAATGTAATCAGATTGTGCCCATCTTGCAACAATCTTAAGACTAATTCGTGTTTCTATATCGGTGAGCCGAGGACAGAATAATTCTGGTTCATTGACAGAATTGAAAACGAACAGTAAACTGTTGTTTACGAATCGAAGGCTCATTTTCTATTTCAAAACATAATTATAAATGGAGCAGAATTTTTCATGGAGTGATCGTCTAAGATACTCATGAATATTTTGAGTAATCATACAGGATTCTTAAACGATTTGTTCGAGAATCAGGATAGAAACAAGTTCGAGATTTTTTTATATAATAGAAACAATTTTGAGATCGTTTTATATATTATTGAAAGAAATTTAACAGAAAAAATTTCGAGAATGTTTTTAATTAGTATAGTTCGGTGCATGAACGTTATATACAGTATTGAAAGGAATTTAATCCTTGTGTGTTAAATTTCAGAAATGGCAACCAGTGAGGACAAAAATGGGCTGATGACCAGACTCAAGCTTTGGTCCAGCATGTGCCGAATCGAGTTGTTGCTCCTCTGAATCAGCATGAGAGGCCTGAAAAATTCAATGGGCTGAATTTTAAGAGATGGCAACAAAAGATGATGTTTTATCTCACAACATTGCGTTTGGCTAAATTCCTGACTGAGGATCCACCAACAACTGAAGGAGAGCCAAACCAAGATTTTATGTTCGCAATTGATGAATGGAAACAATTTGATTATCTTTGTAGACATTATATAATGAATTGTTTAGTTGACTCATTGTATGATGTATATTGTGAGAAAAAGAATGCAAAAGAATTGTGGGATGCATTAGATAAGAAATATAGAACTGAAGATGCTGGTACAAAGAAATTTGTAGTTGGCAGGTTCTTGGTATACAAGATGGTGGATTCTAGACCACTCATGGAATAGGTGGAAGAATTTCAGTTGATTCTTCATGAGATTCAAGCTGAAAAAATGGAGCTTATTGAGACTTTTCAAGTATAATGTGTAATTGAAAATTTACCTAACGGTTGGAAAGATTTCAAGAATTTCCTTAAGCATAAGCGAAAGGAGATGAGCATGGAAGATATTGGTGTTAGGCTTCGTATTGAAGATGACAATAAGAAATCTGATAAAGGAGGAAACAACTCTAATAATTTTCCAAGAGCTAATATGGTAGAAGATGGCCAAAGCTCGAAGAAGAAGAACAAATTTGTGAAAGGGTCTAAGTCGGGACCAAAAGCTAAATTGGGACCGAAAGGTGGCATATCAAAACCTAAGTTCCAAGGAAAATGTTTTAATTGTGACAAGATTGGTCACAAATCATTGATCGCAAGTCGCCAAAGAAGAAGGTTTTCAAGCAAATATTGTTCAAGGCATGGAAGATATTGATCTTTGTGCTGTTGTGTCAGAGGTGAACATGGTGGATTCAAATCCAAGAGAATGGTGGGTAGACACATGAGCTACAAAGCATGTGTGCTCCAACAGGGATATGTTTACTAAGTTTGAGCCAGCTCAAGAGAATGAGACTTATTCATGGGAAACTCGGCTACTTCTGCTATAGCTGGAAAAGGTGAAGTAATTCTCAAGATGACTTCTGGAAAGCATCTAACTCTGAAGAATGTGTTATATGTCCCAGATATGCGTAAGAATCTGGTGTCTGGAGTGCTATTGAAAAAAATGGCTTCCGACTTGTTTTAGAGTCCGACAAGTTTACTTTGACTATGAGTGGTATGTATGTCGGTATGGGGTATGCATGTAATGGCATGGTGAAGCTGAATGTAATAGCTATTAAGCCAAACAATATTAATAATAATATTTCTGATTCTGCTTACTTGGTTGAGTCTCCTTCCTTATGGCATGGTAGACTAGGACATGTTAATTACGATTCTCTGCGTAGATTAATAAATCTAAAACATATCCCCAAATTCGATATTGATAAGGAACATAAGTGTGAAACTTGTGTTGAAGCAAAATTAACAAGAGCGTCTTTTCAAAATGTTGAAAGAAATACGCAACCACTCGAATTGATACATAGCGACGTGTGTGATCTTAAAGTTGTGCAATCAAGAGGTGGAAATAATTATTTTATTACCTTTATCGATGACTGCACTAAGTATTGCTATGTATACTTGTTAAAAGGGAAATATGAAGCGATAGATAAATTTATTCTATTCACAAAAGAAGTTGAAAATCAACATGGGAAAAAGATAAAAACACTCCGAAGTGATAGAGGTGGTGAATACTTGGCACCACTCAGTGACTTTTGTGCTGAACATTGGATTATACATGAAATAACTGCACCTTGGTCTCCACAGTCAAACGGAGTGGCTGAGAGGAAAAATCGAACATTGAAAGAAATGATGAATTCAATGTTGTTAAGTTCAAGAGTGTCACAAAACTTGTGGGGGGGAAGCTATCCTATCTAGCAATTATCTTTTGAATAAGATACCCCGAAAAAAACAAGAGAAAACTCCTTATGAACTATGGAATGGTAAACCTTCATCCTACAAATACTTGCGAGTGTGGGGGTGCCTTGCAAAAGTGATCGTACCTACACCCAAAGTAGTAAAGATAGGATCAAAAACTGTTGATTGTATATTCATTGGATATGCACACACTAGTAGTGTTTATCGGTTTCTTGTGTATAAATCAGATAATCCTGAAATACACAAAAATACGATAATGGAATCATGAAATGCATCAGTCTTTGAGAATGTATTCCCGACTAAACCAAATGAACCTAGTTCATTAAAGCGTGTTCATGTTCAGGATCACCATTCTGAACAAGTGAATGAGGAAGAGCCATCTGAGGTTGAGCCAAGAAGAAGTAAAAGGTCGAGGACTGAAAAAAAAAATTGGTAAATATTTTATCACATATATGAAAGAGACAAATCCTCAAAATTTCAAGGAGGCGACAACTTCTTCTGAAGGTCCAATGTGGAAAGAAGCAATAAATAGTGAAATAAATTCTATATTGCAAAATCATACATGGGAGTTAGTTGATCTACCTCCAAGATGTAAACCACTAGGATCAAAATGGATCTTTAAAAGGAAAATGAAACCAGATGGATCTATTGATAAATATAAGGTCAGACTGGTAATAAAAAGGTTACAGTCAAAAAGAAGGTCTTGACTATTTTTATACATATTCTCCAGTAACGAGAATAACATCCATTAGGATGGTACTTGCTATAACCGCTTTGCGTAATTTACAAGTACACCAGATGGATGTAAAAACAGCTTTCTTAAATGGAGATTTAGATGAAGAAATCTTCATGGAACAACCTGAGGGTTTTTAATTCTAGCCCAAGATAAGATAAGAAAGTGTGTAAATTAGTTAAGTCTTTGTATGGCTTAAAACAAGCACCAAAACAATAGCATGAGAAATCTGATCATGTTATGCTTGAAAAGGGTTTCAAAAGCAATGAATGTGATAAATGCATTTATATGAAAGAAACAAAAGATGGCTATGTAATTTTGTGTCTTTACGTTGATGACATGCTTATTATTGGAAGCAATGATAAGATGATCAAATGTACCAAAGATATGTTAAATGCCAGATTTGAAATGAAAGATATGGGTTTAGCAGAGATGATACTGGGAATTAGAATTACAAGAAATTCTAATGGTCTCATTTTGAGTAAATCAAATTATATTGATAAAATCCTTGAAAAATTCAATAAAGATGATTCAAATGAAGCCAGAACTCCGATAGATCAGAGTCAGACTTTGTTAAAGAATAAAGGTGAACGTGTGTCTCAATTAGAGTACGCAAGGATTATTGGAAGTCTAATGTACTTAATGAGTTGTACTAGACCGGATATCACTTATGCTGTTGGAAAGCTAAGCAGATATACTAGTAATCTGAGTAATGATCATTGGAAAGCTATAGTGAGGTTACTGAGATATTTAAGATATACTCGTAAGTATGGCCATCACTATACAAGAGAACCTACTGTTATAGAAGGATATACTGATGCAAATTGGATATCAGATTCAAATGATTCAAAATCCACAAGTGGTTTTGTATTCACATTAGGAGGTGGAGCTGTGTCTTGGAAATCTTCTAAACAAACAGTGATAACCAAATCCACAATTGAATCTGAGTTTGTAGCTTTAGATAAATGTGGAGAAAAGGTAGAATGGTTGCATCAATTCCTAGAGGATGTTCCTCAATGGCCAAAACCTGTTCCAGGAATATGTATTCACTGTGACAGTCAATCTGCGATTGGACAAGCACAGAACAAAATGTATAATGGTAAGTCAAGGCATATACGCCGAAGACATAACTCCATTAGACAACTACTTTCTACTGGTACAATTACCTTAGACTATGTTAAGTCAGAGGATAATCTTACGGATCCACTAACCAAAGGGTTAAATAGAGAAGTAGTTGCAAAGTCATCAAGAGGAATGGGACTAAAGCCCATGGAATAAACTTTTGTGAAAGAAAACCCTACCTTGTAGATTGGAGATCCTAAGATCTTGGTTGAAAGGGACAACCTAACTACAAAAGTAGAGATCACTATGGGGGGTTACCCTCCATCTCATTCCTAAGATGAAAAACAGTGAGAACGAGGATAAGCTTACTAGTAAAGCTTTTAATGATTTGTGTAAGAAGAATAATTCGAGATATTCTGAATTACAGAATCACCTATGTGAGAGAGAAGAGGGGCTACTTCAAAGGGAATTGTATATGGCGCAATTCTTAGAAACTCTTGCAGAACCAGCAGATGTCCACGGCCAAAATGGACATAACCGCAAGAACTAAATGTTGCTAGGTAGATGCATTGTGGTAAATATGTCATCGTTTACATCAACAGCAGAATAGTTCAAGGACATTGCGTCTACTAATCAGCTAGTAAAGTAAACATATCTTATCAAGGGAAGGTTCAAAGGATCACACCTACCTATCCTATGCATTCATCTACCGCTGAACTCTCTATGTCATTCTTAGAGCCTTTGCTAGGGTTTTACACAATTTCCATTCATATGGGGGATTGTTGGAAAATTGATGGTTAAAATAGAATATTTTAAATGATATGTCATATTAATTGGGCCTATTAGGCTTAAGTGTGTGAATGGAAAGTGTTATGGAAAGGAAAAATGGGAAGAAGCTATTTCTCCCACATTGGTTGGAGGAAGGGAAAAGAGTCATTATTTATATAATGTTGTTTTAATGTAGTTGGAATAAGAAACCAACATTATACACGATCTCGCGCGCGCAGGGGGGGTGCAAATCCAATCCGGGTTTACCCTTGGGCTTGTGCGTGTCCTGCGTACACGAATGCAGCTCGATTCGAAGGGCTCACGATAAAGCTCGGTTTTGCAACAATAAAACAACATTTTATTTTCATTACTGAATCTCTTTGAGTGCTGCTACTGAGACTGTTCCTATCCAACATAAAGGCGTGAATAAAGCTGAGGCTTTTGGCTTTTCCAGTTCTAACATAATGCTGATACTAATGACAAACAATTCGAGCTGAGGCTGTTCATTCCTTCTTCCATCAGTTTTGCCACTCTCCTGTACTAGAGCCTATAGATACTGCAGCTTTTCTTCATCAAACATAACCTGAAAAAAATCTGTTTCTTCTATCCTTTCTTATGAAACTAGAGAATTCAAGCAACAAAGTTCTTAAGCAGCTGAAAGCGTGGTGCATCTTGTCGCTGCTAACCGTTCTATCCTGGGAGACTAACGTTCCGTTAAAACTCCAAGCACTCGACGGTGAGGGGACGAATTAGTCTTTAGGAAACTGTGTTCAACACAGGGCTCGGTTCTGTTCATCTTGTTAATTCGTTTTTATTTTGCAATTATAATTCGATTCAGTTGTGTTTTCGTTTCAACTGTAATTGTATTCTAGTCAATGTAATCTGATTGTGCCCATCTTGCAACAGTTTCTCCATTGAGCGCTTTGATTTTCGAATTTTCAGTTGAGCAATAATTTGCAGGAGAGTAGAAATAATGGAACGAACATGTTGTATTGTGATGTGATCTAAACACTAATAGCAGCTGGTGGGATGTGGACTGTGTGATTCTATATCATATGAAGCTTTATAGACTCCATTAGCTGGTTGGGTTGTGGTTACTTTATTCCCCAAAAGCGCTTCAGAAGCTTTTTGTTAATGTTTTTTGGATAATAAAATCACACTGCTTTTTAGCATTTAGAGATGATTGGCTGATGTTTTATTAATCATAAAATAGTGTTCTTGAGGAGTTAAGAAATATTTTCGGAAGAAAGATCACCGTCTTTTTCTGCCTTTGAAACTGCAGTTTGGTTTTTCCCACCCTTTATTTTGTGCTACTACCATCTCATCTCTTTGAAGCAATTGAAGTTTTTGACCATCTTCTTCTCGTTCATTACCAACTGCTGATAAATCTTTGTTGAAATATTGTGTTAAGGGTGAAATTTATGATTTATATGACGTTATTCCCGTAACAATATCCTTGGTATTTTAGTACTTTTTATAGAAAAGTGTTGGTTTTATCGAATTATTGAGTAAACGAGTTTTAAATGTGTTTAAATGCAAAATCGAGATATTTACGTGATTTTATCGGTGTTCTATGTTTATCCGTATGATGTTACATTTTGCATGTTTCTATCATGTTGCTAGGTACGTTTGCATGATGAGTAAGGAGCTTAAACGATGATCACATGAAGATGGAAGAGTTGAAAGATGTTTAAGTGAAGAATCATTGAAGAAACCGGAACCAGGCACTTCATGGGAATTTTGTCCACACTTGTAGGCGCTTTCAGGGAAAGTTGTCTTGATGAAAGTTGTAGAGGATTGAAATAGCTTTCCAACGCATGTTGAATCACCTCATTCGGAACCCTAGAAGTGAAGTTATGAGCAAAATACTGGTGTTGGGTTCTGGACGGGCGTCCATGATGATGAACGAGCGTCCGGAGCGGTTACTGTAGCAACCGACTTGATTTTCCTATAAAAATAGCGTGATCTTTACCCTAATGACACATTATTCGAACCCTAAAAACCTAGGGGCAGCTTTGCTGCGTTTTTACTTAGTTTTTACTCAAATTTTATGCTTTTAAATCTCTAGATTAGATCTTTCAATTTATGTATTTTATTCAAGCAATTCAAGCCTTCAAGAAGATGCTAAGAGGCTAAACCTCTTTGAACAAGCGTTGTGAAGCCGTCCAATTCAACGATTGATTTCTAGTTCGTGATTATTTTGTGAGTTCTATTTCAAGCTCGTTTTTTTATCATGTTTTGTATGTTTTATTGCATGTTTAATCGAAAGATGCTTGCTTTGATGATTGTTTATATGATGAGAGTCGTGTCAACCTTAGATCACCATGATAAAAGATTGGATCTTTGATCTAAATAAAACGAAAGTTATTAGATTGATTTTCTAGATTAGAAATCGAAAGATTTCACGTCTAGGTTAGAAAGACGTAATCTTTAACATCGAAAGATAAAAGATTAGAAAACGAACTTGTCTATGAGAGTAGGATTTTATGCCTTCGATTAGGTGAATCACGACTTGAATAGAGATCACGAAATAATCCGAATTAGAATTGAATGTTGATAGGATAGGTGGATCAATTGCTCGTTCGCTCGTTATAACTTGATTTAATCCCTTGAAACTTGAATTGTTTAGCTTTAGTTTACTTTTTTCTGCACTTTAGTTTAGTTTAGTTTATCGCTTTCAATCTTTCCTAGCATTGGATTAATCTCCTCTGTCTAGTTACTTTTATGCAATATTTGTTTAGGTTAGCTCTTCGTTTAGGTTAGTTTTCGTGACAATAATTAGTTAAAAACAAAAGCTAGGGTTCACAACAGTCTAGTTCCCCGTAAGATCGACCCGGCATTAACCACTATTACTACGATCCTTGCACTTGAGGTTAACCGGTTTATTACTTGTTGTTTTGTATTGATAAAATCCGGGACAAGTTTTTGGCGCCGTTGCCGGGGAACCGGACGGTTTGCCTAGTTTTTGTTTTTGTTGTTTTTCGTTTCTGTTGTTGTTTTGTTTTCTTTTCTTTTTTTAGGTTGTTAGTTAGATTAACCTTTAGATATTAGGTTAGTTAGGGTTTCCTTAGTTAGGTTTTTGGTTTAGATTTTTAGGGTTTAGATTTTTAGGGTTTTAAAGGTTTGAGTTTTGTGATTAGTTCTTTCCTCTTTCTCTTCTTAATCCCCCTTCTTTTCTGCTTTGTTTTTGATCTTTTTACATCTGGACGAGCGTTTAAGATTTTGGACGCCCGTCCACTGTAAAAAATTTCAATTCTGTATCAATTTCGACCCTTAGACGAGAGTTCGTCATTTTGGACGCCCGTCCAAGGACATTCGAAAGACCGGACGAGCGTTCGATTCTTGAACGCCTGTTCACCTAAAACTACGACTAACGCTCGTTCGCATATGTGGACGCCCGTTTGTTCCTCTTTCTTTCTTACTCTTGTTCTTCTCTTTTCTTGTCTTTTATTTAGGTTTTGATCTTAGAATTAGGTTTTTAATCTTTTAGTTAGATTTTAAGTTCTTAGGTTTCTTTTCTTAGTTTAGGTTTTGAATTCTTAGTTTTAGATTTTATTTCCTCATATTAGGTTCATCTCAACTTGATTTTTGGGTTCGTGTATGCAAACTCGTAGTCACAAAGGGCCATTACTTTACTCCACGACCTCGGCGGACCATAGTCCGACCTAATAGGCGAAGACTTCGTTTTGACGAAGAAAACGCAGAAGATCAAGAGTTTGAGCAATCTTTAAGAAGCGGAAATCAAGAAAGCGTAATTATGGTCTTGAAGATAGACGTACATTGGCGGACTACGCTATGCCTGGTGCGAAGAATCATCAACCCGGCTATCGTCTTACCACCATTACGGCCTGAGACTTCGAACTCAAACCCGGTCTCATTCGGATGATGCGGCATGCATCAATGTTTCACGGGTCCCCTTCGAAAATCTCACACACACGCATACACACATTTCGGAGATATGTGGTACGACACGCATTCAAGGTGTGAGTAAGGATGCGATTAAACTTACATTGCTTCTGTTTCTCTTTGAAGGAGAAGCTAAAGAGTGGTATAGCTCTCTCCTGCAGAATCCATTACCACTTGGGCTGCATTGGAAAAAGAATTTTAAGCCAATACTTTCCACCTGCCAAGACAGCCCAGTGTTTAAGGGAAATATACAATTTTTATCAAACGGAAACAGAATCATTCTTTGAGGCATGGAAGAGATTTAAGGCTCTTCTTCGTAAATGCCCCCACCATGGGTTAGACTTGCAGAGGCAAGTCAATACTTTTTTCAGTGGGTTGACCGAGCTCACCAAGGGCATGGTCAATAGTTCATCAGGTGGGGCATTCCTGAGGAAAACGCCTCAAGAGGGGTGGGCATTGTTCGAAGACATTGCCAAATATAATTATGCCCCCTCCTTTCAAGTTTGTTTCAGCACCACCTCCTCCTCCTAGGATCGAGGAGGTGAAAATGCAAATGAAATCGCCACATCTTTGAAACAAATGTTGGCTACTCTCACGACATCTCCAAATCCGAAGTTATCGGACTCCTTCATTTCTCTGAGAACTCTCAAGTTGCACTGCGAGAATTGCCGTCGACCGCCACATGTTTGGCCGGTGTCAATTCAATTCCCCCTGTTCCTTATCAAGTCATCTTTGTCGAGAATCATGGGCGATGTATAATCAAGTCGCATGCCAAGTATGTGACGATATGAGCACATCTTGCTCGTTTCGTCCTATGATTGACATGTAACGCAGAGATCAATGCCTTCAATGGCCAGCCGAATCAGAGGTTTGGAAATCAATTCTCTGGCCAGGGCAATTTTCAAAATCAGGGTTTCCGTCAAAGCTTCAATCAAAACTCGAATCTCAATCGAAACCCTAATTTTAATCAGAACCCGAGCTTGAATTCCTCCAATCTAAATCAAGGGTTAAATCAAAGTTGGCCTAACAATCCAAATCCCGCATTTCAAAGTCGGTCTAGCCAACCTTTCTCTCAAAACATTCAGAACTCTCAAGGCCCCTCTCGCGTCGATGATCTTGAAGCTAGATTGGACTCCTATCAGAAGGAGCTGAAGGAGCAGAACAATAACTTCCAGAGGGAGCAAAATAATAATATCCAAATGTTGATGAGCACAATCAAGAACCTTGAGAAGCGAGATGGTGACCCGGCAAGCTTTAGACCATCGAGGCGATTGCCCGGTTTTATGGAGAAAATCCGAAGGGTGGCCTAGTAACCCAAATTGATTTCAATTGTGGCCAAAGCACTGACCTAGTTCCTTCGATTCCTTATGGCATACCAGAGGCCAGTGCAATGAATCTTAGAAGCGGTGCTCAACTGAGTGGTCCCTCTCACCAGGGAAACCACTAGCCCCTCCTGCCAGTGATAAGGCAGGAGGGGAAGTTGAGCATCTACGTTCCCCCGTTCTGCAAGAAAAGACTCAGGTGGCTGATCCCCTGGGAGGTGAAGAAGTTGTAAGTCCTCAGGTGGCTGTTTCTCGAGGAATGAAGAATCAAGTGAAAGTCGAGGGTGATCCCCTGACTAATAAAAAGTCTGAAAAAGTTGTAAGGTGGAAGGACATGGAAGACAAAGCTGTCAGTGCTTCCTCAAAGAAAGTATTTTCTGAGAGTGAGTTGAAGAAGCTTCCATTTCCACCTAGGAGAAGCAACATTCCCTTGAGTGAAGTTAAGAAATATGAAAAAGTGCTTAATTTCTTTGAAAAATACTCAGTTAATCTTCCATTATCTCAAGTTTTGGTTGAGATGCCTAAGTATACTAAATTCATCAAGGATGTTGTTTCTTGAAGAAGAAGTTAGAGAAATGGATCAGGCAATTGGTGAGGATTGTTCAATGATCAATTATCCGGACTTACCAATCAAAAGAGGTGACCCGGAAAATTCGTGCTCACATTGCGGATGGGAGGCTTAGTCTTTCCAAATTCTTTATGTGACTTGGGTGCATCCATCACTGATGCCATTGTGCGTGTGTGAGCAATTGGGTTTACAAAGTCTTCTAGAACCCACTTCCATGAACCTTCGGTTCGCGATAGATCTTCTAAGAAAGCTTCAGGATTCTAAAAGACATTTTAGTCCGGATCGATAGATTTACCTTTCTGTTGATTGGTACGTCTTAGATATGGGAAAAGATGACAAAGTCCCCACGATTCTTGGGAGACCTTTCCTATCCACAGCCTAGAGCCCTCATCGATTGCGATGGTGGGCAAGTGACTATTCGAGTTGGTGACCGGAGGTGAGCTATAGTGTCTCTAAATCTATTCAAGTACCCTCTGGTTCTCCAACCGGCTTTTCCATTGAGGAGTCATTTAATGACTTCAATGATCAGATGGACGAGCAAGTCAAGGCTGTGGAAGCGGAATATGAGCGATTGATCGATAATCTGAATAGCCATGGTGTGGTTAATCTAGATCAATTAGCAGCTGACTTTGAGGATGAGTTATTAAGAGAAGAAGCTTTGGCAGTGGAGCCACTAAGTAAGCTCAGCGATGCTGAGTTGAAAAGTGGAGGGCTTAAATCGAGTTTAGAGGATCCCCCGCAGATCTAGTTATGAAGCCGTTGCCTAAACATCTTAAGTATTTGTTCCTACGTGAAGGTGACAAGCTTCCCTTGATCATATCTGCCAAGCTATCTCGAATAGAAGAGCTGAAACTGTTAAACGTCTTGCGCAAAAACGAAAAAGCCTTTGGATGGCAGGTGGGAGATATCCGAGGAATATCTCCTGACATCTGCATGCACAAGATCAAGACTAGTGAGGGTGCTAAATGTGTACCCTCACATGCAAGAAGTAGTCAAGAAGGAGATCATTAAACTTCTAGATATGGGTATCATATACGCCATCGCTGTGAATGGGTATCCCCTACTCAAGTGGTCCCCAAAAGGAGGGATTACTATTGAGAAGAATGAGAAGGGAGAAGAGATAGCATTGAGGCTTGTTACAAGGCTATAGAGTGCAGTATTGACTATAGAAAACTCAATAAGGTCACAATGAAAGATCATTTCCCCTTCCTTTCATTGACCGGATGCTTGAGCGCCTGGGGAGGGCACGATTCTATCTTGTTTCTGGATGGATATTCAGGATACTTCCAGATACCCATTGATCCGGCTGACCAAGGAAAGACCACTTTCACCTGCCCTTATGGTACATTCGCTTACAGCGGATGCCATTTAGTCTCTGTAACGCCTGACCACCTTTCAAAGGTGTATGATGGCTATCTTTGACGGGTTAGTTGAAAAGTGTATGGAGATTTTCATGGACGACTTTTCGGTCTTTGGTCAATCCTTCGATGATTGCCTCGATAATCTTGATCAGGTGTTATCTAGGTGTGTGGAAAAGAACTTGGTGCTAAATTGGGAGAAATGCCATTTTATGGTAGATGAAGGAATAGTTCTTGGCCACAAAGTGTCCGCCAAAGGTATTGAGGTAGATAGGGCTAAGGTGGAAGCTATCGAAAGATGAGTTATCCTAAGAGTGTTCGCGAAGTCGAAGTTTTCGGACATGTCGGCTTCTATAGGAGATTCATTCAGACTTTTCAAAGATCGCCAAGCCCCCTGTCTACCTTACTTAAGGAAGACGTTACATTCGCGCTTTGATGATAGCCGCAAGCAAGCGTTTGAGGAGCTTAAGAGTCGGTTAATCTCCGCTCAGGTTCTTATATCGCCGATCGAACCTACCTTCGAGCTTATGTGCGATGCATCCAACTATGCAGTTGGTGCAGTTTTAGGCCAAAGGATCGAAGGAAAATTCCAGCCTATCTATTATGCCAGTCACACACTGAGCCCCGCACAAGTTAACTACACGACCACCGAAAAGGAATTGTTGGCTGTGGTATTCGCCATGGACAAATTCCGTAGTTACTTGTTGGGAGCTGTAGTCACTGTTTGGACTGACCACGCTGCCTTGCGCTATCTCATGACCAAGAAAGAGGCTAAACCCGCGTCGCTACGTTGGATACTGACCCTACAAGAGTTTGATGTCCAAATTAAAGACAAAAAGGCAAAGTGAAAACGTAGTGGCGATGATCATGTCTCAAGATTGTTGGTCGAGGAAAAGATGTAACTCGATGATATAGATCTTTACTTTCCTCTAGAAAACATCATGCTTATCGATGGTTGCGCTCCTGATGTTCCATGGTATTCTTCCATTGTAAACTACCTTCATGCCCGTTATCAAGAGAAGAAGAAGTTCTTCTCTGATATGAAATCTTTCATTTGGGATGAACCTTACCTCTTCAAAATCTGTAAAGATGGTTTGCTAAGGAGGTGTGTTCCTGAATCTGAGCAACGCGATATAATCGAGCAATGCCATAGTGGACCCACAAGTGGTCACTTTGGTCCTTGGAAAACGGTTGCGAAGATCTTCCAGTGCGGTTTCTATTGGCCCACGATCTTTAAGGACACGGAAGCTTTCTGTAAAGCTTGTGATAGGTGCCAAAGAACCGGTACTCTGACAAGGCGGTTTGACATGCCTCTGAAACCCATCTTAGAATGCGAAGTCTTTGATGTATGGGGCATCGATTTTATGGGTCCATTCCCATCTTCTTGTGGTAATAAATACATCTTAGTCTGCGTAGACTATGTATCGAAATGGGTGGAGGCAATAGCCACTCCTCGCAATGATCATAAAACGGTCATGAATTTTCTAAAGAAGAATATCTTTGTGAGGTTTGGATGTCCACGTGCCTTAATTAGTGATGAAGGGACACACTTTTGCAACCGGCCTTTGGAAAAAGTCCTCGAGAAGTATGGTGTTCGTCACAAAACTGGCACACCATATCATCCGATGACTAGTGGTCAGGTTGAAAGAAGCAACCAAAGTTTAAAGAAGATCCTGGAGAAAACTGTTAACAGTCATAGAAAAGACTGGAGTCTAAATTTGGATGATGTACTATGGGCATATCGAACCGCCTATAAGACCCCCATGGGTACATCACCCTACCAGATGGTTTATGGTAAATCGTGCCACTTGCCGTTGAGTTAGAGCACGAGCTTATTGGGCTACAAAGTTTCTTAACCCGATTCCCAAGCCTGTGGAAAACATCGATCTGCGGCAGATTGCATGAGTTGGACGAGTTTAGGCTTCAGGCTTACGAAAGTGCCAGGATCGATGGGATAAGATGAAACTCCTTCATGACGCAAAGATCAAGAAGAGAGAATTTCAAGTTGGAGAGCAAGTGTTACTATACAATTCCAGTTACATTTTTTTCCCGGAAGTTAAGGACACGTTGATCTCTGGTCCATTTGAGATTCTCCAAATCATTCCCTGAGGCGTTCTAGAAGCGCGCGGTTATGGTGATCAACCGTTCGAGTGAATGGTCAAAGATGCAAGCATTACATTGGTGAACCCAAGGTAAAGCCTTTGACTGCTCGATTTTCGATATCCTCGGTGTAGCACCCCCTAAAGTCGCGAGTTTGACGAGTTCTCGACCGATTTGTTTTACGAGGATGACGGTTGTGATAAATCGAAGAAGTTCTAGGTAGTAGTTGGGACATGGAAGAGTATGAAAGGGAGCAAAAGTTGAAGCGCCATCAAAAGAAGAAGAAATCGACCATGGGGAAGATTACACGTATATGGCGAGCTATAAAGGATTTAACCCCATGTGTTAAATCTTCGTTCGCAGCCCACACTACGGACCGGAGCTTAAACGAGGTAGTGGCTGGTAGAAAAGTCAAATGGCCTGATCCAGGCTGAGCTTCAACGGTGTCGAGCTAACGACATTAACCAAAAGCGCCACTAGGGGGCTTCCTAGATATCCATTATTTTTCTTTTGTTTTTGTTTATTTTCTAGTTTTTATTTTTGGGCTACTGTCGGTTTCTCGTAGGCTCGGATTTTATCGTTTCTTAGTTTTTGTAATTGAAGTTTTTCTGTTTGAGTTGGTGTTTTGAATGGAATTTTGTTGTTTTTATTGAGAGCTCATTGTGGATATTGTTCAATCTCGATTTCTCTTTGTTTATCTCTACTCTAGGATATGGTATAATCCCTTGTTTCCCCCGAGGTATTTCTTTGTTTTTCAAGTGTGCAGGGTATTTGCATTAGCTTTTGAGAGTTTTAGACGATATCAGTTTTCTGGTGGATGGTCCACAATCTACTGATATCCTCGAGCATTCCTGGGTGATGCGCATCATTCCAGAGTTGCTCCCTTTCGGAAGACAATCAGCTAAGTTCTCTTTTCTTTTATTTTGCACAACTTGAGGACATGTTGTAATTTAAGTGTGGGGAGGGAATGATCGTTATGTATCTACCATTTGCTTAATACATGATGTTTTTATGAAAAATGAAATTTGAATGATAAAAATTTCCACGTTTTTGTTTTTGTTTTGTCCCGAGTAGGCAATACATGTTAATGTTATTTGTTTTCGATAGTCATCTATGCTATATATCATATGTTTGGTAAGTTAGTTGTTTTCACGACACTATTTTTCACGAGCCATAGTGACGATGAGCTATTTTATAGAGTTATTACCCGTTTGGATTAGTGATTTTGATTATCTTGTAAGTCATGTGCTTAGTGCTACGTATGTATCGTGAGACTTATGATAGTTTGTATTTAGATCCGGAGTATGTTATAATCGTGAATATCTAGAAGTTTGAATGTGATAAGTAAAACGTAGCTATTGTCAAAGTGAAAAAGTTGAATTAATGAATTAATCGTGTGTGTCGAAAGCTAGTCGGTGATTTGAGTGAGGTAGGGTGTACCACGTATGTCCTATACCACTATGATGACTAAAAGCTCACGACAGTTAGGAAAAGCTGCCTTATGATTGGAGTAAGGTAGGGTATTATCTCGAAATGTCCTATTCTACTATGAGGGCAATAGCTTATCCTAATGTGTGTTTAAAAGTGAATAAGTTAAATCAACTAAGATGTCGTTACTTAAATTGAATATAAGGCTTAGTTTTCGTTAATCTTATCCCAAGTATAAATCGAAAGATATGATGTAGGGATTATCCTCTCGAGTAGTATTTGTAAAGGCCCTAGATATATTCGATCATTCTTTTTCGGGATATGTCACGTTTGTAGGGTACATCTTATGAGTGTCATTTATTACTATTCTACGATGGGGTATTAGCTAGTTTTACTTTGATTTTTCAAGTTTGGATTTAGTGGAAGTTTTCATGGCTATGCACACACATAATGGTGAACTTCTAAGTTATTGAATATATGTTATATTTGTTGAGATGTCTATACTATCTCGAGCTTGATTTTGTTTTGTTTTGCTCGGGACGAGCAAGGTTTAAGTGTGGGGGAGTTGTTAAGGGTGAAATTTATGATTTATATGACGTTATTCCCGTAACAATATCCTTGGTATTTTAGTACTTTTTATAGAAAAGTGTTGGTTTTATCGAATTATTGAGTAAACGAGTTTTAAATGTGTTTAAATGCAAAATCGAGATATTTACGTGATTTTATCGGTGTTCTATGTTTATCCGTATGATGTTACATTTTGCATGTTTCTATCATGTTGCTAGGTACGTTTGCATGATGAGTAAGGAGCTTAAACGATGATCACATGAAGATGGAAGAGTTGAAAGATGTTTAAGTGAAGAATCATTGAAGAAACCGGAACCAGGCACTTCATGGGAATTTTGTCCACACTTGTAGGCGCTTTCAGGGAAAGTTGTCTTGATGAAAGTTGTAGAGGATTGAAATAGCTTTCCAACGCATGTTGAATCACCTCATTCGGAGCCCTAGAGGTGAAGTTATGAGCAAAATACTGGAGTTGGGTTCTGGACGGGCGTCCATGATGATGAACGAGCGTCCGGAGCGGTTACTGTAGCAACCGACTTGATTTTCCTATAAAAATAGCGTGATCTTTACCCTAATGACACATTATTCGAACCCTAAAAACCTAGGGGCAGCTTTGCTGCGTTTTTACTTAGTTTTTACTCAAATTTTATGCTTTTAAATCTCTAGATTAGATCTTTCAATTTATGTATTTTATTCAAGCAATTCAAGCCTTCAAGAAGATGCTAAGAGGCTAAACCTCTTTGAACAAGCGTTGTGAAGCCGTCCAATTCAACAGTTGATTTCTAGTTCGTGATTATTTTGTGAGTTCTATTTCAAGCTCGTTTCTTTTATCATGTTTTGTATGTTTTATTGCATGTTTAATCGAAAGATGCTTGCTTTGATGATTGTTTATATGATGAGAGTCGTGTCAACCTTAGATCACCATGATAAAAGATTGGATCTTTGATCTAAATAAAACGAAAGTTATTAGATTGATTTTCTAGATTAGAAATCGAAAAGATTTCACGCCTAGGTTAGAAAGACGTAATCTTTAACATCGAAAGATAAAAGATTAGAAAGCGAACTTGTCTATGAGAGTAGGAGTTTATGCCTTCGATTAGGTGAATCACGACTTGAATAGAGATCACGAAATAATCCGAATTAGAATTGAATGTTGATAGGATAGGTGGATCAATTGCTCGTTAAGCTCGTTATAACTTGATTTAATCCCTTGAAACTTGAATTGTTTAGCTTTAGTTTACTTTTTTCGCACTTTAGTTTAGTTTAGTTTATCGCTTTCAATCTTTCCTAGCATTGGATTAATCTCCTCTGTCTAGTTACTTTTATGCAATATTTGTTTAGGTTAGCTCTTCGTTTAGGTTAGTTTTCGTGACAATAATTAGTTAAAAACAAAAGCTAGGGTTCACAACAGTCTAGTTCCCCATAAGATCGACCCGGCATTAACCACTATTACTACGATCCTTGCACTTGAGGTTAACCGGTTTATTACTTGTTGTTTTGTATTGATAAAATCCGGGACATATTGTTTATATAGATGGCGTTGAACTGTTGTTTATTTTACGATGTTCCCTTTCTATATGTAATTGTAAAATGTTAATGGTATATGTTGCCCTTGCCTTGCATGGTAGTGTCCTTCAACCGGTTAACATGTTGATTCTGGCCTTGTTTTAACTGCATTTAATTTGAATTCTAAATCCTTCTTATCATTTTGTCTACTATGATTTGAACACTTAATAGATTTTGTTAGCGTTGTGGATTTGGTGTTGGCACTTTCTGGATCTTAGTTGAAATTGAAATCTAAATTGAAGCAATTGATACAAAGATGTATGTTTTATGTTATAAACATCATTATGAAACTGATGTGTTCTTGTAATGAATGATATTTGCCCAAGTTATATATAGGGAAAAAGTTCTTGCCTTTGAACATAACAGATATTTTGAAAATAAAAAACTTCATAAGTCAGACTCTTGGGAGTGGTCGCTTAATATTTGAGCAAAAGAAATATATACATGGCTACTTAGTATGTGTAGTAAGTACTACAGGCTTTCATGTGGAATTAGTTACTTTGTTGGACTTATTTCTTAGTTTTGATGATGAGTGTCATACTAGCTGTTATAGTGCAAAGGCAAAAAGATGTCTAGATCAAATGTATAGGATTATTAAAGTTTGATTCATAAATAGGTTTGATCAAACAAACAAGATTGTAATGGTCGGTGACTTTGTATCGCCAGATTGGTCTCCAGTCGATAGGGTTGATAGGTCGAAGAGACTAGTCAGGAACTCGCCAAGACTGAAGACTGAAGGCTGAGGGTTCAAACTCGATTCTGAAGGCTAAGGGATCAAACTTAGTATTTAAAGTCAAGGATATGGAATCGAATTTAGGCAAGTCCGTGATGACCTAAACTGATTACATATACCTTGTGTAGAAGGTCTAAGCTCCATAAGTTGGATGATGTTTGGAACTTAGTTATAATTAAAATGATGTAATCTAACTTCACAATCTAAAGTTAGATAAAAGAAATCAGCTGCATTATATTTTATACAGAAATGTGATTTTCAGCAGACTGATTGGTACTTCAGCAGACCGATGAACCTGCTGATATATACCTCGATTAATTCATGATTATTTTGAAAGATTACTTGGATAAGGACAGCCAACTACCTCGATTTGATCCAAACAAATCAGTGGTTAGGATTAAAAGAACGTTGGGATGATTCAGGACTTTATCCAATGGACACAAGTCAAAGGTGGGAATGATCGCCTTTGTCAAAAGGAATTCTCGACGATGTCGACCCTATGAATAGTGATAGAATGCAAATCAGATGGGACAAAAACAAGGAACGGTTACATTTGGAATTCAAATACAAGTCACATGCATTCTTGCCTATAAATAGAAGACTTTCAACTCGTAAAAGATGATGAAAATTTGAGATAAACTTTAAGTGATAACACCGAAATGAAAAACACCTCTTGAACTTCTTTGAGCATAAAGCTGCGATCTAGTGAATTTCTTCAAGTGCATTTCAGTATTCAATTTGCACCAAGACTACACACTTGATGATCGCAAGGCATTGATTACATCATCCTAATCAAGTTTCTTTGAATTGAATCATTTACTTGATTCAATCTTTATTTCATAAAGAACTCTCTTGAAGACAAGTGAAGCATCCGAGTGGGTGTGAAAGATCGTTGTTTGTGGTGGAGTGGTGAAGAGGCAATCCTGCACCCTTCAAGGACCAGTGGAAGACTAAGGAGCAAGCAATCCTACCTGTTCGATTTTAGATTTGTGAAGCCATAGTTATTGGTGAAGGACAAACAACTTAGGAATCTTTTGTAACAGCTACTTCAAAGATCTCTAGTGAATTTCCTCCAACATCACAGGAGAAGAGTGGACTGGCAGGATTACATCACCTGGAACCACTTTAAAAATCTGTCTACTTACTTTCAGCATTTACTTTCTGCACTTAGTTTATTTCACTCATCAACCTACTGAATCTAGCAACTGAAATCACACACTTGCACTACTGAGTATCTAATACTTAGTATCATACTTAACAACAAGTAATAAGGCTTAATTTTGATATAATTCCGTTGCACAAATTCAACAAACTGAACTATCAGTAGACTACTCATTTTACCAAAGAAGTTATGAAGTCTCAACAGACATTGAAGTATCGTGATTCACTGAAGTTGCGAATTTGTTAACTCCAAAAGTTTTAAGTGTTAAGTTTATTCACCCCCCCCCCCCCCATTCTAAACTTAACCAAAGCCTTTTCAAGGGACCAACAATTGGTATCGGAGCCGTGTTTCTGTTCTGAAGTAATCCTACTTGCTGTGCTTGTGGAAATTCTTTAAAACTTTCTTTCAAGTTACTGATTTTCAAAGATTTGCATCATGGACAACACACAGTATGCTAGAACTATGTTGATGTGTTCTCTGGATAGATTTGATGAGTATAAGCGTCGAATGAGCTTACCTTTGTCGCAACTCATGATGAGATGATGGATGTACTAAGCGATGGACCCTTTGGAGATTACCAAGGCGAATAAAGTGGGTGATACAACCGAGTACATTCCTAAGCCAAAAAGTGAATGGAATGCAGAAGACAGAAAAAGAGCAACCCTCAACAACATTGCTATAGACATCATTTACAGAACCTTGGATAGCAATATGTACATGAAGGTTAAAGATTGCAAGACTGCAAAGGAACTTTGGGACAAGATTCACTTGATCTGTGAAGGCACTGATGCAATAAAGAAGAACAAAATCAGTGTGGCCAGAAAGTGGTTCCAAAAGTTCAAAATGCTGCCAAATGAAACCATTGAGCAAATGGAGTCTAGATTCAATGCAATCCTGGATGAACTTACCCTGCTGAGTGTAAGTTATTCAAAAGAGGAAATAAACACCAAAATCTTGGAAGCTCTACCTGCAAAAGATGTTTGGAAAATGAAGGTGACTGCAATTGAAGAAATGAGAAAGTTGCATGAATAAGACACCTTCAAATTGTTTTCAGATCTAAAGGCTTATGAATTTAGCAAAAGCTTGTGCTGAGGATCGAAAAAGAAGAGCCAAAGACATTGCATTGGTCGCTTCACATCATGAAGAAACATCAGGAGGACAGGATGATCTCATTGGATGAAATGCAGAAGCGATTGCCCTCTTGAGCAAGAAAATCAGAATGATGAAGACCGAAAGGCCCTTCAAGAAATTTCACAAAGAGGCCTCTTGAAAGAAGGAAAGAAGAACCAAAGAAAGATAATGACTATCTGTGCTTTCATTGCAAGAAACCAGGACACTTCAAACTGATCGTATCCTGAGTTAAAACAAGGCAAGGAACACGATTATCTCTCGCCTTCAACCGCAAGAAGCTGGAAATTTTAGACTGATTGTCGGACCTCATCAAGACCAAGAGTCAACAAAGAAGACATGGCAAGAAGGCCATGGTTTTTGAAGATGAATCAGGGTATGAAGTTGAATCAAAAAAGGAATGAATCGGATGACTGAAAGAGTTCTTCGACATGGAGGATTATGCCTTGATGGCCAATATGGATGAAAGCGAGGAGGTATACAACATCAGTATCTATCAATACTCTGCTTTGGAAGTGATTGTGAATCAACATGTGGTTCAAATCCTAGAAACTCGACAACAATGAGACTTTGGATGCCATCCTTAATCAGCGAGGATAATACAATCAGGTTATGAGGTTGTGAAGGCTGAAAAAGAAGCTCTTGAATTGGAAGTTGGAAGATTGAAAGTTGAATTAAGGGTTCTCAAAGGTAAAGAAAAGATGTTGGGCGAGAATCGAGGATAAGTCTGCTGAACATCCAGCAGTCTCTGAATCTGCTGAACCATCTTGTTCCACTACTGCATACAAATCAGGAAAGCCTTATGGAGATAGAACTGGGCTTGGATTTGGAACTCAACAATCTAACAAGAGTGGATCTAGTAAGGTCACTGAACCTAGCACCAGAATTGGTCCTAAGTTTGTACCTGCACTAGATCCAACTCCCAGTAAGGTTGCTGAGGCAGTAAAACCCAATGAGAATGCTTCAAGGAAGCAAAATCAGAAGTCAAAGAAGTCAACAGCTCCTAATAAAAAGAATAAATCTAAAAATAGGACTGATGTGCCTTCTAAGCTGCTGATAGCAGACCTGCTACCAAGTCTAGCTGGACCACAGAAAGGTAAGAAGCAGAAATATTCCAAGGATAAGAATCCTAAACCCAAAAATGTTAATCATTCAGGGATACTTATCTCGGGGAAAGGTAGACTGTTCCCCTACTGATGATGATTGGAATATTCCTCGCATCTAATGCTAAAGCAGATAAGTATAACCATACCGCTAGCTGGTAAAACCTATGCAATGGAATCGAC
Source organism: Gentiana macrophylla (assembly GCA_026214975.1). NCBI lineage: Eukaryota > Viridiplantae > Streptophyta > Magnoliopsida > Gentianales > Gentianaceae > Gentiana > Gentiana macrophylla. The sequence continues at coordinate 62,587,817 of CM047813.1, read as the reverse complement.
AAAGGGCTCAAACAGAGGACTTTTACAAGACCTCGGCGAGAGACCTCAAAGAGACTCCTTATTATAGTGTTGTTCCTAACAGACAAAGACACACCTATGGTTATGCAAATGTTTCTAACAACAAGAATCACTTCAAACAAACATTACAAACCAAAAGGCCAGAAAACATATGTGAAATTCTACACAACTCTTTGTTAGAATTTATGGATGTGTGGAATACATGTATGAACCAAAGTATGAACCAAAGTATGACACATTAAGAAGAAGACCTTATGGAGACATGCCAAGGGTCATGCTTACCATCGACCATTATGGACCCAAACAGTTTGGGTACCTAAAATGCATTAACTTTGTTTTGTAGGGTGTCGGTACTTTGACGGTGGATGTTCCGGACACATGACAAAGAATAAGCCTTCATTTGACAAACTTTGTGGCAAAAGATGGTCCAAAGGGTGAATTTTGGCAACAAGAATACACTGGATATACAAGAGGATATGGCACACTTGTGAGGAATGGACTTACAATCAAGAATGTTGCATATGTGGAAGGATGGACTACAACTTGTTGAGCCTTTGGACAATTTCGTGACAAGGGATACAAGGTCACTTTTGACAAAGACAAGCTGTATTGTCATTAGTGAAAGAGGTGATCAAGTTGTACTTGCTGGTAGAAGACAACAGAACATGTATGTTGTGGATTGGTCTACTGCAGTTCCAGAAACCTGCATGATTGTGCATACCAAATCAGAACTCAATTGGTTATGGCACAAGAAGTTGAATCACTTAAACTTTGATGATATTAATCAGTTGGTGAAGAAGAAATTGGTGATTGGTTTACCTGAGATCACATTCAAGAAGGATGCTATATGTGATGCTTGTCAGCAAGGTAAACAGATAAAGTCAAGTTTCAAATCAAAGACCAAACAATCAACTAATAGAGTGTTGGAGCTGATGCATATGGATCTTTTTGGGCCAATAACTCCAACAAGTGTAACAGGAAAGAAGTACACTTTAGTGGTTGTGGATGATTATTCAAGGTACACTTGGGTGATATTTATGAACAAGAAAAGTGAAACACTTCAAAGCATGCCTAATCTTCTAAAAAGATTACAAAATGAGAAAAGTTTAATAGTAATAAAGATAAGATCAGATCAGGGTACTAAATTTCTCAACAAAGTTATAAGAGAATAATGTGTGAGCGAGAATGGTGTACTACATCAACTTGTCATTGCTTTGGTACACCTCGGCAAAATGGGGTTCTTGAGAGAAGAAAGCGAGAACTCTAAAGGAAGCGGGAAGAACAATGATTTGTGAAGCATTGCTACGAAAGATATTGGGTCAAGCAGTCAATACAGCATGCTATACACGGAACAGAACATCGGTAAACAAGAAGCTGCTGAAGACACCTTATGAGGTTTGGAATGGAAGGAAACCTAACATATCCTATTTCCATCCATTTGGAAGCAAATGTTTTATTCTAAATCATAAGGTACATTTGAAAACATTCCAACAAAATCGGATGAAGGAATTTTCTTGGGATACTCTTGATCAAGCAGAGCATTCGAGTCTTTGAATAAAGGTCATCTGAAACATGAAGAAACAATTCATGTTGTGTTTGATGAACCTAAATTTACTGGTGTGGAAGATGAAGATTGTGAACCTGCTGAGAATCAACAAATCACTGATCCAGATTGTGTTGAAGTTCTGGAAAGATTCAATGACTTAAAAGTTTCGATCATCGCCCTTTGAACACCTTTGGTAATGTTACTCGATGCAACAATCGAAAGCGGTTCAAGGATCTGCTTGAACCCCCTGTAGAAGAAGCTACACAGAGACCTATCTTGAAGATGATGGTCCTGATAATCAAAATAACCAAAATCCACAATGGTTAAGGAATCACCCTGCTGAACAAGTTATTGGCAATGTACAGCAAGGTGTGAGGACTAGAAGACAACTGGAAGCCATGTTTACTTGTTTTCTATCTCAAATGGAACCAAAAGTTGTTGAAGAAGCTATTTGAGATCCAGGATTTGGATAATAGCTATGCAAGAGGAATTGAATGAATTTGAAATAAATCAAGTTTGGACACTAGTTGATAGGCCAAATTATGCAAATATCATTGGTACTAAGTGGGTATACAGAAATAAACTTGATGAATCTGGTACCATTGTAAGGAATAAGGCCAGACTAGTTGCAAAAGGCTATTCCCAAGCAGAAGGAATAGATTTTGATGAAACTTATGCACCTGTTGCAAGATTGGAAGCTATCAGATTATTCTTGGCACATGCTGCATATAAGAACTTCAAAGTATATCAAATGGATGTCAAGAGTGCATTTTTTAAATGGCATTCTAGAGGAGGAAGTTTATGTTCAGCAACCTCCTGGATTTGAAGTTAAAGATCAAGAAGATAAAGTGTATAGACTCAACAAAGCACTTTATGGATTGAAACAAACACCAAGAGCTTGGTATGAGACTCTATCTCAATTCTTGGTGGACAATGGTTTTACAAAAGGGACCATTGACAAGACACTTTTCGAATCGAGTGAAGGGAATGACACTCTTTGGTACAAATTTATGTGGATGACATAATTTTTGGTTCTGAAAATGATATAATGTGTGAAAAGTTTGCAAATCTAATGAAGAGTAAATTCCAAATGAGTATGATGGGAGAAATGAACTACTTTTTGGGATTGCAAGTTAAACAGATGAAAGATGGAATCTTCATTCATCAAACCAAGTATACCAAGGAGTTGCTGAAGAAGTTTGGTATGGAAAACAGCACTAAGAATTCAACTCCTATGAGTACAAACATCAGATTGGATGAAGATAAAGAAGGCAAAGATGTTGATCAGACCTTATACTGAGAAGAATGATAGGCGATCTGCATTGTACTAAGCGCCAATGAGACTGATATATCCTTTCTTTGTAGGTGTTTGTGCAAGATTTCAATCTAAACCTAAAGAAAGTCACTTAGAGTGCGAGTCAAAAGAGTTCTCAAGTATCTTAAAGAGACTATGGGAGTAGGGATATGGTATTCCAAAGAAGGAAGCTTCAAAGTTATATCCTACTCAGATTCTGATTATGCTGGTTGCAAGATTGATAGAAAAAGCACCTCAGGAACACAATAGGTTAATGGGAAATAGACTGGTTTCTGGTTTAGCAAGAAAGCAATTCTATATCAACCTTCTACTTTGAAGCTAAATACATTCTTCTTTGGAAGTTCTTTGTGCACAAGTACTATGGCTAAGACAACAATTAAGGGTTATGGAATTGAAGAAAAGGAAATTCCAATTATGTGTGATAACACAAGTGCAATTGCAATCACAGAAAATCCTGTTTTGCACTCTAGAACCAAGCACATTGATGTGAGACATCATTTTATAAGAGATCATGTTGAAAAGAAAGATGTGGTGTGTTAAGGGTGAAAATCTATGTTTTATTATGATATATTTTACGATATTTTTCCCCTTAATTGGTTTGATTGCATAATAAATGGCCCTCATATGGAAATATCGAGCATACTAGGTTTTTAAGGACTTATTCGCAATATTGAATAAATTATGTGTTTTCATCATGAATTATAATTAATTGGACTTTATTACGATTTTGCGATGTTTTCCATGTATTATAGGTATGTTCAATGTGCTCAAATGATGATCAAAAGGGTTAAAACTCGAGCTATAAAGATTTAAGAAGAGATAATGATGAAGTGGATTGAAGAAAAGAGATAAAGATGCAAAAATCGCATCACGAGCGTTCGTCCATGCAAGCGTCCATGGTGAACAGCGTTGGAAATATCGGACGGGCGCCCATGGAGAAAATCTTGTCTGAGAGAGTGCGAACGGAGTTTGAACGAGCAGCGGTGAGGGAGTTCGAAATGCAGACGAGCGCCCAATGAAGTGGACGGGCGTCCGTCCGCCGACTTAGTGAAACCGCCTCAAATCTCTATAAATTGGCCTATTTTCACACATGGAGACACGAGTTTTACAATCTTAAAACCCTAAACCCTAGAGGCGGCCTTGGCTGCGATTTTACACTTTTATTTCGGTTTTATGCAATTTTAAGTTCGATCAAAGTAGGTTAGTTCTATGTTACTTTTACGCTTTTCGAGTTGTTGAGGATGTTCAGAGGCTAAAACCTCCATCAAACGAGAGTTGAAGCCATCAACGTGAATTGATCTCTTTATTTCGACTTTTCTTGTGAGTATTTACTACGGTTGTTTCTTATCTATGCATATTCTTGTTTTAACGCAATTATATTGGAAGATATGTTGTGTGCTTGATGTGTTATTGTTTGATGGAAATCTTGGATAGCATAGATCACCATAGATAAGAATAGTTCATTAGATTTACATTAACGGAAGTTAGTAAGTCCGAAAACTAGATCGTTAACGTAAAAGTTGGCACCTTTGATCTCTTTAACGTGTTAATTTGGTATTGGAAGATACTAGGTTAATAGATGAATTGCCCAAGGAATTAGGAGTTCATGTTCAGGTAAGGTAAATCACAACCTAATTAAATACCACGTAGAATCGAGATAGGAGATCAATGCATGTTGATAGGTGGATCAACCCTCGTTTGTCTTTTATAAACTTGATTTACAATCCTCATAGCTTAGTTTAGATTAGTTAATCTATTTTTCCTGCATTTTTAGTTTACTTTATCGCTTTCAAATCTCTCCTAGCATTGGATTAATCTCCTCTGTCTAGTTATTTTCTGCATATTTGTGTTTAGTTAGTTATTCGTTAGGTTAATAATCGTGACAATAAATTAATTAAAAACAAAAGCTAGGGTTAACATTCGTCTAGTTCCCCGTAGGATCGACCCGGCATTAACCTCTGTACTACGATCCTTATACTTGAGGTTAACCGGTTTATAAATATTATTACTTGTTTATTCGCATTAGATAAATCCGGGACAAGTTTTTGGCGCCGTTGCCGGGGAACCCGGACGGTTTGCCTAGTTTTTGTTTTTGTGTGTGTTTTGTTTTTCTGTTATTGTTCAGTTTTTCTTTCTATTTTCTGCGTTTTAATCCTTGTTTTTAGGTCGATTTCTAGAGGATTTAACCTTTAAGTAGTTAGGAATTTAGTGTTTAGGATTAGGGTTAAAGTTTTTGTTTTGTGATTAGTTCTTTTTCCTTGTTTTCTGCTCTGTTTCGCTTATACATCTCTGTTTTGGAAATCGTTTACATTCTGGGAAATTTTGCATATGAACGAGCGTCCATACCTATGAACGCCCGTCCACTGTAAAATTTCAATCCTGCATCAATTCTTGACCTCCAGACGAGCGTTCATATATTTGGACGCCCGTCCAAAAATTTTGAAAAATTAGACGAGCGTTCATACGTTGAACGCCCGTCCGTTCTGAAAACCAGGCAGACGCTCGTCCATCTTTTTGGACGCCCGTCCGTCTGCTCTTTTTCTCTTTCTTTCTTTTTCCCTAGGTCTTGATAATAGTTCTAGATTTCAAACCTTTTAGATAGATTCTTAGGTTCCCTTTTCGCAGTTTAAGTTTTTAATTTCGTAGTTTTCAGGTTTTGTTCAATAGAGTTGGGTTTCGGTTTATGCAAACTCGAAGTCAGAAAGGGCCGTTACTCTTTACACCTGACCTCGAGCGGACCATAGTCAGACCCAACAGGCGGAAACTTCGTTTCACCGATCCTTCGGACGAAGGAAGCTCAGCCAACAAAGAAATTGAACAAAAGTTGATAGAAGAAATCGAAGAAATAGTAATAATGGCAGCAGAGGATCGACGTACGTTGGCAGACTACGCCATGCCTGGTGCAGTCACTGTCAACCCGGCTATAGTCTTGCCCGCCATTACTGCTCAAACCTTCGAGCTCAAGCCAGGGCTTATCCAGATGATGCAGCATGCATCAATTTTTTACGGCTACCAATCAGAAAATCCGCATACCCACTTACACACGTTCTTAGAGATATGCGGTACTACACGCATCCAAGGTGTAAGTGAGGATGCTATCAAGCTCAAACTTTTTCCTTTTTCCTTAAAAGGGGAGGCGAAGGAATGGTATCACTCTCTTCCCCCTGAATCCATCACTACATTAAATTTGGACTCGAGAAGGAGTTTTTGAGTCAATATTTTCCACCCTCTAAGACGGCCCATTGCTTAAATGAAATTTTCACATTTTCTCAGAAGGAAAATGAATCGTTTTTCGAGGCCTGGAGGAGGTATAAATCTCTTCTTAGAAAGTGCCCCCATCATGGCTTGCCTCTGGAGAGGTTAGTCATTACTTTCTTTAGCGGATTGACCGAGCTCACCAAGGGCATGGTCAATAGTTCATCTGGCGGGGACGTTTCAAGAAGACTCAGGACGAAGGATGGGCATTGTTCAAGACATTGCCAAATATAACTATGCCCCATCCTACCAGCAATTCAAGCTCCTCCTCCTCCTAAAGTGGAGGAAGTAAATGTTCAAAGTCCGATTGCCATGCCGCAGAGGCGGATGGCCAATCCTCAAACTCCAAATCCTACTAATCGGACTCCTTCGTTTCGCGGAGAACCTCGGGTTTCGTATTGCGAAATCTTCTTTGCCGACCGGTCACGTAAATGGCCAATGTCAATTAAACCCCAATTCTTCATACCAAGTCAATATCATCGCCCATGCGGATGGACAAGTACACTCAGGTCCAATGCCAAAGCTGCGATAATATGGGGCATACTTCAGGATTACGCCCTATGAATGGGGCGAATCTTTGAAGTAAATGCGTTCTATGGCCAGAACACCCAAAGGTTTAATCAACCATCTGGCCAGAATCAATTCCAGAACCAAGGGTTCAATCAAGCTTCTAATTTCAATCCGAATTCGAGTTTTAATTCGAATTCAGGTTTCAATAAGAACCCTGGTTCCGCTCAAAACCAAAACTCTAATTTTTCCAGCCAAACACAAAGGTTCAATCAGAATTGGCCTTCTAATTCCAATTCCAATTTTCAAAATCGGCCCGGCCAGCCATACTCTTCAAACTTCCAGCACTCTCAAAGTCCCTCAAATTCAAATGACCTTAAGGCTGAATGGAACTCATTCAAAGAAGAGCAAAACAAGAATATTCAGCTCCTAATGAGTACCAATAAGAATCTTGAGAGACAGATCGAGGCATTTGGTGAGCAATTAGCATCAAGATCCCCTGGGCATCCGCGATTTTACGAGAAAAATCCTAAGGGTGGTCATGTTGCTCAGGCCGATTTAAGCAGCAGCCAATGTACTGACCTCGTACCAACAACGCATTATGGACAAGAGGAGGCCAGTACAATGAGTTTAAGAAGTGGTACACAGCTGAGTGGTCCCCCTGGCTTCCAGGGAAACCACTAGCCCCTCCTGCCATTGATAAGGCAGGAGGGGAAGTTGAGCACCCATCATCCCCTTGGCGCGCAAGCAAGTACTCAGTGGCTGATCCACGATAGGTGAAAAGGTTGCAAATCCTCGGCATTTGTTCCCGAGGAGGTGAACAAGTTGGAAATCCTCAAGTGGTGACCCTTGAGGGTGAAAAAGGAAAGAAAGTCGGTGGTGATCCACGACTACGAAAGCCTCTGAAAAGACGGTTCGGTGGAAGGATTTGGAAGACAAAGCTATCGACACATCCTCAAAGAGAGTCTTTTCCGAGTGATCGAAGAAGCTTCCGTTTCCACCGAGGAAGAGCAACATTCCATTGGTTGAAGACAAAAAGTACGAGAAGGTGCTCAACCTTTCGAAAAATACTCGAGTAAATCTGCCATTATCCGAGGTCTTGGTCGAGATGCCTAAGTATACAAAGTTCATCAAGGATGTTGTATCTTCCAAGAAGAAGTTAGCGAGGAATGGACCAAGCGGTTGGTAAGGAATGTTCTACGGTCAATAACTAAAGCTTACCAATCAAGAGAAGCGACCAGGAAATTTGTGCTCACATTGCGAGATGGGAGGCCTAGTCTTCCCAAATTCCTTATGTGACACAGGCGCATCTATCGACTTGATGCCATTGTGCGTGTGCAAGCAGCTGGGTTTACAAAGTCTTCTAGAACCCACAACCATGAACTTGCAGTTCGCTGATCGATCTTCTAAGAAAGCCTCAGGGATCTTAAAAGACATATTAGTTCAAATAGATAGGTTTACCTTTCCGGTTGACTGCACGTCTTAGATATTGAGAGAAGTGAAAATGTCCCGTTAATTCTTGGAAGGCCTTTTCTATCTACTGCCTAGAGCCCTCATCGATTGTGATGGTGGGCATGTGACCATTCGGGTTGGTGACCAGGAGGTGAGCTATAGCGTATCAAAATCTATCAATGCACCTTCCGGAGCTCCAACCGGCTTTTCCGTTGAGGAGACTTACGATGATTTCGGCGACTTCATGGATAAGCAAGTCATGGTGTAGAATCGAGAATATGAGCGACTAATTGATAAATTTGAATAGTCATGGTGTGGTCAATCTAGACCATTTAGCAGCTGATTTCGAGGATGAGCTAAGAGAAGAAGCTTGGGCAGTAGGACCACTAAGTAAGCTCAGCGATGTTGAGTTGAAGAGTGGCGATCTTAAATCAAGTCTAGAGGATCCTCCCCAGATTTTGTGCATGAAGCCGTTACTAAACATCTTAAGTATGTGTTTTTAAGAGAGGGTGACAAGCTTCCCTTGATCATCTCTGCCAAGCTATCTCGTATAGAAGAGCTAAAACTGTTAAACGTCTTGCGCAAAAATGAAAAAGCCTTTGGATGGCAGGTGGGAGACATCCGAGGGATATCTCCCGACATCTGTATGCACAAGATCAAGGCGAGGAGGGTGCAAAGCGAGTTAGACGACCTCGAGAGAAGACTCAACCCTCACATGCAAGAGGTAGTCAAGAAGGAAATTATCAAGCTTCTAGATATGGGTATCATATACGCCATTGCAGGCAGTGAGTGGGTGTCCCCAACTCAAGTGGTTCCCAAAAAGGTGGAATTACGATTGAGAAAAATGAGAGGGAGAGGAGATAGCATTGAGGCTCAAATCACACAGGCTATCGGTGCTGTATTGACTATAGAAAACTCAATGAGGTCACAACCTGAAAGATCATTTTCCCCTTCCATTCATTGACCGGATGCTTGGCGTCTGGCGGGGCACGCATTCTCTCGCTTCTGGATGGATATTCAGGATATTTCCAGATACCCATCGATCCTGTTGACCAAGAGAAGACCACCTTCACCTGCCCCTATGGTACATTTGCCTACAGGCGGATGCCATTTGGTCTCTGTAATGCCCCAGCCACCTTTCAAAGGTGTATGATGGCAATCTTTGACGGGCTAGTTGAAAAGTGTATGGAGATTTTTATGGATGATTTCTCGGTCTTTGGTCAATCCTTCGATGATTGCCTCGATAATCTTGATCATGTGTTGTCTAGATGTGTGGAAAAGGACTTAGTGCTTAATTGGGAGAAATGCCATTTCATGGTAGATGAAGGTATAGTCCTTGGCCACAAAGTGTCCGCCAAAGGTATAGAAGTAGATAGGGCCAAGGTAGAAGCTATTGAGAAGATGAGTTATCCTAAGAATGTTCGGGAAGTCCGAGGTTTTCTCGGACATGTCGGCTTCTATAGGAGGTTCATCCAGGACTTTTCAAAGATTGCCAAACCCCTGTCTACTTTACTCAAAGAAGACGTTACCTTTGATTTTGATGAGAATTGCAAGCGCGCGTTTGAAGAGCTTAAGAGTAGGTGATCTCGCTCCAATTCTTATATCATGATGGAACTTGCCCTTTGAACTTATGTGCGATGCATCCAACTATCTTTGTTAGTGCGAGTCTTAGAACAAAGCGCATCGAAGGAAAGTTCCGAGCCTATCTACTACGCCCGACCACACGTTGAATCCTTCGCAAGTTAACTATACGACTACCGAAAAGGAATTATTGGCCGTAGTGTTTGCTATGGACAAGTTCCGTGAGTTACTTGCTAGGTGCTCAAGTGATCGTGTGGGGTGATCACGCCGCCATGCGTTATCTCATGACCAAAAGGAAGCTAAACCGCGCTTCTGCGTTGATATACCGACCCTCCAAGAATTTGACGTTCAAATCAAAGATAAGAAGAGGCGTGAGAACGTAGTGGCGGATCATGCCTCTAGGATGATAAGTGAGGAAAGGGTGATCCTGAAGATATAGATCTTTACTTTCCTCTCGGAAAACATCATGTTGATCGATGGCGCTCTCACGATGTTCCATGGTATTCGTCCATTGTGAATTACCTTCATGCCCGCTACCTTGACCCCCGAGATGTCGTATCGAGAAGAAGAAGTTCTTCTCTGATATGAAATATTTCGTTTGGGATGAACCTTATTTGTTCAAGATATGCAAAGATGGGTTGCTTAGGAGATGCGTTCCGGAATCTGAGCAACGAGAGATTATCGAGCAATGCCATAGTGGACCCACAGGTGGTCACTTTGGTCCTTGGAAAACGGTTGCGAAGATCTTCCAGTCCGGTTTCTATTGGCCTACGATCTTTAAAGATCTGAAGCTAAGTCAAAGCTTGCGATAGGTGTCAACGAACCGAACTCGACAAGGCGTTTTGACATGCCTTTGAAACCCATCTTAGAGTGCGAAGTCTTTGATGTATGGGGTATCGATTTTATGGGACCTTTCCCATCATCCTGCGGTAACAAATACATCTTGGTCTGCGTCGACTATGTTTCGAAATGGGTGGAGGCGGTAGCCACTCCTCACAATGATCATAAAACGGTCATGAAGTTCCTAAAAAAGAATATCTTTGCGAGATTTGGGTGTCCTCGAGCCTTGATCGATGATGAAGAACGCATTTTTGCAACCGACCTCTAGAAAAGGTTCTCGAAAAGTATGGTGTACGCCATAAGACCGGCACCCCATACCATCCGATGACTAGCGGTCAGGTTGAGCGAAGCAACCAAAGCATTAAAAGATCTGAGAAAAGCGTGAGCAGTCATCACAAAGAACGGAGTGCGAAGTTGGATGATGTCTTATGGGCTTATAGGACCGCCTATAAAACTCCTATGGGTACATCTCCATATCAAATGGTCTACGGGAAACCATGTCATCTGCCTGTCGAGTTAGAGCATAGAGCGTATTGGGCTACAAAGTTTCTGAACTTTGATTCCCAATCTTGTGGGAAACATCGACTACAGCAGTTACATGAGCTGGACGAGTTCAGACTCCAGGCCTATGAAAGTGCCAGGATCAGCAAAGATAAGATGAAACTGCTCCATGATGCGAAAATTAAGAAGCGAGAATTCAGAGTCGGCGAACAAGTTTCTCTCTACAATTCTAGGTTACATCTGTTTCTGGAAAGTTGAGGACTCGTTGGTCGGCCCTTCGAGATTCTCCAAATCATTCCGGAGGCGTTCTAGAACCGTGGTTATAGTGGTGATCCGTTTCGAGTCAACGGTCAAAGGTGCAAACACTATATCGGTGAACCTAAAGAGACATCTTTGATTGTTAAATTTCTCGATATTCTCGGATGTGGTGTTACTCGAGTCGAAGAATTTGACGAGTTATCACCCAACTTGTTCTCCGAGGATGACGGTAGTGATCTTTTACGAAGAAGTTCTAGCGGGTAGTGCGAGATATGGAAGAGTTTGAAGGGAGGCGGCGAGTTGAAGCGTCATCAGAGGACTCAGAGTATGAAGAGGTCACCCATGGGGAGGTTCAAGCGTATGTGGAGGGCTATTAAAACTTTTCCCCCATGTGTGAGATGCTGTTTCTGCAGCCACACTGCTAATCAAAGCGTACACGAAGTAATGGCTGGCAGAAAAGTCAAATGGCCTGATCCAGGCTGAGCTTAGACTGTGTCGAGCTAACGACATTAACCAAAAGCGCTACTAGGAGGCATCCTAGATATCCCTTATTATATTAGCTAGGTTCTGTTCACGCTTTTAGTGTTTTATTTATTTAAGTTTTAGTTTGATTCGGATTTTAGCTAACTAAGTTGTTCTATTGTTATCCGCCGGTTAGTGTGCTTTTAGGTATGGATTACGGAGTTCTTCCTCGAGGTTCCCCCTCATTAGTCGGATCCCGCCGATCACGATAGATGATGGACCGGGAGGCACTATAGTCCTTCATGTAGATTTTGACATTAGCACTCGAGTTAAGACCATCACGCACGTTATCATAGTTCCAACTTGTTCGGGAGGGCGATTTCACGATCGAGGAGTTGCAGGAGGCCATAGGGCGTCCTACACGATCCTTAATGATCCTATCTTGTGATTTGGCACTAGTCCGCAGCCGAGCATTTGAGAGGTGTTGAGGTAGCGGTGAGGATTGGTGTTTGCAAGATGAGTACGACTTTCCTCCAATTTGTCGACATGCTTCGACGTCTCATTCGCGTAGTGGATTGGGATGAAATCTACGCAGACTAGTGAGTTCTTAGTTAGTTTGGTACGTCAAGCCCGACGTAAAGCGGAAGCGCTTGGTGGGAGGCAACCTTGTTTTAGTTATGTTTTTAGTTGCTTAAGCTATTTTAGGTCTTTGATATTTCATCATTGTACTTTTGAATTTTGTTTGACATTAATAAGAATTGCACTTCAATTTTAATTAGCTTATGTGTGAACAAGTTTAATTTTTATCACCTCTCTGGTGGGCGCCCGTTCATTCAAATGGGCGCCCGTCCGATTTGCTACCGTTTTATGGACGTTCGTCCAAAATGGTGGACGCTCGTCTGCAGAATTCCTCCTATCCTGAATGTAAAAAATGCCCATGGACGAGCGTCTAAAATTATGGACGCCCGTCCAGTTCATGCGGTTACAAGTGAACGCCCGTCCGTAGGATGGGACGGCGTCATTCGAGCCTATATATATATACGCTCTGGCGTGAACCCTCATTTTTTGTGATTTTCAAAAGGAGAACCCGACTCTTCCCCTCCTCCAAACCTCAAATCTTCGTTTCTAAACCAAATTTGGCGATTCTTGTTGCAAAAGAACGCTCCTTGCACCTTCTTTTCATTTATCTAGTCCATTCCCTCCAACAATCAACGGAATTTGAAGAATCAGAGATTTTTCAGTGCGGCAATTTGGACAAAATTTCCGATTTTGGTGACCAATCTTGGTGTTTCTGGGCTTCAAATCCATTCGATCATCATCCTTACATAGCATTTGGTAAGTCTATAGCAACTTTTCTTGACTCCTTTCACGTTTTTTGTGGGTTCGATCTTGGTCGGCTCATTCTCTTGAAATTTCTCTCATTTTGTTCTTGTTTTCTTCTTGTTTTGGTGTTGTGATGGTGTGGTGATGTTGGTTGTGGTGGATGGGTTGGTGTTGTTGAATTGAAATCCCGATTTGGACGATAAACGGGTAACCATTTGTGTGAATGGTTTAGTTTAGTTATAAGTGGACAATGGTGCGTAAGAAGGAAATCGTGAAGCGTTATGGTAAAGGTTTGGCCAGGAGAAAGGTAAGCGCAACGTCATCGAGTTTGATCCATCGGAATTAGACCCTAACAGAGGAGTAGTCTTTCGAGAGCAACCCCAGGGCATCTCGACCACTTAGGACCGAGTTAAGAGATGAATCCTCTTCAAATTCTGAAACCGAGGACGATGATGAGGTCCCTCTCGTAAGAATGACTCGAGGCACTCGGGGTGGTGAATCTTCTAGAGCTGAGGTTGGTACTGAGAATGTCGTTGGGGAGGAGGCTGAAACCGAAGCTACACGTGCACCCCCTAAGAAGAAAGCTAAGAATGTTGCCCCTCTTGCTATGCCTCGTCGATTCGTCAATCCACGAGCTCATAGTGCCTACACTAAGGATTATGTGACTCGGAGTATGATTTTTGACAGAGAGGTCAAGACACAACAAGTTGATCCGGCCTTCGTGAAGATGCTAAAGGCTCGGAAGTGGGATGAGTTAATGAAGATTCCTCCTCACCCGGTCAATGATTCCATAGTGAGAGAGTTATCTGCGACTGCTCGAGACGGATTTGGATGGCGGTTTTGTGATGGTTCGAGGTGTCAAGGTGCCTTTTTCCGCCAAGGTGATCAACCAGAAATATAAGTTGCCGGCGTTTCGTGGTTTGGATTACAAGGAGGAGATCGCTAGACGGCAGAATGAGGAGGGTAAGGATCCGATGGAGGAGCTGCGATTGAAGGTTTGTCCGGATGTGGCATGGGTGTTGAGACCGAATGGTGATAGGAAGGAGTTAATCACCACGACTTGGACTGAGGATTGGCGAGTATACTGTCGGTTTATCCAGAGTCGGTTGATTCCCAAGAATAATCTCACACATTTCTATATTAGTGATCTTGGGATGTTGTATGCGTTGGTTTTCGGGTTGAATGTTGATGTTGGGCAAGCTTTGTTTGATGATGTTTTGGCCAACCAGAAGGTATCTACCCGGAGTTTGATAGTGCCTCATTTGATACATCAGTTATGTTTAGATGCTGGGGTTGCTGAGTATACATCAGACCACAGGACTAAGAGTTACCCCCTATTCGTAGAGAGAAGGCTGTTCCCGTTTCTGAGCCTGGTTCCACATCGGCACCGCCTCAAGCCTCGGTTCTTTCTGGTTTATCTTCTTCCGAGATTACTCGGCATAGTATGGCCCATAGTTTGAGGGCAATGTTGAGTGATATCCGGGATGGCCAGGACAATATCTTATCGGTTTTGGAGTGTATGGTTGATGGTAGGCAACCGAGAGATCGGAGGGTATTCAATGCGAGTAATATGGATTACGTCTTCTCCGAGCAGATAGAGAGGGTGATAGCTGAGGTGGTCAAGATGGAGGAGAGGCCCGAGTCAGATGAGGAGGATGAGCCCCCGGTAGAGCCTGCTACTGCATCCACTACGCAGCCTGAGCCTACACCGACGCCGTCCACTGTTGCTGTACCTACTCCAGATCCTCCTCATGTTGATGCTCCTGTTGCTGAGACGACTCCGGGGCTACCTTGATTTTTATTTGCTTTACATCTTTCTGGTTGTTGCACTTTTAGATACATTTCATTCGATTTGGTGCATACTATACATTTTGTTACTTTCCTTTTGGTTACTATTCATGGTTCATATACTTTCTGGTTGCTCGTTCTGTGACTTGTGTTGACATATTTATTTGATGGTCATATTTTTTTCATCCGTTTGAATTATTATCTCTACTGCCATATTATACCCCGTTTCCCCCGAGTTTTCTGTCTTCTCGAGTGTTGCAGAGGTGGTTTTTGTCGAGTACTCGTTGAGTTACGTTTGGACGTTTTTTCCACGCTTGTTGCGAGCGTTGGCCCTTTCATGCTCCAGCCTGACCAACATCTCGATTTTTCTATGCAAATACAGCTAAGTTTCTTCTCATTTTTTTTTTCTTTCTGCACAACATGAGGACATGTTGAGTTTTTAAGTGTGGGGGAGGGGATAGTTCGAATGCATATACGTTTAATTACTACGTTAGTTTGTTTATTATGCAAAATTATGCTCAATTTTCAAAAAATTTTCAAAATTTTCCTATACTTGTGTTTTTGTTTTGTCCCGAGTAGGCAATTCGACGTGAAGTTCGTTGTTTTTGCAATCATCTATGTGATATTTCATATGTTTGATAAGTTAGTTGTGTCACCAAGATTTACATTTCACGAGCCATAGTGAATGATGAGCTATTTTTATTAAGTTATACCCCGTTGTGGATCAGTAATTTTTGATTATCTTTTAAGTCATGTGCTTAGTGCTACGTGCATATCGTGAGATTTATGATAGTTTGTATTTAGTTCCGTAGTACGTTATACTGTGAATATCTAGACGTTTGAATGTGATAAGTAACACGGGACTAATGTCAATTAAAAAGACAAGTTAATAGTTGGTTAATATGGGTGTGTCGAAAGCTAGTCGATGATTTGAGTGAGGTAGGGTATACCACGTATGTCCTATACCACTATGATGACTAAAAGCTCACGACAGTTAGGAAAAGCTGCCTTATGATTGGAGTAAGGTAGGGTATTATCTCGAAATGTCCTATTCTGCTATGAGGGCAATAGCTTCTTCTAACGTGTGTTTAAAGTGAAATAGTTAAATCAACTAAGAAATGGTTACGAAATGAATAAGGCTTAGTTCTCGTTAATCTTATCCCCAGTATAAACCGATGGATATGATGTAGGGATTATCCTCTAAGTATTTCAGAACGGCCCTAGATATATTCGATCATCTTTTTCGGGATATGTCACGTTTGTAGGGTGCACCTTATGAGTGTCACTTATTACTATTCTGCGAGGGGGGGTAATAGCTAGTTTTGCTTGAGTTGTTCAAGTTTGGATCTAGTGGAAGTTCCCTATGGCTATGCACTCACACACCGGTGGACATCTAAGTTATTGGATGTATGTTATATTTGTTTAGATGCGTGCTTTCCTTTCTCGAGCCTAATTTTCGTTTTGTTTTGCTCGGGACGAGCAAAGTTTAAGTGTGGGGGAGTTGTTAAGGGTGAAAATCTATGTTTTATTATGATATATTTTACGATATTTTTCCCCTTAATTGGTTTGATTGCATAATAAATGGCCCTCATATGGAAATATCGAGCATACTAGGTTTTTAAGGACTTATTCGCAATATTGAATAAATTATGTGTTTTCATCATGAATTATAATTAATTGGACTTTATTACAGTTTTGCGATGTTTTCCATGTATTATAGGTATGTTCAATGTGCTCAAATGATGATCAAAAAGGGTTAAAACTCGAGCTATAAAGATTTAAGAAGAGATAATGATGAAGTGGATTGAAGAAAAGAGATAAAGATGCAAAAAATCGCATCCTGAACGTTCGTCCATGCAGCGTCCATGGTGAACGAGCGTTGGAAATATCGGACGGGCGTCCATGGAGACAATCTTTGATACAGAGAGTCGAACGGAGTTTGAACAGCGGTGAGGGAGTTCGAGAAATCGGACGGCGTCCAATGAAGTGGGCGGGCGTCCGTCCGCCGACTTAGTGAAACCGCCTCAAATCTCTATAAATACCGGCCTATTTTCACACATGGAGACACGAGTTTTTACAATCTTAAAACCCTAAACCCTAGAGGCGGCCTTGGCTGCGATTTTACACTTTTTATTTCCGATTTTATGCAATTTTAAGTTCGATCAAAGTAGGTTAGTTCTATGTTACTTTTTCGCTTTTACGAGTTCTTGAGGATGTTCGAGAGGCTAAAACCTCCATCAAACGAGAGTTGTGAAGCCATCAACGTGAATTGATCTCTTTATTTCGACTTTTACTGTGAGTATTTACTACGGTTGTTTCTTATCTATGCATATTCTTGTTTTAACGCAATTATATTGGAAGATATGTTGTGTGCTTGATGTGTTATTGTTTGATGGAAATCTTGGATAGCATAGATCACCATAGATAAGAATAGTTCATTAGATTTACATTAACGGAAGTTAGTAAGTCTGAAAACTAGATCGTTAACGTAAAAGTTGGCACCTTTGATCTCTTTAACGTGTTAATTTGGTATTGGAAGATACTAGGTTAATAGATGAATTGCCCAAGGAATTAGGAGTTCATGTTCAGGTAAGGTAAATCACAACCTAATTAAATACCACGTAGAATCGAGATAGGAGATCAATGCATGTTGATAGGTGGATCAACCCTCGTTTGTCTTTTATAAACTTGATTTACAATCCTCATAGCTTAGTTTAGATTAGTTAATCTATTTTTCCTGCATTTTTAGTTTACTTTATCGCTTTCAAATCTCTCCTAGCATTGGATTAATCTCCTCTGTCTAGTTATTTTTTCGCATATTTGTGTTTAGTTAGTTATTCGTTAGGTTAATAATCGTGACAATAAATTAATTAAAAACAAAAGCTAGGGTTAACATTAAATCTAGTTCCCGTAGGATCGACCCGGCATTAACCTCTGTACTACGATCCTTATACTTGAGGTTAACCGGTTTATAAATATTATTACTTGTTTATTCGCATTAGATAAATCCGGGACATGGTGGTTCTATACATCCCTACTGAAGATCAACTTGTCGATATTTTCACTAAGCCACTTGATAGTGAAAGATTTGCTAAATTAAGGTTGAACTTGGAATCATAAAGGTTGGTGATATTCAAACAATGTCTTTGGAATTCACCAAGGGATTAGTCTTTGCTATGTTGGGTGAGCTCACTTAGCGATTAGTCATTGGTATCAACAATTCCATGTACTTATGTTTGATCAATTGAGCAAATGAGGTTGCCAAGGGGATTGATCTTTGTATGTTGGGTGAGCTCACTTGAAAGATCCAGTCATTGGTATTAAACTTCATCTTGTATTATCAATTGAACAAAACAAGAAGAAAACAGGGATCAGCAGAGTCATTTTGATAACGAGAGTCATTGAAGCATTTTATCGCCAGATCTTTGAGCCCACCTCGCCGAGGACTACCTGCTTTGAATGGGCGTTACTCAGTCAAAGTTATTAAAGTCAAAAAGCAGTTTGGCGGGATATTTATTCTATCCTTTATTACCATAGTTAAACCATCCAACGGTTACAAACGTTATGGAGGAGTAATGGGCTACGTGTCAAGACATGACTCATTCAATTTAATCATGGTTACCTCAATGTACGTGCAATGACAGTTTCAACTACCCACTGTCTATATAATCAGACTGTTACACAGCAGATTCTCTACTTGCAATTTCTACTTTATCTCTGCAAATCCCACAGTGTGTGAACACAGATTTGAGAGTAATTTTTCTTCATCTTTTTATTATTTCAATGGCGGAAAGGATTGAAGTTCAAATCGAATCAAGCCAAAGTGTTAGAGGCTATGTTGTTGAAGCAAACCAAACAGAGTTGGCTATTAATATAGGTCGAAGAATAAGGAGGTTTGCAGGCTTGGAGAGCAAACTCAATATCAGATTGGAAACAATTTCATACACCAATGTCATTGATTTCTGGAAGAATATGGTTGTGGAAGAAGGAACTGAAGCATTCAACACAATTGTGAATGCTGAGGAACTTGTAATCTCCTCTAATCGACTGAGGGAAGTGTTTGGGTTTGAAGAAGTGGTAGATGGTTCAGTCAATCCTGAAGCAATGGGATTGGACAAATTGGCATTTGTTGATCAGATTAAAACAAATGCAGACACCAAAACCGTACCAGGCATCAACTGCGGACATATTGGAAATGAGTACAGTCTGCTGAGCAAACTCATTGCAAAGAACATACTTGGACTAGTTGGCAGTATGGATACTCTATCAGGACCCAATATAGAGCTGATGATAATCATCTGCAGGAGCATGATGTTTGATTGGGCTGGTTATTTCATTCATTATATGAAGAAAGTAGCCAAGGAGGAGAAATTAGGGAAAAGGAAATCAAAGGCCTTACCCTTAGGATTGATGATTCAGACCCTGCTGAATCATTTGGAAGTTCCTGATCTTGAACCTGAGAATATTAATCAGTTTAGATACAAGAAGGAAATTAATTATGCTATTCTGGTCTAGATGATGATGAAGAGATTCTTTGGAGAGGTCTTGGTGATGATAATGATGGAGATGATGGTGATTTGGTGGTGAGCGGTGTTCAAACAAACTAAGAAGATATCTATCAAAACGCTTTGCACCAAAGAAAGTCGCTAAGAAAAGAAAGAGTGGAGACACAAGGAAGATAATCAAGTGTTAAAGCCTTCAAAGAAAACAAGAAAGGAAACAAAAAAAGCTCTTTGAGTCTGCTTTGAGGTCAAGTGGAGGTTCATGACCTGCCAGTAGTGCGCAAGAGGAGGCTGCTGTTGAAATTCGAGGAACAACGAAAGAAGCCAAGAGAAAGAGGAAGTCTTGTGGTTGAGAAAGATGATGATGAACCTCTCCAAAAGAAGGAAGGAGATTGCCAAAAGAAGAAATATGGCAAAGGGAAAGAGTTGAAAAACTTGGAAGCTCAAAGAATCCAAGAGGAAGCACCAGTGAGAAGAAGAAGAAGAAGAGGTTTGTTGAGGTGAGCCTTTAACTATCATTCCGCTTTGTGGTGATTCTCGACTCTCACTCACCAAGAGGGTGTCAAGTCTATCGATGCTAGACAGGTTGCTCTTGAGCAATCTGTTGAAGATATCTGCAGCTCGATCTCGACCCCAGAGCTCTTTGTAGTATCTATAGAAGAACCACATCAAACCACTGAACCTGAACCTGCTGTGGTAGTTGAAGAAGTAGTTGAGGACTTGATTGAAGACCCTGCAAGTTTAGCAATAGTTCAGGGGGAAGAGCAGTCTGCTGCTAACCCTGATGATGAGCATGTAAGTCAGGGGGAATCAAGTGTTGTACATATGGAAGTAGTAGGCACAAATTTACAATCACAAAGAACTCTCTGACTTTGGATATCTCATTGAAGAAACTTTGAATCAACTTGTTGGAACCTTTGGAGGTCAACAAAGTGCTTTGGAGTTGCTCGAGGAGATCTTTCATGCCATTTGAGAGGCATGTGAAAGCAAGGAAGAAGCAGAGAGGAATATGTAGACCCCAAACTTCAAACAAATTGATGACTACTTCCAGTGGAAGTTTGGTTTCTATAAAAGACAAAAGCCAGCTACTGAACCAATGACAGATCTTGAAGAATGGGCTTTTGACAAGTTGGGAGTGGAAAACTTTTGGATCGATTGATACAACCTTACGCAATCGAGGCGATGGATTTGTTTGATGATCAGCGAAGGATGAGGGTATCAAGTTTAGAGATCCAAGAGATGGAGATGATGATTCTTCCTCATCATCAGATTCCAGAGGAGATTTTCCCTCTGGACCAGGAGAATCCAGTGGGGCTGCACTGATAAATGAACCACATGTACAATAGCCTACTGATACTGGTAAGTCTGCTGAGGGCCAGCAGACTGGAGAGATGGATGAGGATCTACAGGATCTCACCATGGATGACCTGGAGGCATTGATCAATAAAGGTATCACTCTGAGTGCTGGTAGGCTGGTTGATGAATCTGCTACATTCCTTGTTGTAGAGCCTACTGCACACCATGAAGCTGAACAGAGTGAGGATTTTGATGGAGAAAAGGTTATTGGTCACAGTGGACCTAGTGCCAGCTCAGAAGAATCTATTGAATATCATGGTGGATTTGACTTTGAGGGCATTCTTACTAAAACTGCCATCATCCTGCACAAGATTGGTCATGCTGAAGGTTTCCAAGTGGATAATGAGGCTATATTCAATCCACAGGAAGTTGAAGAGGAGAGTACAGAGTTGCCGAGGTACAAACAAAGACTGGACAAAGGTTGGAACAGAGGTACAGCTCTTTGAGTCTCAAACAAAGACTGGACAAAGGTTGGAACTGACTTGGGTTTGGAGAAACCCTTGTTGTTGAAGAGAATTTCAGTCAGTAGAGACTCTGCTGGAGCCAAGGCCACTATAGGGAAGGATAGTCGCAGCAGTCTTTGTTGTTAATCAAGAAGAACAATTTCTTTGGACTATGACTACTGATGATGAAGAGTTTCAATTTTTGGAGAAGAAGAAGGCTGTCAAGAAAACCGCACAAGATCGGTCATGGAAGATATTCTTGGTGTTATGGTTGAGGAAGGACCTCCCCCGCTTGGGAGAGATATGAGTAAAGCAATGGTCATCGCAGACACATGAGCACAATATAGAGTTGAGAGCCTCTTGATGGACTCTTGATAGTAGAATGACCGAGTGAAGTACCGGTTGAAGTGTTAAATGAGTTAAGGACTCGTAAGGCATGATATACAATGATTAAGGACACAATCGACAGATGAGAGAAGAAAGATTTGAAGAATCGATGAAGATGGTAAATGAAAACAGACAATCAACTGCCACAGTTGCTTCAAACTTCACATCTACTCAAAATGCTATCACTGATATGATGCTAGATGTGAGAGGCATCAAGGTTGGAAACACTGCAAAAGATAAATTTCTGAAAGAACAACTTATTTCTATCCATCGAAACTTGACAACCTTGCCGCAACATCCGAACCTCTCGAGCTCTTTCTTTGCACAACAACTGCTATATGCACGATCCCAAACTTACTGAAAGGATCAACAGACTGGAGGAGACATTGCAATCCAGGATTACTACTCTTGAAACTAGAACTGGAACTATGGAAGGTCAATTGAATAGAGTGATAGTATCACAGGAGGGTATTCATGGCCTTATATCCCGTTTTGTTGATGATGTCACTAAGGGGAAGAGGGCCAATCAGTGCAAGCAAAAGAGGCTGCAAGACTCTTTGCATGTAAGAGATGGATGGTGATGAAACCAATGCTTTTAGGCAACTTTGCACTGGCAGAGTTCAACTCTCGATGATCATCTTAGACAAAGACAAGAAAGAGTATTACAACAGGGGGAGACCTTATCATGACAAAGGGTTTCATGAAGGTCTGGACTCTTTCTTGGGATTAAAATTTTGGGAGGCAAGAGTTAAAGCCTTAAGGGCAAGCAACAGAGGTGGCAGAGGTGATAGGAGCTTACCTATCACAAAAGCAAAGGATTCACTTGATGAGTTCAAGGAACTTTACATGAAGTTTGGATTCAGGGTGAATCAGATTAATCTTATCCTGCCTGAAGCATGGAACTGGTGGAAGCAAGTCAATCCCTACATTGATTTCACACTGATTGAAAATGAATGGATGAGGGATATGATAGAACAGATCAGAGCCTATCAAGAACAAGCTGAGAAGGCTAGAAGAGAAAGAGAGAAGAGACAATAGATCAGCATACTTATTATTCTTTATCTTTGCTGCATCTAGTTTGTAATAACTGAACAATGATTATAATGAGAATTGGTGAATTTGTTCTGTTTTTGTGTTTTATCTTTTGCTTTCTTTGATTAGGTGAGGTAGTGGCATCATCACCAAAAAGGGAAATTGTTGGACTTATTTCTTAGTTTTGATGATGAGTGCCATACTAGCCGTTATAGTGCAAAGGCAAAAGATGTCTAGATCAAATGTATAGGATTATTAAAGTTTGATTCATAAATAGGTTTGATCAAACAAGCCTTTGTAATGGTCGGTGACTTGTATTAGCAGATGGTCCAGGTCGATAGGGTTGATAGGTCAAGAGACTAGTCGAGAACTCGTCTTCAAGAAGGCGAAGGCGAAGGCCGAGGGTTCAAACTCGATTCTGAAGGCTAAGGGATCAAACTTAGTATTTAAAGTCAAGGATATGGAATCGGAATTTAGGCAAGTCTGCGTGATGACCTAAAGCGATTACATATACCTTGTGTAGAAGGTCTAAGTTCCATAAGTTGGATGATGTTTGGAACTTAGTTATAATTAAAATGATGTAATCTAACTTCACAATCTAAAGTTAGATAAAAGAAATCATTGCATTATATTTTATACGAAATGTGAAATGTGATTTTATTGCAGATCGATGAACCTGGCGATATATACCTCGATTAATTCATGATTATTTTGAAAGATTACTTGGATAAGGACAAATAACTACCTCTCGATTTGATCAAACAAATCGGTGGTTAGATTAAAAGAACGTTAGGTTTATTCAGGACTTTATCCAATGGACACAAGTCAAAGGGTGGACAGACTGCACTGTCAAAAAGGAATTCTGACAGTGTCAGTCCTATGAATAGTGACAGAATGCAAATCAGATGGGACAAAAACAAGGAACGGTTACATTTGGAATTCAAATACAAGTCACATGCATTCTTGCCTATAAATAGAAGACTTTCAACTCAGAAAAAGATGATGAAAATTTGAGATAAACTTTAAGTGATAACACTGAGCTGAAAAACACCCTGCTGAACTTGCTGAGCATAAAGCTGCTGATCTAGTGAATTTCTTCAAGTGCATTCTGTATTCAAGCTGCACCAAGACTACACACTTGAAGACTGCAAGCTGCTGATTACATCATCCTAATCAAGCTGCTGCAACTGAATCATTTACTTGATTCAATCTTTATTTCATAAAGAACTCGCCAAGACAGTGAAGCATCTGTTGGGTGTGAAAGATCGTTGTTTGTGGTGGAGTGGTGAAGAGGCAATCCTACCCTTCAAGGACCCAGTGGAAGACTAAGGAGCAAAGCAATCCTACTGTTCCCAGTTTTTGAGTTTGTGAAGCCATAGTTATTGGTGAAGGACAAACAACTTAGGAATCTTTGTAATGGCTACTTCAAAGATCTCTAGTGAATTTCCTCCAACATCACGAGGAGAAGAGTGGGTGACAGGATTACATCACCTGGAACCACTATAAAAATCGCCTACTTACTTTCAAAGATTTACTTTACGCACTTAGTTTATTTCACTCATCAACCTCATTGAATCTAGCAACCTGAAATCACACACTTGCACTCAATGAGTATCTAATACTTAGTATCATACTTAACAACAAGTAATAAGGCTTAATTTTGATATAATTCCATTTGCACAAATTCAGCAAATCGAACTATCGATGACTCATGTTTACCAAAGAAGCTTATGAAGTCTCAACCAGACTCATCAAGTATCGCAGATTTCTTGAAGTTGCAGAATTTGTTAACTCCAAAAGTTTCAAGTGTTAAGTTTATTCACCCCCCCCTCTAAACTTAACCAAAGCCTTTTCAAGGGACCAACATACTTTATTAGTGTATTAATATATTTCTGTCACGTTAGAAATGAGGCTACAAAGCAAGAAAATTAATAGGGTAACTGTGACAGAATCAGCGTGCCCAGAATCAGCTCCAAGACACACAACAAAGATGTTGTTCTAATTCCTGCTGTTGAAGTTGTTGTCCTATTTGTTTGGCAGACATGTAGTACTATGGTTGTGTGTGTAATTATGTAGATGATGTTAAGCACAACATTTGTGTATTATAGCCAACTCATATATATGCTAATTGATCAAGAGTGAATGTGAGACACAACCAGAATCATATTGAACAAATCTTTTTCATAAAACTTATATTAAAT
Source organism: Gentiana macrophylla (assembly GCA_026214975.1). Classification (NCBI taxonomy): domain Eukaryota; kingdom Viridiplantae; phylum Streptophyta; class Magnoliopsida; order Gentianales; family Gentianaceae; genus Gentiana; species Gentiana macrophylla. The sequence goes on along the minus strand of CM047813.1, from coordinate 62,563,050 downwards.
CTAAGTGTTTTTTTTTTTTTTCTTTCTTGAAGTCCATAAGTGTAAAAAAACCCTTTGACTAAGATGATGACAAATACTACATTCGTCCCACAGTGAAAATTTAGGGTTATTCTAGCTTTTATTTGTGAATTTAACATTGAAAATTTAGGGTTATTCTAGCTTTTTTATTTGTGAATTTAAGCTGTATAGTAATCATTTTAGGGTTTAATTGTGAAATTAGGGGGTAATTCTGAACTGGGTTTATCATTAGTTGTGAAATTGTTATTTATTTATTTTTTTAATAGTAAGAAGCCTTATTGAGTGCAACAACGTCAATATTTTATATCATTTTAATTGTTTTGTGCATTTCTTTGTATCTTTATTGTGCTATTGTTGGAGTTTTGGTTGGGTTTTTTTTTAAAGCTGCTTAAGATTAGTACGAGTAGTTAATTTGTTCTCTTTCTAGGAAGTATGAGTTTGCTTTGCTTTGTACTTTGCTACATCCTTTTTCGATAAAAAATTTTAGCTTTGGTTGATGTAATATTTGCTAAAACGCTTTTGTTTATTCTGATTCATACCATGCCAGCTTAAGATCTTCATTATCTTTCACATTAACAATCGATGAATTAGATAGAAATGTCTTCATCTATTATGGTTTGTCTAATTAGCTTTCTATAGGTTGATAAGGATTAAATGTGAGCAACATTGGATTGTTACCTTTTTTTTTTTTTTTTTTTTTTTTTTTTTTCAGATTCAAGCAACCTTTGATGTGGGATAACTCCTCCAAGGTGACTGTGTTATTGACCTTGATAGTTTTGGGCTTCAGTATTTCAATTCACAAGCTTCGAATACTCTATTTCCAGAATACCGACATTAATTAGAGCTTCTTGAAGCTGCAATTTTGTGGGATAGAGGCGGATTTGGAGTCTTCTCTTCAATTTTGAATGCCCTTTTGTGGGAGACAGGCAGATTTGGAGTCTTCTCTTAATTTTTGAATTCAGGATGGTCATGCGATCAGCCTATTTAAATGCTATGTGGTGCTGAACTTGTGATAGACTTGGGTGTGGCAAAATCCAAATTTTGATACAACTATATCATTTGGCATATGTTGTCTTTGATGTTAGTTTAGTTTTGATGGATTAGATACTCCGCCGGGCAGAAGCTCTTAACATTCTTGTCCAAGCTGCAGTTAGTAAAAACATGCTGAAAGGTATTGAAGTTGGGAATAGTAGGATTAAAATTACACATTTACAATTTGCGGATGATGCCATGTTTTTTGGGGAGTGGAGTGGTGCAAACATTATCAATATGGGGCGTATTCTTAAAATCTTTTCGGATGTTTCGGGCCTAGACATAAATTTTACAAAAAGCAGATTGTTTGGTCTTAATATCACTCCAGCAGAGTTGGAATCCAGCACTCGGGATCTACATTGCATTGCTGGATCCTTACCGTTCTTTTATTTAGGTCTGCCTATTGGCCATAATATGAAAAGAGTAAATGCGTGGCAGCCCATCCTTGACAAGATTAAGGGCAAACTAGCGGGATGGAAAGCACGGGTTATGTCTATAGGGGGGAGATTGACTCTTCTTAAATCGGTGCTCGGTAGCCTACCAGTTTTTTTTCTCTCTATTTTCCATGCTCCTAGATGTGTTATTGAGTGTATTGAGAGTATTCGCTCTCGGTTCTTTTGGGGAGGGGGGGATGAGAGAAAAATTTCTTAGGTTGCTTGGAATCAAATTCTTAAACACAAAGATAAAGGGGGTTTGGGGGTTGGGGGACTCAGGGACCAAAACTTGGCCTTGTTGAGGGAAGTGGTGGTGGCGCTTTAAAACGGAAGAAAGGGTTTTGTGGAGGAAGATCTTTGTGGCGATACATGGGGAAGATGGGGGTTTTTGTGAGGGAGGTAGTAGTCTTATTAAAGGTAAGGTGTGGAGAAATATTGTGAGGGCAGGGGAGCGTATTGAGGAGATCGGGATTCCTATTTTCTCTTCTCTTTCGAAAAAAGTGAGGAACGGGGAAAGTACAAAATTTTGGGTGGACAATTGGGTAGGTCAGGGGCGTTGGAGAGATATTTTCCCTAGATTGTATAGGTTATCTACTAACAAAGATACTTGGGTGAGAGATTGGGGCTTCTTCGAGGGAGACGTCTGGAGATGGAAATGTGGGTGGACGGGGGAGTTAAGAGGAAGAGAGCTTGGGGAAGCGGAGGATTTGTATTGTTTATTATCAAATTACTCTATCGATACAAGTTCACATGATAAGTATGCATGGACGTTAGCTTCGTCAGGGAAATTTTCAGTAGCGTATCTCAAGCAGATCATCATTGACTCTTATGAGGACAACATGGAGGACAACTACATGAAGTGGAACAAAGCACTTCCGTCAAAGATTAATATCTTTTTTTGGAGAGCGGTAATGGATAGGTTGCCTACTAAACTTAATCTTTTAAAGCGTGGAGTGGATATATTGTGCATTATTCGCCCATTTTGTAGTGTGATGGAGGAAGATAGTCCTCATATCCTACTCTTTATACGTGCTCGGTTCGAGTTTGGAGACTAATTTTTGATTGGTGTAAGATCGATGGTCAAATGCCGGGAAGTTGGGAAGAACTAAATCATTTGTATCCAAATATTTCTCATAATGGCAAAGTGTCGTTGATATGGGATGCAATAAAAAGGTAATGACCTGGTTTGTTTGGACGAACATAATGAGCTTGTGTTCAATCAAAAGAATTTTGATGTTACTATTGCTTTGATGGAAATACAGACGAGATGTTTCGAATGTATCTCGGGGCGTTACACCAAAGGCATGTGGGATTGGAATCAATGGAAATCAAATCCATTTTCAGCTCTTATTTCTACATCTAATAGTTGATATTTCTTCATGCTTTGGTGTAGTTTCTAGATTGTCTTTTGCTCGCTTAAGCTTTTGTAACTGAATACTTCAGCATCTTGCTGGTTTTTATTAATATATAAATCTTTTGCGTTGTTCAAAAAAAGAGATACTCCACCGGGCTGTAGGCATCTTTATGTTTATGTTTTAGCTCGTTTATGTTTACTTGTAGATTCTTTAGGAATCTTTTTGTTATTGACCACGCTGGTGCGTCGGTACATTTTGTGTAGTACAATTCTGTGCATAAATTTGAATATCTATATACGATGATCCCGTTTTGACGGGAAAAAAACAGATTTTATGCGTTCTGGTGTTATTATTCTTGATTTTGCTGAAAAGATAACTTATCCAAATGAATTAGTTGATTTTGTGTTGTTGCTGTTCACCTCTTCTCCTCTACGTACCGATAATGGAAATATAACTTTTTATACTATTGCAACAACAAAAAATTTGATGCAGGACAACCTGAAGAAGAAGAAAAACAATGGCAAAAGAACAAAAAAAATATAAAATAAAATAAAAAAAGTAAATTATAACCTGAAATGTTAATGTCCAAAGCTTCCAAATCATAGTGTATCCGTGATATAATAACATTTCAAGTGATCATTGAACATGGTATATGTAACTTTACTATTGTTGATGCAACCTTTATATACACATAATTTGAGATTTAGAACCATAGTATGAACAAATTTTTGACAAAAATTATCAATAAAATAGAAAGAGCAAGTGTCAAAGTAACATGTATAAAGGGGTAAAATAGAAAGAGCAATTTTCAACTGATGGTGAACGGAATACACGCTATTTTCATCTTTCCACTGTGCGCAAACACGGTAAGAGCAATATATCTTACTTAAAAGATGCTAGTGGTGTATGGATAGATAACGAGCCGACTTTGCAAAATATGGTACGGCAGTTCTATATTGATCTCTATACTGATGAACCTGTGGCTCCTTTGCCCTTAAATCTGTACACACCGAACATCACACATGCGAATAGGAGATTACTAAACAGGCATGTTTCTGAGGGTGAGATCCATGCGGCCTTGTTCCAAATGGGTGCTTTTAAATCGCCTGGCCCTGATGGCTTTCCTCCGGTCTTCTTTCAGAAAAACTGGAATATTGTTGGTGCAGCTCTCGTTTCTTGGGTGACTAAGGCATTCAACGATCGACACTTTCCAGCCTCGGCTAACCGCACATTTATTGCTTTGATTCCCAAAGTGCATCCCCCAGAATCTGTTTCACAATTGCGTCCTATTGCCCTTGCAAACGTTACTTCGAAGTTAATCACAAAAATCATTGCTAACCGCCTACGTCTGACTATTAGGGAACTCGTTGATAATTGTCAAAGTGCTTTTACCCCAGGCAGACAAACATCCGATAATATCATTATCACTCAGGAGGTACTTCACACCATGCGCAAGAAGACCGGTCGGAAGGGTATTATGGTTATTAAAGTGGATCTTGAAAAAGCGTATGACAGAGTTAGTTGGGAGTTTCTGAAACAACTACTTCATTTAGTGGGCTTCGGTGACGCATTGATCGAGCTTATTCTTTATTCAATGTCTTCTACAATGCTTGAGATTCTTTGGAATGGCCAACCACTTGCTGGTTTTCAGCCGAGACGTGGGCTTAAACAGGGTGACCCGTTAGCGCCGTACCTCTTTGTTCTTGTCATGCAGATCCTTAGTGAGCTGATCAAAGAATCAATCGCAGGCCGTAACTGGAAACCAATTGTTGTTTCGAGGGGGGGTCAGAAGCTCTCACATTTGTTCTTTGTGGATGATATTATCCTTTTTGAGGAGGCTTCGGTGGATCAAGCGAAACAAATGGAGCGGGTTCTTTCAGTGTTCTGTAGTCTCTCGGGCCAGAAAATTAGCATTGCGAAATCTAAATTTGCGGTTTCACCTAATGTACCATCACAAACGGCTGCTTGCATTGCTGGGGTGCTAGGAATGTCCCAAACATGGAATTTAGAAAATATTTGGGTGTTCCCCTCCATCACAACAGAATCAAGAAAGAGGACTTTCAGTTTGTTGTCGATAAAGTGCGGTCCAAGCTGCAATCTTGGAAGGCTTCCACCTTATCTAAAGCAGGCCAGGCAATTTTAACTCAAACGGTCCTCACAACGACCCCCTACTACCATATGCAAACGGTGAAGCTCCCTTCTGCCACCTCCAATGAGCTTGACAAACTGGCCCGTTCTTTTTTCTGGGGCGACTATGAAGACAAGAGGAGCATTCACCACGTTGCGTGGGACACTATATGTCGGCCAAAAAACCTTGGTGGACTAGGAATACGGAAGGCTCGGGATATGAATATTGCGCTTTTGGCAAAACTAGTCTGGCAACTTTTGACGGACCATAATAAACTTTGGGTCCAAATCTTGTGGAAAAAGTATGGCTCACCACTTGATCCACCCAAATCATGCTGCTCTTTTATATGGAGACACATTTGTTATGCAGCTAACGAACTGAGGGATGCACTAACCTGGGATGATGAAGGCCGCCCCATTTGGAAGCCTGCCCCTTCAGGTAAATTTTCTGTCAGCTCGGCCTACTCTAAAATTCGTAGGATTACGATTCCCCCACAACATGTTGATGTGGGTTGGAAGCATATTTGGGACATCAAAGGCCCCCTTCGTGGAAATATCCTCCTCTGGCAGACACGCCAGCAAGCCCCCCCCCCCCCCCCCCCAACAACATCGAATTTATACCAACGTCACATTATTGATACCGATGTATGCGCTAACTGCCAGAATCACACCGAGACAAGTATACATGCTTTGCGTGATTGCAGATGGGTAAAAAACTTGTGGAGGAGCGTTATTCATCCACAAAGTTGGAACGAATTCACTACCGTTGATGAGATCCCCCGATGGCTTGATACCTGCCTTAGCCGCAACATGTATAAAAAGGACAACTTGCAGTTTTGGAAGTTTCTTTTTAGAGAGCTCATTCTGAGCATTTGGTATTGGCGCAATGAAGTACTTCATCAAAGTGATAAACAGAAGCCACCAGTGGAAGTGCTCCTATCCCAAGCGATTAGGAAAGCTCGTGAACTCCGATTAGCATGGCAAAACTAGTTTTGATTTTAGTCCTAGATTTGTTTAGTACATTGATACGTTGATTGAACTTATTGTACAAATTTTGTTTATAAATAAAGATCCTACTTAAACTAAAAAAGAAAGAGCAATTCGGTGAAGGCCCCATTAATGAAGGGGTAAAATTTGTCACCGTGAGCTCGGATATCACAAATTAAAAGTACTTGAAACAACATATTTTCTAGAAATACAAGTAATACTTATATAAAAAAAGGCTTAAATGCATACATCCAATACGTTAACAAAGCTTAATCGCACAAGAAATTGATCACAAACCTAAGTAAAACACCACCTACAAGCAAGTTCCGTTGCCTAATCAATACTAATATAATGAAAAAATCCACAGGAATGCCAAAGAACATGAAATTCAACAAGAAACATACAAACTTTGGCAGTAAAAAAACAACGTTTCAAACACAAAACCAACCAAAACTCCAAGAAAATAGCACAATAAAGATACAAATAAGTGCATAAAACAATTAAAGTGATACAAAATATTTATTTTGACCCTGTTGTAATCTAATTGCATTTAATGGTATCTTTTTGTATCTATATCTAGCATCTTGCTAGAATATTATCAAAAAAAATAAAAATAAAAATAAAAAATTTTACAGATGTCAAAAAAAAAAAATCCATACAAGTCCAAGACTTTCACAGTGTCAGGGAAAGAATTTGGCATGGCCAAGCCATACAATAGTAGTTATATCACCTAAAGCTCTCTAAGTCTTCTTATTAATAAAAATAAAATAAATAACAATTTCACAACTAATGCTAAACCCTAAATCAAAATTACCCCCTGATTTCACCAATAAACCCTAAACTCACAACTACACCTTAAATTAACAAATAAAGGCTACAATAACCCTAAATTTCCAAAGTTATATAAAGAATTAAATTCAGTTGACAAAGCTTACCCATTGCATGGTTTTCTTCATTTTTCAGTTCAAATACACCGTGAAACATTGTGAATTCAACTTGAGATACAGAAAGGGACGGAAAGTTATTGTGTGGGGAGGTAATTTGAGGTGAAGTGACGGGTAAAACGATCAGAACAACACAGTTTAAATATATAATTAAACTGTGTGGTCTGTATGGTTTCACACGGTGTGTAATATTCGATTTCGGGGAAAGCAGGAGGCGTGTCAATTTGTGAAACGAAATATTATATTTATCTTTTATGGATTAAAGTATGTAATTATATATATATATATATATATATATATATATATATATATATATATATATATATATATATATATATATATATATATAACTCGAATATGTATATATATGTTATTTGGGGGTTGATTTGTAAATTATGTGTTTTAGGGGTGTTAATGGCAAGTTAATTAGTGAGGAGGCTATATTTGGGGAAATAACCTCCCCACTAATCAAAAGGGAATTTAATCAGAAGCTTTTTACGTTAAAACATAAGAGAGGTCTGAGTTTTGAAAGCAAGGAAGAAGGAGAAAAGGCTTTTTCAAATTCACGATTCGTTTCTACTCCGTTTTCAGTTTCGTCTGCGGCAGGAGCATCGTGAGATTTCAAGGATCGTGTTGATACCAAGTTTTCCAGGTTTTGTCAAGGTAAGAAATTAACCCTAATCTTGGTTTCATCATGTTTGACCACGTCTGGTTGTAGAGAGTTGTTAAATTCGTAGCTTTGAGTGTTAGAAACCTTAATCCTAATCGGTTCTTGGATTGGCTAAGGATTAAATAGGGTTTTGTTGGAGTGAGGCAAAAATCCTGCAGTTTGTCTGAAGCCTTCTTGGAGTTTTTGTGCTTTGATAAGGTAAGGAAATCTTCTTTATTGCATTAGTTATGATTTGAGGTGTTTTGGTGATGAAATTATGCTATGATGTGATCTTACTTTTGTTAGATGATATGGGATAAATAAGGTGTTGTTTTTCTGCTGTTTTGAGGCTTAGAATGAGGTTAAGCTTGGTTGGAATTGAGTAGAAATCGTAAGAGTGCAGAAAACTATTTTCCCTTGTGCAGACTGGGCCTGTCCATACGGATGTATCACCTATCCGTACGGATATTTCACTGAATCAGGCAGAGAGTTGTACTGTGTTCTATCCGTACGGATAGAACAGTTATCCGTCCGGATAGCCTCTTCTGTCCGTCCGGATGGGGCTCTTAAGTGCTGTTTTCCCTTTATGTGTCTTTAAGCCTCGAGATGGGTTCTAAATGTTACTCTTAGATGTAAAGATACTAAATGAACATTAACAAGCCATGACTAAGCTTCTGATGCGTTTAGTTCCGGCACCGAATGTACTCTTCAAGGGAGTTGAAGTTCGGGACCGTCGGAAGGGTAAGATTGGCCTGTGCTTTGATGAGTTAGTATTCGTCAAGGTCTGTGTATGTGTTAGGCTTTGTCCATGTCTAGTGGTCTAGGAAGAGAGTAGTTTGTGTGAGGGAGATTAATTGAAAGCACTTAGGCGGCTAGTTAACAACCTAATAAACAACGTACTTGACTAGTAAAAGATGAAACAACATGTCTCTCTTGGATAGGCACCAGACTATATCGCGATGTGTGTGCTAGCAGATAAAGCGAACAACGCTGCTGGCCTATAAACGGCTAAACGGCAGTGGAGGAACTTCGCCGCAACGTGCGCACTATCGGAGTCTACCTATTCTAGACTCCGTGGATATTGGTGTGATCCACTAATATTTTGCCAAGAGCGTCCCAAAGGTGGATACGCGTAGTGCCCTTGAGAGCGGTTGTAACAAAGATAAGTTAAGTTAGAAATGTTTAGTCACAACATGTTGATGAGCATGAAGTGAACACTAGAATTGAGTCGGTCAAACCAAGATAACGTAATAACTGTGTAATCTTTCTTGTGAAATCTAGTTAATGCAATAGCTTTTGTTTCTTGCTAAGTACCTTTGTACTTACCTCGAATGCATATTTGTTGTGTTTGGGGTTGAGAAGGTGAACAGGTTGAACCAGAGTATGACGAGGACTTTGAAGAGGATCTTTGATGCTATCAACTTTTATTGCGTTTATCGTATCTCTTTTATTAGACTATGTTGCTTTCCTTCAAGTTTTATGTTTTAATTTCACTACAAGGCTGTAATATCCCAATATTTCAGTTAAGGGTAAAAGAGTAAAAGATTTTTTAATATTTTAATTAATATTGAATTTCTTTTATTTTAAAGATTTTTTTTAAGAATTAATGGGAAATTAATATTTGGCTATTTAATTTTCTAATCTGAACCCCCACCCCTTAATTTCCCCTTTATTTGGACGGTTCATCAGAAAAGAAAGGAGGAGAAGTTCTGCTGCTAAAAAAAAAAAAAAAAAAAGTTCAGGCACCGTAATTCAAATTCGAGGCTTAAAGGTTGATAATTTTTGCAGACCGCAGTAGAGAACATTGATCGTCTCATCGCAAGCTTTCTTTTGATCCTAAGATCATCGTATTTGGTAAATGATCGTTTTTTGCACCAGTTTTTAATTAGAGATCGTTCTTGGCGTTTTAGTGTTTTTAGATGCCCTTAAACTGTTTAGTGATCGTAGTTGGTGTCTTTAATTTGTAGAATTAAGTAGTGGAAGCAAGGATTCAAAGCTGCTCTTTGATTCTTTTGAGTTTTGGATCTTTTTCGAAGAATCATAGGTAAGGGGTGTTCTTTAATCGGTGTTTTGTGTCATTGATAATGATAATGACTTAGATGAGAGTTTTTGACTAACTTGCTTGAAATTATACTTGTGTTGTGTGTATTATTTTAATTTTGGAATTTTGTATGCTTCGCCGGATCACTCTGTAGCAAAGCAAAGGTATATAACTCTTCAAAGCTAATATATATACCATATATATTAAGTTGCTGCAGTTACTCAAATAATCCTCTAAAATCACATTAAATTAATTATATGAAACATAAATAAATTTCAAATATGTTAAGAAAAATCATTCCTTACAAATTATAGTCCTACAGAATATTCTAAAATTATATTACATTTCAAAAAATAACTAATAATAAATATGTCAATTGATACAAAATATTCTTAGATTAAGTAATCCCCACAAATTGGTCACCTCATTTAATGCCAAATATTCTCACATTCACTTACATTTTGAAAAATAAGTAAATTTAAATTTTCCAATTAATATGAAATATTATTACGGTAAATTCATCCCTGCAAATTACCCTATTTAATTCCAAATATTCTTAAATTGATCTATATTTCCCAAAATAACTATATTCAAATATCTCATTCAATGCGAAATATTTTTACATTAAATAATATGTCATTCAACGCATATTCTTTAAAAATATTCTTACATTAAAGTAATTGTATTAAATATAAATACATTCAAATATGTTAAGAAAAATCATCCCTTACAAATTAACGTCCTCCATAAATAAAAATATTCTTACATTAAATCACATATTTAAAAATAACTAAATTCATATTTACCAATTATATTAATACTGTAAATATTCTTACATTAAATTTATCTCCTGCAAATTAGCTACCCTATGTAATTCCAAATATTATTACATTGAATTAAATTTTCCAAAATAACTAAATTCAAATATCCAATTCAATGCGAAATATTTTTACATTAAATAAATATGTTATTCAACATTAAATATTCTTACATTAAATTAATTGTAAGAAACATAACTACATTCAAATATGTTAAGAAAAATCATCCTTTACAAATTTGCATTCTCCATTAATGTAGAATATTCTTACATTAAATTATATATTTATAAATAACTATATTCAAATTTGCCAATTATATTAATACAAAATATTCTTACGCTAAATTCATCTCTTGCAAATTAGCTACCTTATTTAATTCTAAATATTATTACATTGAATTATATTTTCCAAAATAACTAAATTCAAATATCTCATTCAATGTGAAATATTTTTATATTAAATAAATATGTCATTCAATTCAATGTGAAATATTCTTACATTAAATTACTTTTATGAAACATAAATACATTCAAATATGTTGACAAAAAATCACCATTTAGTGTCATCCATTAATACACAATATTCTACAATTATATTACATTTAAAAAAATAACTGATATCAAATACACCAATTAATACGAGATATTCTTATATTGAATTCTTCCCCTGCAAATTAGCTACCTTATTTAATTGAAATATTCAAAAAATTGAATTATATTTTCTAAAATAACTAAATTCAAATAATTCATTAAATGCAAAATATTTTTACATTGAATAAATATGTCATGCAATGCGAGATTTATTACATTAAATTATTTTATAAAAATAACTACATTCAAATATGTTAACAAAAATCAACTCCTATAAATTAGCATCCTCGTAATATCGTAATATTATATATATATATATATATATATATATATATATATATATATATATATATATATATATATATATATATATATATATATATATATATATATATCTTTTAGTTTGCCATTTTAGTTTGTCTTGCTTATGAATTTTGGGTACAGGTTGTTATTAATACTATATGTTGGATTCCCAGGCAACAACCGTAAGGTTATTAACAAAAAAGGGATTTTTGACGTGGATAAATTAATAGATATTGTGTACTAATTGATACAATGTGGTATGTATGTCTTTTGAGACATTAATTGGAATGTGGCAAAGTCTAACTTCCGACTTCAGGTGCCTTAGCATCAATCGCCACAACTGAGACCCTCTGCGGGGAGAAGGTGGTAGCCCAGAAGGCGGTTGTTTAGACTTTACAGGGTCAATGGTTTAGTAGTCATTGATGCCTTTTACAATGTGTTAGGTAGTTAATCTAGATTGTCTAGGACTAGATGTCCTTAGGAAGCCTTTTTAAGTGGAATGAACTTAGGTGGTTAGATTAACTACGTAATAAACTTATGTGATGAGTCTAAAAGCTAAAACGTTGTAATTCTTGGTGAGGCACATTTATGATTCGCGACATGGAATCATTTCTCATACGTAACGGACAATATTCGGGTTTTGGAAATGTTCCACACGGAACCATCCGTGCATATATGAGAGTCTTGACTATGTCCCGGTGCATACCCATCATTCGGGCATTGTGTCCTTGAATTACAATGTAACATAGATAATTGCTCGTGATGGTGCTAATGAGACTTAGCGAGAGGGAGTATATTTTAATGCAACATATGTGGTAGATGTGTAGATCAATATGTGTTACGGTCTTTACTTCCCTTCATCGAGTACAAAATGTACTTACCCTTTCTTTATTGTACCCCACCCCGAGAAGATTGGCAGGTAGATGAGTTTGGCTATGACGATAGTCAAGATGCAGACGTTTGAGCTTGGAGTTCGAAATGAAGTTTAATTTAATTTTCATTGTTTCAATAATACTTTGGAATTGTAAACGTTTAACGTTTGAGATGCCACTAGTCTTTTAGCTTCCCGTTTCATCTTTTTTATTTGGGATTGTAATAGTTTAAACAACATTTAATTCTGTTGTTTCTTTTGAGGATGTTCTTAGACTTGATCTGAAACTTTGATCGATCTGTTTTGTTTGTCGTTTGACATTCCCGAGTTGTTCTTTTAAGTCTTCCGCTTTGCAATTGATATTAATGTATGATGACGTAGGCTTACGTATATATACTTCTTTGATTTATTAAAGAAAAAAATATATGCGTGCCGGGCGTTCTTTCCGGATAAGGACTCGGTGTCCGGAACGGGGCGTCACAGTTGGTATCAGAGACAAAGTTTCCTTTCTTAAGTCTAAGTTCGTAATTAAGCTTTAATGTATAGTTTTCTTTAGCAGCTTAGCTAATCCTATCTTGCCTCTTATTACAGAAGATGGTTAGATACGGCACCAGAGCTCATCCTAATATCCCAGGGCCATCTCGTGCACCTCAGGATGGAGATACGGCCAGTAGTGAGTCCAGTTGGACTCAGGGAGTTACGGTTTCTCAAGGATTGCAGCCTCAGAATCAGGGTGTGGAACAGGGTCAAGAACATGGGTTGGTTCAGAATCAGACTCAGGGGTTGCATGATCAGACTCAGGAAGTTGTTTTCATTCAGGAGCAAGTTGTACAGACTTCTGGAGTGCCAACCTCACAGGTTAATGTTTCTTTGCCCCAATTTGGAGGTACTACTGATGTTCCTAATACAAACTATACCACCCCTTTGACCATTAACTACACAGCCCCATCCATACCTCATTACAGAGCCATCACCAATAACCAAGTTCACCCCACTGCATATCCATCTGCCACTTTCCACCCCCAAATTCCAATGGCCTACTCATCGCAGCCAACCCTACATCCTCAGTATGACTATGCTTCTCTTCCCACTACGTATATGCCCCAGTATTCAGCTTACCCCACCCAGGCAGCCTATACTTCGTATAACACTCTACCTCAGCCGCCACCTATTAACACCACCGCTCAAACCACAGCAAACTATCAGCCCTACTACTCAGCTCCTCCACCACCACCTAACCAAAGATACCATCCTTACGGACCACCAGTTGACACACATATACCACCTCCTCCACCACCAACTACCGGGTACCCTACTGCTTCCCCCACCGCACCTAGACCCTTGCAGTATGCACCAGTACCCACAAATAAGGAGGAATAAGAAGAGGCACAGAGGTTTATAAACGTTCAAAAATCAGGAGTTAAGAAGTTTGATGGTCAGACGGCTACTATTGAGGCAGATAGTTGGTTGAGGACAGTTGAAAGAAGCTTCAAGAAGATGAGGTTACCGGTGAATAAGTGGGCCAACTTGGCCAGTTCTCTGTTGATTGGAGCAGCCCAAGAAATGGCAGATATGATAGAGGATACGAGAGGAAAGATTGAAGATTGGGAAGAATTTAAGGGAGCCTTCATCGATCAGTTTTTCCCTACCGCATTGAGAAACGCTAAGGCTAGGGAGTTTCTTTTCTTACGTCAGAGAGGTATGTCGGTAATGGAATACCAAAGGAAGTTCTATGAGTTGGGAAAGTATTCCCCCAACACTATTACGATCGAGGAAGCTAAGATTGATAAGTTCATGGAAGAATTTGAACAAGGACATAATGGATAAGTTGATTAGCAACAAGCCGATACTATGAAGGAGTTGGTGGACACATGTTTGAGAATTGAGATTCATAATGCTAAACCGAAAGCGTCATGGTAGGTCGAAGAGGCCTTTTGATGCGAGTCGAACCATGAGCAGCAAAGACAACAAAGAGAGAACTACAGGAGGGCTCCAGCTAGACCGTCAGCCCCACCAGCAGCAGCGACACCGCCTTGCCCTAAGTGTGGCAAATCTCATGTTGGAGAGTGTCGTGTTGGCACAGGAGCTTGTTTTCACTGTGGTGATACAGGTCACATGGTTAGAGATTGCCCAATGAGGAGGAACACTCAGACTCCAGCATCTACAGTTTCTAGACCACCCTCAGGGAAAGTTAGGCCGTCAGGACCTACCAGAGTTTTTGCACTGGATGCAGAAGCATATGAGTCAGATGAGGCAGTCGTCACATGTACTTTTAAAAGTTTTTGGTTCCTTTTAGTATGTGTTTTGAGTTTGCATTTTTGTTGCTTGAATACATGTTGTTTTCCTTGCCTACTAGGTTCTATACAAGTAGGAGGTTTACTTGTGTCTGCTTTGTTTGACACTGGCGCTTCAAACACGTTTGTGTCAACTAAGGTAGCCGAGCAAATTAGGATGCCTTTTGGAAAGTTAAGGAAGCCCTTAAGATTAATACCCTGTTAGGAAAGTCTTCTAAGGTTGATCAGATGGTTCCGCAATGCAAGATACAAGTTGGTGAGTACAGATGTGAACATGACCTGATTGTGTTGGATTTCTCGGGCTTTGACGTCATCCTAGGAATAGATTGGTTGTCAAAGAATCATGTACATCTGGATTGCAAGGATAAGAAGGTGATGTTCAAAGAACCAGGCAAATCTTCTATCACTTTTCAAGGTAATGCCAGGAATTCAAGTGTTAGGAATTATCCGATAATTTCTGCACTTAAGGCAGTCAAGACAATTCAAGCAGGATGTGATGCTCTGTTGTTTTTCACGGTTGATACATCGAAGAATGGGCCAGAGTTAAAAGATATACCTATAGTGAATGAGTTCCCTGATGTGTTTCCAGAAGAGTTACCAGGAGACACGCCAGATAGAGCTTTCGAGTTCATCATAGAATTGATTCCAGGAGCAGGACCAGTTTCTAAAGCTCCTTATAGGATGGCACCAGCTGAGTTAAAGGAGTTGAAAGAGCAGCTTGCGGATATGTTGGAGAAGAAGATCATCCAGCCGAGTACTTCACCGTGGGGAGCTCCAGTGTTGTTTGTGAAGAAGAAAGACGGGAGCATGAGGATGTGTATAGACTATAGAGAGTTGAACAATCTCACTATTAAGAATAAGTATCCACTCCCGAGGATAGATGACTTGTTTAATCAATTACAAGGGAAGAAGGTATTCTCTAAGATTGATTTAAGGTCAGGTTATCACCAGTTGAAGGTTAAGGAATCAGATATTCCTAAGACAACGTTCAACACTAGATATGGGCATTACGAATTCAGAGTTATGCCATTTGGTCTCACAAATGCACCTTCAGCATTTATGGATCTTATGCAAAGAGTCTTTATGCCATATCTGGATCAGTTTGTTATAGTGTTCATCGATGACATTCTGATTTACTCTAAGGACGAGGAAGAACATGAGAAGCACTTGAGGATTGTTCTTCAAACTTTGAGAGATGAGCAGTTGTTTGGAAAGTTCAGTAAATGCGAGTTCTGGTTAGACCAAGTGAGTTCTTGGGTCATGTCATCTCAGGTGAAGGAATTAAAGTGGATCCAGAGCGGTAGTTAAGTGGCCTAGACCTACTACAGTGTCAGAGATTCGGAGTTTCCTAGGTTTGGCAGGCTACTATAGGCGTTTTGTACAAGATTTCTCAAGAATAGCAGCGCCACTTACAAGTCTCACTCGAAAATGAGTGAAGTATGAATGGACTAAGGAGTGTGAAGAAGCGTTTTAGATTCTTAAGAAGAGATTAACCACATCACCAGTATTGACCCTTCCAGAAGTGTTTGACAATTATGATGTTTACACTGATGCTTCGGGTCAAGGTCTTGGTTGTGTGTTATCTCAAAATGGAAAGGTCATAGCATATGCGTCAAGGCAGTTGAAGATTCATGAGAAGAATTATCCGACACATGATCTTGAGTTAGCAGCAGTTGTCTTTGCGTTGAAGACCTGGAGACATTACTTGTATGTAGTCAAGGCTCGTATTTTCACCGACCATCATAGCCTTAAGTACTTCTTTAAGCAGCAGCAGCTGAATATGAGACAAAGGCGTTGGTTGGAGTATGTTAAGGACTACGACCTTGACATTCAATATCATCCAGGAAAGGCGAATGTTGTAGCAGACGCCTTAAGCAGGAGACCAGTGAGTTCGCTTATCAGTGTTCCGGATGTTGTTGATCAGTTAGAGAGCTTGACCATTCAGGATATCGGTCCACAGGAAGAGGTTGGTTGTTTTGCACCGTTGATCGCCAGTTCAGAGTTGGTTGTTGAGATTCAGAGGAAGCAAGATGAAGATCCGGTTTTGGTTGACTATAGGAGAGTTGCCAGGACGAAGCCAGCCAGTGGCTATGAGTTAGATGCAGACGGTAACCTTTGGTATCAAATATGTTGTGTGTCCCTCAGGTGGACAACTTAAGGAATATGGTTATGGATGAAGCCCATAAAATTGCGTTTGCAGTTCATCCTGGAGCAAACAAGATGTATAAAGAGCTGAAGCAATATTACTGGTGGCCATCAATGAAAGTTGAGATAGCAGAGTTTGTGGCCAGATGTGATACGTGCTAGTGAGTGAAGGCTGAGCATAGAAGACCAGCAAGATTGTTAAAGCCTTTAGAGATTCCCGAATGGAAGTGGGAGAAGTTCACTATGGATTTTGTCGGTGGTTTACCAAAGACTAGAACATGTTTTGATAAGATTTGGGTAATAGTCGATCGGTTGACTTAGTCTGCGCATTTCTTGCCAATGAATGAGAAAATGACATTGAAGAAGTTAGCTACACTTTATCTGCACAATATTGTAAAGCTTCACGGAGTTCCGGTTTCTATCGTATCAGACAGGGATAGTCGGTTTGTTAGTAGATTTTGGATGAGTCTTTAGAAACAGTTTGGGACCAAGTTAGATTTGAGTACATCGTTTCATCCCCAGACAGACGGGCAGCCAGAAAGGACGATTCAGACTCTCGAGGACATGTTGAGAGCGTGTGTCTTGGAAGTAGGGGGCTCATGGGATGAGTACCTCCCAGTGGCGGAGTTTGCATACAATAATAGCTACCATGCAAGCATCAAGATGCCACCGTTTGAGGCTTTATATGGAAGAAAGTGTAGAACACCAGTGTTTTGGGATGAAGTTGGGGAGAAACAGATAATGGGGCCAGAGTTGATACTGCAGGCTAAAGAGAAGATTGAGGTAGTTCATCGAAACCTGAAAGTGGCTCAAGACAGGCAGAAGAGTTGGGTAGATGTGAGAAGAAGACCGTTGGAGTTTGAAGTCGGTGATAAAGTGTACCTCAAGGCATCACCGATGAGAGGAGTGATAAGACGGTTTGGGCAGAAGGGCAAGTTGAGCCCCAGATATGTAGGACCTTTTGTGATCTTAGCTAAAGTGGGACCTTTAGCTTATCGTTTGGAATTGCCAGAGTCCTTGTCAAGAGTTCATAACGTCTTTCATATGTCAATGCTAAAGAAATGTTTGACTGATTTTGATACGGAAGCAAACGTTGCCCTTAAAATGGTTGAAGAGAACCTAACTTACCAAGAAGAACCAGTTTGTATCTTGGAACGGAAAGTAAAGCAAGCCAAGGGTGAAGATGTTCAACTAGTGTTGGTTCAATGGAGTAATCATACACCAGAAGAGGCAACATGGGAGAAAGAAGATGACATGATTGTTGAGTTCCCAGACTTCAAGAACCTTCCGGGTACGTTCAGTTTCGAGGACGAAACTTTTCTTAATAGGGGAGGGATGTAATATCCCAATATTTCAGTTAAGGGTAAAAGAGTAAAAGATTTTTTAATATTTTAATTAATATTGAATTTCTTTTATTTTAAAGATTTTTTTTAAGAATTAATGGGGAATTAATATTTGGCTATTTAATTTCCTAATCTGAAACCCCCACCCCTTAATTTCCCCTTTATTTGGACGGTTCATCAGAAAAGAAAAGAGGAGAAGTTCTGCCGCTAAAAAAAAAAAAATAGTTCGGGCACCGTAATTCAAATTCGAGGCTTAAAGGTTGATAATTTGTGCAGACCGCAGTAGAGAAAATTGATCGTCTCATCGCAAGCTTTCTTTTGATCCTAAGATCATCGTATTTGGTAAGTGATCGTTTTTAGCACCAGTTTTTGATTAGAGATCGTTCTTGGCGTTTTAGTGTTTTTAGATGCCCTTAAACTGTTTAGTGATCGTAGTTGGTGTCTTTAATTTGTAGAATTCGTAGAGGGAAGCAAGGATTCAAGGTCGCTCTTTGATTCTTTTGAGTTTTGGATCTTTTCTGAAGAATCATAGGTAAGGGGGTGTTCTTTAATCGGTGTTTTGTGTCATTGATAATGATAATGATACTTGTGTTGTGTGTATTATTTTAATTTTGGAATTTTGTATGCTTCGGCCGGATCACTCTGTAGCAAAGCAAAGGTATATAACTCTTCAAAGCTAATATATATACCATATATATTAAGTTGTTGCAGCCGACTAGTACCTTAGGATATATATATATATATATATATATATATATATATATATATATATATATATATATATATATATATATATATATATATATATATATATATATATATATCTTTTAGTTTTCATTTTAGTTTGTCTTGCTTATGAATTTTGGGTACAGGTTGTTATTAATACTATATGTTGGATTCCCAGGCAACAACCGTAAGGTTATTAACAAAAAAGGGATTTTTGACGTGGATAAATTAATAGATATTGTGTACTAATTGATACAATGTGTTATGTATGTCTTTTGAGACATTAATTGGAATGTGGCAAAGTCTAACTTCCGACTTCAGTGCCTTAGCATCAATCGCCACAACCGAGAGACCCTCTCATGGGAGAAGGTGGTAGCCAGGAAAGCGGTTGTTTAGACTCTTGTGGTCAATGGTTTAGTAGTCATTGATGCCTTTTACAATGTGTTAGAGTAGTTAATCTAGATTGTCTGCAGGACTAGATGTCCTTAGGAAGCCTTTTAAGTGGAATGAACTTAGGTGGTTAGATTAATTAACTACGTAATAAACATATGTGATGAATCTAAAAGCTAAAACGTTGTAATTCTTGGTGAGGCACATTTATGATTCATGGAATCATTTCTCATACGTAACGGACAATATTCGGGTTTTGGAAAATGTTCCACACGGAACCATCCGTGCTATATGAGTGCCGACTATGTCCCGGTGCATACCCATCATTCGGGCATTGTGTCCTTGAATTACAATGTAACATAGATAATTGCTCGTGATGGTGCTAATGAGACTTAGCAGAGAGGAGTATATTTTAATGCAAATGTGGTAGATGTGTAGATCAATATGTGTTACGGTCTTCTACCCCTTCATCGAGTACAAAATGTACTTACCCCTTTCTTTATTGTACCCCACCCCGAGAAGATTGGCGAGGTAGATGAGTTTGGCTATGGCGATAGTCAAGATGCGACGTTTGAGCTTGGAGTTGAAATAAAGTTTAATTTAATTTTCATTGTTTCAATAATACTTTGGAATTGTAAGCGTTTAACGTTTGAGACGCCACTAGTCTTTTAGCTTTCCGTTTCATCTTTTTTATTTGGGATTGTAATAGTTTAAACAACATTTAATTTGTTGTTTCTTTTGAGGATGTTCTTAGACTTGATCTGAAACTTTGATCGATCTGTTTTGTTTGTCGTTTGACATTCCCGAGTTGTTCTTTTAAGTCTTCCGCTTTGCGATTGATATTAATGTATGATGACGTGAGGCTTACGTATATATACTTCTTTGATTTATTAAAAAAAAAATATATGCGCGTGCGGGCGTTCTTTCCGGATAATTTGGGTGTCGGGCGCAGGCGTCACAAAGGCATTGATGTATTGATTCCTTTTCTTTAGACATCATACTGGTTGTAAGGTTTTATTTCGTGGATGTAAGTTATCTTTCTATCTATAGTATGGTTGTATTTATTCCTATCTTGTATAAAAAAAAAAATATGACGAGAGTCTCTTTGAAACTTCCGTTTAAATCGCGGCTCGATTCGACGTAGTAGAGAACTACGTATAATATAAATTTATTTTATATTATACGTCGCCGAACGATCTAATTCAGGATAGCGACTCAGATCCGGGAGCGGGCGTTCTGCGGTGTCTCGCAGTGTGAAGACATCACACAATAACTTCCCGAAAGGGACGATAAGCATCATTTTATTGCGAAAATTTGTAAGACTTGACAACATCCTGCCCGAAATGGATTTGCAAATCTGATGTTCTAGCGGGTAAAAGGGTTGAAAATTGAAATGCATCAAACGAAATGACGTCGTTTCGTGTAAATGATGTCAAAAAAAAAAAATAACGGATCAGATTTGCCTCTTCCCACGTGTCAGCATCCAGTGTAATACAGCAAAAATTACAGCAAAAGTAACACGGCAGATGATCCGATAAGCGCTTCCTTTAGATATTTATCAGCAGCCACTTCTTCAATTCTTAAACTGCAAAAAAAATCAAACAAAATGCTGCTACATACTCACTGCTTTTACTACTGTACTGATTGTTTCAGCAATAATCTGAATCCAAACTCCACTTCTTTACTCCCTCACAAAACCCCTTTTCTTCAGAGTATCGATTCCAAGTTTTTCTGCAACTTTTCGAGTGGTAAAACAAAAAGAGGCTATCTTTTATATAGGGGGAATGGAAATGGTAATGGTAATGATGATGTATCAAGATTCACAAAAACTCAAGCTACTCTCGTTGAGGCTCCAGTAGTATTGTGGGCTGGCAGGATTTGCATATATTATGCTCTCTTGAAAGCTGGTTTGGCTGGATCTCCTTCTAGCCCTCTTATTTCTTCAGGTCCTTTTTAGCTTCTTTTGCTGAAATTCACCTTCTTTTATTGCAGAAACGGGTTGACCTCCGTGCCCCCCCCCCCCCCACCCACCCACCCAATTTCCTTTGTTGTAAAGTAACATTTCTTTATGTGTCGTCTTTCGCTTTATGTTGATTTTCTTTAATTTTTTTATTTGTTGTCCTCTTTTTTCATAGATACGGAAACTGGTGGCGATGATATGGGGTTCTCTAAGTGGTTCGCAAGGTTTCAAGGCAATCCAGGTTTGTTATGTTTGATTTAGTTAAAGAGTTTTGGTCAGGGATCTCTGGATTTAGGCCCTGCGCATCTTTAATCCTGAAAGTGCAATTGTAGAGTAGGGAAAAATCTGTAGAGCTGTTGGGAAACTATATCTAAGAGAATTGTTAAATCATTCAAAAGCTATGATGCAGAATACTCTGACATGATCTAATGATTCTAAAGTCGATGTTATGCCATAGCGAAATTGTACAACTCCCCATAAGAGGATTGAATGAATGAATGTCAGCAAAAAGAATTAAGAAGAATAAGAAACCGACTGGAAAACTTAGTCTTCGAGGTTTTACTCAATTATGAAGCATAACCCACACAATCTTTAAAACTTAAAACTGTAGTGTGAGTTCAATGATCTGCCTGCAATATATTTTCTCCAGATGACTAACACAATATTCAATGTTCTCAATGACAATGTAAGATTACAGGAATGGTACTTTCAATTTTCGTACTGGGTTGTGTGTCTTGCACAAATTTCAGAAGAAAAAGATTGGAGTTCGATTATATAGTTATCCACTCTGCCTTTTACTTCATTTGTATTGGCTAACGAAGAAATGAATAATTTCTGGCAAACGCATATGTGTATATATGTGTGTGTTATGACTTGATTATGACTGTATACATGATTTTCCACTATTATAAGCCAGCCATGAAATAAGGCTGCTCAAGTAAAAAATTGCATGCTTTTATGTAAGCTGTAGAAGACCGGTACAAACTAATCCATTTCTACTAAAATCTCCTTATTATCTTTGTTGCATGTGATTGTACTGACATCATAAATGCTAATTCGCTGTATCACCATTAATGCATAAAATACTTGATTATTTCCGAATAAGAAACTGGAAGTGGTTGTTTATTGTTTTGTTTTTACAGGCTCTATGTAGTGTATACGTCCACAATCAATACATAATCAATATGACTTAGTTAGTGAACTTATTTTGGCTCTCTCAGATTAATGATTGAGATATAATTGCTTATAGAATCGGTTAGTGAACTTATTTTCTCATTCTTTTGGATTAATGAAAAAATTATAGGTGATGAAAAAATATCTTTGGATCACATTCCATCATGTCTTTTAGAAGCTCTCATGACTAGTATATTCCCACATCATGGATACTGTAAATCCAACTACTGCTACAGGATACAGCTCATTTAGAAGGATCTTTCATTCAGATGCTCTGTTCATTGTGGTCGATGTGTTGCTTTGTTATTAGTTAGAAGTGACTCTGAAAGTGCATTGGCTCTAAATTTTAAAGTTATTTTGTGGATGTTGGGAATGGCGTGATAGACGATCAATTTGTTGTTTTGAGAGGATACAAATGCCTTGAGATGTCGGGGGGTGTTGGTATCCAGTGCTGCCTTTTTTGAGGTCTGATTTTGTAATTCACACGGAATCGGAACACCTGTTGCCTTGTCTTCCCTTCACCGTCTTTGTATGAAGTTCCCTGTGCAGAGTGCTTTTGGAGGGCCTGATTATAGCCTTAAAACCTGTCTCTTGTTTGTTTTTCATCAGATAAAGAAGCAAGTGATAAAAGGAAACTAGTGAGCAAATGGCATCCGACGACAAAGGGTACCCTTAAGCGCAACTACAGAGTTAGGTCAAAATCTGAAGGACAACGGCTTCTTAGAGCCGTAGCTTCTTTATTGTCAGATGATGACCATTTTAGGGATGCTACTTCGCACAAGGTAAATGTTTGCATATTTGACAAAAGGTAGTTTGAAGATTTTATTATTGCTTGGATGGGCTTGCTACCCCCAATTAATTCTTAACTTCTCTAAGTAAGTAAGAAATTTTATATATATATATATATATATATATATATATATATATACATATTATTGAACGGCCTCAGAGTAGTAAATGACGGTATGTATGTTTGTTTGTTTTGGGTTCAGGGTTGTCAAATAAGAAGGCAAAGTGCACACGGAGAAAGTGTATGCTGCAACAATGTGAGAGCGTTGTTTGATGAACTCCCTACACTTCACCTGACTATTGAAATCAGTCCTTTTCCTGCTGGTCTATTAACAGAGAATGATTACTTGAAAGCTGAGAAATTAGAGAGGGTTCTTCGATGTGGTCCTTCAATTTGAATATATTTCCTGCTCTTTTTTTCTGGAAAGCTAGCTAAAACGGAGTAGCTAGAGCTCACTCCTCCAAATGCAATCAGGGAGGAGAATCCTGCCTGCCTGTACTACTAGCTTTTTATGATAGCTTGGCAAGAACATTGTCTATGGAGATGGAAATGTGTTTTTTTTTTTTTTTTTTTTTTTTTTTTTTTTTTTTTTTTTGGTGGTAACTGATGGTTGCTTGCATGCATGAAACATTTTTCACAGACAGCTACAACTTTTTTTGTAAGTTTGCTTGCTTTGCTCGCTGCGCTAGCCAAACGAACAATCCAACTACTTTGATGTCCCGACTGGAAGGGGGGTTTGGTAATCGGTAATTTTGTTGTGGCACAAACATTTCCCTTGATATATTGTGATACCATTCCTATTTATGAGCTTGTTTCTTTCAATTTGGATTCTTTAGCCATCTACTGACATGAAAAACTGTTAAACAGTAAAGGTATGTTCTAATGGATGGTTCCTTAATATAGTAAGCTATGAGAAAAGTTGATCCCTCGTAGGATGAAATTCTTTACGTTTTTACCCTTCTTGAATTTTCAGGATGTTACATTCAGACTTCTTGGATGTCTTTTTAATGATATGGTTGTTGGGGAGCTGATGGTGAATACTGTGAACCAAAAGATTATTTTCTCTACAGTTTTGCTGCAGTTAAAATGGTTATGTAACTGCCATATGATTGTTTTAGTTGCCCAATAGGTTTAGCTGTATATAAAGCTCATTACACACCATGTACATATATTAGATTGACGAGTTATTAAAATTTGTGTAAAAGACTAGATGGAGTTTACCTTTTATACTCGGTTAATTCTTCAATAAAAATCTTATTTCTTTATTCCTTCATTCTTCTGCATAAAATCAGATTGAAAACATCTTATTTCTTCATTGTTTTCTCTCAATCATTTTCTTCTTCTTCTTCTTCTTCTTAACAACCATGATGCATATATTGAAATGGCAAACATCAACTCCTTTGGAGCTTCTAATGTCCTCCCAAAGGCGATGCAACTGCCTTTAGTATATTTCTCTGCCTTTCAAACTAACTCGTGTATGTTAATAGAAAATTGTAGCAGAGTTTAATCTTTAAAATGTAGTACAAAGCTATAATGCAACAACTATTGTCATGCAAGTGGCTTTATGCATTTTTGCTTTGGTACATTTGCCTCTTCCTTCGGTATCTTCCTCACATCTCAACTAAATTTTGGGCATCACCCGTGCAACACACGGGTTACGGGTTGCTACCACTAGTAAATTAATAATCCTTCAAAATAATGTACGACCAGTTCTTTTCATGTCTTACATATACTTACTTTTTTATTTATTTAAATACTCTTTTTCCTTAGGAAATACTGTGTCGTTATGATCGTTTCGTCCGTCACTTCAACTCAAAATACATTCTTTACACAAGTATTTTTCCCACAAGTATTTCCCCCTTTCCTTACAATCAAATCAATAATGAGTCAAAACGTTTTAATTCAATAATGAGTCAAAACGTTTTAATTACTACTACTGTCTATGTTCCTATTTAATTGTCGCAGTTGTCAAAAACACTATTTAATTGTCGCAGTTGTCAAAAATACACATATTAAAGAGAGTTGTTAATGCTTTGACTTTACATCAAAATGACAATAAAACCATTTGAATATAATTAATGCAATATTATTTTCACATGTATTACATGCGAAGTATTTTGAGGATAATACAATTCTTACAGTCGGGTTGGGGGCTAGACCGTCTTACTTGTGGTGCAGTATTCTGGAGGGACGGGACCTCATGTACAATGGGATAAGATGGAGAGTGAGGGACGGGGAGTCGGTATTGATAATGCGGTTATTATCACGGTGGCTGAATGGTTGTTTGTATAATGGATATCTGGCTTATTTGATGTGTTTGTAGTGATTATGGCTGGTGGTGCACGGCGGCGATATTGAGATGTGTATGAGTGCTTGAGAGAGTAGGTGTTTTGACAGAGTTTAGTTCTCTTTATCAGTAAGTCTCTCCTTTCTTTAGTTAAGCAAGCCCTCCTTTTATGGGGAGGAGGGAAGATTAGGGCTTAAGCAAAGACAAGTAAGCAAAATATCTTAAAGATAAGTAGACTAAATATCTTGGCGGCGCGTCTTATGTGGTCGCTAAGATCGCTATCCGCAAGGTCGTCTACTCTTCGTGCCGTTTCAGCTAGCTCCTCTGCTGCTCCCTCTAAGGGCTCATGCGGTCTCTGTTGGACCCATTGTTTAAGGTCGCAGGTCGGGCCCCAGAGCTTCTAGTGACCTTAAAGGTTTGATTGCTCTTGGCGGGGACCTGAGTACCGCGACCTCAATTAGATTGGCGCCGCGTACGCTATGGCCGCGAGCCTATTCCAACTGGAGGCTAGATAGGTTGTTTCTGAAGACTCATAGGTGGTGGTACTATTTAGACATATCAATGGCCCCATACTCCATGTCTTAGACATTTTCAAGAAATGTCAAGCGTGGAGTAAAGTGCTCACGGATTGCCCACAGCTGATTTTTTTTACATTTTGATCTTCGGTGACCTTGTCGTTTTGTCCGACTTGCTACTTAGGACCGCGCTATCAAGCGGACGGCCTCAAAGTGTTTTTGGTCTTTGGCGACCTTGTCGTTTTGGCCGACTTGTTACTTAGGACCGCATCAAGTGGACGGCCTCAAAGTGTTTTTGGTCTTTGGCGACCTTGTCATTTTGTCCGACTTTTTACTTAGGACCGCGCTATCAAGCGGATGGCCTCATAGTGTTTTTTTGGCGAGGTGAGCAATCAGACGTGGATAGTGGAGCAGTTGAAGCGTCAGATCGTGTCCTATCGTCAGCTTCCTTGGTAACCGCCCACGTACTTACGTGGGCATTGATTGCCTCCCCTTAATGATGACGGTTTTTGAATTTCGAAATTTGAAGTGACCGCGCTAATCTGGACCGTTGGATGCACTAATTCTTGTCCGCCCGAACAATCTTTCCTTGCCTATATAAAGCTCCACTCCTCAAATCCTCCAACACTTTTCACATATCCTATTTCCTTATTTTTCTCTCTCTTAATCTTGTGTGCTTTCTGTGAGAGTGAGAGTTGTTCGGTGAAGATTTGAGGATTCCGGTGAGGTTTTGGAGGAGACTTTAAGACTCCGGTTGCTATTTTGAGGATTGTAGTAAAGATTTGAAGCTTCCGGCTGTATGCTCAAGGTTTCCGGCCTATTTTTCTAGTTTCCGACATGACCCTTAGCTCAAGAACAGGTAAATCTTCCTTCTTAAAGCTCTTTTTCCTTGTTTTCCTCTTGTATTTCGATTCTTTTTCCCAGTTCGTTTTGTTTCTCAGCAATGTAGGCCTGATTAGGGTGTTTTTGGGGTTAAAGTTTGGGTCTTTTTGAGTGGGTGCTCTTGTTTTGTTTTGTCGTTTCTTCAAAGTGGTATGAAATAGAGATGTTTTTGCTACCAAATATAGGTTTTTGGATAGGCTTTACTTGGGTATATTAGCGTTAAGACCCTTTGCAACCTTTTTCCTTTTGCCATTGTGTTTCGATTCCTCCTGTAAGAACGGAGGGGAAGGTGTCGAGATGGGTGCGATCGCCCCTCTAGTTTAATCCTTATTATCCCAGGTGACTAAAAGCTCCGCCTTTCCCTTTTGTTTTTCAGGATGTCAGATGACGAGTACGCTTTGGGAGGTACCTCGGATGAAGATCAAGAGGTATACGAATATGCACAAGACGAGGGGGAGGATGACCCTTCTAGCCCTGACGTGCCTGCTGAGGATGACTTGCTCGATGAGTTGGACGAGAGGGAGGCCGCTCTCCAGCTTGATGATGACCCCTTCGATCTAAACAGTATTATTCCTGATCCGGCGCCGCGACGTAAGAAGAGTTGCAAAGATGCCGCTCGGAGTCAGGGCGAAGGAACCAGTACAAGTGCTGCTGGGGGCGATGAGGATGTTTTGGTCGAGGAACAGATCGCTGAAGCTAGTATAAGTGGCGCCGCTGGGGGTGATGAGGATATACCCTTGTCGGACGCCATTTTCCATGAATTGATGGGGTCCAGTGAGGATGAGAATCTGCCTTTAGCTTGCTAGCTCGCTTGGGAAGTCCCCAAGAAACCAAGAAGAAACGGGATCCTAAGCCTACAAATGTTGGCGAGGCGACGAAAAAAAAGACTCCTAAGCCCAACAATCCGGAGGCACTGAGGGAGTTCACTCTTTTGGCTGAGTATGAGAAAGCTCTAGAGGAAGAGTGGGATCGGATCCGAAACAGTGATGACCTCGCTAAACTTCTTAGGCGTTGATACAACATCGACACAAACATCTATAGATTCTCCGTGTTTGATTATTCAAAAGATGAGGACAAGCTCAAACCTGGTGATCGTGAGGATCATATTTGCTCTCATCATTCCGACGACTCTTTAGTCCTTCACTTTGACCACTTTTATGCGAGGTTTAGACCTCTTTTCAACCCATTTCTGGTGGAGATATTTCCATGTTTGTGGGCGTTACCAAGTGACTTCGTGGTAGGAGCCGCGGTCCAACTCATGGTCATCATCGTGCTGTGCTAGACGATGAAGAGGGAGCCCACCCTTTCCCTTTTGAATCAATTTCATCTTTTCTGTGGGACCTCCATTCCAGGGCAGGTATCTTTGAGGACCAAGACTCCTTGCCTATTCTTTCAGTTGCCTAACAAGATTCACCACTAAGTAGATCGCATGTTTAAAGTTGAATCGAAGGTTGGATGGCCCTTTCCTAACGCCGCCCCGCGCAGAGGGAAAACCTCGACTCTCTTGTTCTATGAACTTTTTGTTACTGAGCTCCGATTTGTCAAAGGGCTTATGACCCTTATAAATTCTGATGGGATCGAGACCTCGGCAAGGAATGTGTCTTGGGTTGGTCTTATTGACGTGGGGGAGCCACATGCGAGCAAAGCGGGGATTGTTGGCCGGCGAAAAGCACAAGCCTTAGTTGCCATAGAACCTGAAGAAAATGATTCGGATTGGATAGGAGATTGCCATCTGGGCAAGTGTTTTCCCTCTGAATAAACTGTATGCTTTGGCAATCCCAATAGAAGACCTCGCCGTAACTTTCTTTCCTTGCGTTTTCTTTCTTTATTTTTCATATTTTATTGTTTTGCTCTATTTTGACACTCTTTTTTGCAGTAGACATGGTCGATGCTAATGAATGTCGGGCTCAAAAGAAGAAGCTTTCCGAAGACGCCGCCAAGGCTAGGCAGGAGTTGTTGAAACAAACTCCGAGGAGGGTTCCACGTACTGTGGATGCCTCAATTATTGATGAGGCTTATGATCCTAACCAGTCGCAACAACCAGCGGCCACTATTGGTGCGAGCTCAAGTCAAGCCGGCGGGGCTCAAAAAAGATCTCATGCAGATATACCCGCAAAAGAATCTCAAGCTGCGAAACGATCCAGAGCCTCTGAGAAATCCAAAGCTGCTGGCGGAGCTGACAAGGGTTCTGGTCGTTCTGACAAGAGACCTGTTGAGAAGATTGTCGAGCGACCTGATGTGATAGTTGAAGAGGTCGCTGACGAGACTAGTACTTAACCCAAAGAACCACTGCCTCGCGGGTAGAAAAGGAAAGAGGCTCTCTGGTTGGACTCTGAGTTTACTCAAGGTCCTCTTGATATGGATAAGGCGAGCCATATCAGCGAGGCAATAGCTGATTTCATTCCCTTGAACGGTATTTCGTGGGATTCGCCACCCGGATTTCAGATGGAAATTGGCAGAGGAATTACTGCTCGCATTGTGGTTCACGATGATGCTCCTGCCAAGGATGACGTTCATGAGCTGAATGATCTCGCCGGTCAATTTGGTCTCGCGTCTTCCATGGTAAATTTCATTCCTGTTGTATTTTCCAACTCTCTATTTTTCTGTGAGCTTATCCCATTTTCTTTGTTTCAGCTTGGAAATCGCATCTATAAGGCTACTAAGGCCACTGATGACCAAAATAGTAACTGTTGGTCCCTTGGAAAGGCTAACACAAGTTTAGAGGGGGGGGGGGGTGAATAAACTTGTCACCAAAAACTAATCCTGAGCTGGAAAAGCCTCAGGAACTGAGTTTCTCGAAAACTCAAACTGATCTTTAGTTCAGTTTTGTTCATGTCCCTTAACTTGTGCGGAGTTCAGTTAGCTCAACTGAATATAAGTTAACGCTGACTTATATTTAGTCTTGTCAACTGGCAGCGGATAAAACTAGCCTTTAGTGCAATGGATGTGTGAATAGAAATCTAGACCTTCTATATATCAGTTCTGTGCTGACTTAGTATCAAGTGTTTGCTGAGTGATAATGCAATAAATAAAACAAACACAAATGCATAAAGTAAATCAACACAAGATTTGTTTATGGAAGTTCCGGGTGGTGTAATCCCGTACATCTCCCCTTCTCCTGTGGCGTAGGAGGTATCACTAGAATAATGAGATAACCGTTACAAAATCCTAACACTATGACAGTCCTTCACGACACCCTAGTTTCACTGTCTACACAAAATGAAGAAAGGTGA
The DNA here is from genome assembly GCA_026214975.1 of Gentiana macrophylla. Taxonomy (NCBI): domain Eukaryota; kingdom Viridiplantae; phylum Streptophyta; class Magnoliopsida; order Gentianales; family Gentianaceae; genus Gentiana; species Gentiana macrophylla. The sequence continues at coordinate 62,533,143 of CM047813.1, read as the reverse complement.
GATTGCTCCCTTCATCCTGCACACTGATCTCTCGGAGGTGGAATTGCTCCTTCTGACTCACCACTAATACCAACACACGAGTCCTCGATTTGCACCAATTATTGGCAACCAAGTTGCAACCGTATGAAGAAAGGTAGAATTGCTCTCTTCAAACTATGCACAGCCAACCCTTTTTCACAAAGGTTAGGTTTAGAATTAATCAAGGATTAATTCAGTGAGCTGTTTGATTCTTCTGGATCTGACTTTGTAGTTCCAAGAAGCCTTCTTTCCCTTAATGGGTTACTGGATCTTTCTTTGAAGTCTTCAAGGCAATTCCGTTGGCTTCCCCTTTTCTAGATATATCTGATATGATTTTGTGGATCTGGATTTGGATCTTTGAGTATATGCTTGTAAAGCTCTTTTTCTGATCCTCCTCTCACTCTTCTTTTAGTGATTCTCTTGTGTATTTATAGGGATGATGTAACGGTCACTAGCTCTTGTAGCCGTTACACTTGTCTTTTAGCCAACGTTCACATGTTCGATCTTTTGTCGTATAGTCAGTTTGAATTTAACAAGGCCTTAACTCAGTTTTCTAATCTTCTTCAAAACTGAGTACATTGTATATTTAATATCTGACTTCAATTGACTAAGTCAGAGTACACCAATCAATTTCTTCTTATCCAGGCAACTGATAATCTTTGTCCTTAAGATTATTCAGTTTTACATGATCTATAACTCAGTTTCAGGTCACCACAGACTTGCCTGAATCCTGACTCATAGTCACGACTTAATTAGCTTCCAACTGAGTTTGCCACCTCAGTTCTTGATTTTTCAGAATCGAGTGAGTGTGTCCTCAGTTCTTGATCTTCTAGATAAGCCAAGCCGAGTCTGTGTCCTCGGCGAACTTATCTTCTTGATTCTAGCATAAGCGAGTTTGAACCCTCAGTTCTTCATGTGCATATTCAGTTTTCTTGCTATAACTCAGCTGTTCGCCTAGTTCTACTCTATTACAATGCTTGTCTAAAACAACCTATACAAAGTTCAGACTCTAGATAGAACTTATACATTTATCTCTAGACCATTTCTTGCTTCTTCTTTTATTATGCACTATAACAGTTAGTTACGACTTCATCATCATAGGTTGTAAGTGATTTGTCTAATTTCGTGACGAATCATCATCAAAACATAAATAATATTTCCAACAATTTCCCCCTTTTTGATGATGTATCATAACCCTCCCTAAAAACAATAATAAAAGAATAGTGCAAGAAATCATAACAAAACAAATTAAGATAGCAAACTAGAACAACCAAGTTTATTACAAGATTCAAAAAGAAACAACCGAGTTAAGAACTGAATAAATTACATATTTTCTTTTTCCAATGCCAACAATTTTTCACCAACAAAGATACTCCTTTTTATCTTTAGAGATCTTCTTGCTTTTCCTTCTTCTTCAGTTTCACCATCTCTAGGATTGATCTCTAAATATTCATTTAGCAAATGATTTGCTTCTTCATTGTTGCTAGCTTTAGACTTTGCCAAGATCTCTTTGATTTCTTCACTCATTACCTTCTCTTCTTCCTCTGAGATAAGACTAGATTTCTTTTCAGCTTTCCCCTTAGTTCGTGTCCAACTATCTTTTGCTGCTCTTAGATTTTTCTTCAATCTGATACAGATTGCAAGTTTCTTTCTGATACTCAGCACAACTTTGACTGCGGTTTCTTCATCTTCCTCAGTCCTTGTTTCTTTGAAGATCTCTTCTTTGACCAATTCTTTGATCAGAATGTCAATCGCTCCTTCATTCTTTTGAATAGACAGAAGATCAATAGTCTGTAGATCAGTGTCTATTTGTTCATCTTGTTCTTTGATCAACCGTTTGGCATAGATTTCTTCAGCTGTTTCAGCTTTAGCATCGCTTTCAGCTTTAGCATCGCTTCCACTAGTACCAGCTTCATCCTTAACTTCATCACCAACATTATCATTATCTTCCCCCTTGTTTGAAGATAAGCGATAGCAATCTTCAAATAATCTACGAAGGGTGATGAGGTTAGAGTATTCAAATAGACCTGAGAAATGTGATCTTCCAATGAAATCATGTAGGTTGAAAAGCTTCTGCTGTAGGGTGTGCATTACGCCCTCAATGATTTCTTCCACATTTTTCCTTCTTTCAGCTTCAGTTTCTTGATGCTGAGATTCTTCAGTTGCCAATTTGCTTGTAGATGCCTCAGGGGTCTGAGATGAGGTGCTGGCCTCAGGATAATAAAAATGAACATCAGGAACTGTCAGTTCCTTTTCATACTCAGCCTGGAAGAATTCTGCATCTTCCACGGCTTCTCTTTTCTCTTCAGTGTATTCCCATACATGGTAGTGGGAAATTCACTTCCTTCAGATTCTTCATTAGTTTCAGTTTCTTCAGATTCTTCAATCTCTCTTTCAGTTTCTTCAACCTTGGTTCCTTCGTTTTCTTTATTTCCTTCTGATTCTTCAACATCATCAGTTTCAACATCACTTTCATCAATATTAATTGCCACTTCAGGTTCGGTTTTCTTCGCCTGAATTTTGTTCCACAACCTTTTCTGTCTTCTTACAGTTCTATCATCCAGTTTTATGATCTCGCTTGAACTGGAGTCAGAAATTTCACATTCTTCCTCAATGATTTTCCTTTTCCCAGCTTTGGTGGACACAAGTTCTTGTTTGACTTCGGTTGGAGTTGATTTGGAGATAGAGTAGTGATCTAGTATTCTTTGGACTAGATAGGTGTAGCCCTTTTTCAGTAGAAACTTCTCTCCAGTGTCCTTTCTTTCATTGATTCTTTCTTTCTCTTCTGAAATTTGCTTTATCAACTGATTGAGAATAAATTTATTCCAATCCAATTTCTCTCCAAACCAAATAGCATAAATCATCTTCATTTTATCAGTTGAAAGAGTATAGAAATTTCGAACGTGACCAATGACGTTTTTGGTAAGGAGTTTAAGGCTGCAAATTCTTTCTTTTGTTGATAGATGGATCCAATGAAGTTCTTCTCCTTCTTGTTGATTGCAGTGATACTCCAAAGTTTTCTCTTTTCTTCATTTCCGAATGTGAAAGATGAAGATCCTCTCATTATGTCTAAGCCGAAAACAAGTGATAGCAAGTGTTCATCAATAGTAAAGCTTTTCTCTTGAACAGTCGTTTTGAATATTTTTCCATTGTTGATGATTTTGGCATTCCTGTAGAAATCTCTGATGCCATCTGGACACAAAGTAGTGACCTTTGTATCAATCAAATTCTCCAATCCTCGAATATTTTTGATCTTCTTTGCAATTTGGATTGAAAGAGTGGAGTTTGAGAATCTTTGACAGAAGTTATCCAGGTTGGTGGTGATTCCATCGTCAATGTTGTATTGCTCCATTGGTTTTTGAGTTTGGGATCCTTGAATGCTTGATTTTGGGTGAGCAAGATTTCGTCAAGATTTTGTCTTGCAATCGATTTCAAATAAGAGTCGTGTCACAATCAATGGGATTATGTGGGGATGTACATCTACTTTTTCTCTCAGATTGACACGTGGCTTCGAGTGATTTGCTATGTCAGTCCAAACGTCAGATGGTAGCTGGAAAGTTTTTACTTCTTTTGACCAATTTGTCCTTCATCAGCCTTTGCCATCTCATTTTTGTATATAAGTCAGTTTTCTGAGGATTTTGCAATGTGAACTGACTTTTCCTGCAAAATAATTTATATTTTCTTCGGTACCCATACCTTTTTGGGTCCGGTTGAGTTAGTTACTGAAATATTACTTTCAGTTTCTTTGTTGAGAGAATTAAACCTTCTCAAATCTTTTCTGGATAAACCATTACGCTCAATCTTAGTTGATTTCACAAGGATTCTTTTAGATTTAACATTTTTAGTTTCCTTGTGTAATCCACTAGATCTTCCAGTATCTTGATTTCTAAAGTTTATACTTTTTGAAGTCTCAAGACTGGGTAGGGGTGGGGGATTATCATTGCTTTTGTCAGATTTATTAGACATTAATCTTTCAGCTAGATTTGACACCTCAGTTTCAAGAAACTCATTCCAATCTTTTGCTTCATCAAGTTCTCTGTCTTTTAATTTTAGTTCCAACGTAAGTTTCTCAGTTAACTTGACAAGATCAAAGTTTCTCAGACTGAGTTCAGCAAATGATAACTGATTTGAAGAATGTACCTTTCCTTGATGATTCGATGCAGTTTTAGGATTCGAATGTACACTCTTTTGTTGCTGTGATGGATCTTCTATATCAACAACCATTTGCAACAATTCCTTTCCTTATTCTTTTGAGAGGTCTCTTAGTGATGGAACTCCTCTGGATTCGTTAATATGAACATTGAAGTTTGTATCCACATCATCACTGAGTTGAGGTTCTGAATTTGTATGTAAATTTGACGCACTGAACCATTCGATCATTTGATCCTGAAAATCAGATATATTTTGCAAGCAATTAGTCATGGGGTGAATAAGCCAACTTCTAGCTCTAGATGTAGACATTGAAACTAGGTGAACTGATACAGTGAGGGGTCTTCAACAACTGGTTTAAAAAGGTATCCTTGGATCTCTTTCAAATGAAAGAACCGCTCCGATACCAATTGTTGGTCCCTTGGAAAGGCTAACACAAGTTTAGGGGGGGTGAATAAACTTGTCACCAAAAACTAATCCTGAGCTGGAAAAGCCTCAGGAACTGAGTTTCTCGAAAACTCAAACTTATCTTTAGTTCAGTTTTGTTCCTGTCCCTTAACTTGTGCGGAGTTCAGTTAGCTCAACTGAATATAAGTTAATGCTGACTTATATTTAGTCTTGTCAACTGGCAGTGGATAAAACTAGCCTTTAGTGCAATAGATGTGTGAATAGAAATCTAGACCTTCTATGTATCAGTTCTGTGCTGACTTAGTATCAAGTGTTTGCTGAGTGATAATGCAATAAATAAAACAAACACAAATGCATAAAGCAAATCAACACAAGATTTGTTTATGGAAGTTCCGGGTGGTGTAATCCCGTACGTCTCCCCTTCTCCTGTGGCGTAGGAGGTATCACTAGAATAATGAGATAACCGTTACAAAATCCTAGCACTCTGATCCTTCACGACACCCTAGTTTCACTTTGTCTACACAAAATGAAGAAAGGTGAGATTGCTCCTTCATCCCGCACTAATCGATCTCTCGGAGGTGGAATTGCTCCTTCACCACTCACCACTAATACCAACACACAGTCCCTCAGATCGCACTGTAATTGTGGCAATCAAGTTGCAACCGTATGAAGAAAGGTAGAATTGCTCTCTTCAAACTATGCACACCAACCCTTTTCACAAAGGTTAGGTTTAGAATTAATCAAGGATTAATTCGGTGAGTGAGTATCGATTCTTACGGATCTCGACTTTGTAGTTCCAAGAAGCCTTCTTTCCCCCTTAATGGGTTACTGGATCTTTCTTTGAAGTCTTCAAGGCAATTCCGTTGGCTTCCCCTTTTCTAGATATATCTGATCTGATTTTGTGGATCTGGATTTGGATCTTTGAGTATATGCTTGTAAAGCTCTTTTTCTGATCCTCCCCTCACTCTTCTTTTAGTGATTCTCTTGTGTATTTATAGGGATGATGTAACGGTCACTAGCTCTTGTAGCCGTTACACTTGTCTTTTAGCCAACGTTCACATGTTCAATCTTTTGTCGTATAGTCAGTTTGAATTTAACAAGGCCTTATCTCAGTTTTCTACTCTTCTTCAAAACTGAGTACCTTGTATATTTAATATCTGACTTCAATTGAATAAGTCAGAGTACACCAATCAATTTCTTCTTATCCAGGAAAATGATAATCTTTGTCCTTAATTTTATTCAGTTTTACATGATCTATAACTCAGTTTCAGGTCACCACAGACTTGCCTGAATCCTGACTTATAGTCACGACTTAATTAGCTTCCAACTGAGTTTGCCACCTCAGTTCTTGATTTCTATAATCGAGTCTGTGTCCCTCGGTTCTTCATCTTCTAGATAAGCCAACTGAGTCTGTGTCCCTCAGTTCTTCAGTCTTCTAGATAAGCCAACTGAGTCTATGTCCCTCAGCAAACTTATCTTCTTCTGTTCTAGCATAACTGAGTTTGAACCCTCAGTTCTTCATGTGCATATTCAGTTTTCTTGCTATAACTCAGCTGTTCGCCTAGTTCCTACTCTATTACAATGCTTGTCTGAAACAACCTATACAAATTTCAGACTCTAGATAGAACTTATACATTTATCTCTAGACCATTTCTTGCTTCTTATTTTATTATGCACTATAACAGTTAGTTACGACTTCATCATCATGGGTTGTAAGTGATTTGTCTAATTTCGTGACGAATCATCATCAAAACATCAATAATATTTCCAACAATTTCCTCCTTTTTGATGATGTATCATAACCCTCCCTAAAAGCAATAATAAAAGAACAGTGCAAGAAATCATAACAAAACAAATTAAGATAGCAAACTAGAACAGCCAAGTTTATTACAAGATTCAAAAAGAAACAACTGAGTTAAGAACTGAATAAATTACATCTTTTCTTTTTCCAAAGCCAACAATTTTTCACCAACAAAGATACTCCTTTTTCACCAACAAAGATACCTCGATCGCCCACATCGGTATGCATCGAGTCGATACCAAGACTTCCTGTCCAGACACCAGGGCTCACCGCCCAACAGGTTACTTGGGCAAGGGGGCAAGACCCATTTAAGGGTATTTATGTCAATAGACCAAACCGCCCCAAGTTTAGGGCCGAAGAAGGACATATGCCTATAAATACATCATTCCAGGAACTACGTAAGGCTTGATTCCTGGACATTCACACATGATACATAGGCAATCCAAGATACATTCTTGGACTCAGCCATAAAACACAAAAGCACCATCTTTTACATAGTTACAGCCGTTCGATCCCTTTACAACTCATCCTTAGATTACACGTGGCCCTGATTTATCGGTGGTACATTATTTAGCATCGTCATTTGGCGCTAGAAGGAGGGCCTTCTACCGGTGAGTTGGTAAAGATATCGCAATGGCTCCAACAGCAAGAAAGAAACCAACGAGCAGTAAGAATCCGCAGATCGAAGAGCATACGGATATTGACCCCGTAGGAGTTCAAGTTCAGGAAGTCCCCACTGGATCTGTACCCGTAGTTGCAGAGCAATCAAGACCTCCGCTTCCCCCGCAGTTACAGGACATGGCAGACCACTTGGCGTCTTTAGATGAAGACGCCCTGAAAAGAGTGGTGGCGTCAGCATTCATAGGTAAGGGAATTTGTAATACCCCAAAGGAACGCCTGTTAGACCCACCAGGTCGAAAGGAGCGTGAGAATGCTAGAGGAAAGTGGCCAGTTGATCCTCGAGGAGAGCATGAGGATGAAGTGGAAATCAGCATAACCAGGAAGCGTCCTGAACATTAAAAGCAGCAACAGTAGGTCGAAGAGAGCATTCGAAACGAGTTTAACCGTATCGTGGGGAAAGAGCAGATAATAGAATGGCTCGAGTCGCCTTTTAGCCCAGAAATCGAGATATATATGATGCCAGAGTCGTTTAAGACACCAAAGATGGAACCCTACGACGGTACCACAGACCCGGAGGATCTTTTGTACCGATACATATCATTGATGAGGTTGAGAAACACAAACGATGCCATGAAGTGTTGTGCCTTCGACACGTTGCTCACGGGGCGAGCTCGAGAGTGTTTCCACAAACTACGCCCCGGGTCGATCTCAAGTTTTTTACAGTTAGGCCAGAAATTTCGAGACGCCTTCATTGGAAACAAGAAGTTCCATCTCAGTGCTACCCACCTCATGAATATCAAGCAAGAGAAAGGGGAGTCAACCATTGATTTTATGAGGCGTTTCAACCTCGAGGCCATGAAAGTGCATAACGCCAGCGATGCGCTGCAGGTTAATGCCTTTGTCAGAGGTCTGCACAATATGAAGCTGTACGACAAGCTCTCCAAGAAGATGCCAAATGATATGGACGAATGTGTAAACATAGTTCACAAATTCGGCCAAGGTGAAAAGGCAATGCGTCTGCACACCATTTCAATTCACCTTAATTCAAGGAATGACACCCGAGGCCAGTCCAAGGGACAATCAAAGGGTCAAAATGATGAAGGGAAATCTAATGTGTTTGATCGATTAACAGCCCCAATCACAAATCGACTCGGAAAGAAAGGGAATCTGAAAGAGCGAGATTTTATCCCTCTGAACCAATCACGTGGAGAAGTGCTGGCTATTATGATTAAGAAGAATATCGCTCGAACGCCTAAGCCAATGTCCAAAGACCCGAGAAGAGAAAAAATACCCACAAGTATTGTGATAACCACAGAGATGTGGGGCATGACAAAGATGAATGTTTTGATTTGAAGAGAGATATCGATGCCTGTATTCAAGAGGGTCGATTGGATGAAGTGATTGACAGATCAGAGAAGGACGAGCCCAAAGGTCGTCGTGATTATAAAAGAAAGAGTTATAACGGGAAGAAAGACCGATCGCCGTGTCGAGACAATCTTAGGCGACGGGATAGATCATCTGAGCCGACCTACAGGGACAACCAACGGGATGATCGTCGGGAAGATTTGAATCGAGACCCTCATGAGGATAACCGCGTCGGATACGACGTCAACACAATTGTGGCAGAGCATGGGTCTGATCGACCTAGATCCAGTCGACAGTCTTCGGACAGATCGAGGGAGTCGAAGAAATTGAGGTTCAGAACGAAAGTGGGTTATGGACCCAAAGATGATATCCTGAGTTCGCACAGCCATAGTGAAGGGTTGGTGATAGAAGCGGTAATAAGTCGAGGTCGGGTAAAGAGAGTCTGCGTCGATAGTGGAAGCGCCGTCAACATCCTCTATTACTCAGCCTTTAAAGCCATGAGGTTGAAGGATGAAGACATTGTGCCATTATCTACCCCTCTATTTGAATTCACAGGACAAGCCATTCACCCTGTCGGGTCGATCAATTTATTGACAACAGTTGGAGACGGAGAAAAAGGCCGGACAATGGAGATGACCTATGTCGTAGTTAAGGCCCCATCGGGATATAACGCGATATTAGGCCGCCCAGCTTTATACGATCTCAGAGCCATCATCTCGACATTCCACAACAGCATGAAATTCCCCACCTGGTATGGAACCCATGAGGTAAAAGGAGACATCAAGGTGGCCAGGAATTGTAGCTTGGTCACATCAAAGGGAAAGGAGTTGGACAAGTGCTGGTTGAGGAATTAATACCGGAAGAAGAGGAGGATCGAAGCTGGGTCTCTGTCGATCCGACAGAAGAGATCCGTGTCTGGAAAGAAGAGGATGGCCAAGGGGTTCAGATCGGGAAGTGGTTGTCACACCCCGACATGAAAGCCTTCGTCGACCTCCTGGTCGAATATCGAGATGTGTTCACGTGGAAAGCAGACGACATGCCAGGCCTATCGGCAGATATTGCAATGCATCAACTCAATGTCGACCCAAAAAAGAAGCCGATACGGCAAAAGAAGAGGAACCTCGCTCCTGAGAGGAAGGAAGCGGTAAGGAAAGAAGTTGACAAGTTGTTGATCGCTGGGATCGTCAAAGAAGTGTTCTATCCAGATTGGTTAGCCAATCCTGTGTTAGTTAAAAAGCCAGACGGATGCTGGCGAATGTGCATAGATTTCACAGATCTCAACAAAGCATGCCCTAAGGATTCGTATCCGCTCCCGAAGATTGATCAGTTAGTCGACTCGACTCTGGGCTTCGAGGTGTTTGGTTTTCTCGATGCGTATAGGGATACTACCAGATCTTCATGGACCCCCGAGACTCAGAGAAAACCGCATTCATAACAGAGTTTGGTACGTTTTTTTTGTGACAATGCCGTTTGGCTTGAAAAACGCAGGGGCCACCTATCAGCGGACAGTCAACAAAATTTTCAAGGGACTGATAGGTCGGAACATGGAGGTTTATGTGGACGATTTGTTGATCAAGAGCAAGTCAATGGGACAATTTCTTGATGATGTCAGAGAGGTTTTCGAGGTGCTGCGGGCTGCGAACATGAAGCTCAACCCGAAGAAGTGTACTTTTGGGGTTCGATCTGGAAAATTCTTAGGCTATATGATATCAAGAGATGGGATTCGAGCTAATCCAGATAAGATCGAGGCTCTGAAAAACATGCCCGCACCTCGTAACGTAAAGGAAGTACAACGATTGACAGGTCGGATGGCTGCCCTCAATCGTTTCTTGTCGATATCAGCGTAGAGGGCCCTGCCTTTCTTCAGGATAGTGAAGAAGGCGAGTCCGTTCCAGTGGGATGAGAAATGTCAGAGAGCGTTCGATGACCTGAAAGAGTATTTATCTGATTTGCCGACACTGTCCTCACCTCGGGAAGGAGAGAAACTCTTAGTTTATCTAGCAATCTGCGAGGAGGTGGTGAGCGCAGTGTTGGTTCGAGAGGGAGACCAGAGGCAGATTCCGATTTATTTTGTAAGTAAGGCATTGCATGGAGCCGAGATCAGATATACACCTGCTGAAAAATTGGCATTGGGTCTGGTTCATGCATCAAGGAAATTGAAGCCGTATTTTCAAGCACACCCCATTGCCGTGGTCACCGACCAGCCCTTGAAGCAAATTTTGACAAAACCCGAGACATCGGGTCGGTTAGCAAAATGGGTTGTCGAGCTAGCTGAGTATGATATCAAGTTTCTACCACGTACCGCCATCATGGTCGTCGCTCGCGCACTTCCTAGCCCGAAGGGTTATCGATTCAAGCTGGAACAAGATAAGCGGTCATCGGAAGAACAATGGACCATCCACGTCGATGGTGCCTCGAGTAAAGAAGGCTGGAGTGGTTTTATCGTTGGTTAGCCCTAAAGGGGAAGAGTTCCCATATGCACTCCGATTCGAGTTCAAGGCCACGAACAACGAAGCCGAGTATGAGGCCATGATCACGGGTTTGAAGCTAGCATCGAGGTTGGGGGTCGAGAATCTCTTGGTATATAACGACTCTCAGCTTGTGGTGAATCATATACGAGGTGAGTATGAAGCTAAAGAAGAATCCATGAAGTGTTATCTGAAAGTTGTTCAGGGGTTGATATCGAAATTCAAGACAGTTCGCATCGAGCAGGTGCCTCGAAGTGAGAACAAGAGGGCCGACGCGTTGTCTAAACTCGCATCGAATTTCAAATCGATAAAGAAGGTTCTGGTGGAAATGTTGGCAGAGCGGAGTTACAATAAAGTCGATGTGCAACCAGTGGTTTAGGGATCGACGTGGATGGACCCGATAGCTCTGTACTTGAAAGATGGAATTCTCCCGACTGACAAGTCTCAGGCCAGAAAGATCCGACTACAAGCCTCCAGGTATGCCCTATTTGACTATGTCCTTTATCGAAAATCGTTTGTAACACCTTGGATGCGATGTGCATCGGAAGATGAGGGGGCTTATCTTCTTGAAGAGATACATCGAGGGGTTTGTGGTAATCATTGCGGAGCTCGAATGTTGGCGAGAAAATGTAAACTAGCAGGCTATTTTTGGCCTTCCATGCAAAAGGACGCCAATCGATTGGTGATGAGATGCATGGCTTGTCAGGTTCATGATGTGGTAACACACCAACAGGCACGGGAGATGAATGCCATCGAATCGGTGTGGCTATTTGACGAGTGGGGGGTCGATATAGTCGGGCCTCTACCTCGAGCTCCGGGTAATTTCAAGTATGTTGTGGTCGTGGTTGATTATTTTACAAAGTGGGTTGAAGTCAAGGCTCTTACGGACATCAGAGCTCAGACCGTCAAGAAATTTCTATGGGAAAATATTCTGTGCAGGTTTGGTATCCCGAAGTATCTAATATCGGATAATGGTACTCAATTTCTGGATGACCGAGTGCAGGATTGGCTCAAAGAGTTCAAGATCGAGCATAGAACGACGTCAGTGGCCCGACCTCAGTCCAATGGACAGGTCGAACAAACAAACAGGAAAATTAAATTTCTCTTGAAGAAGCGGTTGGAAGATGAAGGTCGAGATTGGGCAGCTCAGTTACCCAGCATTCTGTGGTCGTATCGAACAGCACCCAATTCGGCCACCCAAGAGACCCCTTTCTCCATGGCCTATGGATGCGAGGCAGTGATACCTGCATAGATCGGACTAGCCTCGCCTCGAGTTTTGGCATACAACGTTGAGACAAATGCTGCAGACCTGCTTCAAGAGAAAGATAATATCGAGGAGAAGAGAGAAGTTGCGGCGTTGTTAAGGGTGTTTTTATATGTTTTATAAGGCTATATTTTATGATAATTTCCCCCGTATTTGTATTATTTGCATAAAGAAATAAGTGTTTAGACGAAATATTGAGCATGTGGTGTTTTAGTAAGTTAATCACAAAATTAGTCAATTTATGCGTTTTATTGATGAATTTATATTTAATTGGACATTATTACATTTTGGGATATTTTTATGTGTTATAGATGCACAAATTCGAGCTCAAGAGGTAATTCAAAGATGATCAAGTCGGATTTAATTAAAGAGGAAGAGATAATGGTGATTGGATTTGACTGGAAAGAGATAGATATGAGAAAATCAAGTTTTCGCGTCTTTGAACTGGCGTCCAGATTATTGAACGGCCGTTCAAGCTGGGTGGCGTCGAAGATAGTGGACGGCGTCCAGGATGATATTTTGATCAAAGCAAGTTTGGGCATTTGTAGTGACGCTGGCTGAGCGTGCGTCCAATCGGCTCGGCCCGACTCAAATAAGTTTTGCAATACGGGTGGCGTCCATGACCTTGGGCGGGCGTCGGTGCCGACTTAACCCTAGCCGACCTAAAATCCTATAAATAGCGGCGTGTATTAAACCCCTGGGGACATCTCATACACATTATTCCTCATAACAAACCCCTAGCGCCGCATCATTCAAGAAGGAGAGTCAAAGATGAATCCTTCCATCCCAATGATTATGTCTAACAACATGATTGTTGGCTAAGCGCATAGCATGATGGAACAACCGGAGGATATCACGTCAACGTCATCACAACCATGATTCGTTAGTTTATCTTTAGTTATGATTTTGAATACTATGTTTTATTTATCGTTTGAATCCTGATTTATTGGTTAAGAGTTTCATTAGATAGGAATGTCAATGAACCTCTATGTTGTTTGAATTTTTATGGAAATATAATTCAACAATAGTTTTCTATTTCAATCGATACAATTGATGATGTTTTGAGGAATCATATATCGTTAGTTGGGTATTGCAATTTGGGAACGAATTGTTGATCTTGTGATGAACGTTATTTGTTTTTCTTGGAAAAGTAAACAAACCTTAGAAATTGATCTAAAGGAATTTAGTCGGTTTCGTGATTGATCATACCAATAAAACTGTATTCGAATCATAAACTGGTTGTCTGATTGTTGAGTGATAGATTCTAGGTGTTCTACTGTTTCCCTTTTATAATTCGAAAACAAAGTCGTTTATTTCAACGCTAGTCTTAAGTTTAGTTAATTAAAACCTCAATTTCTTTTGTTTTGTTTTCTGCATATTTCTAGTTAAATCGTATCTGGGCTAAATGCATGCGAGAGGGCGCTTTCGTCCACTCTTGAATATCTCTTGTTTCTTTGTTTGTTTTAATTCTTTGTTTTATTTTCTTTTCCTTAGATTTTTAGTTTATTTCTTAGGTTCGGTTTATAGTTAGATTAACCTTAGTTTTAGGTAATAGTTAGTGACATAACCAACTTAGGAGTTATATCTTGTCGATAACTTTACGATTCCCTTAGGACGACTCGGCAACACCTTATACTACGTACCTTATACTTGGGGTGTTCCGATAATATAAATTTAAAACACGTTTTTAACGAACAAGTTTTTGGCGCCGTTGCGGGGAATCGTAACGGTTGTCGATTCTTCATAGGTATAGTTTCTCTAGTTAGCAACTTTCTTAGGTTTTAGATTAGTTTTGTTTTCCTTAGTCTCGGTTTGTTTATCTTGTTTCTGTTGTTTTTACGCTCGATCCTCGTTTTGGCTTTTGAGCGAGCGTCCAATCATCTGAGCGCCCGTTCATTACGAGAAAAATTCCCTTTTATCTGTTTTAGCCCGATCGAGCAGCGTCTGGCCTCTCCAACGCGCCGTTCGTTTAGTAAATCGCCTCTGGCGCTTTAGTACACCAGGCGGCGTCTATTTAACCAGGCGCCCGTCCGGAACCCTCCTCAGCAGGCGCTCGTTCACGATCTGAGCGCCCGTCCGTGCATCTTTCTGATCTTTTCTTTTCTTCTCTCGGCTTGTATTCCAAGGTTAACTCTTACATCAGCGACTTTTAGTCGGTGTTGACCTCTCAATTGCCCTCCTGGTTTATGCAAACCGAAGCAAGAAAGGACCTCTCTCTCTTTGATCAGAACACTGGCGATCCATCACAGAAGAAGACTTTTTCCCGATCCGGACATCATGGTGACCAAGTTCAAAATCGAATCTAGTTCCTCCTAATCCAGCCCTCCCAAATCAAAATCCGGACCCTCAAGCTCAAATTTGAATCGGCTCCTTCAACAAATACGGTTGTTACAACAACAATGAGAATCGACAAAGTGGGCTACAAAACCAATTGCAACAACTCCATCAAGCCCAAACAAGCCCGGCTAAATCAAGACCCCTATGCCCCTTATCTTAACCAAGACTTCTGGAGGGGCATAGACCTATTCGACCTCCGGATATGGGCCAAGTGCATTTCGATCGAAAAATGGAGTGGTTGGGTGGTCCAAAATAGCTCCTTTCATGGCCTTTGCTCAAGAAGATCCTCACGACTTCTTATCCACTTTTGTTCAAATTTGCGAAGCGAGCCACTATCCGGTGTTGATTCCGAGATTGTTAAGCTGAAACTTTTCCCGTTTGCTTTAAAAGGTGAAGCAAACAGATGGTTCAAATCTTTAGCCCATCATTCTCTTCGTTCCTGGAATGATGTGAAAAGAGCCTTCGCTCTGAAGTGGGTCTCACCTGGCTGAATCATGGATATGAAAAGGGAGATAGCCACATTTGAACAACTGAACGGAGAAAGTGTTGGAAAAGCATGGGAGAGACTGAATCTCTTGATGAGGAAGTGCCCCAACCATGGATACGATCGCCATGAGCTTCTAGAATTATTCTATCGGGGTGTTACTCAACCCAATAGAGACTATCTAGATTCCACAGCTCATGGATCTTTTTTAGGCGGAGGAGATGATCTTTGCCTATAGGGTAGTGAAACAATTGCCAAGAACAACATGTGGTCAACCTCAGGAAGACCCATGTTGAGGATGATAAAGTAAATCTTTGCAAGCGATCTGTGACACGGATGTTGGTTGCTCAAGTGGAGATGATAAACCAACAAATGGCAAATTTACAAATGCAACATGAGAAGGATCAACGGATATGAGTCTTCGGGAGCGCAGCGAGCAATGAAGCGGAGATGAAGTAAATGCGATAGGCAACGAGAATCAAACTTTTCGTAATTTCAATCAAAATTACGGTCAATCAAGCTATAATCCAAACCGTAACTTTTAAAATCCAGCGAAAGCTTATTATTATCGCCACTGGCGCATCCAATTCCAACGATCCGTCAACTCCAACAATCAAAGGCCCCAAGGCAAGCGGGCTCAAGCGCAAAATCCACGCCCACCTCTATCTCTCAAAAGAAATTCGATGAGCTAGTAGATATGGTGCAAGCACTAGCCACCGGTCAAAAAGCGATAGAGAGGCAGTTGGCGGATGGTGATCAACAAGCAAGCGAGGCCCCAAGGAAGGCGCCGAGTTACCTGAGATAAAAATCCTAAAGCGAAGTAAGTGCACTGTAATGCCATCACACCGCATTGGAATTATGGACAAGAGGAGGAGTTGAATGCGATTACACTTAGAAGCGGAAAGAGAGTTGGACCGAGAAGGCTGTCGGCGGGGAAGCGAGTAGCCCTCACGGCGCCATGAGTTCGAGGGGGATAAGCGGCAGACAAATACCGAAGAAAGCGGCGGTGGCGAGAGTGAATGATAATGATTCCTCGGGGAAAGTGATGAGGATGTTGAAAAGAGTAGTCGGATGGCGAACCCACGACTAAAAAAAAATTTGAAAAGTTTGTCGGATGGAAGGATAAGGAGGATGAAGCCATTAAAAATCAAATTCCAATCAATCATCCGAAAACCCTTCCTTATCCGGCCAAAGAAAAATGAGAATACTTTGAACTCGATAAAACTTACGATGGAGTGAGGAAGGCGCCAGAGAAACCATGGTGACTATGCCTCTTGCCGAAGTGTTAAGCGAGATGCCTAAATGCTCCAAGTTTCTTAAGGGCGCTGTGGAAGTAAGAAGAAATTTGAAAGGAATGGCGGATGAAGTGCTAAGCGAAGAATGCTCGGCAATTTCTCGAGCATTGCAATAAAGCGTAGTGACCCGGACGACCTTCAATCTCTTGCATGATCGAAGGCGCGACGTTCCACAATGTCTTATGCGACTACGGTGCCTCTGTTAATGTGATGACTTTGAACATACGCAAAAGTCTCGGGTTGGACAAAAGGCTAAAGGGCGCCCGTCTCTCTTGATTGGTGGACAAATCTAGCCGTTTAGCAGCCGGTTGCGTGAACAATGTCCTTACCCATGTTAAACAATTGGTGTTTCCATCCGGTAGGTTATGTTGGACTACCAATCGACAAGGAAATGCCCACGATCCTAGGCGGCCTTTCTTGGACACCTCTGCTGCCACCATTGACTTCCACTTGGCCAAATTACCTTGAGAATAGGAGACACTTCCATTTCCATCAAGCAAGGTAAAGTTACGAAGAATCCCCAATTGAGGGAATTTCATTCATTGAAGCAATTTATGGGGATGAATCGACCACGATGAAGAGCTCGAGAGGCAGGAGCCCTGGATGTCATAAATCACGAAGAAGAAGAAAACAAGCTGTTCAAGAGCCATAGTCACTTTGTAGAAATTTGTCTCAACAACTTGCGCATCTTGAGCCTATAAGTGAGCAGAAAATTTGGGGACGATCGGGGATGAGCGGTGGTGATCGAAGGAGCTCAATCAGCGGACTTTAACCTTGCCGAAGAGGAAATTTTGATGGGAAAGCTGGGATGAAATCGAATTACGGAGAGAAGCTACCCATTGGGAGTTGGATGATTGGGAGCGACTTGCCGATGAACTTGAAGAAGAAGAGCTTAAGAAGGTGATTGCACATCGCAAAGAAGAAAGCGGAAGTGGGCGGGGAGATTCCTTTTGATGGCGTTATTCAATACCTTTGCAGGATAACACCCAGGAAGATGAAGTGTTCTTGATCAACGGTCCTCACTCAAAAGAAAGAGGAGGTCCGTTAAAATCAAGTATCGACCAACCACTGTGACTTAGAGTTGAAGCCACTTCGCGACATCTAAAATACATCTTTCTTAAAGGCGGCGATAAGTTGCCTCTAATCATCTCATCTAAACTCGAGCCTGGCGGAGGCGGAATTAATCGAGTGCTTGAAAAGCATATCCTCGCGTTCGGATGGCGGTGGGCGATATCGGAGGAATCGGCCGGATGTATGCATGCATAAGATCGAGCGGAGGAAGGAAGCGAAAAGGTCGACAACCGCAAGAAAATTTGAATCCGCATATGCGGGAGGTTGTTAAAGGAGATCATCAAATGGCTTGATATGGGAATTATTTATGCCATCGCCGGCGGTGAGTGGGTTAGCCCTACTCAAGTTGTGCCAAAGAAGGGGTATTACCGTGAAAAAAATGAAAAAGGGAGGAAATTGCTTTACGCCTTGTGGTGGTTATAAGTGCATTGATTATCGCAGATTGAGCGAAGTCACCGCAAAAGATCATTTCCTTACCCTTCATTGACCAGCTAATTGAAAGGCGAGTGGTCACAAATATTATTGTTTTCGATGGATATTACAGGTACTTCCGGATAGCCATCGATCCTAATGACCAGGAAAAGACCACGTTTACGTGTCCATACAGTACTTTTGATTTTCGCGAGAATGCCATTCGGCCTATGCAATGCACCCGCGACTTTTCAGCGGTGCATGTTAGCCATTTTTGACGGACTTGTAGAGCAATGCATGGAGGTCTTTATGGATGACTTCTCAATCTATGGCGACAGCTTTGATGAGATCTTAAGGAATCTAGATATGGTACTCCAGCGATGTGTTGAGAAAAATTTGGTGCTTAACTGGGAGAAATGCCATTTCTAGTTGTTGTGAAGGATTGTTTTGGGACACAAGTTGTCAGTGAAGGTATTCAGGTAGATAGGGCTAAAGTAGAGGCCATTGAGAAAATGTCATATCCAAAGACAGTTAAGGAGGTACGAGGATTCCTGGGACATGTAGGCTTCTATCGGCGTTTTATTAAAGATTTTTCGACTATAGCAAAGCCGCTATCCAACCTGCTGAAAGAGGAAGTAGAGTTCGTGTTTGATGATGCGTGTAAGGAAGCTTTCAAATGCTTAAAGGATAAGTTAACCAGTGCCCCCATTTTGATCGCGCCCGACTGGACTAAACCTTTCGAACTCATGTGCGATGCCTCTAACTACGCTATATAGGCGCGGTTCTAGGGCAAAGAATTGACAAAAGTTCGAGACCAATCTACTATGCGAGCCGAACTTTGAACCCGGCTCGGTGTAACTACTACTACTGAGAGAAAGAATTCTAGCGATCGTTTTGCTATGGATAAGTTTTGAAGTTACCTTCTTGGGTCTCGAGTTGTGGTTTGGACAGATCATGCGGCATTACGCTACCTCATGGAAAAAGCAGGCGCCAAACCAAGGTTCTTGAGATGGATTACGATACTACTGAGAATTTGACCTTGAAATTAAGGATAAGAAAGGTAGCGAAAATGTTGTAGGTGATCACTTATCTCGCTTAGTGAGCGTGGGTGACGAAAACACTAAGGAAATAGGCATTGACTTTCCAAGTGAGCAATTAATGAGGCTAGAGAATGTGAGGCCGTGGTATCTTGATTACGTCAATTACTTAGCGATTGGACATCTAGAAGAGATGACGTATCGAGGAAAAGAAGAAGTTTTCGGTGACTTGAAGTATCTCGTATGGGAGGATCCACATTTGTTTAAAGTGCAAAGAGGCGGGTTGCTTAGAAGGTGTGTTCGAACATGAACAAGCTGGATATCTTAGAGCAATGTCACAGTGGCCCTTTGGTGGACACTACGGAGCACCAAAGATGCATTGCGAAAATCCTTCAAATTTGGATTTTCTTGGCCTACTCTGTTCAAAACGCCTTTGAAGCCTTTTGCAAAAGTGTGATAGATGCCAAAGAGTAGGAGGCTCGATAATAGGATGGAGATGCCTTTGAGGCCAATTTTGGAATGTGAAGTCTTCGACGTGTGGGGCATCGATTTCATGGGACCTTTCCCATCATCGTGCGGTAATAAATATATCCTAGTCTGCGTTGACTATGTTTCCAAGTGGGTAGAGGCTATAGCCACCCAAACCAATGATCACAAAGTTGTAAAGAAATTCTTGCAAAAGAATATCTTTACTAGATTTGGCTGTCTGAGAGCCCTTATCGGTGATGAAGGATCTCATTTTTGTAATGCACCGCTGGATAAAATTCTTGAGAGATATGGTGTCAAGCATAGAATTGGAACACCATACCACCCCCAAACCAGTGGCCAAGTCGAGGTAAGCAACATAAGTCTAAAGCGGATTTTGGAGAAAACGGTGAATTCCAATAGATCCAATTGGAGTCTGAAGTTGGACGACGCACTCTGGGCTTATCGTACTGCGTTCAAGACCCCTATGGGTACGTCGCCCTTTCAAATGGTTTACGGCAAGGCATGCCATCTACCGGTCAGTGGAGCCTGAGCTTCTTGGGCTATTAAATACTTGAACCCGATAGCCGGCTCTGTGGCGAGAAAAGATTCTGCAAGCTGCATGAGCTCGATGAATTCGGACTCGGGGCCTACGAGAATGCCAAGGTGAGCAAGGAAAGAACGAAAGCGCTCCATGATGCTAGAATAAGGGCGAGAGATTTCAAGGTAGGAGAGATGGCTTTACTTTACAACACCGGATTACATCGTTTCTTTGGCAAGCTTAAGTCGAGATGGTCGGACCCTTTGAAATTGTCGAAGTTCATCCGGGGAGCGATTTCCTTGAAAGTACAGCGGTCAACCTTTTAAAGTGAGCGGTCATAGATTGAAAAAGTATTTTGGCCAACTTTATGAAGTACCTGAGGTCATATGCTTTCCAAAGTTGGTTGACGTGCCTGATGTGCTGATTTGTGATGAGATTCCAGCTAATTTCTTTGCTTCGAATGATGACATTCTTACCCTTAAAAAGCTTCTACCACGATTCTGAACCTATCATTCATTTGGTACCACATGTAGGAGAAGTTGAGACAAAGGCGAAAGTCGATCTTGTCTGGAGAGCCAAGTTACAGAATTTGGTAGGGTACTTGACTTGTGGCGGTTGTGGTCACACCTCGGTCCTTACCACTGATTATGATGATGAGGTGGCCGCGTTTAAACCACAGTGGCCCGACCCGGGTTGACTTTGAAGAGTATGTCAAGCTAATGACATAAAAAGAGCGCTTCTAGGAGGCAACCTAGCTTTGTTTCTTTTCTCTTTAAGTAAGCTATTTCTGTTTCAGTTGTAGGAGTAGTACCTTGGTTGTTTGAGTGAGATGTTGTGTTCCTACGAGTTGTTGAATGTTTCGTTTATGTTTATTCATATACCCCTTGTACCCCGAGATTATATGTATGTCGAGTCTGCCGAGATACCTTAGAAAGCGAGTTCGAGCTATTCTATCCAATTTTGTCAATTCGAGTTGCGAGTGGTACATTCATGCTCTGGCTGACCTCTGCTAATTTTCATCCGACAACCCTTTGTTGAAACCAGCTAAGTTTTTTTTTTTTTCTTTTATTTTGCACATTCTGAGGACATAATGTGATTTAAGTGTGGGGGGGTACCATGGGTATGTTTTCATGCTATATCTGGTAATATGAGTTAATTTCGAGCAAATTTAAATTTTTTATGTAAATCTCGAGCATGTGATTGAAACTAAATGCTTGCTAGTTGTAGTTTTCTAACGATGATAGTATGTAACTTAGTGAGATAATTATAGCGTGTCTTTACTTTTATGGAGATAGTATTCGTTTTTCACGTTCACGAGAGCCATTGATTTTGAAACAAGATTTTTGAACTATATCCTTTCATTATTTTGATGATTTATCTTAGGAAGGCCAGTATAGTGACACCTTAGTTAGACCATGTGCTGTGAATATCATAAAGTTTGAATGTGATAAGTGAGATGTAACTTATGTCTTGAAAAAATGAATAAGTAGTGAATCATAATAAATACGTTTGTCGGAAGCTGGTTTATGAATTGGGTGAGGTAGGGTGTACCACGTATGTCCTATTCCACTATGATGACCAAAAGCTCACGACAGTCAGTTTATAGCTACCTAATGATTTGAGTAGGCAGGGGATTATCACGAAATGTCCTACTCTACTATGACGGGTAAGAGCTTATTCTGATATGCGTTGAATTTGAAAATTTTGGAAAATGATGAATAAGAATAAAAATAAAGTGAAGTCTTTGTTATCATGGATCTTATACCCAGTAGAACCGCATGATATGCTGTAGGGATTATCCTACTGAGTACGTGAGAAGGCTTTGAGTGGAGCTATTACTGCCTATATCTAGGATAGTCATTGGATTTTTGAGAGGATATGTCTTTGAAAGACTTGATAAATTAGAAAAGGGCTTGTCACACATACACTGAATCTATCTCTGTGATGGTATTGTTTGCTATAGTTGTTATATCTTTTGTTACGTGAGTTGGAGATCTATGTGGATTGCATGAAAGTTGAGCTATAGTTTTGATTGTTTTGCTCGGGACGAACAAAAGTTCAAGTGTGGGGGAGTTGTTAAGGGTGTTTTTATATGTTTTATAAGGCTATATTTTATGATAATTTCCCCCGTATTTGTATTATTTGCATAAAGAAATAAGTGTTTAGACGAAATATTGAGCATGTGGTGTTTTAGTAAGTTAATCACAAAATTAGTCAATTTATGCGTTTTATTGATGAATTTATATTTAATTGGACATTATTACATTTTGGGATATTTTTATGTGTTATAGATGCACAAATTCGAGCTCAAGAGGTAATTCAAAGATGATCAAGTCGGATTTAATTAAAGAGGAAGAGATAATGGTGATTGGATTTGACTGGAAAGAGATAGATATGAGAAAATCAAGTTTTCGCGTCGAATCGGCTGGCGTCAGATTATTGAGCGGCCGTTCAAGCTGGGTGGCGTCTCGAAGATAGTGGGACGGCGTCGAGGATGATATTTTGATTGACAAGTTTGGGCCTTTGTAGTGACGCCAGCTGGGCGCGTCGCCCAATCAGCTTGGCCCGACTCAAATAAGTTTTGCAAACTGGTGGCGTCCATGACCTTGGACGGGCGTCCGGTGCCGACTTAACCCTAGCCGACCTAAAATCCTATAAATAGCAGCGTGTATTAAACCCTAGGGGACATCTCATACACATTATTCCCTCATAACAAACCCTAGCAGCCGCATCATTCAAGAAGGAGAGTCAAAGATGAATCCTTCCATCCCAATGATTATGTCTAACAACATGATTGTTGGCTAAACGCATAGCAGTGGAACAACCGGAGGATATCACGTCAACGTCATCACAACCATGATTCGTTAGTTTATCTTTAGTTATGATTTTGAATACTATGTTTTATTTATCGTTTGAATCCTGATTTATTGGTTAAGAGTTTCATTAGATAGGAATGTCAATGAACCTCTATGTTGTTTGAATTTTTATGGAAATATAATTCAACAATAGTTCTCTATTTCAATCGATACAATTGATGATGTTTTGAGGAATCATATATCGTTAGTTGGGTATTGCAATTTGGGAACGAATTGTTGATCTTGTGATGAACGTTATTTGTTTTTCTTGGAAAAGTAAACAAACCTTAGAAATTGATCTAAAGGAATTTAGTCGGTTTAAGTGATTGATCATCTGAATAAAGCGTATTCGAATCATAAACTGGTTGTCTGATTGTTGAGTGATAGATTCTAGGTGTTCTACTGTTTCCCTTTTATAATTCGAAAACAAAGTCGTTTATTTCAACGCTAGTCTTAAGTTTAGTTAATTAAAACCTCAATTTCTTTTGTTTTGTTTTCTGCATATTTCTAGTTAAATCGTATCTGGGCGCTTAAATGCATCTGAGAGGGCGCTTCGTCCACTCTTGAATATCTCTTGTTTCTTTGTTTGTTTTAGTTCTTTGTTTTATTTTCTTTTCCTTAGATTTTTAGTTTATTTCTTAGGTTCAGTTTATAGTTAGATTAACCTTAGTTTTAGGTAATAGTTCGTGACATAACCAACTTAGGAGTTATATCTTAATCGATAACTACGATTCCCTTAGGACGACTCGGCAACACCTTATACTACGTACCTTATACTTGGGGTGTTCCGATAATATAAATTTAAAACACGTTTTTAACGAACAGGCGTATCAAATGACCAATTATAAAAGAAAGATCTCCCAGTATTATAATTCGAGGGTGAAATACAAATACTTCCAATTAGGGGATCTCGTGTTGAGGAAGAATGAAGCCAGCAGGCAGGACCCAATAGGCAAGCTCGAGCTGAATTGGGAAGGTCCATATAAAATTCTGAAGGTGCATCCTAAAGGATCGTATCAGTTGGGCAGGTCGGATGGAAGCACAGTACCTCTAACCTGGCACGCCACCAACCTGAGAAAATATTATGTTTATAATGTTTATCGACTTTATGACATTTGCAACTTTACTTTCTAGTTACTTGTAATAGGTCGGTGTGACAATTGATTTCAATATCTTTTATTCAAGTAATTTTCTTTTCCAGTTGTGCTTAACTTACAAGCTAATGTAAAAAAGGAAAAAGGGGTGGAAGAAAAAAGACCAAAAATCGACTTCAACAAGACGCATCGACACGAAAGAGCTAGAGTAATATGGTGAACAAAGCCAAGTCACTGACAATGCTTATGTCACCTCCAACCTGTAATTCCTCGACATGGGGTAGTCGAAATAAGATAATGAATAAAGCCAAGTCACTGACAATGCTTATATCACTTCCGTTCTACAATCCATCGATACGATGAAGTTAAAACAAAGCAGTGAAAAAAGCCAAGTCACTGACAGAGCTTACATCACTCCCGATTTTCCAATAAGCCACGATGCGAGGTGGTCGGAAGATCCCACGATGGATACCTAACTCGACCAGATCATAAGCACCACGATGTGTGACATTCGAGTGAGGATTTCATAATTCGATGTCCTTATAAGCCTGACAAGGCAGGACAAGTCGAATCGAGCTCCGATCAGACAGCCAAGTCAAGCTAATAAGGCAGTACAGTGCTAGATCGACTTATATCCAAGTGTACCATGAGTCATGAACTCATGCCACACTTCGAGGGGCCATAGGGGAATTAAGTCCAAAGGACTACACCCCACAAAGCAGCGTCTACATTACAAAGGAATCAAGTCGAAAAAGGCTACCCCTTGGACAATTAAGCAACAAGAGATAAAAAATATTCAATGAAGAAGCATAGATTGAAAATGCAAAGTTAAATTGAAAAGTTAAGTCTCCCAAGTCGAATCGACAAAATGCACATCTAAACAAATAAAAGTATCAAAGTCATACAACCAGATCGAATGAGAAAAAGTTCAATAAAGATCAATAAGAATTGTGGCAGCAAAGAGAGATCATCAAGCGGCCGGCTATTTTGAGGAGGAGGCGTTGGGGTCGACTTGTTCTTCAGACTCGACATTCTCCGCTCCATCTCCCTCTAGAGCAGGGGTCACATACTTATCGTATAAGGAAACACCAGCCTTGAACTCTGTGAAATACCGGACGTAGCGAGGAATGGCCTCAGGATCGTACAAATAGGGCTTCGCAACGGTGGATACATCAAAGTTCGGGTCGACTTCTTTGACTTGGTCAAGAGCCATGGTGAATCCTCCCTTCATGCCCTGAGTCATCAACAACGTCAGGTCATTCTCAAGCTCCATTGAGGCCAGGAAGTCCAGCTTGGCGATTTCCATTCGAGTCGTTAAACCGTCGAGGAGAGATTGAAGATCGGTACGAGCTTTGATTGCCTCCGCCAATTCGGCCTTTGTCCAATCAAGCTCGGACCTCACCTGTGCCAGCTCCGACTTCACCTTTTCCAACTCGGCATCTCTGACAGATACATCTTTGCGAGTTTTCGACAATTCATCTCGAGAGGTAGCCAAATCAGATTCGAGCTTGGCACGCCGATCATCCAGTTTGTTGATCTTAGCCTTCTGCTTCTCGATGTCGGATGTCATCTTGGCTATGGTCTCCTTCTGTTCCTCCATAACAGCGGAGGGAGACTCGATCTTGATTATGGCCACCTTGGTTGTTAACCGAGCCTACAAAGACAGTAAGGTTAATTCGAGACCCAAAATTGACAAAACAGTCGCTAAAAAGAGTGAAGACTTACCGCTCGAATGATTTTCAAATGATACTCACTTAGCTCCTCAGGGGTCATGACCTCCATCTCGGCAAGGCTCATGGCAGGGAGAGCCTCGACCCCACCTGAACTCTGAGGAGGAAGATTGCGAGCCTCTTTTCCGATCCCATGCTTTACTACATCGTCTTTTGCCGTTTTCTCGGGATGAGGTCCGCATCAGTCTGTTCCGTCATCTGAGCCTCGTCGGGTTGACCCCTCAAAATGTCCGACGTCGATGCAGGAGTGGGGGCTCGAGCTGGAGTCCTCTGACCTCTGGAGACTATGTTACCAGATACTGAAGCCTGAGCCGGAGTCTTCGACCTGATACCGGCCAGTTCTTGGATTTTCTTCGGGTTTGTAGTCTTGGGGTCGGGCATTTTGCCCAGAACATCCATCTTTGAGAAATATTCCACTGTGTACAGAGAAAGTTCAACATCAGAACACAGTCTAAAAGAAATAGATGAAGAAAAAATGCAAAATACATAAGTGTAGAAGCTCAGCAGAGTTAATAAGTGTCCTACGCAACACTTGAACATCTTCATCGAGCGCTAGATAAGCACCCGGGCCAGCCGTCTCGATGTCAGCAAAGGGATATAGAGAATGCAGGTTCCGAGTTGCGACGTCGGGGTGAACGCTCTCGATAGCCCCACACCCATCAGGGGCATCAGGGCCGAGCCTGTCATGCCATTTCTGGGGCCTGTTAAACCAAGTATAGACGTCGATGTCGACCAACCTGTGTCGGATAAAGAAAAACTGAGGTTTCCACTCGCCCTGAGACGAAGTCACCTTCCTCACGAATTCCGACGTCTGAGGACGAAAAGTATACCATCCCGCATCTTGCAGGCTTTGGATTGCATAATATTGACGGAATAATCGAACCGTGAACTCAACCTTGGCGATTCAACATGCCAGCATGAATCCCATGACGCTTCTGACTCCATTTGGAGCAAGTTGCGGGACACTAATCTTGTAATGTCGGAAAACCTCTATGAGACACGGGTCGAAGGGAAACCTTAACCCCTCCTTCAATTGTGCCTCGTATATGGCACAAAATCCAGGGGGAGGGTCACAAGCAAATTGGAATTGACCATGCGATACCTTGATGTTTGCAGAAGAATAGGGTATGCCGTATTGTATGCAGATGGCTTTGGCCTTCTCCGGGGTCAGATTGGATATGCACCCATACGGCCCTTGGCCTTTCATCCTTGTTTGGCGTCTAGCAGCGGGTCGAGGAGACGATTCTTCTTCTCCTCCCTCTTCTTCTTCTTCGGCAGCTCTCTCACCGGAGGCGGTTGGACGCTCAGAAACCGTTTGCTCTGATGATTCTTCCTCAACCACGACAACTTCTTCCCTATTTTGTGAATTGCTATCGCTGCTAGACATGGAATCGAGAAAAGATGCTGGAAATAAACCAACAAAGAATAATTTAAGTAAGAGTAGAGCTTACTTGCGGTTAGGGAATAAGGCGGAGAGAAAATGGCGAATAAGAGACGTCTGAGGCTTGGGCTCCTTTTTATGCTTGTCAATCTTCTAAATGATTTGAAAGGGCGAATTTGGGGGAAGTTATAGGATATATAACGCGAGAATCAAGGATAAAGTCCCTGCGTGGCCCAATGGAAAATGGTTCAATTCTGCGCCCATTAATGCAAGTACAATATGACGTCATCCTGACAACAGTCTATATTGGCTAGGAGGATAGTTGCATTCCCGCCTAAAGAAGACCACGTGTCGAAAGATGATTCAAATTTTTAGATCCGAGAGCAGATATCGAGACGAGCTTCTCTCTGATCTGGGGGGCTTATGATGATACGGGGATTCACTCCTCCACGTGGAGTTATCTGATGGTCTAGTTGGCATGTGGAAAAGTCTATGTTAATTATGTACATCGGATCGAATGCGAGATTCACCAGTGAAGGTTATAACCACCGGCATATTTTGCAAGTGTCATACCTCGATCGCCCACGTCGGTATGCATCGAGTCGATACCAAGATTTCCTGTCCAGACACCAGGGCTCACCGCCCAACAGGTTACTTGGGCAAGGGGGCAAGGCCCATTTAAGGGTATTTATGTCAATAGACCAAACCGCCCCAAGTTTAGGGCAGAAGAAGGACATGTGCCTATAAATACATCATTCCAGGAACTACGTAAGGCTTGATTCCTGGACATTCACACAGGATACGTAGGCAATCCAAGATACATTCTTGGACTCAGCCATAAAACACAAAAAGCACCATCTTTTACATAGTTACAACCGTTCGATCCCTTTACAACTCATCCTTAGATTACACGTGGCCCTGATTTATCGGTGGTGCATTATTTAGCATCGTCATGCATATTCAGTTTTCTTGCTATAACTCAGCTGTTCGCCTAGTTCCTACTCTATTACAATGCTTGTCTGAAACAACCTATACAAAGTTCAGACTCTAGATAGAACTTATACATTTATCTCTGGACCATTTCTTGCTTCTTCTTTTTTTATGCACTATAACAGTTAGTTACGACTTCATCATCATGGGTTGTAAGTGATTTGTCTAATTTCGTGACGAATCATCATCAAAACATAAATAATATTTCCAACAGTAACGACCAACCTTAACCGGCAGAGTACCGGGTCGGAAGCACTATAGTGGAGAGCAAGGCCGTCTCCCACGAGGAATCAATCGAATACCAAAGTCATTCTCATACTTAGTTTAGGCTAATCAAGTTTGTTCAAGTTTTGATTATGCTAAAATGATATTTAAACTAGAGATAAAGTGAGATAGAGGCATAGCCAAATCACGATCCAATTGAATACTTTCGCCCCTCTAATCGATTATTTGGGAATGGAAACTACCAATCAACAATCCTAATGCTTATATCGACTCGTTCATGGGTGCAATCTCCTAAGATAGTAATAGACACCATGCAACAACCTAGTACCCTTTGCCCGGTTCAACAGTCCGCCTTTAAGGATTTAACTAACCGAAACAAGATAAACGCTCTAGACCCGCTCGATTTACACCGACAAACCTCGTTACCCAATCGATCTAAACAACTCAGTCAATTGTAGATAACGATCTTAAAACCCCTTTTCCCACACCCCTTCACAACATACATTTATAAAAGTGGTGTGTGACTTCATGAACTAGGTGATCAAGCTAATTCACACATTAAAAACAAGTTTTAAGACATGAATTCATCGATATAACAAAAATTAAACACTACCCAACCCCAATTAATCAACTAGAGGGTGATTTCTTCAACTATCACATGATTTAGCTATGTAGTAATTAGCTACTCATTACAACTACAAAAGCAAGAATCAAACAAGAAATTAAACCCATGAAATGAGAGGAAAACGAAATCAATTACAAAAAAACAACAACATAGAGTTGATATTCTCCGAGCTTCAACAACACACATGTCACTTTGGGAAAGAAGAAGATCCAAAACACATCCAAATCAAAGAGTTGAGCTAAGAATCTAAGCTAATTTGAGCTTAATCTAAGTAAATTAGGTGTAGAAATTAATCTAAGGGTGAAGGGGAAGAAGAGAATGGTGACTAAGAGTTTTGGGAAAAGGGGAGAATGAGTGTTCAGCAGGATATCCCATTTTTGTGGTGAAAAACGCATAACGAGCCGAGCTGCTCGAAGCTCGGCTCGACAGGTGGTTCGGTAATAGATTGTCTTCAGTAAATTGACCATAAATTTGCGTGTAGACCTCCGATTTAAGTGATTCAAAGTGCATTGGAAATATCATTCAATTGTCTACAACTTTCATGAAGACCATGAGTCCAGAAAATTCTTGTATCTTCGATAAAATCGCTGATGAAGTGAACATATGGTGAATGCACCAACCACTTTTGATCCGTTTCCATTCCCGGGCTTCGGTTATGCCTCTCTAAACATCATGCCTTGTCTTCCGGGATCACGAGTCACCTATTTCCTGTATCACAACATTCAAACACATACCGAACATAATTCCACAAGATAAATAGGTCTCGAAAAGGGTCAAAAACATTGTAAAATGCCGAGGTTTTCCATCAATCTGACGGTTCACCTCAAAGTGAGTGTACAATGCATTTTGCCCTATAAATGGTCTAAAATTACCCAATATAAGCCAAAAGTATCGTAAACGGGGGTTAAAACATGCACCAAAACATAGTAAATTTGACTCTCATCAGCCACTGAAAAATGCAAGGCCGAGCTTAAGAAGGTGACTGTGGCCCTTGCCATTTCGGACAAGGCTAAAACTGCTGCGGAGGCCAAGCATGCACAAATTCTTCAAGAGAATGGTTGTCTGAAGGAGGCCATGAAGGCGAGCGCATAGTTGGATGCCCAATTGCTGCAGAAGGTGGCGAACTTGAATGAGACTGCTTAAAAATATGTTGAAGAGCTAAAGAGCGTTCCGGAGGAGGTCGCTAGCTTGAAGGAGCAACTCGCTGCTGCTAACAAAGCCGCCGAGGAAGCTGGTCCCACGGCCATTGCTGAGTATAAACTTTCTGATGAATTCCTGGACATTCAAGAGGCCTCTGGGCGAATCGTGGCAGAGATATTATCAGCCTTGAGGAGATGGCCCAATGGGTTGCATTGACCTAGCGCAAGCTTGAGTTGCTAGTTTTTTCATCCGGACATCCCCTACTCTGAAGATCATATCGTCGATATCCATACTGGGCAGATGAAGGATGGCGAGCAGGTTTGGGACCCTCAACCTCTCAATGCTATAAACTTGTCTTTTTTGAAGAACCTGTTGGAAATATTATTTGTGTTTTGATGATGATTCATCACGAAATTAGACAAATCACTTACAACCCGTGATGATGAAGTCATAACTAACTGTTATAGTGCATAATGAAAGAAGAAGCAAGAAATGGTCTAGAGATAAAGTGTATAAGTTCTATCTAGAGTTTGAACCTTGTATAGGTTGTTTCAGACAAGCATTGTAATAGAATAGGAACTAGGCGAGCAATTTGTGAGTCACAACAAGAAAGCGAGTATACACATGAAGGCGAGGGTTCAAACTCGATGAATGCAAGAATCGAAGAAGGTAAGTTATTGAGGGTCACAAAATCGTTGGCATATCTAGAAGATCAAGGCGAGGGACATAGACTCGATTCTGAAGATCAAGAAGCGAGGTAGCAAACTCGGTTAGAAGTCGATTAAGTCGTGACTATAAGTCGGATTCGAGCAAGTCTGTGGTGACACTGAATCGAACTATAGATCATGTAAAACTGAATAATCTTAAGGACAAAGATTATCAGTTACCAAGAAAAGAAGAAACCGAATGGTGTACTCTGACTTGGTCAATTAAAGTCCGATGTCAAGTATACAAGGTACTCAGTTTTGAAGAAGAGTAGAAAACCGAGTCAAGGCCTTCTTTGAATTTAAGCGACAATACGACAAAGATCGTACATATGAGCGTTGGCTAAGCGACAAGTGTAATGGCTACAAGAGCTAGTGACCGTTACATCACCCCTATAAATACACAAGAGAATCACTTGAAGAAGAGGCGAGAGAAGGATCAGAAAGAGATTTACAAGCACATATCCAAAGATCTAGATCCAGAAAATCAGATCATATATATCTAGAAAAGGGGAAGCCAACAGAATTGCCTTGAAGATTTCAAAGAACGATCCAGTAACCCATTAAAGGGGAAAGAAGGCATCTTGGAGCTACAAAGTCAGATCCAGAAGAATCAGACAGCTCACTGAATTAATCCTTGATTAATTCTAAACCTAACCTTTGTGAAAAAGGGTTAGCTGTGCATAGTTTGAAGAGAGCAATTCCACCTTTCTTCATACGGTTGCAACTTGGTTGCCACAGCTGTTGGTGCAGTATGTGGACTGTGTTTGTGTTAGTGGTGAGCTGGTGAAGGAGCAATTCCACCTCCGAAAGATCAGTGTGCTGAGTGAAGGGAGCAATCTCACCTTTCTTCATTTTGTGTAGACAGTGAAACTAGGGTGTCGTGAAGGACTGTCATAGTACTAGGATTTTGTAACGGTTATAAAAAATTCTAGTGATACCTCCTACACCACAGGAGAAGGGGAGACGTACGGGATTACACCACCTAGAACTTCCATAAACAAATCTTGTGTTGATTTACTTTATGCTCTTATGTTTGTTTTATTTGTTGCATTATCACTCAGCAAACACCAGACACTGAGTCAGCACTGAACTGATACATAGAAGGTCTAGACTCTTATTAACACATTTATTGCACTTAAGGTAAGTTTTATCCGCTGCCAGTTAACAAGATTAAATATAAGTCAGTATTGACTTATACTCGGTTAAGTTAGCTGAACTCCGCACAAGTTAAAGGACATGAACAAAACTGAGTTGAGCATCAGTTTGAGTTTGGCAAAAACTCAGTTCCTGGGGCTTTTTCAGTTTTGGGAAAGTTTTTGGTGACAAGTTTATTCACCCCCCTCTAAACTTGTGTTAGCCTTTCCAAGGGACCAACAATTGGTATCAGAGCGGTGCTTCTGTTACGAAGAGATCCAAAACTGTGCATCACTTATCTCGGATATCTTTTAAACTAGTTGTTGAAGACCCCTCACTGTATCAGTTGCAAAAGCACTTAATTTGATTTCAATGACTACATACATAATTAAGAGTTGGCTTATTCACCCCCTGACTAATTGTTTGCATAATATATCTGATTTTCAGGATCAATTATCTGAGAGGTTCAATGAGACAAACTTGAACAAAAATCCAGAACCTCAACTCAGTGATGACGTGGATACAAACTTCAATACCTATATTAACAAATCCAGAGGATTTCCATCACAAAGAATTTTCTCAGAAGAAAAGAAGCCGTTGCAAGCTGCTAGTGAAGATTCATTAGAGCAACAAAAGAATGTACACCCAAATCCTAAAACAGCATCAAATCATCAAGAAAAGGTACATTCTTCAACTCAGTTATCATTTGCTGAACTCAGTCAGAGAAACTCTGATCTTGTCATGTTAACTGAAAAACTTACGTTGGAACTGAAATTAAAAGATAGAGAACTTGACAAAGAAAAAGATTGGAATGAGTTTCTTGAAACTGAGATGACAAATCTTGCTGAAAGATTATTGTCTAGTAAATTTGACAAAATCAATGATAACCCCCCACCCCTACCCAGTCTTGAGACTTCAAAGAGTATAAACTCTAAACGTCAAGATACTGGAAGACCTAGTAGATTGCACAAAGAAAACAACGATGTAAAATCTAAAAGAATCCTTGTGAAATCAACTAAGGTTGAACGTAATGGTTTATCTAGAAAGAAGATGAGAAAGCTTAATTCTCTCATCGAAGAAACTGAAAATAATACTTCAGTAACTAATCCAGCCGGACCCAAAAAGATATGGGTACCGAAGAAAACTTAAAATTGTTTTGCAGGTTGAGTCAGTTCTCAAAGCTGAATCCTGAGAAAACTGACCTCTAAACAAAAGCTGATGAAGGACAAAATGGTCAAAAAATAAAGGCTTTCCAGCTATCATCTGATGCTTGGGCTGACATGACAAATCACTCGAAGCCATGTGTCAATCTGGGAGAAAAAGTAGATGTACATCCCTACAAAATCCTATAGATTGTGACACGACTCTTATTTGAAAACGATTGCAAAACGAAATCTTGACGAAATCCTTCTCATCCAAATTGAAAGCATTCAAGATTTTCAAAAAGAATCCCTAATTCAAAAATCATGGAATGATACAACATCGACGAAGGAATCACCACGAGCCTGGATAATTTCTGTCAAATATTTTCACACTCCACTCTCTCAATTCGGATTGTAAACAAGATCAAAAAGATTCGGGGACTCGAAAACCTGATTGATACAAAGGTCGATGCTTTATGCCCAGAAACCATTAGAGATTTCTACAAGAATGCAGTAATCACCAATGAGGGAAAAGCTTCAGGACAACTGTTCAAGATAAAAGCTTCACAGTTGATGAACAATTGTTTTCCTGGTATTTGATCTAGACATAACTGGAGGCTCTTCATCCCTCACCTTTGGAAGTAAAGAAAAGAACAAACTTTGGATGTCACTGCAATCAACAAGAATGTGAAGAACCTTAGTGGATCAATCTATCAGCAGAAACGAGAATTTACATTTTTGACGATTCTTCTGACCAAGAATGTCATTGGTCATGCTCGGAATTTCTACACTCTTTTGACTGATAAACTAAAGCTGATCTACGCCATTTGGTTTGAAGAAAGATTGGATTGGAACAAGTTTGTTCTCAATCAATTGATAAAGCAAATCTCAGACGAGAAGGAGAGAGCCAAAGAAAGAAACGCTACTGGAGAAAATCTTTTATTGAAAAAAGGATTCACTTATTTAGTTCAAAGGATACTAGATCATTTCTCCATTTCAAAATCCACACAAACAAAAGTGGAACACAAGCCAGTGTCCACAGGAGTGAAGAAAATGAAGATTGTTGGAGAAGAATCAAGTGAAGTTTTAGACTCTAGTTCAAATGAGACTGTAAGATTGGATGATGAGAACTCTAAGAAGGCGAGAAAGGATGTGGAACAAGCTTCAAGCAAAGAAAAGCTCAAACGAGAATGTAATTCAAATTGAGGATGGCAAGAGAGTGAACAGAATGAAAATGAGGAAAGTTAAACTGAAGAAAGCAAAGGAAGCGAGACTGATAAATCTGAAGAAAGTGAACGTGAAGAAACTGAAGAGAGTGAATTTCCAACTGAGACGTTTGTAGAGTACACTGAAGAGAAAAGAGAAGCTGTGGAGGACGCTGAATTTTGCGAAGCTGAGTATGAAAAGGAACTGACAAGTCATGATCCTATGGCTAGTTCCTCATCTCAAGTTCATGAGGCATCTACAAGCAGATCGGCAACTGAAGGATCTCAGCATCAAGAAACTGAGGATAAACTGAAAAGTTGGGAAGAAATCATTGAAAGTGTGATGCAAACTCTACAGCAATAGCTCTTTAACTTACATGATTTCATTGGAAGAACACATTACTCAGGCCTATACCAATATTCCAACATCATCACCTTACTTAAATTATTTGAAGAAAGCTTTCGCATATCTTCAATTAAGGGGGAAGAGAAAATTGAAGGTGATGCTGGCAATAAAAAGAAAATCGAAGGTGATGCTGGTAAAGCTGACAAAGATAAAGCTGATGAAGAGAAAGCTGAAGAGGCCTATGCCAAATGTCTGATTGAAGAACAAGATGAACAAATAGATACTGATCTACAGACTATTGATCTACTATCTATTCAACGGAATGAAGAAGCAATTGACATTCTGATCGAGGAGTTGATCAAAGAAAAGACCTTCATAGAAACGAGAACTGAAAAAGATGAAGAAACCTCAGTTAAAGTTGTGCTGAGTATCAGGAAGAAACTTGCAATCTGTGTCGATTGAAAGCTTCTAAAAAAAGCGACAAAGATGGATGGACAAGAACTAAGGGGGAAAATACTAAAGGGAAGGAATCTAGTCTTATTTCAGAGGAAGAAGAGAAGGTGATGAGTGAAGAAATCAAAGAGATCTTGGTAAAGTTTAAAGCTGGTAACAATGAAGAGGCAAATCAATTGCTAAATGAATATTTTGAGATCAAGCCTAGAGATGGTGAAACAGAAGAAGAAGGAAAGGCAAGAAGACTCCTGGAGACAAAAAGGAGTATCTTTGTTGGGGAAAAATTGTTGAATTTGGAAAAAGAAAATCTGTAATCTTTTTTTGTAACTCAGTTTATTTTAATGAATTCAGCTGTTCTAGTTTGTTATCCTAATTTGATTTGTTATGATTTCTTGCATTATTCTTCTATTACTGCTTTTAGGGAGGGTTATGATACATCATCAAAAAGGGGGAAATTGTTGGAAATATTATTTGTGTTTTGATGATGATTCATCACGAAATTAGACAAATCACTTACAACCCATGATGATGAAGTCATAACTAACTGTTATAGTGCATAATGAAAGAAGTAGCAAGAAATGGTCTAGAGATAAAGTGTATAAGTTCTATCTAGAGTCTGAACCTTGTATAGGTTGTTTCAGACAAGCATTGTAATAGAATAGGAACTAGGCGAACAGCTGAGTCACAACAAGAAAACTGTGTATACACATGAAGAACTGAGGGTTCAAACTCAGTAATGCAAGAACTGAAGAAGGTAAGTTCGCTGAGGGTCACAAACTCAGTTGGCTTATCTAGAAGAACCGGCGGGGACACAGACTCGATTCTGAAGACTAAAGAAATGAGGTAGCAAACTCGGTTAGAAAGTCGATTAAGTCGTGACTATAAGTCGAGGATTCATGCAAGTCTGTGTCTTGACTGAATCGAACTATAGATCGAGTAAAATCGAATAATCTTAAGGACAAAGATTATCGATTACCAAGAAAAGAAGAAAGCGAATGGTGTACTCGACTTAGTCAATTAAAAGTCGATGTCAAGTATACAAGGTACTCGGTTTTGAAGAAGAGTAGAAAAGCGAGTCAAGGCCTTCTTTGAATTTAAAGCGACAATACGACAAAGATCGTACATATGAACGTTGGCTAAACGACAAGTGTAACGGCTACAAGAGCTAGTGACCGTTACATCACCCCTATAAATACACAAGAGAATCACTTGAAGAAGAGGCGAGAGAAGGATCAGAAAAAGAGCTTTACAAGCACATATCCAAAGATCCAGATCCAGAAAATCAGATCATATATATCTAGAAAAGGGGAAGCCAACAGAATTGCCTTGAATATTTCAAAGAACGATCCAGTAACCCATTAAAGGGGAAAGAAGGCATCTTTGAGCTACAAAGTCAGATCCAGAAGAATCAGACAGCTCACTGAATTAATCCTTGATTAATTCTAAACCTAACCTTTGTGAAAAAGGGTTAGCTGTGCATAGTTTGAAGAGAGCAATTCCACCTTTCTTCATACGGTTGCAACTTGGTTGCCACAGCTGTTGGTGCAGTCTGCAGACTGTGTTTTTGTTAGTGGTGAGCTGGTGAAGGAGCAATTCCACCTCCGAAAGATCAGTGTGCAGAGTGAAGGGAGCAATCTCACCTTTCTTCATTTTGTGTAGACAGTGAAACTAAGGTGTCGTGAAGGACTGTCATAGTGCTAGGATTTTGTAACGGTTATCTCAAATTCTAGTGATACCTCCTACACCACAGGAGAAGGGGAGACGTACGGTATTACACCACCCGGAACTTCCATAAACAAATCTTGTGTTGATTTACTTTATGCTCTTATGTTTGTTTTATTTGTTGCATTATCACTCAGCAAACACCAGACACCGAGTCAGCACTGAACTGATACATAGAAGGTCTAGATTCTTATTGACACATCTATTGCACTAAAGGCTAGTTTTTGTTAGGTGTAGTGCCCGAAAGACAATTTGTGTAATTGTTTTTGATAATGGATGACAGAATTCATCTCACCTTATTACTTGCTTTGTGCTTGTAAGTAATACACTGCTGCAAACCCTAAGTATATCAGTATGTAACCGCTTAACTCAGTGCATGGCATGCACGTGAGGATTGAGTTAGTGGTGATATACTTAAATGATTAGTCCGTGGTGAACTTAATCGAGTTTAGGGTCTCTTGATTAAAACACCAATAATGCGCCGAGAACACCTTAAGGTGTGATAGTCTTATCCGGATTTGTCGGTAGAGGTACCTACGTGGGGCATTTATATATGATGGCATTCATATAGGATTTGGACCGATTTAATCTGCTTTTTCTCGATATAATTCCGTAATCGAGGAATCTTATTAAATCATTAGATGATCATATATGGATCAACCTTAATCTGAGGTGATCACAGGATCTTTGCTTGTCCCGGGGTAGTGTTTGATTTGTTAGTTACGGTTCACTTTAATATGTGTTCCAAGCCACTTCTCATTGGCACTATCTCCAGATGAGTGAGTAGTTACGATTTTCACAGACATGGAATCCATTCCTTCTGCGGGAAGTAGAGAGACGATCCCTTATTTGTTAGCCCTAAGAAAGTGATTGATCCGGGAGTTTCGCATTTGACTAATTATCTACTAGTCGATATGCATACTAATTGATCATCAGGGGTTAATGGTAAATAAGGATAAGATATTCGAGTCGGGTTCACGGAGACTTCCCTCGAGAATGGGACGATCTATGGAGGGTTAATCCGTATGTAGTGATTATATCAATGGACGCTTTTTACTCTATGGGTTGAGTATAAGTATACATCTATAATCGCGAGTTCGATTTCGGGTTTATGATGGCGTAATCCCGGAATTAATAATTAATGTACTTATTCATTCGATGAATAATTAATTATTGGAGCTACTGGTTATAGGTCCATGGTCCCCGATGTGGCTTCTATAATTCGGACTACTAATCTTGTTATTTGGGCCTCAGTGATAATTAATTGGCTGGGCTAATTAATTGATATGCATGAATACTATTTAGTTGGGCTAAATAATATAATACACATAAAAGGCATTTTGTGTGGGCTAATAAACCCTAAAAGTGGCGCCTAAGGTCTTCTTTTTTAGCACAAGAATTAATTTTCTTGTGTTATGGAAAATAAAAGATATTCTTGTTATATGATTGGTTGGATGACTTGTTATTTGATTTCCTATTGGTCAATACATGTCACAATTAGTCATTAAGGAAAATATTCTTTTATTTTGTTTAATTAATTATTTATTTAATTAATTAAAACTTGGAGACCAAGATTTACTCTCCTATAAAAGGAGAGTTATTCCAAGGGTAATGTGCAAGGAAATTTCGACCTACACACTTAAAAAGGGAGAGGAAAATTAGTTTCTCTTGCCTAGGGTTTTTGGAAGAAGAAAAACTTTCTTGAGTTTTTCTTGGTGTTGCATATCAAGGAGGTTCGTGTATCAAGAAGGGTGTCCACCAACCGCCGTTTGGAGAACGCATCGGAAGATCAAGGCGACTCTTCCCGTTATTGGTAACATAATCTTAAACCCCCTTGTAGTACTTTAGTCTTTTAATTATGTATTGTGATATATGAATCGTGATCCATCCGCTGCGCATAGATCTAACTCGTTTAGATCTAAGAACCTGCATCCTTCATGTGGTAGCAGAGCCAGGTTCCACGATTTATATAATCATAATCGTAGTTAAACGATTTAAAGGAGTGGAATTGCATGTAGGTGATATTTTACTTATTATTATGCATTAATAATTTTTAAATTGCTATGGTTGAAGAGATGGATTGGGGTTGGCACCGTTTTCCCGTTAGATCTATTGTAAACTCATATAAACGATGAAAATTCGTTCATATGAGTATAGGAAATTATGTAATTTATTTTTATTGCAAGTTTAATTTCCAGAAAATAGATCTGTACACTAGCTGTTTAGTATTTTCGTTTTTTCCGTTGTTTGAGCCGTTAAAACGAAAATCCCTCCGGTTAGAATCAATATTGGAAGTTGATGAACAATCCCAAAAAATTTGGCGTTGATCAGAGTCCGTTTGGA
The DNA here is from genome assembly GCA_026214975.1 of Gentiana macrophylla. Taxonomy (NCBI): domain Eukaryota; kingdom Viridiplantae; phylum Streptophyta; class Magnoliopsida; order Gentianales; family Gentianaceae; genus Gentiana; species Gentiana macrophylla. Next base: position 62,494,316 of record CM047813.1, on the reverse strand, counting down.
TGTCCGTTCGTTGATGAGAAGAGGCAGCTGTAACAGAAAAACGCAGGATTCACAAAAACCCTAACTGTGACTTCCTCGATTTTCTGGAACGTATTGGACCATTGAAACGAATATCCGACCGGTCAGATCGATAATCATGGAGTTTTGGACATGAGATAAAATTTTCAGGACGATCGGGATTCAACTTGATCCCCGATCGGCCTCGGGAAGTAAATGATGCGCTGCTGTAAGAGTCTGTTTCAGCAGCAAGTTGGACGGCTCACTGTGGAAGATTGACAAGTCAACGCTCCGATCCGACCGTCCATCTTGAAGTCCGAAGAATGAAGATCAGATCTGGAAAGTTTCGTCCCGATCCAAGTTCGTTTGATATGCCGATCGTCGAAGATTCTTAACAGTTGCAGATTAGGGTTTTAATTTATTTTTGAATAGATTAGTTACGGGGGTGCCAACGGTCCATCTCGGTGTTTATTTTCCGCCCTAGTATACATGTGTAGATTGTATGAGTAGAACCGGAAAATTGCCATGACATGCATCATATCATGAATTCCACTCCATATGCATACATGTAGAAATTAATTCGAGGAATTAGTTAGACATGTATAAAACACACGATTAGTTTTAATTAATTGTTTGATATTAATTAGAAACTAATTAGGGTAAAAACCGAGGAACACGGGTTTTTTCAATCGTCGAGGTTGGGTGATGGATTCTCGGTGAATCCCACTCTGCGAAAGCATAAGGAGTAAAATCCCGAAACCTCGTGGTTAAGGTGTTAGATTCTCGGTGAATTCCACCTTACCTAAGACGAGATTACGTTTTTGTTCCGTAGTGTCTACGTGAATGTTTGATGTTTAAGGATTGGATAATCACGGGCAAACAGGTTCGAAAGTGGTTTAACCACGGTTGGGTGGTCAACAGTAGCTACGGATCGATCGACTTCACCCTCCACGTGTGGCGTTTGCACGGGGGTCTTGCAAGGCTGAGCCATCCGAAGAGCCACTACGGCTCAACGGAGCTCCCCTAGTCTTGACCCGTCCGACGGTCACATATGTTCTAACGAATAGGTCGGGTGGGTTAGCCCACATAACCGACAACATTCGGGCCTGTGATTTATTGTTCCATAATGTAACATCAAGTCCAAAAACGTGATCAGTAAACCCACCACTTTTTCAAAATATTGAGTGGGAGCGGGAGAGGCGACAACCGACCCCACGGCCTCTACTGTTGACACAAGCAACGTGAGAGAATGGTGACGCCTCGTGCCGGCTTTGATTTCGGCCCCCTAAGGAAGGCCTTCACCGCTATCAAAATTCAAGGCTTGGTCTCCGAAAGGATAGGATTTTGGGTACTCATTGAGTCACCGACCGACCCTAAGGCAAAGACACACTCGGGTCTATCTAAAGATCTCAAAGCAGTGAGGTCACACTCATAAAGGTATTTTGGTAATACCTTGGCTGAAAAAGGAAAGGTGATTGACGATCACAAATGAGATGTTCGATTCTCAAGTTGATCTTCAATATTAATCGAAACCTATTTGACCTACCCTAAGGCGCACTTTGAGGCATTAGATTAAATCCTTGGAGCAGTAGGATAGACTATAAGTACTTAGTTTATGTTCTAAAATTTATTAGTAGTGTATGTTTGGATTTATTCTGTCAATTTTGTTTACAACTATTATACATATCTCTCTATGGTACTAGACTGCTAGTGTAAAATTGACTAGTAATGACTTCGTTAAAAGTGGTAAGTAACTAGAACGTTGTATTTATTAATCTAACATGCCATTAATTTTTGGAAGGGATATTTCTCTTGAGCCTTCAAAACATAAGTGGCGTAAATAGGTAGGTATCACATCTTTGTCACTGCAAAGTGAGCGAGAGACAACCGTGAGTTAGTTTGAAAGATGATTGAGGACGATAAATTCTTCTAGTGAATTTTAATTGTGTAGTGTCTCGCACGAGAAATTTTCTAATAGAATAATTGGAGAATCATAAATTAAAGTGTCGCTAGTTAGACGGTATTTGGAACCGATAAACTAGTGGGAGCTTTTATCCTATGTTTTTCTAATTTATTAGAAAATTAGTCCCACAGGTAACACTTTCATTAGACATCCCACAGTTCACGAGTAGTGTCTACTCTAAAAGCTGCTAGTTCAAGATCTGTTTCCTTTTAAGGAAAGTTAAGAATGGGAAAGAATGTCTATAAGTGTTAATCATCTTAACTAAAGTTTTAAGGCTAAACCGAAATATTAATTAAAGAAAGTATAGGATAAGGAAAGTGATTTCGGATCACTAACCAATGAATCCTTAGCGACTTTCATAACCGAGTAACTTGACTCGATAGCTTAGTTCTTTGGAAGAACAAGGAAGCTGTGCATTAATGATTAATAGAGTAACAACGGGCAGTAATTTCAGCTAGAATAGTGGGAGTGATATAAGGAAATGAATTTCGGATTCTATCCTTGAATATCACAGAAAAATTTATTTTTCTGTTTACAGATTCGTTGGACCAAATGGATTCACTTTCATCTCGATACTACAGTTGCCTCATAGAAAGTGAATATGACATTTGTAGTACGAATCCGAGACTCGGACCTTTATTTGATAAAGTCAGAACCACTTAGAACAGCTGAATAAGTATGTGTAACACATCTAAAACTATTAAACGTAAAAGGTTTCCGTATTAAGATAAGTGATGAGAGATAAATTTATGATCATTATTACGACATTTTACCCCAATATTGATACCATTTTGAGCATTATTGTATCAAATCAAGTCAAAATTACTAAGTTTTATTCAAATGTATAAGTAGTAGTTATTATATAAATTATCGTATTTTTATAAGTTTTTTATTAGTTTTTGTACCGGTTTAGTAACCGGTGTGTCGTGTCGGATTTACGTTTGGTATTTTGGTGGTTCATTGCAGGATTATTCATTGACCAAGATTCCACGTAACGACATGTTTTGAGTCTAAAAGAGGTATTTTGAGGGATAGAAGAAGATGCCACAAGCTTACAAGTTCAAAACGGATCAAATTGTTCTACGTGCTTCTACCGTAACTAGTTCTCGATGGAAATTTGACCCAACTTAGAGGCGTTTTCTGGGGAAGAATTCTTGATGAAAGTTGTAGATACTAAAATGATCTTTCCAACGCATTTTGAATCACGTCAATTGGAGGTCTACAACTCAAGTTATGGCTATTTTATCAATAAGCGCCGCAATAGAAACGCCGGGAAAAGTGGAGATATTTTCCCAACTTGATTATATTCTCCCATGTGGTGCATGTTACTTGCAATGATGGATATTCCCTCCCATGTGCTTGATGATGGCTCCCATGTGCTATATATATATATATATGTATATCTCTCCCTCAACTCCCCCTATATATACTCCCCCATTTCCATTCCATCTTTCTTGCCCCATCTTGGCCACTCTTGGCCAAGATCTCTCTTCTCCACCTCCTCCCATTTCTTCCATTCCCCTCTTCTTCATCTTCGTTCTTCATCTCTTTTCTCTTTTTATTTTGTTTTCGGGCCCGTATATATACATATGTCTATGTATGTATATATATGTTTTTTTATATATATAAATAAAGTAGTAATGTTGTAATGCTTGAGAAAATTATCGAAGAAAATGCTTTAGGAAAAGTTGCTATTTTCAAGAATACAACTTAGATCCAAGTAAAGCGGGTAATTTTATTGAGTTTTACTTTTTGTTGTTCTACATAATTATATCTATCTATATATATATGTGAGAATTTGATAAGTGTTTGGATCGAAAGGCTAAATTTGGTTGTAATAGAATTTTGTCATCTTGACAGAAGGCTATTATGGAAAACTTCCAGCCGTTTAATCCATGACATTTTGATGAGAATCGATATATATATCTATGTTAAACTAAAAATATATCTAGCCAAGATATGAATCTGAATTAGTTAATCTTTTGGTAAAATGAATGATCGACTCTGGTAATCATGATTAAAACCAATTATAAATGAATCTTTTTCTATTTCACTACGTAACGATAATATATTCGGAATGACGTAATCAATCATGATGAATACCACATATAACCTGACGATGTACTGACCAGAGAAGTCAGGATATGAGTAAAAATAGAAAAACCGGAGGGTAAAAATGGCCGTCTGATTAACGGAATCCTATTTCCTACCCGGGGGCAGATTTGTCCTGGAAAGATGAATCTTATTGAAATTTGTGCTCATATAATGATCAATTTGGATGTGTATAACCAATGTGAACCGTAAGTGCATTGTAATTCCAAATATATTTGTGTAACATGAATTCCTTCACGTAAGCCTTTGATATTGAAACGAAAATTTTAAACTGTATCCATTCAGTATCCTAGTGGTTATTCTATAGATAATTGCAGTAACTTAGTACCTAACTTTTGAATGTGTACTGTGAATATCTGAAGGTTTGAATGTGATAGAAAGGATATAAGTTAAGTTTATGAAAAAAAAAAAAAGAAAGAGAAAGAGATGAACTATATATATGTCGGTTGTAGCTACCAATGATTTGAGTGCAGTAGGGCGTTATCACGAAACGCGTCTATATCACTATGAGGTTTAAAAGCTCCAACGCTCGATGATAGAAGTCCGGCTAGGGTGTTATCACGAAACGCCCTATTCTTTGGGAATGAAGGCATATGCTACACATGTGAAATTAAGTTCATCAAAAGAAAAAAAAAAAAAATTTAAGCGTGGTTGAAAACTTAGTTATCTTGACTATCCCAGTATAAACTGAATGATATGCTTTAGGGATTATCCTAATAAGTACAGGAGGACTTTGTGTGGAATCATTCATCGCTTATACCTAGGAAAGTCATTAGAAATTTATCGAATGGATCTGATTTAAAATTTTCGTTTCAATATCAAAGGCTTACGTGAAGGAATTCATGTTACACAAATATATTTGGAATTACAATGCACTTACGGTTCACGTTGGTTATACACATCCAAATTGATCATTACATCTTCAAATCAATGAAATATATACCTTATACAATTTATTTTAATCAACTAAACGGCGCCAGAAAGCTGACGGACATTACCTAGGCTATACAGATCCTAACCGGCAGTGTACCGGGTCAAATTGTAGTGCTAGTGTGGTGAGTCAGGTCGTATTCCTCAGGGAAAACATGGTAATTCTTTTAAGTGGGGTTAAACACCAAGAAGCTATTATTAACTCGATCTAAGTCGCAGTTTTATCATTTTCCTGGGTTAGATTATGTTAGTAGTTAGATTGTTAGTAAAGCAGTAAATAAATATATAAATATAAAAATAGATAATATATATATTTTTGGATCTAGCCAAGAATACGTTACTGAATCAATATCTTTTAGTAGAAATAAATGAGACAGATCTTCCTTTATTCAAGGTGTAAATTATATGAAACGGTGCACTCCTCAGCTCAACAGTTCCTTCTCACACGAGCGTATGAAACTGTCATATGTCCCATTTAACTATCCTACGTCATCCAAAAGATCGGGTCACTACCGTTTTGTCATGCGGTCAATATTTTAGAATCTTCGTTAGAAATAGATAAATTGACGTAATTAGATCTCGAGCACAAATTTTAATAAGATTTGTTTTTCTAGGACAAATCTGCCCCCGGGTAGGAAATAGGATTCCGTTGTCACGTTTTCACTCGGCCAATTTTACCCTCCGGTCTTTCTATCCGTACTTTAAGTTCAAAATAGAAAGAGATTCATCATAATTAATTTTAATCATTTTTACCATAGTCAATCATCCAGATCTATAAAAAGAATAACTAATTCAGAATCATATCTTGGCTAGATATATTTTTAGCTTAACATTATTATAGATATAGTCTACATCATAATATTAGAATAGATTACCGATTACAATTGTTGAATCGGGGTCATTTCCTTGAGATCTACAATCTTCGATAATTATTCTACTATTATAACGATACTATAACTACTTTATTCATATATATATATAGAAACAACAAACATAATACTTTAGAAAAATACCCGATTACAGCTGTTGATTCAGAGGTTGTACTCTTCCGGACATTACAACGACTTCAGCAATACCGAACTTCCGAGATTTTCCCGAGCATTACAACGGTACTAATTTATTTATATATATAAAAAACATATATATACATACATAGACATATGTATATATACGGGCCCCTCTTCTTTCCCTTTCTCTGCTTTCTCTCCGTTACTAAAAGATATTGATTCAGTAACATAATTCTTGGCTAGATCCAAAAATATATCTATATATCTATTTGTATTTATTTTCTGTTTTACTAACATCTAACTCTAACATTACTAACTAATCTAACTGATCTAACTATCTAACCCGAGGATAAGTAAAAACTGCGACTTAGATCGAGTTAATAATAGCTTCTTGGTGTTTAACCCCACTTAAAAGAATTACCATGTTTTCCCTGAGGAATACGACCTGACTCACCAGACTAGCACTACAATTTGACCCGGTACACTGCCGGTTAGGATCTGTATAGCCTAGGTAATGTCCGTCAGCTTTCTGGCGCCGTTTCCAAGGTTAGGTTTAGGTCTGTCAATAAGCGACCTTTCAATATCTATTAATTAGTGCATATATCCTAGAGATAAGACCTGACGACTGGCTAAGGGTGATTCCTATCTCCGCGAGTCTAGAACACTATCTCAAAGGAACAATGACTAAGTTTCATTTCAATCGGGAAAGGGTAATAGATTTGAAAGGTAACATAGCTTGTTCACCATGACCTTCGGGTCTAGTGAGAGATACAAGCTAGTGGGAGTTTTTGAGTGATGAAATTTTGTCTCGATAACTACTCAAAGCGTGATTTAGTTTATCGAAAGAATACAAGGAGGAGTCTCTCGATTTTAGCGAGAGAATAGAGTATTCCATGCTCGAGAAATAGGCTATCGATAGTCTTGGGATGATGCTCGGCACGCCTCTAGTGGAATGTTTCTCACCGAGGAAGAAACCATAGACTTGCTCGATATAGTTATTAATGTGCTACAATACATCTTTGTTAAACTCTATTAAGATAATTGGTTGCAAAATAACGGTTAACATTATTATGTAAACCGAGAAGTCTATCTAGAAGATGCCGGTGAATTTATGGATAATGAGTGAATTCGGTTCACACCACTTGCATAAATGTAGGCATTTAGCATTTAATGCTTGAAGGTAGGATGGAGATTTTGCGCATACGTTCAGATTGTATTTGTTCAGTGAAATATCTTAATGAGACAGTGAAGGTTGATTATAAGATTCTTGAGATCGAGAAAGTAGCGGTTGAAGCATCACAAGCCTTACGATAGAATCTATAAGTAACAACCTTAAACGCGAGAGTCTGATTACCCAAAGGTAGTTACTATCTCGATTTAATCGGACCACGTCCAACATCGGTTGTTGGTGATTGCAGCGATAAATACTACTAGATCGGAATGTCAATCCACCCGTAACGCAGCGGTGGGAGTATGGTTTAACCATTGACCCATTATGGTTGTGTGGACTTTATAGTCTGCTGGGGTGATTGATAACCTGTGGTTCTTGGTGGGCTGTATAGGATTCTGATTATAGAGGTTGGTTTGAAAACCTTAACCCTGTGAATGGAGTTTTGGTACTCCAGTTCTGTTCAGCCTCTTGTAGAACCACCTGAGTGTCTCAGGCCCAGTGGGAGCAATTGGATCTACACGGAAAAGAGTCGAATGAATAGGAAAGTTTAAACTTTTCAACGAAAAGCTGAGTGGTATAGGTGTGATTCCCTGACAAGTAGAGAGTTAACCAGACCTTGAACTCTCTCACCACTCAGTCTTGCTAGATTTCGTTAGAAAGCAGAAAATAGGGGTGATTCCCTGAGACTTTCTTGCCGAACAACGGAATCTGAATTCATTCAGAACAGAAGGGTTTTAGCTAAGAATGAATAACGGATTCGTTACAAAGCGAGGAAGATAGGGGTGATTCCTAAGACCTTTTTTGCGAGACTAACGATATCTTAATTCATTCGAAAGAACCTTTAGTAGGAGGCTGCCATGGCTTATATCCTTTGAGGATTTAAGAGAACCTCTCGGTCATTTAAAAGTCACATGTTTTAAAATATGTGGACTTGACCAGAGTATTGATAAGTCTTTCGTAGACTTGATATCAATATTGGTAAAGTAGTAGTATTAGTGTTCATGAATGATAACATCAAAGCATTGGAAACAACATGTGTGTGCTATCTCAAGTCGGAGCCCGATGAGCCAAGATTCTCTCGAATGATAGAATTGGACTATATTCTAAGAATCTGATTCGGTCAAATTCACGAGAATGAGTTATTGGCTATCCCACCTATCTTATTGAATAAGATGATCATGCATATACGTATGCAACATTCATCGAGAGTAGTCCTACCTTACATCTCAGGAATGATTCTCTAAATCTCCGGATAAAGAGAAAATGGGATAGAGTCTCTCTTGGATAACGGCAAGTCAGGTCATAATAAGTCAATAGTAGTCGAATCTCGGATTCGAGCGGTGAATAGCGGTTTAGTACGTCCTCAAGTATCTTTGAAGAATGAGGAATAATGTGCTTGTATATTCGGGTGCAAACTTGAATATGGTTGACTACACTGATTCTGACTTACAGTCAGATTAAGGATGATCGTTGGGACGATCTCGGGCTCAGTGTTTACTCATTGTGATGAAGCTATAGTCTGGAGAAATCCAGAACCGCCAATTCGATTTTAGTTAATCGGATACGTAGCAGCTTTCGGAGCAGCTAGAGTGGCGATATGGCTTAGGAATTTCCTTTCTGATCTAGGAGTAATTCCAGGTCTAGTGAGCCGATATCACTTCATTGTGAAAACAGTGAAGAGATAGCTTAGAAGGATTTTCCCAGTCACTAGAGGTCAAAAGCATGTTGAGAGAGAGTACCGCCTGATTAGATGGACCGGCAACGTTTCGATCCTAAAGATCGTTTCGAGCCGATAACCTAACTGATTAGTGCACCAAGTATAGTGCATGGAGGGTATGACATTGAGTGATATGTCTCATCTGCTTTTAAAGCAAGTGGGAGAGTGTTGTGAATAAGATGAGAAATGGTGTGCTCTAAAAACAATCGTTACTTGTCATTTCGTGCAAGTGGGAGATTGTTAGGTGTAGTGCCCGAAAGACAATTTGTGTAATTGTTTTTGATAATGGATGACAGAATTCATCTCACCTTATTACTTGCTTTGTGCTTGTAAGTAATACATCTGCTTGCAAACCCTAAGTATATCGGTATGTAATTGCTTAACTCGGTGCATGGCATGCACGTGAGGATTGAGTTAGTGGTGATATACTTAAAGCTGATAGTCCGTGGTGAACTTAATCGAGTTTAGGGTCTCTTGATTAAAACACCAATAATGCGCCTGAACACCTTAGGGTGTGATAGTCTTATCCGGTTTGTCGGTAGAGGTACCTACGTGGGGCATTTATATATGATGGCATTCATATAGAAATTTGGACCAATTTAATCTGCTTTTCTCGATATAATTTCGTAATCGAGGAATCTTATTAAATCATTAGATGATCATATATGGATCAACCTTAATCCTGAGGTGATCACAGGAATAAGATCAGAAAGGGTGTGCTCTAAAAACAATCGTTACTTGTCATTTCGTGCAAGTGGGAGATTGTTAGGTGTAGTGCCCGAAAGACAATTTGTGTAATTGTTTTTGATAATGGATGACAGAATTCATCTCACCTTATTACTTGCTTTGTGCTTGTAAGTAATACATCTGTCTGCAAACCCTAAGTATATCAGTATGTAACCTCTTAACTCAGTGCATGGCATGCACGTGAGGATTGAGTTAGTGGTGATATACTTAAACTGTTAGTCCGTGGTGAACTTAATAAGAGTTTAGGGTCTCTAGATTAAAACACCAATAATGCGCCTGAACACCTTAAGGTGTGATAGTCTTATCCGATTTGTCGGTAGAGGGTACTACGTGGGGCATTTATATATGATGGCATTCATATAGGACTGGACTGATTTAATCTGTTTTTCTCGATATAATTCCGTAATCGAGGAATCTTATTAAATCATTAGATGATCATATATGGATCAACCTTAATCCTGAGGTGATCACAGGATCTTCGCTTGTCCCGGGTAGTGTTTGATGTGTTAGTTACGGTTCACTTTAATATGTGTTCCAAGCCACTTCTCATTGGCACTATCTCCAGATGAGTGAGTAGTTCTGATTTTCACAGACATGGAATCCATTCCTTCCTCGGGAAGTAGAGAGCGATCCCTTATTTTTAGCCCTAAGAAAGTGATCGATCCGGGAGTTTCGTGCATTTGACTAATTAGCTACTAGTCGATATGCATACTAATTGATCATCGTGGGTTAATGGTAAATAAGGATAAGATATTCGAGTCGGGTTCAGGGAGACTTCTCACTCACAATGGGCGTCTATGGATGAGGGTTAATCCGTATGTAGTGATTATATCAATGGACGCTTATTTACTCTATGAGTTGAGTATAAGTATACATCTATAATCGGTAGAGTTCGGGCCGGGTTTATGGTGGCGTAATCCCGGAATTAATAATTAATGTACTTATTCTCGCTCGATGAATAATTAATTATTGGAGCTCGGTTATAGGTCCATGGTCCCCGATGTGGCTTCTATAATTCGGACTAATAATCTTGTTATTTGGGCCTCAGTGATAATTAATTGGCTGGGCTAATTAATTGATATGCATGAATATTATTTAGTTGGGCTAAATAATATAATACACATAAAAGGCATTTTGTGTGGGCTAATAAACCCTAAAAGTGGCGCCTAAGGTCTTCTTTTTTAGCACAAGAATTAATTTTCTTGTGTTATGGAAAATAAAAGATATTCTTGTTATATGATTGGTTGGATGACTTGTTATTTGATTTCTGTTGGTCAATACATGTCACAATTAGTCATTAAGGAAAATATTCTTTTATTTTGTTTAATTAATTATTTATTTAATTAATTAAAACTTTGAGACAAAGATTTACTCTCCTATAAAAGGAGAGTTATTCAAGGGTAATGTGCAAGGAAATTTCGACCTACACACTTAAAAAGGAGAGAATAATTAGTTTCTCTTGCCTAGGGTTTTGGAAGAAGAAAACTTTGAGTTTTTCTTGGTGTTGCATATCAAGGAGGTTCGTGTATCAAGAAGGGTGTCCACCAACCGCATTTGGAGAACACATCGGAAGATCAAGGCGACTCTTCCCGTTATTGGTAACATAATCTTAAACCCCTTGTAGTACTTAAGTCCTTTAATTATGTATTGTGATATATGAATCGTGATCCATCCATTTGCGCATAGATCTAACTCGTTTAAATCTAAGAACCTCGCATCCTTCTCCTCCAGTTAGAATTGAGATTGAAGTCGATGAAGAATCCCAAAAAATTTGGCGTCGATCAGAGTCCGTTTGGATGTCCGTTCGTTGATGAGAAGAGGCAGCTGTAACAGAAAAATGCAGGATTCACAAAAACCCTAACTGTGACTTCCTCGATTTTATGGAACGTATTGGACCGTTGAAACGAATATCCGACCGGTCAGATCGATAATCATGGAGTTTTGGACATGATATAAAATTTTCAGGACGATCGGGATTCAACTTGATCCCCGATCGCCTCGGGAAGTAAATGATGCGCTGCTGTAAGAGTCTGTTTCAGCAGCAAGTTGGGCGGCTCACTGAGGAAGATTGACAAGTCAACGCCCGATCCGACCGCCCATCTTGAAGTCCAAGAATGAAGATCAGATCTGGAAAGTTTCGTCCCGATCCAAGTTCGTTTGATATGCCGATCGTCGAATATTCTTAACAGCTTGCAGATTAGGGTTTTAATTTATTTTTGAATAGATTAGTTACGGGGGGTGCCAACGGTCCATCTCGGTGTTTATTTTCCGCCTAGTATACATGTGTAGATTGTATGAGTAGAACCGGAAAATTGCCATGACATGCATCATATCATGAATTCCACTCCATATACATACATGTAGAAATTAATTCGAGGAATTAGTTAGACATGTATAAAACACACGATTAGTTTTAATTAATTGTTTGATATTAATTAGAAACTAATTAGGTAAAAACCGAGAACGCGGGTTTTTCAATCGTCGAGGTTGGGTGATGGATTCTCGGTGAATCCCACTCTGCGAAAGCATAAGGAGTAAAATTCAAACCTCGTGGTTAAGGTGTTAGATTCTCGGTGAATTCCACCTTACCAAGACGAGATTACGTTTTTGTTCCGTAGTGTCTACGTGAATGTTTGATGTTTAAGGATTGATAATCACGGGCAAACAGTTCGAAAGTGGTTTAACCACGGTTGGGTGGTCAACAAAGAGCTACGGCTCGATCGACTTCACCCTCCACGCGTGTGGCGCTTGCACGGGTCTTGCAAGGTCGAGCCATCCGAAGAGCTACTACGGCTCAACGGAGCTCCCTAGTCTTGACCCGTCCGACGGTCACATATGTTCTAACGAATAGGTCGGGTGGGTTAGCCCACATAACCGACAATTTTCGGGCCTGTGATTTATTGTTCCTTAATGTAACATCAAGTCCAAAAACGTGATCAGTAAACCCACCACTTTTTCAAAATATTGAGTGGGAGCGGGAGAGGCGACAGCCGACCCCACGGCCTCTACTGTTGACACAAGCAACGTGAGAGAATGGTGACGCCTCATGCCGGCTTTGATTTCGGCCCCCTAAGGAAGGCCTTCACCGCTATCAAAATTCAAGGCTTGGTCTCCGAAAGGATAGGATTTTGGGTACTCATTTGAGTCACCGACCGACCCTAAGGCGGCACACTGGGTCTATCTAAAGATCTCAAACAAGAGGTCACACTCATAAAGGGTATTTTGGTAATACCTTGGCTGAAAAGGAAAGGTGATTGACGATCACAAATGAGATGTTCGATTCTCAAGTTGATCTTCAATATTAATCGAAACCTCTTTGACCTACCCTAAGGCGGCACTGAGGCATTAGATTAAATCCTTGGAACGGTAGGATAGACTATAAGTACTTAGTTTATGTTCCTAAAATTTATTAGTAGTGTATGTTTGGATTTATTCTGTCAATTTTGTTTACAACTATTATACATATCTCTCTATGGTACTAGATCGCTAGTGTAAAATTGACTAGTAATGACTTCGTTAAAAAGTGGTAAGTAACTAGAACGTTGTATTTATTAATCTAACATGCCATTAATTTTTGGAAGGATATTTCTCTTGAGCCTTCAAAACATAAGTGACGTAAATATGTATGTCATCTTTGTCACTCGTGCGTAACGAGAGACAACCGTAGTTAGTTTGAAAGATGATTGGGACGATAAATTCTTCTAGTGAATTTTAATTGTGTAGTGTCTGCACGAGAAATTTTCTAATAGAATAATTGGAGAATCATAAATTAAAGTGTCGCTAGTTAGACGGTATTTGGAACCGATAAACTAGTGGGAGCTTTTATCCTATGTTTTTCTAATTTATTAGAAAATTAGTCCCACTGGGTAACACTTTCATTAGACATCCCACGCTTCATGAGTAAGTGTCTACTCTAAAGAACTGCTAGTTCAAGACTGTTTCCTTTTAAGGAAAGTTAAGAATGGGAAAGAATGTCTATAAGTGTTAATCATCTTAACTAAAGTTTTAAGGCTAAACCGAAATATTAATTAAAGAAAGTATAGGATAAGGAAAGTGATTTCGGATCACTAACCAATGAATCCTTAGCGACTTTCATAACCGAGTAACTTGACTCGATAGCTTAGTTCTTTGGAAGAACAAGGAAGCTGTGCATTAATGATTAATAGAGTAACAACGGGCAGTAATTTCAGCTAGAATAGTGGGAGTGATATAAGGAAATGAATTTCGGATTCTATCCTTGAATATCATAGAAAAATTTATTTTTCTGTTTACAGATTCGTTGGACCAAATGGATTCACTTTCATCTCGATACTACAGTTGCCTCATAGAAAGTGAATATGACATTTGTAGTACGAATCCGAGACTCGGAACTTTGTTTGATAAAGTCAGAACCACTTAGAACAGCTGAATAAGTATGTGTAATACATCTAAAACTATTAAAGGTAAAAGGTTTCAGATTAAGATAAGCGACCTTTCAATATCTATTAATTAGTGCATATATCCTAGAGATAAGACTCGACGATCGGCTAAGGGTGATTCCTATCTCCCGCCTAGGAACACTATCTCAAAGGAACAATGACTAAGTTTCATTTCAATCGGGAAAGGGTAATAGATTTGAAAGGGTAACATAGCTTGTTCACCATGACCTTCGGGTCTAAAGTGAGAGATACAAGCTAGTGGGAGTTTTTGAGTGGTGACATTTTGTCCGATAACTACTCAAACGTGATTTAGTTTATCGAAAGAATACAAGGAGGAGTCTCGATTTTAGCGAGAGAATAGAGTATTCCATGCTCAGAAATAGGCTATCGATAGTCTTGGGATCGATGCTCGGCCCGCCTCCTAGTGGAATGTTTCTCACCGAGGAAGAAACCATAGACTTGCCTCGATATAGTTATTAATGTGCTACAATACACTGTTAAACTCGATTAAGATAATTGGTTGCAAAATAACGGTTAACATTATTATGTAAACCGAGAAGTCTATCTAGAAGATGCCAGTGAATTTATGGATAATGAGTGAATTCGGTTCACACCACTTCCATAAATGTAGGCATTTAGCATTTAATGCTTGAAGGTAGGATTGAGATTTTGCGACACGCTCAGATTGTGATTTGCTCGTGAAATATCTTAATGAGACGAGTGAAGGTTGATTATAAGATCCTTGAGATCGTAAAGTGACGGTTGAATCATCACAAGCCTTATGATAAAATCTATAAGTAACAACCTTAAACCTTGGAGTACGATTACCCAAAGGTAGTTACTATCGATTTAATCGGACCACGCCCAACATCGGTTGTTGGTGATTGCACCGATAAATACTACTAGATCGTAATGTCAATCCACCCTAACGCAGATGGGAGTATGGTTTAACCATTGACCCATTATGGTTGTGTGGACTTTATAGTCTGCTTTGGGGTGATTGATAAACTGTGGCTCTTGGTGGGTCTGTATAGATTTTGATTATAGAGGTTGGTTTGAAAACCTTAACCCCGTGAATGGAGTTTTGGTACTCCCAGTTGTTTCAACCTCTTGTAGAACCACCGAGTGTCTCAGCCCCGATTGGGAGCAATTGGATCTACACGAAAAGAGTCGAATGAATAGGAAAGTTTAAACTTTTCTACATAAAAGTCGAGTGGTATTGGTGTGATTCACGACAAGTAGAGAGTTAACTGCACCTTGAACTCTCTCACCACTCGGCCTTGCTAGATTTCGTTAGAAAGCGTAAAATAGGGGTGATTCCCCCGAGACTTTCTTGCCGAACAACGGAATCAATTCATTCGTAATGTAAGGGTTTTAGCTAAGAATGAATAACGGATTCGTTACAAAGCAGAAGATAGGGGTGATTCCCTAAGACCTTTTTTGTGAGACTAACGATATCTTAATTCTTTCAGAAAGAACCTTTAGTAGGAGGCCTGCCATGGCTTATATCCTTTGTGGATTTAAGAGAACCTCTCGGTCATTTAAAAGTCACATGTTTTAAAATATGTGGACTTGACCAGAGTATTGATAAGTCTTTCGTAGACTTGATATCAATATTGGTAAAGTAGTAGTATTAGAGTTCATGAATGATAACACTGAAACAGTTGGAAACAACATGTGTGTGCTATCTGAAGTCAGAAACTGACAGGCCAAGATTCTCTGGATGATAGAATTGGACTATATTCTAAGAATCCGATTCGGTCAAATTCACGAGAATGAGTCATTGGCTATCCCACCTATCTTATTGAATAAGATGATCATGCATATACGTATGCAACATTCATCGAGAGTAGTCATACCTTACATCTCAGGAATGATTCTCTAAATCTCCGGATAAAGAGAAAATGGGATAGAGTCTCTCTTGGATAACGGCAAGTCAGGTCATAATAAGTCAATAGTAGTCGAATCTCGGGTTCGAGCAGTGAATAGCGGTTTAGTACGTCCTCAAGTATCTTTGAAGAATGAGGAATAATGTGCTTGTATATTCGGGTGCAAACTTGAATATGGTTGACTACATCGATTTCGACTTACAATGATTAAGGATGATCGTTGGGACGATCTCGGCTCGATGTTTACTCATTGTGATGAAGCTATAGTCCGGAGAAACGTAATCGCCAATTCGATTTTAGTTAATCGGATAATAGCGACTTTCGGAGCAAACTAGAGTGGCGATATGGCTTAGGAATTTCCTTTTCGATTCAGGAGTAATTCCAGGTCTAGTGAGCCGATATCACTTCATTGAAAAACAGTGAAGATATAGCTTAGAAGGATTTTCTCGATACAGAGGTCAAAATCATGTTGAGAGAGAGTACCGCTGATTAGATGGATGAGCAACGTTTCGATCCTAAAGATCGCTTTGGTGATAACCTAATCGATTAGTGCACCAAGTATAGTGCTTGGAGGGTACGGCATTGAGTGATATGTCTCATCGCTTTTAAAGCAAGTGGGAGAGTGTTGTGAATAAGATGAGAAAGGTGTGCTCTAAAAAATCGTTACTTGTCATTTCGCAAGTGGGAGATTGTTAGGTGTAGTGCCCGAAAGACAATTTGTGTAATTGTTTTTGATAATGGATGATGTAATTCATCTCACCTTATTACTTGCTTTGTGCTTGTAAGTAATACACTATCGCAAACCCTAAGTATATCAAGATGTAATCGCTTAACTCAAAGGCATGGCATGCACGTGAGGATTGAGTTAGTGGTGATATACTTAAATCGTTAGTCCGTGGTGAACTTAATCGAGTTTAGGTCTCTTGATTAAAACACCAATAATGCGCCTAACACCTTAGGGTGTGATAGTCTTATCCGGACTGTCGTTAGAGGGTACCTACGTGGGGCATTTATATATGATGGCATTCATATAGGACTGGACCGATTTAATATGTTTTTCTCGATATAATTCCGTAATCAAGGAATCTTATTAAATCATTAGATGATCATATATGGATCAACCTTAATCCTGAGGTGATCACAGGAATAAGATCAGAAAGGGTGTGCTCTAAAAACAATCGTTACTTGTCATTTCGTGCAAGTGGGAGATTGTTAGGTGTAGTGCCCGAAAGAAAATTTGTGTAATTGTTTTTGATAATGGATGATGTAATTCATCTCACCTTATTACTTGCTTTGTGCTTGTAAGTAATACACTCTTTGCAAACCCTAAGTATATCAAGATGTAACCGCTTAACTTTCGGTGCATGGCATGCACGTGAGGATTGAGTTAGTGGTGATATACTTAAACTGTTAGTCCGTGGTGAACTTAATCAGAGTTTAGGGTCTCTAGATTAAAACACCAATAATGCGCCCAGAACACCTTAGGGTGTGATAGTCTTATCCGGACTGTCGGTAGAGGGAACCTACGTGGGGCATTTATATATGATGGCATTCATATAGGACTGGACTGATTTAATCTTTTTTTCTCGATATAATTCCGTAATCGAGGAATCTTATTAAATCATTAGATGATCATATATGGATCAACCTTAATCCTGAGGTGATCACAGGATGCTGTTTGTCCTGGGGTAGTGTTTGATGTGTTAGTTACGGTTCACTTTAATATGTGTTCCAAGCCACTTCTCATTGGCACTATCTCCAGATGAGTGAGTAGTTTTGATTTTCACAGACATGGAATCCATTCCTTCCTGCGGGAAGTAGAGAGACAGTCCCCTTATTTGTTAGCCCTAAGAAAGCGATCGATCCCGGGAGTTTCGCATTTGACTAATTAGCTACTAGTCAGATATGCATACTAATTGATCATCAGGGGGTTAATGGTAAATAAGGATAAGATATTCTGAGTCGGGTTCACGGAGACTTCCCACTCAGAATGGACAGTCTATGGAGGGTTAATCCGTATGTAGTGATTATATCAATGGACGCTTATTTACTCTATAGGTTGAGTATAAGTATACATCTATAATCGGTAGAGTTCAGTTTCGGGTTTATGGTGGCGTAATCCCGGAATTAATAATTAATGTACTTATTCTGTTCGATGAATAATTAATTATTGGAGCTACTGGTTATAGGTCCATGGTCCCCGATGTGGCTTCTGTAATTCGGACTAATAATCTTGTTATTTGGGCCTCAGTGATAATTAATTGGCTGGGCTAATTAATTGATATGCATGAATATTATTTAGTTGGGCTAAATAATATAATACACATAAAAGGCATTTTGTGTGGGCTAATAAACCCTAAAAGTGGCGCCTAAGGTCTTCTTTTTTAGCACAAGAATTAATTTTCTTGTGTTATGGAAAATAAAAGATATTCTTGTTATATGATTGGTTGGATGACTTGTTATTTGATTTCCTGTTGGTCAATACATGTCACAATTAGTCATTAAGGAAAATATTCTTTTATTTTGTTTAATTAATTATTTATTTAATTAATTAAAACTTGGAGACCAAAGATTTACTCTCCTATAAAAGGAGAGTTATTCCAAGGGTAATGTGCAAGGAAATTTCGACCTACACACTTAAAAAGGGAGAGAAAAATTAGTTTCTCTTGCCTAGGGTTTTTGGAAGAAGAAAAACTTTGAGTTTTTCTTGGTGTTGCATATCAAGGAGGTTCGTGTATCAAGAAGGGTGTCCACCAACCGCCATTTGGAGAACACATCGGAAGATCAAGGCGACTCTTCCCGTTATTGGTAACATAATCTTAAACCCCCTTGTAGTACTTAAGTCCTTTAATTATGTATTGTGATATATGAATCGTGATCCATCCACGCGCATAGATCTAACTCGTTTAGATCTAAGAACTCGCATCCTTCGATTTTATCTCGCTTTGCGCGATTAACAAGATTAAATATAAGTCATATTGACTTATACTCGGTTAAGTTAGTGAACTCGCTGACAAGTTAAAGGGCAGGAACAAAAAGCGAAGTGAGCATCGATTTGAGTTTGGCAAAACTCAGTTCCGGGCTTTTTCGGTTTTGGGAAAGTTTTTGGTGACAAGTTTATTCACCCCCCCTCTAAACTTGTGTTAGCCTTTCCAAGGGACCAACAGAACCCTCCCGTTGCTTTGGACATTCAGGCTGGTGATGAGTATCTGAATTTGATTGGCGTTCATACCTCAACTCCTCCTGGTCAGAACTGAACAATTTATACTGCTTTGTAATAATTTAACTTTGCTCTTTTGTTTGAACAATTTCAGCATTTTCCTTTCTGTTGTTTTATAATAATTTAGCTTTTGTTTTCTTGCAACTCGACTTGTGGCCGCTTTTGGCCTGTTGAACTTGTCTTGTGGCCGCTTTTGGCCTATTGATTTATGCACTTTTTCCTTTGCAATCTTTTGTTCCTGTATGTATGCAGCCCCCTTTATTTTGGCGAGGTTGAGAGTGTAACTCATCAAAATAATAGAATATCCGAGCTGCATTTTGTTTTTTGAAGTTTGAAAATTCCAATATGCGGCCCCCTTGTTTTGAGAAAAGCTTTAACGGGTTTGGTCGAAACAAGTTCCCGTATGCGGCCCCCTTGTATCAACTGAGGTCACTGACGATTTGTTTGAAATAATTGCTCAAACTTTCCACTTGCGGCCCCCTTGTTTTAAACAAGATCGATGGCGACCTTTGTTGAAGTGTGCTAAGTCTGCGTAATCAAAGCTTGAAAAAATTCTGCTCGTGCCCCTTTGTTTTTGGACAAGCCTGAGGCGTTTTAGTCCATGGGATTGTTGAAAGCAGAGCGGAAGGCTTTACTTTATTGTCAAAACGAGCCTTTTCATTCGATGTGGTTCCCAAAATACGCTTGCCCCTTTGCATAAAGTAAATAGGTTTGGCTTACATGTAATACTTTTTCAAGTTGTCAGTATGCCAAGGCCTGTTGTATTCACGACCTTGGTTGTCCCTTAGGACATAAGTTGATGTGATCCTTACGAATCAAATCTTTTATTTTTCCCAGGAAGAACTGAATTGTAACCAATGAGAGCTATGATCCGTATCTTAATCTAAGACTACGGTTGGAACGCCACAACGTAATGCTCGGTTACGCTGATAAGTTCTCAAAGAGGCGATCCTCCTATCCAAGAGAATCTCACACATAAACGTGCACAATTAAGACAAAATTAATCAAATAATAAAATTTCACTCAAATATATGTTGTTCATAAAAGAGATAGTGTTGGCCTATATATAGGCTACAAAAACCGACTCAATGTTCCATCTTCCAATGTGGGACGGAAAACTAATGAAAACTAAACAAATCATAAAGGAAAAATGTGCCTCCCACTAGATGGGCTTCGCCAAACCACACTTCAGGCCCAACTAGCATTTATTGACACAAAACTGAAATAAAAAGACTGATTAAACTAGGTGTTTTCCTTAAGCCCAAAAGCGTAGTGAATGTATAATATTGAAGCTTCATAACTCCTTTTGGGCTGCCCATACTCTTCATGGATTTCTTTTAGCAAGGTATTCAAGGCTTCTCTCATTCTCTTCCTTTGGAGCCTTGTCAAAGGTCCATTTCTAATGACCAATGGATCACTCTTCTTCATGGGTGCTAATGGATCTGGCTCCTCATCATAAAGCTCATCATATATCACATCATAAGTCCCCTTCTTGACTATCATTGCGACCTGAAGTGGACTTCCCAATTCTTGGATAACTTCCCTTTCTTGGCCTCGTGCCCAGTGGCTTGTCTCTTTCATAGAACATAGTCTCCCACCGTGAAGTAATGATCGCGGATTCGCTTGTCATGGTGTCGTTTGGCCGCTTGTTTGCAATTGAGAAAACGGCTATACGATTTGATTTGCCTTTCCTCTAACAGATCGAGATTGAGATGTCTGGTGAATGGATTTTCAGCTTCACAGAAATGTGCGACCCTTAAGCTTGGTAGGGCCATTTGCATCGGAGCCATAGCCTCCGACCCGTAGAAGTCAAAGAAAAAGGAGTTTCCCTTGTGGTTGTTTTTCTCGACGTCCTAAGGGCCTATAAGGCCGTTGGCAAGTGATCCGGAAATTTTCCCTTTTGTCGTCCAAACTCTTTTTCAGCACACTTAGCACTTGTTTGTTGGCGTTTTTGGCTTGACCGTTTCCCTGCGGGTAGCACACTGACGATTGACAATGCTTAACATTATGTTCCGTGCAAAATGCATCGAATTCTTCTCTGAACTGCGGCCCGTGGTCGGACACTATCACCATTGGGACTCCGAACCTGGTCCAAACTTGATCAAGGAAAAAATAGATTACATCCTTAGTATTGATTTTCACCAATGCTTTGGCCCCGATCCATTTGGTAATGTAATCAACAGCGACGACCACATATTCACATGCTGAGCGACCCTTTTTAAGTGGTCCGATGAGGTCGAGCGCCCACATATCGAACGGCCAGGCTACGACGACGATGCTTTGTTCGACTGAGGGCAGCCTGGGTATGTCCGCAAATTTTTGACACTTATCGCACTTCCGAGCATATATTTGGGCATCCTATACGAGCTTTGGCCAGTAATAACCAGCTAACAGAACTATCTGAGTGAGAGTGCGGCTAGACGGATGGCCACCACACATCCCC
The DNA here is from genome assembly GCA_026214975.1 of Gentiana macrophylla. NCBI lineage: Eukaryota > Viridiplantae > Streptophyta > Magnoliopsida > Gentianales > Gentianaceae > Gentiana > Gentiana macrophylla. The sequence goes on along the minus strand of CM047813.1, from coordinate 62,472,702 downwards.
TCGTGCAGCTCCATAAGTATTCCTTCAACCTCCTCAGGTCGCACACATCGTGACAAGGGTATAGAGAATGATTTTCTGTATTAAACATTGCCTAAGATGGTGTACCTCGTGCCTCTTCTGATTTGGGCTTTGGCCTCCTTTGGATCATCTGGGAGCACCCTTGATTCAATATATGTCTTTATCGTGTCGATCCAACACGGATTAGGAGGTTGAAAATCAATGACCTTAATCCGGTTGATGGCGGGCCTAGCAGTGTTCCAGTCGACGGAGAGTACACATTCTCCAAACGCCTGGTTTAAGAGCCTTCAAACCAAATAAGCTTCACATGTTACAAGCTAGGAGCTGCCTGAATTTGAAGCCAAACGCTGGCTTCCAACCTCCAAACCAGCGTTTGGACCATTTTCTCGCAGATTTTTGGCCTCGCCTATAAATACCCCTCATTCCCATTTCATGAGGGACGCTCCTCCTCTTCAAACCCTATTCCCTTTTGCTCTAAATTTGTAATAGCTTAGATTACGATAAATTTATGTAGATCAAACACCTCTTAACTCTCTCTTTTCATTTATTAGATTAGAATTTCAATCCAAACAACAAGTCTCATACTTTTGATGAATCTCCATTTTGTACCTTCATCTCCAACTCTAATTTCCGCAACTTTTATGGTATTTATCTTCTTCCTTATGCTTGTTATGCTTCTTATTTATTGTTTCTTTCATGTTTTAACTAGTGTAATGTGTAGCTAATTTCTCCCATATGCTTGGGTCATGTGAAATTTGGTGAAATCACTCTTTGGGTGATGAAATTGGGAGTGAGTAGTGCTTTTATTGTTGTATCTTGCACGTTTCACGCCTTAAAACTTGTAATAACGGATTTGGGCTAGATTGATCACCTAGGTCAAACATCACACACCACTCTTGAGAGTTGTTCAGAGAGAGAAAAGGGTTCTAGGATCGCGGTGTAGTCTCGGTTTAGTTGTTAAACCGAGCTCATCGTGGAGGTTACTGCTTTATACGCTTATCGCGGCTCGAGTGCAAAACATGACTTGTTAGAGAGAGTTGTTCAGACCTTAACATGGCATAAGGTGTTAGAAGAGAGTTGTTCGAGGACGCTAGCACCGGGTTTGTGGAGTTCGCACTCCATGAAATTGAATGCAAGAGTTCTGTTTAGTATAATGCACACTCCGGTTTTGTCTACCTTAGGGTTGAGATTAGTCACATTGATCATGGTTCTGCTATGTCCCTTTCTCCTTTTAGACTTGTTAGTTTAATTTACTTTAGTTTAATTGAAGTGTACAAACATTCCAACAACTTGTTTGCCTAGACTAAGCAATAAGTTCACTTTGGTACTTACAAGCACATCTTCAGCGTCAGGATCGACTCGGACTGTAGCTTTACTGATTCACTTCGCCGGTTAGAGCTTGTTTAGTCACCGTTGTCTTGATGTAACTTATAAATTTGTTTGGTGAAGAACAACGCTCATGGTGATGTCCGCAAATTTTTGACACTTATCGCACTTCCGAGCATATATTTGGGCATCCTATACGAGCTTTGGCCAAGAATCCAACACCCGAGTGAGTGCGGCTGGAGCGGATGGGATCCCTCGTGGCTCCATAAGTATTCCTTCAACCTCCTCGGTCGCACACATCGTGACAAGGGTATATGAGAATAATTTTACGTATTAAACATTGCTCAAGATGGTGTACCTAAGTACCTCTCTCGATTTGGCTTTGGCCTCCTTTGGATCATCCGGGAGCACCCTTGATTCAATATATGTCTTATCGTGTCGATCCAACACGGATGAGGTTGAAAATCAATGTGTTCCACTATGTGTGTGAATCTTTGGATTGCTCACTTCATCGCTGCTTGTTAATTTTGACAAGTAGTCCGCTGGGTGATTATCCTCTCGAAGGATGTTGGTGAACTTACAATATTTGAAGCTTCCCTCGAGCTTTTTGACGAGATCAATATACTTTTGTAGGATTTCGCAATGGATCCCGAATGACCCCGTTACTTGATTAACTACCAACTGCGAATCACAGAATACCTCCACATTTTTGACTTTCATGGCCCTGGAGAGCTCAAGCCCTGCGATGACTGCTTCATACTCTACTTGATTATTCGATGCGGTGAAATCAAATCTCAAGGCTTTTTCGATTTCCTTCGAGGTACCTGGTTCCAATAAGATAATCCCGGTGCCGCAACCTTTGTGGCTGGCACCTCAATCGACGTAAAGATACCAACAGTGACTCGGCCTTTGGGGCTCGGCCACTGTGGTTGCTGTTGTGGCGTCACTTGGTTTTGAACCGTATTACTCCTCCGGCCACTCCTCATGCTTGTTTCTGCTATGAAATCGGGTAAGGCCTGGGCTTTGATAGCTTTTTGAGGCTCGTACCGGATGTCAAATTCAGTGAGCTCAATGGTCCATCGCAGCAATCGACCATATAAATCCGGCTTGTGGAGGACTTGGCGTAATGGAGCGTCCGATAGCACTAGTAATAGTATGTGTCGAAAAGTAAGCCCTTAATTTTCGGGCAGCTATGACAACGCAGTAGGTCAACTTTTCGATATTAAAATAGCGACCCTCAACGGGATTGAGATCCGTAGAGACATAATAAATGGGTTTTTGAAGGGTACCGTCCTCCTTGACAAGTGCAGCGGCGACAGTCCGGTCCGAGGCCGCTAGATACAGAAGCAAAGTGTCTTCAAACATAGGACTAATTAGCAGGGGCGGGCTTGACAGATAAGCCTTAAGATCTTTGAAAGCTTGCGATCACTCCCCGGTCCATAAAAAGGTTTATTCCCTTTAAGGATTTTAAGAAAAGGTAGGCTTTTTTCAGCTGAGTTGAAGATGAACCTTCCCAGAGCAATTATCCTCCCATTTAGCTTCTGCACCTCTTTGATTGTAGTTGGTTCACTCATATTTATCAGAGCCTCTATCTTCTCGGGGTTTGCTTCGATCCCTCTTTGACTCACCATAAAACCCATAAATTTCCCCGCTTGGACCCCAAAAGTGCATTTGGCGGGGTTCAGTTTCATCGAATGCTTCCTTACATTTGCAAAAGTTTTGCAAAGGTCCATCAGGTGATCCTGGCGACTTGACTTCACAACCATATCATCAATATATGCTTCCATGTTTTTGCTGATATACGAGTTGAAAGCCTTGTTCACCATCCTCTGATATGTTGAGCCCGTGTTCTTCAGTCCGAATGGCATAATCTCATAGTGGTAGAGTCCGCCAACGGCCCTGGAGGCGGTCATTTCTTTGTCGTAGTCGGCCATTTTTACTTGATGATAGCCTGAAAAGGCATCCAGAAAACCCAACATTTCAAAACCAATGATCCCATCTACCATTTTATCGATTCGTGGCAGCACATAAGGATATTTCGGACAGGCCTTATATAGGTCGGTGAAGTTGATGCACATTCACCACTTTCCGTTGTGTTTTTTCACCATTACAATGTTTTCTAACCAAGTCAGATACTGAAGCTCCTTGATTATGCCTGTTGCCAAAAGTTTTTCGACCTCGCCATTTATAGCGACCTCCTTTTCTCCGGGGAAATGACACATTTTCTATTGGATCGGTCTGAAGTTGGGGTCGACGCTAAGATAGTGCATCATGACCTCCGAATCCACACCCCTCATATCTATTACTTCTTTGGTGAAGGCGTCCATGTTCTCTCTCAGAAGCTTGATCAATTCCTCTTTTTCTTTTTCTGTCGAATGAGACCCGATCTTTACTTTTTGATTAGGATATTTTTTATTTATGATTGCCTCGGTCAACTCGTCATCAGCTGTGAAATCTGGTTGATCCTAGATTTGTAGTGTCTCGACTTCCACAATTTTATCGCGACCTCTTTCATCGTGGCGACCTGGCTCATGCCCATACTGAACCCTTCGATTCTGGGTTTTTTGGAGTCGACCCTATTCTTGGTCATGTACTCGAGGAAAAACCCTGTCCGGGTCATGGCGACCCCAACATCATCTCTCACATGAAACTTGACTCTTTGGTGATGGACGGACACCACCATTTGGAACTTTCTAATGACCGGGATTCCTAAAATCATATTATAGTAAGAGGGAAGATCAATGCTCAGAAAAGTTATTACCTCAGTTCGGCATGGCTCGTAGTCACCTAGAATGATGCTGAGGTCGATCGTGCCTTTGACCCTTACTGTGTCATTGGTGAAACCTCTAACACTCCGAGGTAAGGCTTCAGTTTGCCTCTCCAAATCCGATCTGCTTAAGACAGTCAAAATAAATGACGTCGCAACCCGCTCCCGTGTCGACCATGACTCGATTGACCCCATGCTGCTCGTTAACTCTGACCTTTAGAATAATTGGCACTTCCATGACACCTTCCATGGTTGTAAGTTCACTTTTAGTGAACGTGATTCCTTTCTCTAACTCTCCCAGAACTATCTATTTTTTGAAGCCGCGCGTGTTAATCAAATGTATCCGTGATTTCAGCTGATTGTTGCTGGGGAGATTCCCATGAATGACTTGAACCTCCCTCTGATAAACGCGAGGTTGCCGCCCTTTATTGGCTCCGGTTTCTCCATCGAGTTTATATTTGGCCGCTGGTCCTTCTTCGATCTCCCTTCTCAAAGTGAAACATTCATCTGTAACATGACCGTGATCTTTATGATACTTACAATACTTTGACTTATCACGAGTGCTGGGGTCGCCTTTCATGGGCCTCGGTCTTTCGAATTGTTCCTAGATTTCAAAGAGTATCTGGGATGGCTTGGTATTAAGGGGGACAAAATCACCTTCGTTGAATTATATGGCCTCTTGCCCTCACGGTCTTGGTTCACATCCTTGCCACGCTCTTTCCTATGATCATCCTCACGATCCTCTTTTAGTGAGTTTTGCTCCGGTCTAGCTTTCGGTTTCCAGAAGGAGATGGCGCTTCACTAACCACGATCATTTTGGCCCTTTCTAGCATCTCCCTTAGGCCTGATTTAGGTGGTCACAGGTTAAACTCTGTCTTCATTGGACCCTAGTCTATGCTTATAAGAAAGAAATTTATAATGGCATCGTCAGGAATGTTCCTCGTTTGATCGTATACCCTAACAAACCACTCATAGTAGTCTTTTCCCGACTCGTTTTGTCCCATACGGACCTCATAAAGGTCTTCAATGGTCCACTTTGGCCTGCTCGCTAATTCAAACTCCATTATGAACTTTTTAGATAGATCCTCTCAACTTTCAACCGAACCCTGAGGAAGCCCGCGGACCCAAGAGGCGGCTCTGTCTTGCATGCTACCGACCAGAGCTATGCACCAGGCTGACCTGTTCTGAGTTACTAAGGTGATGTGACCTTGGAACGCAGTGAGCCAATCATTTGGGCAAGTATTCCCATTATAGTAATTGTAACTGGGATAACTCACCTTCTCGCTGCTGGTGTCTTGATAACTCACCTTTTCCAGCATGTCTTGACTTTTTCAGCTCCGTGATTCATTCCTCATTATCTCTATTTGCTCGACCATGATGGGGTCAGCTCTCGGCCGGGCGGAGGTGGACCAGCTGCTCGCTCAGTCCTGCGGTCTGAGTCGGTGTGATTTCATGAGTCCTCTTGCTGAGCCCGCCTTTTCCGTATGACTAGGCGGGCGTCTTTCTCGTTCCTCCCCTCTTGCCTAGGGGTAACACCTCTATCTGGGAGACACAGACGGCTTAGGGCGGAGCCCTTTCATTTTCCCTCAACCTTTTCTGTTGGAAATAATATCTATGTTTTGATGATGATTCATCACGTATTTAGTAAGATCACTTACAACCCATGATGATGAAGTTATAACTAACTGTTATAGTGCATAATGAAAGAAGAAACAAGAAATAGTCTAGAGAAAAATGTATAAGTTCTATCTAGAGTCTGAACATTGTATAGGTTGTTTCAGACAAGCATTGTAATAGATAGGAACTAGGCGAACAACTGAGTCACAACAAGCAAACTGAGTATACATATGAAGAACTGAGGGATCAAACTCAGTTATGAAAGAACTGAAGAAGATAAGTTTGTTGAGGGACACAGACTTAGTTGGCTTATCTAGAAGACTGAAGAACTGAGGGACACAGACTTAGTTATTGAGGACTGAAGAACTGAGGTGGCAAACTCAGTTAGAAGCTGATTAAGTCATGACTATAAGTCAGGATTCAGGCAAGTCTGTGGTGACCTGAAACTAAACTATAGATCATGTAAAGCTGAATAATCTTAAGGACAAAGATTATCAGTTACCAGGAAAAGAAGAAGCTGAATGGTGTACCCTGACTTAGTCAGATGTCAAGTATACGAGGTACTCAGTTTTGAAGAAGAGTAGAAAATTGAGTTAAGGCCTTGTTGAATTTGAAATAACAAATATAACAACAAATGTAACGGCTATAAGATTTATTTGACCGTTACATCATCCCTATAAATACACAGAAGGAAGTGCTTGAAAAACGGAGATCTTGGACAAGTTTTAAAAAGCATATATCTAAAGATCCAGATCCAGAAAATCAGAATTCATATCTAGGAAAAAGGGAAGCCAACAGAATTGCCTTGAAGATTACAGAGAAATATCCAGTAACCCATGAAGGGGGAAGAAGGCATCTTGGAGCTACAACGCCATATCCAGAAGAATCAGACAGCTCACTGAATTAATCTTTTGATTAATTCTAAACCTAACCTTTGTGAAAAAGGGTTGGTTGTGCATAGTTTGAGGAGAGCAGCTCCACCTTTCCTCATACGGTTGCAACTCAGTTGCTACAGCTGTTGGTGCAGTCTGCGGACTGTGTTTGTGTTAGTGGTGAGCTGGTGAAGGAGTAACTCCACCTCTGAAGGATCAGTGTGCAGAGTGAAGGGAGCAATCTCAAAACTTGGGTAGACAGTGAAACTTGGGTGTCGTGAAGGACTGTCATTGGGCTAGGATTTTGTAACAGTTAATCTCAAGATTCTAGCGATACATCCTACACCACAGGAGAAAGGGAGACGTACGGGATTACACCACCCGGAACTTCCATAAACAAACTCTGTGTTGATTTACTTTACGCATTTATATTTGTGATGTGATTGCTTTAATTGTTGCATTATATTTTCATTACTTCACTCAGCAAACATCAGACACTGAGTCAGCACAGAACTGATACATAGGAGACTAAGATCTTTGTTGACACATCTATTGCACAAAAGGCTTGATCTTATCCGCTGCAAGTTATTTCTGTTATAGCTCTAGCTAAGCTGAATTAAATAAATCCAATACATGGTTAAAGGATAGGAACAAAACTGAGCTGAGTTACATTGTACATCAGTTTGATAGTTTAGTTTGAGTTTAGAAGAAACTCAGTTCCTGGGGTACTTTTAGTTTTTGGTGACAAGTTTATTCACCCCCTTCTAAACTTGTGTTAGCCTTTTCAAGGGACCAACAATTGGTATCGGAGCGGTTCTTCCTTTGGGAAGTGATTCAAAGATATCTTACAAACTAGTTGTTGAAAACCCCTTAGTGTATCAGTTGTAAAAGCTTTTTATTGAAACTTAATGGATACATCTAGAATTAGAAGTTGGCTTATTCACCACCTGTCTAACTGTTTGCAAAATGTATCTGATTTTCAGGATCAAGTATTTGAGAGGTTCAGTGCTACAAATTCACATACAAATCCAGAACCTCAACTCAGTGATGATGTGGATATCAATCTCAATTTATATGATGACAGATCCAGAAGAATTCCATCACTAAGTGATCTCTCAGATGAAGAAGAAAAGGAGTTGTTGCAAGTAACTGACCATATAGAAGATTCGTTAGAGCGAGAAAAGAAATTACATTTAAACCTTGAAGCTGTAACAAACAATCTAGAAAAGTCTTGAGATTTCAAGGAACATAAACTCTAGACATCAAGACACTGGAAGACCTAGTGGATTACACAGAGAAAATAAATATGATAAATCTAAAAGAATCCTTGTGAAATCAACTAAGTTTGAGCGTAATGGTCTATCTAGAAAGGAGATGAGAAAGTTTAATTCTCTCATCAAAGAAGCTGAAAGTTATACTTCAGTAACTCTCCAGCCGGACCGAAGAAGATATGGGTACCGAAGAAAACTTAAAACTATTTTGCAGGTAAGGTCAGTTTTATTGCAAAATCCATTGAAAAACTGACTTCCACAAAAAGCTGAAAGGCAAAAGCTTATGAAGGGCAAAATGGTCAAAAATTGAAAACTTTCCAGCTACTATATGATGCTTGGGCTGACAAACAAATCACCATAAGCCACGTGTCAATCGAGGAGAAGAAGTAGATGTGCATCCCTACAAATCTCATTGATTGTGACATGACTCTCACTTAAGCGGTTGAGTATATTGAAAGACTCAGAAACACATATTGTTCTTATAATCTTGACCAAGTCTTGCACAATCAACTTCAAGATATTCAAGGTTCCCCCAGAAACTCAAATTGAAAATCCATGGAGAAATATAACATTGATGAAGGAATCACGATGAGTCTGGACGACTTCAGTCAAAAATTTTCAAACTTCATCCTATCAATTCAGATTGCAGACAAAATCAAAAAAATTCAAGGACTTGAAAATCTGATTGATACGAAGGTCAATATTCTGTGCCCAGAAGATATCAAAGATTTCTACAGAAATACCATCATCGCCGATGACGGAAAGAGTTTCAGGACAACAGTTCAAGAGAAAAGCATTACTGTTAATGAACATCTTCTTTCCCTAGTATTTGGTTTTCAAGAATTCACATTTTTAACAATTCTTCTGGCCAAAAATATCATTGTTCACACTTGGAATCTCTACACTCTTTCAATAGAGAAGCTGAAACTAATCTATGCAATTTGGTTTGAGAAGAAACTGGACTGGAACAAATTTGTCTTCAAACACTTGTTAAAGCAAATTTCGGACGAAAAAGCGAAAGTTCAAGGAACAAAGGCTATTCGAGAAAGGTTCATGTTGAAAAAGGGATTTCCATATTTGGTACAAATGATACTGAACTATTTCTCCATCTCTAGACCTACAGAGTCAGAGGTAATAGAGAAATATGTGGCCAGTAGAGCAAAGAAAAGAAAAATCCATGATGAAGTCATAAGAGAAACTTTGGTTTCTAGCAAAACTTAAAACCATGATGATTATACAGCTAGAAGACAAAGGAGGATGATGCAGAAACTTTTCTCTTTGACTCAAAAGAAAACTGGAACATAGGACATAATTCTAATTGAAGACGAAACTGAAGAAAGTGAATCCTCAGCTGATGAACATGTAGGATACACGGAGAAGCAGAGAGAAAATCTGGAAGATGTTGAATTTTGTGCAACTGAGTATGAGAGAGAATTGTTCAGCCATGACTCTCATCATCATGGAGTCAGTTCCTCATCTCAAGTCCAAGATGCGTCTACAAGCGAATCAATATTGACTGACATCCCCCAACTTGCAACTCAAAAGATTCAGCAACCGTTAAAGGAAACTGAGAAGAGATTGGAAGGATTAAAGAGGATCATCGAGAGCCTGATGCGGACTCTACAACTTAGATGAATCTATCTCAATAGCACACTACTCAACTTAGATGAATCTATCTCCAACATCACCTTGCACAAATTATTTGAAGAAATAGCATATCTTCAAACAAGGGAAGATTGGTTGAAGAACTGCTTTGAAGAAAGCTAAAGAGACAAGACAAGTGGATACTGATCTACTTGTTCTTCAACCAATTTAGCACAGATTTCTTCAGCTGACTTTGTCTTTGCCAGTTTAGTTTTAACTTCAGCACCTTCAGTTTTATCAGCATCAGCACCATCAGTTTCATCTTCCCCCTTGGATATTAATCTTTCTTGACCAAAATGATTCTTAGAATTCCTCTCCCACTTTTTTTTGTTTCTAAAGAAACAGCCTATTTAAAGGGATTTATCTAACGGTCAGATAAATTGAATTCGAATCCTTGTAGCCATTAGTGGTCCTACTTTCTTGCTTGTATGTTACTTGTCAGAACGGATAGATTAGCCGTTAGTCCGTTTCGCATACCTTTCGTAGGGCATGAGCTTCCGACAGATTCCACCATTTTTTTTTATCTTTTTATACTCGGTTCCGGAGTATGGAATACACAGCGGGTGCGACAGTTATTTAGCCCTTGGGAAGCAGATGCCATATTGGAGACCACTTTGGTTCTTGGGGGGCATCCGGATCGATTGATTTGGCACTACGATCATCGGGGAATCTACACTGTACGGTCAAGATATTTCCAGGCCTTATCGTTTTACCGGCCATCGTCCGGAGCTAGGCCGTCTACTTTGATAGGGTAGAGCAAGATTTAGAGGAGCTATTGGCGGCTTCCTGTTCAGCCACGTATTCAGCAATTTTATGGTGATGCTTGCATGATTGCCTTGCAATTGACCAGGGCTTGCAGAGGAGGAATGTGGGGGATGGTGTTTGTCTGGCATGTGGGGAGGCTTTGGAGACGATGTAGGGTGTGATTTTTGAGTGTGAGATGGTAGATAGAGTTTGGAGTGTGTCACCATTTGGTGGGGCTTTACAACACCTTCGTGTTGAAATAGTGTCCTAAACCTAATCGGGTTCGACCGGATCCGACTGGGTCGGATCGTTTCTACTATTTCTTTACGTTTATACATATATTAAATGGTTTTCTGTTATTATATATTTGTTCGTTTAACGGACTATTTATGATATTGTATATATATGATAACATCCCTAGTGTCAAACTGTGAAAGAGAAATCAGAGTGATTATGGTTGATGAGATCTTGACTCACTTTAAAAGGTTTGATACTTAAATGTCTCTAGTCACATGTGCTATTAAATGGGACATTAATAGTACGATTAGACTAGCACGTATTAGATGTCTTCTATCTTATGATGATAGGGATAGATCTCGTCTATCAAAGTGTAGGGATACTTGGACTGTACGTGGACGTGTATTAGAGATTGCGTACATCAAACTAATCAACTTACTTTATTAAGTGTTGCACTATGTGGCAGTTGTGTAATTTTCCTGAGACCGGAATATTCATGGCATCACGGTGTGGATTGTCATGCTTTGAAACTATTGAGTTTTCCCCTAGCCATGGGGCGATAATATGGAAGTGATTAGGTGTGATACTGAAGCATGCGTAGGATTTATTTTGTTCGTCCAGAAATCACGTATCTTAATAGTAGGAGTAAATATCCAAAAGGCCTTCTTATAAGGAATATCTAGCTCTCATGAATCTTTGCAGAGTTGGAGTAATTGAGTTACTTCGAGAGAGCATGATATCCATATTATAAGATACGGTGTTTGATGTTTGACACTCGATATACGACCGTATAGATATTATTACAGCAATAGGATTCTGTTTACACGGTAACCGTTTCACATGAAAGGTTGTAGTCATAGCACATGAATTTTTCCGATGATTGGGGGTTGTGGACGTGTTGTTAAATGCTATCCATGATCGTTAGGTGATGGCCAAATCCTAGAGGGCCAATCTAACCGGTAGTGTACCGGGTCGACTATAGTCTAGTATGGTAAGTCAAGGTCGAATCCACGGGGAAGCTCAATTGTGAGGTTACACACTAAAAAGTCTATATTAATTCGATCTAGGTCACAAATTGCAAGATAGTAATGGTCATACATAAATAAGAGCTTGTAATAAATAAAGATGATAAAATGATAAAAGAAACTAACCAAGATAAGGTGTAACCTAGCCATCCTCTTGTAGTATCATGGGAATGATCTCCTACCTTCCTACCATTGGTGTTTGAAAGCGTGAAACAGGTGCATTCCTAAGCAAACAATTCCCCCTCATACGAGTGCATGAAATTGCTCTCTACCTCCTCCTTGGTCTAGGCATCCTAAACCTAATGAATTGGCATGCTACACACATGAATTCAATGACAATGTCAATTATCCCGGGATAATAAATCGAATGCCACGAATGGTCGATTTTACCTTCCGGTTTTCCTACCCTCTTCTCACGACTAACATCTCCTTTCGGCCTCCGTCAAACGTGTAATTGTTAACACTAGGCAATTACTCCAATGTTAACAAGCAATGCAATACAAGTAGGAAAAGCTTCACAACAATCAAAACTAATAACACAAACTATCATTCCCAATCAACATAAGAGGATAAACTAAATCTACAACATAATCTTGGCTAGATAAGTCTAGCCACTCATGTCTACAAATATCAACATCTCAAGATTAATATTCATAACCATAAGAACAATTGAATGAAGATAAAGATTAAGGATTACCAAATCAAGAGTACAAATTTGAGTTGGTGTTCTTCATTCAACTTCCAAAAGCTTCAATGAATTAGCACTGGTGTGTTGAATTCAATCAACTAAAAGAGTTAAACTAGAATCCTTAGTTTTACAATCAAAATCAAGAGTTAATTTCTACTAAAATTTGGCTATAAGAGCCAGGGGGTAGGGTTTTGCCTTCAAGATGGAAAAGTTGAAGAAGATGAAGTGTGTGTGATAATCGTGTGATTGGAAGAATAAAAGGGATTAATTATTTGTTGACTCTGCAATGTTGACTCAGGCCAGTCCAATCTGGCGTGCGTCAAAGCCAAGATGCACTACTGGCGCAGGTCAGAGCTGCTTGGCGCGGGTCAACTCAAATATGTGGTAGTTGGCTGAATGACACCTGCATTAATTGCTCCACAACTTCTTAATGTTAGTAATACCATCCGCAACAGAAGCGATTTAAGGATCTAGATCTATAAATTACACGCAATAAAATAACTAGATCAAATCTACAAGGGGGTTGTAGAACATATCAAAATCCAAGTTGAAGAACCGCAAATAGGAAGAACAAAAGGATGTGAAGAGCACCACGATCTTCCGTACGTGTGATCCAAGCAACTCCCGGTGGAAGAAAATTCTCGTCTCGAATCCTCCCGATATGCTACCCGGAAAAAACCTCCAAGATTTTCCCCTTGGCCGAAAATTTTCTTTCTCCTCTCTAAGAGGTGAAAGTCGAAAATTAAGTGTGTATGTAAGGCTTGGGAGAACTCTCTTTATATAGGAGAGTAATCATTGACCTCCAAGGATTTTATTTTGCAAATAAATAAATCCAATAAATAAAAATAATCCCATAATATTCTAGAACAAATCTAGAATAATATTTATCTTTATTTCTTACCATAAATATTTATCCAATAAATATTTTATGCACATGTCTTATTAATACACAAGAAAACCAATTTCTTGTTTCCTAAACATGCTTGGGGCCGAAATTTCTCTTATTGACCTAGTCAATATGAATTTTCAGCCATAACACTAATTTTGGCCAAGATTATGAAAAATGTCTTTTTCACATATTTAATTATTTAGTCCAACTAAATTAATAGTCTACTAAACAATTAATTCACATATCGTTTTAATAATGTCCAACAAGAACTAAATTAATATTATCAGGATTCGACGTCCGAGAATAGCTATGCTATATAGGAGGCACGTAGGGGACCATGGACTAATAATCAGCGGCTCCGATAAATCAAATAAATAATTATCTTACGAACAGAATAATTATATTCGATAAATCAATCACAGGAATATGCCACCATAATCCCGTGACTGCACTCCTCCGATTATGAGATTATATTTATCTCCTCACGAGAATGATAATAAGCGTCCATTGATATAATCATTAAAAATGGATTAATCCTCCATAGACTGTTCATTCTAAATCGGGAAGTTACCGTTAACCCTTTTTAGAACATCTTATCCTTATTTACCATTAACCCCTAGTGATCAATTAATTCATACAACTCACTGGTAGCTAATCAGTGTAATATGAACTCGCGATCGATCAGTTTCTAGGATTAACAAATAAGGGAACTGTCTATCTACTTCCATAAATGGAAGGAATGGATTCCGTATCTATGATAACACAGACTACTCACTCAATCCAGTACAATGCCAAGATGGGGTAATTCAGATCACAGACTCAGTGTAATCCTTAACCGTCAAGTCAAACCTCATACTGATTCAAGCAGTTGACTGTGATCACCTCAGGATTAAGATATATACATAAATATGATCATCGATTGATTCGATAAGACTTCTCGATTACGGAATTATATCGTGAACTCCAATCAAATTGGTCCAGCCCTATATGATATATCTATCACATATAAATGCCCCACTAGGTTCTCTTAACCGAAAGTCCGGATAAGACAATCACACCAATTGTGTTCTGGGCACATTAATAGCACGTTAAAGGAGAGACCCGATACTCTCGATTAACATCACTACGGGCTAATTGTATTTTAAGTACATCTTCACTAACTCAATCCTCCCGTGTATATCCCATACACTGAGTTAAGTGATTACATAAATGATATACTTTAGGGTTTTCTGTAGTGTAAATACTATTGTCACATCGGTGGATATGAGAATAATATCATTTCATTTATAAATAAAACAATTACAAAATTGTCTTTCGGGCATCACACCTAACAATCTCCCACTTGCACGAAAGAATGTGATTAATTGTTTTAGAGCACACCCTATTATATAAACTACAACAAACTACATCTCCCACTTGCTCTAAAGCAATGGAGACCCATCCCGTATTCTAGTACCCATTAAGCATATCATAACCATTGCCAGATGACAAAGTACACTCCGAGTATGCCGTCGTAGGATAGGTCAGTGACTTGGGGAGTACTTACATCTAAATGTCATGGGTCTTAATGATTAGTCAGGTTGTCAGCTCGAGACGATCCGTAGAATCGAAACGTTACCGGTCCATCTAATCATGTGGTACTTTCCCAATATGCTTTTGACCTCTAGTGATTTCGAAAAACCTTATAAGCTACCCCTTCATCATTTGCACAATGATGTGGTATCGGCTTCCAAATCTAGAATCACTCCCAGATATGAAAAGGAAATCCTTAAGCTATATCGCCTCTCTAGCTACTACAAAAGCCGCTAATCACCCAACTAGTTAAAGTCGAGTTGGCGTTGCTGGATTCCTCCAGGAAATAGCTGCAACACAAGAGTAAACACTGAGCCCGAGATCGACTTAACGATCATCCTCAATTTGACTTAAAGTCAAAATCAGTGTATCACACATATCCAAGTTCACACATGAATATGTCCGCATATTATTCCTCGTTCTCTTCAAGATACTAAAGGACATACTAAACTTGCTTTGTTAACCGCCGAATCTAAGATTCGATCAAAATTGACGTTCAATAACCTGACCATCTCTTACTAGAAAGAGAAACTATACCATTTCTCTTGATCCGAAGATTTAGAGAGTCATTCCTGAGGCATAGGGTAGAACTTCCTCGTTGAATGTTGCATACACAGATGCATCATCTTAACCAATAAGATGGATGGGAAACCGGTTGGTGATTCTAAGGAATTCGACCGAGTCAAACTCTTTAGGATGTTGTCCAAATCTCATTCTTGAGAATTGTGGCATTGTCAGATTCTAACTTCAGATAACACACCCATGTTGATTCCAACTGGTGCAGTGTTATCCTTCACAAACACTAATATATGTATATATTCACTACTGTACTAAAATAGATATCCAGTCTACAAAAGACTTATCAATATTCTGGTCAAATCCACATATTATAGAAATATATGACTTCCAATGACCGAGAGGTTTGCTTTTTATCCCTAAAGGACATAAGCCTTGACAGTCATCCTGTCATAAGTTCATAAGGCAATACCCTTCTGTTTCGAATGAATCCAGACTCCGTTTGTTTGGCAAGAAAGTCTTAGGTAATCACCCCTATTTTCTGCTTTAGAACGAAATCATGCAATACTAAGTGGTAAGAGAGTCCAAGGTCTGATTAACTCTCTACTTCTTAGGGAATTACCCCTAGACCACTCTAGCTTTGCTCTGAAAGATAAACTTTCCTATTCATTCTACTCTTTTCCGTGTAGATTAACATAACTGGAGTACCGAACTCCATTCACAGGGTTATGGCTATTAAACCAACCTCTATTATCAGAATCCTATACTGCTCACAAAAGAGCCAAAGGTTATCAATCGATCCTCAGACTACAAAGTCCGCAGAAACCGTAATGGGTAATGGATAAACCATACTCCCAATACTGACTGGGTGGATCAAAATTCTGATCTAGTTTAGTAGTATTTAGTGTTATCACCAACAACCGATGTTGGATGTGGTATGATTTTAATCAGTTAGTAACTACCTTGAGTAAACATACTTCAAGGTTCAAGGTTTTTCTATTTATGGACTCTATCAGAAAGGATGCAACAGTATAACTGTCCCTTCCCGATTTCAAGAATCCTATATCTAACCTTAATACACAATAGCTTAAAAGATATATCACGAATGGTCATTGACCGAACGTATGCGTGAAATTCCCAGTCTTACCTTCAAGCACCGTGTGCTAAATGCTTATATTTATGGAAGTAGGGTGAACCGAATCCACACCTTATCCGTAAATTCCAAAGCATATTCTAGGTAGACTTCTCGGTCTTACATTTCAATGTAAACCGTTATTTCGCTTCCAATATCTTTATTGAGTTAAGCAGTGTATTGTAGCACATCTAAAACTATGTAAGGAAATTTAACGGTTTCTCACTTAGTGAGAACATGCCACAATAAGGCAGGCTGAGCATCAGTCTCGAGGACTATGAATGGCCTATTCCGAGTATAGAATACTCTATCTCTATTGAAAATAGAGAAGCCTCAAAATATTTTGGATAAACTTACCGGAGTGTTTGAATAGTTATCAGACAAGAAGTCACTACTCGGAAGCTCCTACTATCTTGTATCTTTCATCAGACCCCGAAGGTCGTCATGAACAAGCTATGTTACTTCTTTATAACAATTATCCTTTCCCGATTGAAAGGAAACTTAGTCATTGAACCTTTGAGACAATATAACAGATCGAGGAGAAAGGAATCACCCTGAGCGTCTTGAGTCTTGTCTTTTAGGGACTATGCACTAACTATGGAATATGAAGAAGCGTTTATCTAAATATCGAAACCAATTGCTTTTAATAGTTCTTAAGATGTGTTTTATATACATATTTCAATGATTCTAAGTGGTTCGACTTTATCAAACAAAAGTCCGAGTCTTGGATTCGTACTACAAATGGTATATTCACTTTCTATACGACAAACAAATTATCGAATAGACGGTAAATCCATTCGTTCCAACGAATCTTAAACATAAAATAATTTTTCCGCGATATCCAAGGATTGAATCCGAGATTCATTTCCTTATATCACTCCCACTATTCTAGCTAAAATTAAATGCCCGTTGTTTACTCGTTAAATGCACCGCTACCTTGTTCTTCCAAAGAACTTAGCTCGAGAAAATCGCCAAGGATTCATAGGTTGGTGATTCAAAATCACTGTCCTTATCCTAAGATTTTCAATTAATTAATTTTTCGGTTCAGCCTTAAAGTTTTCTTAGTTTAGATGACTAACACTTTTAGACATATTCTCCCATTCTTGACTTTCCGTGAATGGAAACAGTCTTGAACCAGCGGTTCGTTTGAGTAGACACTACTCTTGAACAGTGGGATGTCTATTTCAAGTGTTACTCGTCGGGACTTCTCGGATTTTCTAATATACAAGAAAAAACAACAAATCATTACATTAAAGCTTCCACTAGTTTATCGGTTCCAAATACCGTGTAACGAGCAATGCTTTATTTTTATGATTTTCCAATTTTTTCGATTAGAAAATCTTTCGTACATAGTTCCAATGTTTCCAGAAAGACAATAAAACATAGAACTCTCACTAGTTCATCCATTCCAAATATCGTCCAACTAGCGATATTTCATGACTTTCCGGTTTTTCAATTAGAATGGTTACGTGTGTAGTAAGTTACACTTTTCTAATGTTCTAGAAAAAACAACAAATCATAAAGCTCCCACTGGTTCATCGATTCCAATTATCGTCCAACCAGTAACATTTCATGATTTTCCGATTTTTCAATTAGAAAATTACTCGTGTAATCCCTACACACTCAAAATTCACTAAAAGAATTTCAAAGTCCAAAATCACCTTTGATCAAACTAAGTTTGTCTTCCGTTTGACACGAATGACACTAGTGACATACCTATATGTCACTCTGGTTTTTAAAAGGCTTAAGAGAAAATATCTCTTTCGAAAAATAATTGCATTATCGATTAACTAGTTCAACGTCCTAGTTACTTTCCACTTTTTAACGAAGTCAATACTAGTCAATTATTAATTTTAAGCAATTTAGTAAGGGATATAATGCTGTAAATAAAATGACATATATTAATTCAAGTTTAACACTACTATATAAGTTTATTTTAGGAATTGTAAACTAAATATAAGTCTACTCTACCATTCCAAAGTTTTAACCTCGCATCTCGATCTGCCGCTTTAGTAGAGTCAAAGAGATGACGGTTAAATCGAGACAATCTCATCAATGAATAACTTGTGAGAATCAAACATCCAACGGGAATGGAACATCCCTTTATTCATTGACTACCTTCCTTTTTTAGCCTAGATATTATCAAGAATATCATTTATGAGTGTGACCTACTATATCGGATCTCTTAGGTACGCCCCGAGTGTGCCGTCTTAGGATAGGTCAGTGACCCGACGAGTACCAGGAAATCCTATCCTTTCGGAGACCAAGCCATGAATGTTGATAGGGGTGAACACCATCCTTAGGGGGACAAAATCAAAGCACCGCGAGGCGTCACCCCCTCTCTCACTTACTTGTATCTATAGTAGAGGCCGTGGGGTTGGTGTCGCCTCCCCGCTCCCACTCAATATTTTGGAAGTGGTGGTGGGTTAACTAACCACGTCTTTTGATGTTAACATAAAAGCACATCAAATCAAGGATTCGAATGGTGTCGGTAACGTAGGCAAGCCTACCCGTCCTATTCGTTGGAACATATGTGATGATCGGACAAAATCGGGTCAAGACGCCCCATTGAGATAAGAAGGAATCACCCCTCCGTTCTCGGTGTAGCTTAGTCTTGCCGGCCCCCCATGCATACATCACACTAGGAGGTTAAGTCGGTCGAGCCTAGCTCGATTGACCACCCAACCTATAGGCGAACCGCTTTTATCCAAGATTTATTGTTCTTTTACCATCATTCAATGACACTATGAATTGAAAACGTGATCCCGTTTGAGCTTTTATGGAGGTTCACCGAGAACACACACGGAAAGGCTTAACGATTTCATAACCAGTCCTCGGATCTTTAATTAGTTACTAAATTAATTAATTACCACGTATTAATTAAATTTCAACTAATTACGCGAGTTTGTATACATGCCTATTTTAATTACCAAAATTAAAATTCTACATGTATGCATGGAGTGGATTTATGATATGATGCATGTCATGGCAATTCCGATTTTATATCTATTTTATGATCAAACACATAAAAAATAAATTGCGGAAAATTTAAACACCGAGATGGATTGTTGGTACCCCCGTATCTAATCTATCCTAGGAAAAACAGTAAATTACATAATCTATGTCTTCGAGTCTTGATCTTCGAATCTTGAACTCGAGCCGCCGGATCACGAACCACGAACACCCGAGAGGAGAAAATTCTTTTTAATTAAATAAATCCAATTTATTATAATTAATATAAAATAAAATAAAATTTGTTACAATGCGGCTGTTACCATAAAAAAAATATTTTCCATTTTTTTTTTCGCTTCTGCCTGACGGCAGTTTTATTTCAAAAAAATTAAGGTAAAAAAAAATTAATGCAGCCGCAACAAAAGAAAACCCAAGATTTATTGTTCTTTTTCTCGTCTCGAATCCTCCCGATATGCTACCCGGAAAAAACCTCCAAGATTTTCCCCTTCTTCCCCTTGGCCGAAAATTTTCTTTCTCCTCTCTAAGAGGTGAAAGTCGAAAATTAAGTGTGTATGTAAGACTTGGGAGAACTCTCTTTATATAGGAGAGTAATCCTTGACCTCCAAGGATTTTATTTTGCAAATAAATAAATCCAATAAATAAAAATAATCCCATAATATTCTAGAACAAATCTAGAATAATATTTATCTTTATTTCTTACCATAAATATTTATCCAATAAATATTTTATGCACATGTCTTATTAATACACAATAAAACCAATTTCTTGTTTCCTAAACATGCTTGGGGCCGAAAATTCTCTTATTGACCTAGTCAATATGAATTTTCGGCCATAACACTAATTTTGGCCAAGATTATGAAAAATGTTTTTTTCACATATTTAATTATTTAGTCCAACTAATTTAATAGTCTACTAAACAATTAATTCACATATCGTTTTAATAAAGTCCAACAAGAACTAAATTAATATTATCAGGATTCGACGTCCGAGAATAGCTATGCTATATAGGAGGCACGTCGGGGACCATGGACTAATAATCAGCGGCTCCGATAAATCAAATAAATAATTATCTTACGAACAGAATAATTATATTCGATAAATCAATCAAAGGAATATGCCACCATAATCTCGTGACTGCACTCCTCCGATTATGAGATTATATTTATCTCCTCACGAGAATGATAATAAGCGTCCATTGATATAATCATTACATATGGATTAATCCTCCATAGACTGTTCATTCTAAATCGGGAAGTTACCGTTAACCCTTTTTAGAACATCTTATCCTTATTTACCATTAACCCCCTAGTGATCAATTAATTCATACAACTCACTGGTAGCTAATCAGTGTAATATGAACTCGCGCGATCGATCAGTTTCTAGGATTAACAAATAAAAGGCTCGTTCTATCTACTTCCATAAATGGAAGGAATGGATTCCGTATCTGTGATAAACACGGACTACTCACTCAATCCAAAGACAATGCCAAGATGGGGTAATTCGGATCACGGACTCGGTGTAATCCTTAACCGTCAAGTCAAACCTCATCATCGATTCAAGCGGTTGATCGTGATCACCTCGAGATTAAGATATATCCATAAATATGATCATCGATTGATTCGATAAGACTTCTCGATTACGGAATTATATCGTGAACTCCAATCAAATCGGTCCAGCCCTATATGATATATCTATCACATATAAATGCCCCACTAGGTTCTCTTAACCGAAAGTCCGGATAAGACAATCACACCAATTGTGTTCTGGGCGCATTAATAGCACGTTAAAGGAGAGACCCGATAATCTCGATTAACTTCACTACGAGCTAATTGTATTTTAAGTACATTTTCACTAACTCAATCCTCCCGTGTATATCCCATACACTGAGTTAAGTGATTACATAAACAATATACTTTAGGGTTTTCTGTAGTGTAAATACTATTGTAACATCGGTGAATATGAGAATAATAAATATGAATAATAATATCATTTCATTTATTAAATAAAATAATTACAAAATTGTCTTTCGGGCATCACACCTAACACTTAACGCACGTCAATGCGACATGACGCGAGCCATTTGTATCTGAAATCACATAATCAAAGTTTATTCTTCCACTTGGCTTGGATTGAACCCTCTAATGTGCATCGATAATCTCGTGGGCTGAAATCTTTGCCATAGCTCCAAAATCATCATAAAAAAATCAACGGCCACCCTAAGCTCAGAATCCACGCTCCCAACCATGATATTCGTGCTGCAAAATAGACACAAAGATACCACGTGTAAATCTGATAACAAAATTGGCTAATAACTAATATAATACAACTAGAAACATGGTTTTTCTGAAATTTCTATGTACACAAAAATGGTTCCAATCATCATACAAATTGCTAAAGTTGATGTCAAAATATCGCTAATTGCACTAGAAAATGGGGTAAATCATCGGGAATTATATCATCTGGTTGACTTACATCAACCAATCCCCACTTAGCGTTTACTCATCCTCGAGCAACTAGAGCGATATGGTTATCTAGAGACAAAAATACGATCATGCAACATCAAGAATTGAGGATCCAATTAGGCGATGCAACCTATCAAAACCACAAGGACATGTTCTCCATGATCTAAGGAAGTAGTGGAGTGTGTGAGTGAATATTCTTCAAGCTTTCTATCAACTAACGATCATCAAAACATGCAACCATAAGCTTAGGAATGAGATCAATCTCCACTAATGAGGTACTCGGAATCAAGGAACTAGGTCAGGTAGTTGACAAATCAGCTTGTAACGTTCAGGCTAGGGTAGGGGCTAACCGAAAGGAAATAAAAGGATAATTAAAAGAATAAGGCAAGATAGCAAGAATCCGCACATTTTCCTGAACGACACCATTCTTCCACAATAGTCACTTCCTATCCTTACATCACTTAGGTTCTTACAATTTGCTTCAAAATTGCCTTCAATGACTCATTATTTAAAGATGTATTTACAACTTGTAAGCCTCTCTTGATTTGAGTTTTTATTTGTTAGAGGCTTTTATTCAAATGTTGGCATATGTACAAAATAAAAGAGATTTTTTTTGGTTTCCAAACCGAACTTCACAAGATGTCATCTCAACCTGCTAGCACACTCATCCAACTCTTAGATCCCAACCACCATTCTCATAATTACTAGACTCTTGCTATGCTTGCGGGAGGCCAAAGGAATGTAGACAAAAATTCTGGCTAAAGGTCGGATTATAATGAGGCTAGGTATGAACGGCTAGCTCGAGTGGGGTCTCACCACTCTACAAGGATAAGATGGGGACAAAAGGGAAATTCATGTTCAGGTAGGCCATTTGGCTATGGTTAAGTCAAAGTAATGCCAAAAATTGTCATCCCTAATCCGATTCCAAGCACCTGTTATTCGTCTCAAATGAATAACATTCCTAAGTTAAAGTTGCAAGTTAGAGCGTGCATACACAATTTCATGAAGAGTTGTTTGTTAACAAAGATATCGGAATATACGTGCACAATGAATCACACTACCAACAAAGATTAGTGAATAACATGTACCTATGTTCCGTGAGAGTTACTCGTTTTATTGAAATGCTCGCTCCATCAATTACAGGGTCCTAATTTATGCCAAAAGATAATTTATGCAGCTCCAAATTTCTCAGAAACAATCAAGGCTAAGGTTTTTCTCAAGCAATTCAAGACATTACTCGTTGCTAGGCTAACTGTATTCCCACTCCCTACTTATGAGCTTGCATTGTCCTCAACGCGAAGTGAGTAATTAGAATACATGTAGGGAAGCAATGGGGAATCAGCATGAGCAAAAGGTATGAATGGACCATAAGAAAAATTAGGGCAAAATCTGGGCCTGAGAGGGCCTATTGGCTCACACCGAGAACAGAATGACGCGCGGCAAAAGAACTATTGTTGTACAGAGAGTTTAGCCTAAAAAACTGACTCACGGCAGATTGGGGATGACGCACATCTTCCTGAATACAAGAGGAATGACGCGCGCCAAAGCAGTCTGGCGTAGGTCAATAGTGCAGAAAAACTCATCAAAAGGAGGGTGTTCATGCATCGGGGGAGTTAAAATAGACATCTATGTACAATGGCATGAAAATCAAAACAGGAAAAATCAACGAAATAAACAAAGACAAATATTTTATATTATTGGAAAGAAAAGGAATTGCAAATGCATTGTTCAGATACATCAAAGGGAATTGCAACAAAGAGTCAAAGAAACCAGCATAACTGAAAACTAGAAAAACACTCGACCAACCCAACCAACCAACAACCAAACACACGATCTAATCAGACTCGACATCAGACTCATCAGAAGATGGAGGAGCACCAGGCAGGTCCCTCGGAGCAAGGCCACGATCCATAACCGGACTAGGGAAGAACTCATCTTGAGAGTAGGCGGGAACTCGAGCACGAGTGCAAAGATGAGAAATCAGCCACGCAAAGGGAATGAAGGGTAAGGTGCATGTAGGCTGAGCATAAGACCATGCAGCTTGATGAATCAACTTACCCCAATTGATGTACACCTCGCACCTGATGGCGTAGAGCAAAAGCAACTCATTGTCAGTCAACACCTGGAAATCGTCGGTAGGAAGAATGCGGTTGTTGACAAAATGCTTCCATGCCCGCATCTCAGGAGAAAGAGTAGAAACTGAGTATTCCGTACGAGGACCTTCTCATCCCGGGAAAAAGCACAACAGTAGCAGTGGAGATCTGAGCCATGAAACTGCCAATGTTGGAGAGGTTCCACTTGATCTGGTAGTGCTGATGGGGTGCAACGGTGGTGGAGGAGAGGTGAAAAGCATTATTGATATCCATCCAATGAAAAGGGACCTCAATTCCACGAACCATAACTGAATTAGTCGACCTTTCTTCCTGCTCAGTGGACAACATGGCGTAGAACTCATGAACAACAGTCTCGTTGATACGCCCACGCGGTAGTGCGACCACCCAATTCCATCCTCCCACCTCTATACGATATTCAAAAAAATCTTGAAGCTTCTTGGAGTTAACTCCCCATTCCAAAAGAATAGGATGACGGCTGAACAGCTCGATGTAGTTGTGCACAGCGTCGGCACCAGCCACATCATAGAAAAGCACAGGACGATCAGCTTGAAGGAATGACATGATGGAAGAAAAAGGAGGAAGGAGAAGAATAGGTTGAGAGAGGGATATGAAAGAAGAAAATCTGAGGGTGAATGAGTTTAGATAGAAAGGATGGAGGTATAAAAGAAAAGTAGGGTTTGATAGGTAATTTGGTGGTAGAAAGCGTGTTACTGATGCTCGCCAAGCCTACATTGGCGTGCGTCAAGGGGGGCAAAAGCTGAATCTAGGGTTCTGTGGTGGCAGAGGCGTGACTGATGGTTGTCAAGTCAGTTGACGCGCGCCAAACTTGTCGTTTGTGTGCAAAGTGTGACAAGGCGTAATGGCGTGCGTCAATAAGGCAAAATTGACTGACTCACGCCAAAAACAACTAACTCAGGCCAAAACACCTGGGAAGAAGAACTGCAACTCTGAATTATCTATCCCAACCAGCAACAATTATCTCTAAACAAGGAGCTAAGCACAAATAAAGTGACAATACTGGGGATATGAAATTAAAGAGAAACAAGAGCTAACAAGTTCAACACATAGAAATCTAGTACACTGGGTGCACATTGAATACAAAAACAACAATCCCAAAAGCAGAACAATACTTGCAACATTCAAACAAGACTAAAATGACAAAATAGTTCAACAAAAGGATAACAACTGCAAAAGTGCCAAATCCACATACGGAAAAAAACAAAAGCAAACAAAGTCTGGTGAACAAAAGCATTATGCAACATCGGTAGAAGCTATGGGAATAGAGGAAGAAGCAAGACGAAGCTCCTCATCGTCATCCTCGTCATTGAGAAGCACATGAGCATCCAACGGAGTAAGCGAACTAGAAGAAGGGAACGTCGAAGGATGGAGTAAGCTAGCACCCTGATAGTCAGCAGCATAAAGATTTGACAGCATCTGAATAGGCTCATCAGAAAAAGTAGAAGAAAGCATAGACTGGAATGACGAACTACCAGCACAGTCACCAATGGATGTAATCATCGAACCTAACAAACCCTGTCCTGCAAACGCAGCAAAACCAGCACCAACAGAACCTGTACCTGCAGAAGCACTACCAGGAGCCATGGAATGAGGTGGTGATCTAGCTAGAACTGGGAAAGGCTGAATCCAAGTAGGGATCAGGTAAGCATCCTCCTCATAAGTATCAAAGTCTTCAGCCCGATCCACAAATTGTGGATTTCACCTCTCAACAAAGGAATGATGACCGCGAGAACCGACTCTCAAATCATTCAAACCCCGCAACACACTCTCGAATCCTAATCTAGAATTGGTGTCAAATGCCACCAATGCTCCGAGCATAGCTGCCATCTCAGACTCAAGAATTTCAAACCTAGCTGTCACGGCTGAATCACGAATATGAGGAAGATAGGGGGTAGGCTGGCAGGAGGTAGGGACGTCTACAAAAGACGGAGCATAGCCGAGGTAGGAACATTAGGATAAGGAGTGGGCTGCTTAATGTTCTCTGAAATATTAGGACCAATCATGAGGTTAACAGGAGGAAACAAGGTATCACTGGAGGAACTCAGAACTTGAGCTCGGTCACAAAGCTCATGAATCAGACAAGGTAGGGGCATATTTCCATTCACACGGCGATTCATAGCAAAGTCCACCACTCCCTGGTACATATAGTACCGTCCGTCCACTAGCACTCCGGTGAAGATGGCAAGGGCTAGGCACGATTCAATATAATTGATGGTATTAATTTTGTGGGATGGAATGATATTGTGACTAATGAAATGCTTCATCACCCTCACATCCTTAATTGTCTTTCCATACTTAAAATGCTTTTCTACCCAAGTATCAGACGAACAGAGATAAGCCTTAGCCTTATGGGCCTTATCATACAGATTCTTCATTCAACTTCAACATGCTAGAAAAGGTGGTATCAGCCGGAATCTTGGGAATACCAAAGAAGTCATTGATAACTTTGACCGAAAATGGGACATCCTTTCCATGAACTGGGACTATACCCTTGGCTGCCTCTATAGGGTCAGCGGCTAGATTAGCATAAAACTCAGCCACAATAGTGCCATTGACCGTAGAAGTACGGTGGGCTGCTAGGGTCTCCCACTTACGATCCTTAATGATTTGATGAATCATAGGGCTGATTGACTTAAACTCTACTCCACGCTTGAAATGCAACGTGCACTGACTGAAATACGTGACAAAGTGCCTCTTTGTCTTTCTACCAAAAGTTGTTGGGGGAAAAGAGACAATAGGTTCGGTTTCACTAGGGGCTGGAGCCTTTTGCTTCTTACTATGTGCAGATGATTCAGACATGGCTACAGGTTCACAACAAGCCAACAATACAACAAGATCAACAATAAGCCATTCCTCCAGTTTCAATTAACTCAAAACATCAAAATAATTAAAAGAAATTAAATTGAAAGAGGAGAACTAAGTCAAAATATCTTGTTGGATTGATGAACACCGTAGACAGGAATGGAGGTCGCCAGAAGATATGGAGTTGGCCGGAAATGCAAAAATGGTGCCTTGAAACCAAAATGGAGGTCTTCACTTTCACAAACCAAAAGAGGAAAATGAACGGAGAATGTGTAGGGTGTGATGGGTTTTTAGGAATGGAGAGAGTTATAAGTGTGTGGTGGTTGAAAAAAACTGATGAAAATGGAGAGAAAAGGGGATGAAATTCTATGATAAAGGGAGTTATGGAGGGGAGAGAAAGAAGAAGAACCATTTTTAATTCAAAAATTGCCATTTTGACTCACGCCAAAGACTCTTGACGCAGGTCAAGCCCTAAATGCTACCCAATGGCTCACGTCAAAGGCAAATTGACTCACGCCACCAAAAACGCCCAAACTCTCAGTATGTCTACAGTATCCACTGGCGTGAGTCAAGAAGTTCCCAAAAATCCCTACTTTAAATTTACTAATGTTCACCAAACTTATCAAAAATATCAAAACCATGACTGCAAATTATCATGAAACGGGCTACCTCCTAGGAGCGCTGTTGTTTTACGTCGTTTGCTCGACGAGATTATACATAGAGAAAATGGAATTATACAGATCATCAATTTGGGACACTACCACAATTACTCATATAAGCACGTAGCAATTAAGCACATAATCCAACCAAAAGATAATGCTTAAAAAGTGAATTGAAGGATAGTACCCGTGGTGTGCAAATTTATAGTCTATAGCTAGACTATGCAATTCTTTAATCCAATGGGTTGTCTTCGAGAAACAACAC
Organism: Gentiana macrophylla; assembly: GCA_026214975.1. Classification (NCBI taxonomy): domain Eukaryota; kingdom Viridiplantae; phylum Streptophyta; class Magnoliopsida; order Gentianales; family Gentianaceae; genus Gentiana; species Gentiana macrophylla. Next base: position 62,445,091 of record CM047813.1, on the reverse strand, counting down.
CTCCTCTCGAGGTATGCCCTCTTCTTCAATGAAATGCTTAATGAGATGACCATTTTCTACGAATGTCGTTTTGCCATCTATCAGTTCAACTGCACCGGACGCATACACCTTTGTAAAAATGAATGGACCTGTCCACCTCAATTTAAGCTTCCCTAGAAACAATCACAATCGCGAGTTATAAAAGAGCACTTTATCACTCACATGGAACTCTCGATCAAAGATCTTCCTGTCATGGAATGACTTGGTTCGTTCCTTGTAAATTTGGGCGTTCTCATATACGTCAAGGCGAAACTCGTCAAGCTTGGTGAGTTGGAGCAACCGATGGTCACCAACAAGCTCAGGGTCAAAGTTAAGAAACTTAATAGCCCAATAGGCTCGGTGCTCCAATTCAACGAGCAAATGACAAGACTTTCCAAAAACTTATATGTATGGTGAACATATAATTGGTGTCTTAAAAGCAGTGCGGTAAGCCCAAAATGCATCGTCAAGCTTCACCGACCAATTCTTACGGTTAGTGTCCACCATTTTTTCAATGATCCGTTTCACCTCTCGGTTTGACCCTTCAACCTGCCCACTTGTTTGCGGGTGATACGGTGTGCCGACCTTGTGTTTCACACCATAGCTCTCAAGAAGTTTAGTGAATGGTCGATTGCAAAAGTGTGAGCCGCGGTCACTAATGATAGCTCGGGGAGTGCCGAATCTAGTGAAAATGTTCTTCTTTAAAAATTTTAGCACCACCTTAGAATCATTAGTGGGATAGGCATGTGCTTCAACCCATTTAGAAACATAATCAACCATCACTAAAATGAATTTATTACCAAATGAGTGAGGGAATGGACCCATGAAGTCGATGCCCCAAACATCGAATATCTCACACTCCAAAATAGGTTGGAGGGGCATTTCATACCTCTTAGATACATTTCCCCACTTTTGACATGCAACACATGATTGTGCAAAACGATGTGCATCTTTGTAAAATATCTCACACTCCAAAATAGGTTGGAGGGGCATTTCATACCTCTTAGATACATTTCCCCACTTTTTACATGCAACACATGATTGTGAAAAACGATGTGCATCTTTGTAAAGTGTAGCCAATAGAAACCATATTGTAAAACCTTGTATGCCGTCTTTCACCCTCCATGGTGGCCTCTGGTATCTCGACCATGGAAAAAGGAGAGTATGCTTGAAATTTCGTTATCGGGAACGCATTTCCTTATGATGCCATCTGAACACCTCCTAAAAAGGTTAGGTTTTTCCCAATAATAAAATTTCAAATCGTGAAAGAATTTCTTCTTCTTTTTCCATGTCCAATAAGGTGGAACATACTCACATGAAAAGTAATTTACAATATTAGCAAACCATGGTGAGCTCTCCATCGGTTTCGAACCGGCACGAATAAGTTGCATTGTTAGAGGAGCATCCACCATCATGAGTTGTTCATCCGGCAAATAATCATGAATCTCTCTCCGTTTCCCTTCCTCTTCAATGAAATCCAACCGGCTTAAATGGTCCGCCACAACGTTCTCGCTATCCATTTTGTCTTTAATCTCAATATCGAATTCTTGGAGTAGGAGAATCCATCGAAGTAGTCTCGGTTTAGCATCTTTCTTATTCAATAGATACTTCAAGATAGCATGATCAGTATAGACGATGACCTTGGAACCAACGAGATAAGATCTAAACTTGTCGACGGCGAACACTGTAGCTAGTAATTCCTTCTCGGTTGTTGCATAGTTGACTTGAATGGAGTTCAATGTATGAGAAGCATAGTAAATGGCTTTAAGCACCCGGTCATGATGTTGGCCAAGCACGGCCCCAACTGCCAAGTCGCTCGCATCACACATTAACTCAAAAGGTAGATTCCAATTCGGCGCCACCAAAACAGGTGTGCTCACTAGTTTCTTCTTCAAAGTCTCAAAAGCCTCCATGCACTTTTCATAAAAAAACAAAAGGTACCTCTTTCTCAAGAAGATGATTGAGAGGTTTGGCGATACGGGAAAAATTTGCAATGAATCTCCTATAGAAACCTGCATGCCCGAGAAATCCTCTCAAGGTCTTCAGATTAACCGGTGAGGGTAACTTCTCGATCACTTCAATTTTTGCCTTGGCCACCTCAATACCTTTCTCAGAAATTCTGTGGCCTAACACAATACCTTCTGATACCATAAGATGGCACTTCTCCCAATAGAGCACTAAATCCATGTATTCGCATCGTTGTAACACACGCTCCAAATGAGAGAGACATTCCTCAAAAGAATCCCCCAAAACACTAAAATCATCCATGAAGATTTCCAAAAATCTCTCTACCATGTCAGAAAAGATAGCTGTCATAAACCTCTAAAATGTAGCTAGAGCGTTGCATAAACCAAACGGCATTCGTTTATAGGCAAATGTTCTGTACAGACAAGTGAAAGTCGTCTTCTTTCTGTCTCATGCCGCAATGAATATCTGTAAATAGCCCGAATAACCATCAAGAAAACAATAGAACTTACTCCCACACAACCGTTCCAACATCTGGACAATATACGGAAGTGGATAATGGTTTTTCTTGGTATGGGCATTGATTCTTCAGAAATCAATACACATTCGGTAACCTGTGACTTCCCTTGTCGGAATCCATTCATGCTTATCATTTTCCTTCACGGTAAATCCGCCCTTCTTAGGCACAACTTGAGTAGGACTCACCCATTGGGTATCCGATATCGGAAAAATAATACCCAACTCCAATAACTTGATGACTTCGTTCTTGACAACCTCTTCCATATTAGGATTCAAACGATGTTGTGGTTGAGCACATGGTTTGGCAACTTCATTGAGTATGATCTTGTGAACGCAAATCTCAGGACTAATTCCCCGAATATCTGCCACAGTCCATCCAAATGCTCTCTTGTGCCTCCTCAGCATTCTCAACATCAAATCTTCCTGCACATTGGTTAGTGACGAAGAAACAATAACAGGAAGAAGATTATCACTTTCAAGAAAAGCATATTTCAAGTTAGGAGGTAAAATTTTCAATTCAATATTCCTTGGTGGCTCCTCGACTGAAGGTTTCAATAATGGACCATCATTTTCCAACTCTAAATATCGATGCCATGGCTGCTTGTTAAATATACGACCAACATCCAAATAAGAAATAGATGCTTTCATTTTCTCATCATCATTTTCACTGTCAAAGACAGACAAGGCCAAACATTCCTCAAGCTTGTCTTCATAGACCTGCAAATTAGCATTCTCCATACAAGAAAAAGATAGTGCATCAACAAAAGAACATGACTCTCGTGAATCGTATGGATGCTTTATAGCCTTGAAAATATTAAATTTGACCTCATCTTCATTAACTCTCAAAATTAACTCTCCACGTTGAACATCGATTAATGTCCTTCCCGTGGCTAGGAATGGACGACCAAGAATAAGGGGTGTTGAATACCCTTCTTCCATATCCATAACCACAAAGTCAACTGGGAAGTAAAACTTATCGACCTTCATTAACACATCTTCTATGACTCCCTTAGGGCATTTTATGGACCTATCTGCTAATTGTAGAGTCATCTCAATGTTCTTCAACTTTCCTATGCCAAGTTTGATAAAGTCCTCGTAAGACATGAGGTTAAGGCTAGCACCAAGGTCACAAAGCACCCTCTTAAACAAACAAAAACCCCAATTTCACACAGGATGGTAAAGCTCCGGGGAGCTTAGGTGGAAGCTTATGTTGTAACACGGCGGAACATTCCTCTTTGAGATAAACGTTCTCATATTCCTCTAACCGCTTCTTGTTAGTGAGAATGTCTTTTAAAAACTTACCAGAAACAGGCATGCTAGTGAGTGCTTCTATGACAGGAATGTTAACATTTAAGTGTCGAAATGTGTCAGGGAAGCGTGCATACTTCTTATCTAGCTTTTTCTTCTTAATTTCTTCTCTAGGCGGATAAGGTAATGACTTAATATCAATAATTTTTGGAGTGGAGCTCATACCTTCCTTGCCTTTGCCGCTTGATAGATCATTAGAAGCTCTTCTCAATGTTTGAGCAGCTGGTGGTCGCCATTCATTATCGGTGTGTACCACCTTTCATTTGCATTTCTTATAATTTGACTGTTAGGTATTGGCGTGCATCAATATGTCATTGGCGTGCGTCAGTCCTTCACTTGTGTCATCCTTGGCGCACGTCAGAGTATCTTTGACACACATCAGATTTTGCCCAAAACTCTCTGAATGTCTACAGTGATCATTGACCTGAGTCAAATCTGTTTTGGCGGGGGTCAATGAGACATGTTCCCTAAAGAGAGTCCTCAAATCACTTTCTCTTGGATTCTTCAAAATCCTCGAGATTTTTACCCAATCTTCGTTTTCTTTTTCCACATTCACATATCCGTCACCCTGCAAAAATTCATCAACGATTTCCTCCTCTTCTTCACTCAACTTTTTTTGTCCTTCGGTATCATGCAAATCATTTTCAACTTTGTTTCCTACTTGGTTCTCATGAAACTCTCAACTTCCACAAACTCGTCCACTTCGGGTTATGATGGCATTCACTCCTCTCAGGTTTCTCTCCGTATTACTTGGTAGTCTACCCGGTGGTCTACTAGCATTCCTCTCACCTTCTCTACTCAAGTGTTCTTCCATGTTCCGCACGGATGCTTCTATGTTTTTCATTCTCATATCATGACCACTCATACATGTTCTCAAGGTTCCAACATCTTGTGTCACTGTATCTATAGACGACATGATCGATTGCATATTTGCAGCTTGAGTTGAGACAACACCCATAAGATTCTCCATCATCTTCTCCCATCTCTCTTCCTTTTCCGTAGATGAGCTTGAAATTTGAGTGATATGGATGTTTTGGGTAGGATGTTGTTGGTATGAGGTGTGACCTTGGAAATTTTGTGTTGGAGTGTTGGTGTTGAAGGCTGTCTTTTGTTGAGGAACAAAAGATGACGCTTGCTTGTTCGAGTTGGGAATCCAACATTGAGTAGGAAAATCTCTTTTCAAATTGTTGTATGCATTGGAGTAGGCATTGTGTAGTGCTCAGTGTTGTTGCATGTATCTCACTTCTTCATTAGAATACTCAACGGGCTCATTCATCTCGAATGGCGTATAATCTTCATTTTTCAATTCCCCACTACTCATATCCATGGAAACATTTCCTTCCAAAATCTTCTTTCCCTTTATCTCATCAACTTTCTTGCTAAGAGAACCTAGTTGAGCTAACACTTCGGTTTGAGCGGTGGCTTCTCCCACAAAAGAATCTATTCTTGTGCTCGAACCGGTTTCACACATTCTATTGTTCTGTGCAATCTTCTCAATAGAATCGTACACATCTTGAGTTGCGCTCATCATCAACGAACCATTGCATGCTTGGTCAACATCGGCTCGTGATTCCTTTGTAAGCTTTCGACAAAAAAATTGAATTTGCATGTCCAATGGATAACCATGGTCTGGGCAAGCCCTCAACAACCTCTTAAATTGTTCCCATGCAACTCCAAGAGATTCATGTTCACCTTGTTTGAAACTGGCAATTTCAACTTTCAACTCTAAATTTTGGCCCGGAGTGAAGTATTGTTTCAAGAACGCATTTTGGATTTCCTCCCAACTTGTCACTGAATGGTGAGGGAGGGACATAAACCAATCTTTAGCCTTCCCATCCAAAGAAAAAGGGAACATCGACATTTTTGTCAACTCTCTATTTGCACCTTGACTCTTGGCCGTATTACACAACTCCTCAAAGTTGTAAAGATGGTGGTGTGGATCTTTGTCATCACGCCCATGAAATGGTGCTCTTGTTCCAACCAACCCAAAAAGATGAGCTTTAAGCTCAAAAAATTTTCTCCCACATTTGGTAAACGAATTGGGTTGTTGGTTTCATTCCTTCTCACTGCTTGATCACAAATTGGCCTTGGGTTTGGGGGATTGTTATTGTTGTTCGGCTATGGTGGTTGCGGTTTTGGTTGCGGTTTTGTTGGTTAATGTTTGGTAGTGGAATTGGATTATTGAGTGGTGGATTGAGGGGATTAAGGATATGGAGATTTTGGTTTTGTTCTTGGTTTAGGGCGTCTTCATGCCCTTGTTCAACTTGTGCATTCGCTATGTCTCCGTCCATTTCCATGCCTTCTCGATAGGCTGGCAAAAAAAAGACAATAAAAAAGAGAATTAGGAATTCATTGATTCTCGCATCCCTGTTCAATGTGCGGTAAGGTAAAGCGGTGCCAACTATGGCTGGGGCAGCAAGAGTACGCGTTGTTGTTCGGGAAAGATAGGGGCGGAGAAAGCAGCAGCTAAGATATCAGGTCCCACCCTCAATTAGACCAGGCGACAGACAATAAATGCTTTATGGAAAGAGTCATGTTTACAAGCTTGAGGATTTAATGCTCGAACGAAGGAAGTGGCAGAGCCTATTGATAGATAGAATCTGCTCTCGGCGGATTACCCTTCACTATTATCCTGAAGTTCCTACCTAACTAAGCTGATGTATTTGCAGAGTCCTAAACTCCAGCGGGTCAACTCCCGGGGAACTCCTTATACATAACCTGGCGAAAATTCCCATTTTTGCTCTATGCGAACTGGGAGGCTCGTGGACGGACCTATTACCCTACGCGTACACTGGAGCGATTCATCCTTCTCGAACGCAGCATACAACTCTCCGTTGTACTGCGCTCTCTAAGTGTTGGGTAGACGATCCTTGGGAAGAATCTCCACTAAGTTCCAAGCCACGACGAGATTGACAAACTTTGTTCTTGGCTACTTATTCCCGAATATACGTATTGATATCTGGAATGAGAGGAGTAAGTGGTGCCTTACCACGTCGAGTCTTGGTCATCCACTACAAGGTGGAAACAACAAAAACACAATAAAATAACACTTGGTGACTTACCAAAGGGAAAGCACCAAAGAAATAAAATAGAAATGAGATTAGAAAAGTTTGACCTATTCTCGAAAATTTTAAAACTAGTACAAGTAGCAACCGTTACTCAAAAGAGCGTCCCCGGCAATGGCGCCAGAAAGCTTTATGGCCAAATCCTAGAGATCCAATCTAACCGGCAGTGTACCGGGTGGACTATAGTCTAGTATGGTAAGTCAAGGTCGAATCCATGGGGAAGCTCAATTGTGAGGTTACACACTAAAATGTCTATATTAATTCGATCTAGGTTAGAAATTGCAAGATAGTAATGGTCCTACATAAATAAGTGCTTGTAATAAAAAAAGATGATAAAATGATAAAAGAAAGTAACCAAGATAATGTGTAACCTAGCCATCCTCTTGTAGTATCATGGGAATGATCTCCTACCTTCCTACCATTGGTGTTTGAAAGCGTGAAACGGTGCATTCCTAAGCAAGCAATTTCCCCTCGTACGAGTGCATGAAATTGCACTCTACCTCCTCCTTGTCTAGGCATCCTAAACCTAATAAATTGGTATGCTACGCACATGAATGCAATGACAATGTCAATTAACCTCGGATAAGAAATCGAATGCCACGAATGGTCGATTTTACCTTCCGGTTTTCCTACCCTCTTCTCACGACTAACATATCCTTTCGGTCTCCGTCAAACGTGTAAATGCTAACACTAGGCAATTACTCCAACGTTAACACGCAATGCAATACAAGTAGGAAAAGCTTCACAACAATCAAAACTAATAACACAAACTATCATTCCCAATCAACATAAGAGGATAAACTAAAGCTACAACATAATATTGGCTAGATAAGTCTAGCCACTCATGTCTACAAATATCAACATCTCAAGATTAATATTCATAACCATAAGAACAATTGAATGAAGATAAAGATTAAGGATTACCAAATCAAGAGTACAAATTCGAGTTGGTGTTCTTCATTCAACTTCCAAAAGCCTCAATGAATTAACACTAGTGTGTTGAATTTAATCAACTAAAAGAGTTAAAGTAGAATCCTTAGTTTTACAATCAAAATCAAGAGTTAATTTTTACTAAAATTCGGCTATAAGAGCCAAGGGGTGGGGGTTTTCCTTCAAGATGGAAAAGTTGAATAAGATGAAGTGTGTGTGATAATCTTGTGCTTGGAAGAATAAAAGGGATTAATTCTTTATTGACTCTGCAATGTTGACTCAGGTCAGTCCAATCTGGCGTGCGTCAAAGCCAAGATGCACTACTGGCGCAGGTCAGAGCTGCTTGGCGCGGGCCAAGTCCAATATATGGTAGTTGGCTGAATGACACCTGCATTAATTGCTCAACAACTTCTTGACGCACATCAATGTGACATGGCGCGAGCCATTTGTATCTGAAATCACATAATCAAAGTTTATTCTTCCACTTGGCTTGGATTGAACCCTCTAATGTGCATCGATAATCTCGTGGGCTGAAATCTTTTCCATAGCTCCAAAATCATCCTTAAAAAAATCAACGGACACCCTATGGTCAGAATCCACACCATCAACCGTGATATCCATGCTGTAAAATAGACACAAAGATACCACGTGTAAATCTGATAACAAAATTGGCTAATAACTAATATAATACAACTAGAAACATGGTTTTTCTGAAATTTCTATGTACACAAAAATGGTTCCAATCATCATACAAATTGCTAAAGTTGATGTCAAAATATCGCTAATTGCTCTAGAAAAGGGGGTAAATCATCGGGAATTATATCATCAGGTTGACTTACATCATTAGGTATGAAGGGTATTTTAGTAAATGCACTTTATGCTTACGACCAACATATTCAGAAACATATCGGATCATACACATATGAATAACTATCTAGAAATAATTTGTGGTTATAGCGATAACCGGATGAGGATTTGTTTATGCCTTCTATAAAGTGTTATAGTGATAAACTAATATAGTAGTATTTATTTATTATTGTTGGTCTGCAATACAAGGCTTGTGAGAGTTCAGAAGAGGGGTGAATGAACTCTCTTTGATTTTTGGAGTTTCTTACTTTGAGAACAAATCTAGTCAAATTGAGATTTATCAAATTATTTTAATCTCTAACTTCAAGTAAGTAGCTTGGAGGAGATCTGGTTTCTTTCGAGATCCACCCCTACAATATGTCAAAAAGCCAAAATAAGTGATTTTAGATGAATAATGATATGTTTCAAATTAAGCCTTGAGCTTGGTTTTCAGTGTTGAGTAGTGTGATCGTGATTATGCAAGTGCTATAAGTAAAGTGCTGAAAGTAAAGAACACAAGAAATGTTACCGATCTTCGGAGTGACGTAATCTCCTACGTGACCGCTTCTCTTGTGACTTAAGTGGTATCACTATTGTTTTCTAGACTAATACAATAGGTAACTGTCCTTGACACACCACAGATGACTCACACCCTATAGATGTTTCACACCTCAAGTAGCCAATCCTTGACACCCCGCAAATGCCGCACACCCCGTAGATGCTTCAATAGTCTACTTGAACGCAACTCATCTATAGAACTTCCTTTCTCTAACTGCTCGTCTGTCTTCTTCACCGTTCCTTCACACCCCATAGATTCTTCAACAGATTCGCCATTTCCTTGTGAACTTGGTTGATGTAATTGAGTTGGTGCTGTATCAAATTAATGATACAAAGATGAGAGCTTTATTATGAATCTGTCTTTGAAGATTGAATGGCAGATCTCTTGACAAGTAGATCCTGGATGATTTCTGTTTGATCACTTCTTGTTGATCTGCTTGATTTCTAGATTTGGATTGGTAAGATTCTGAGATTAAGATCTAGTTGAGAGGTGACTTGCTAGATGTTTCGTTTTTCTTTTCGAAATTGCTCAACTTTCTCCACTGCTTTTCCAGCTATTCTTCATCATCCATATAAAGTCTTCGTAGGGTAGGTGTACCCTTGAAGAATGGGTGGGTCTAATTGATTGATGAGTTGTCCCGTGATATTTCAAAAATAGTCCCGTTTAGCTTTTCAACCGTTGGAGCCTTGTACTTGATAGCTTCTAGAAGATAACTTTATAGCATCAAATGTTACTCTTCCACTTGTTTGATTTCATATCCGTCAGATCAAATGTTGATGTGATAAATGGCTACACGCCCTTTAATTTATCTCTTCATTTTTCTTTAAGTCACTTTAGAGCATTTGGTAGTCTTTGATCTGATCCTTTACTCGTCTGGATGCTTAGCTCGTATGCTCTTCAATAAGTTTAGCTCGTCTGCTCTTTGCTTTGCTTTCTGGTCTGCTTTGCCTCTGATGATTATGTCTTGATAGATGTTTGGACAAGATTATGGTCTTCTAGTCCTCTAGTCTTCTTGCCTTCAAGTCTTCAAGCCTGGACTGTGAATACATAGGCATAGTCTGACTAAGCCTATACAATTCGCATGTCAGACTACTAAGCAAACTTATACTTGGTTTCTAAGCCAAATATTTTGGTATCCTCAAAACTTCTAGTCTATGGAGACCTAACAAATTCCCCATTTTTTATGATGCCAAAACAAACAAGTAAATGCTACATAAACTAATTTTGAAGCACTAGTAAAGATGTCAAAGAGATTTTTGACTTGAGGAGAAAAGGATAGATATTTTATAAATGGTTCAGAAGAGTTACAAAATATTCAAAACATAAAGGTACAGATGGAATAAGGACAAAATAAATCAAAAACACTAGTCTGGTCTTCTCTCAATGCTTCCTCCGGACTCTTGTCCATCTGTCCTTTATAAAACATCTCATTCTTCTTCCAATTTTCCACAATCAAAAACAAAAGTTTTCATCTTTTTCCAGATCAGATCTTCTCCTTTTCTTTCCGAGCAGCAGCATCTCCATCTCCATATTTCTTTTTTATCTTTCCCCTTTTTGGCAGCATCCAAAAGGGAGTCCATGAAGGTTTGGTTAAGAGCAGTCTTATTAGTGATGAAGGTATTGAGAACAGAGGTTAGGGAATTGACCATTTCATGAATGTTTTGGATCCGTACGTCAGTTCCAGATGTGCTTGAATCAACATGTGCCTGTATGTGGCCTTCCAGTCGATCGATTTTGAAATAAGTATGGTCATGTTTGCTCCCAGATATATCATTTCATGTTTGGATTTGTGCCAATACTTCTTGATGTTGACCGACCATGCATTGATCAATCATGAAGTTCAATGTGGTTTGAGTATTGTTGGAATATGTTGCAAACTCTTCCCTAAATCCTGAAGTCTCAGCCTGTGATTCAGATATCTTGTTTGTCAGACTTTGAAATGCTCTGCCATCTAAGTCTTGTCTGTATTGAAGGTGAGTGTGGATACAGTCAACATCATACTGATATCCATCAAACTAGGACCTTCATATGCAGCAGGTTGTGGGAAAGATTCTTGTTCCCCCTGAGTTTGTTCTCTCTCTGCTTGATTTACCTCTAAGCCTGGCTCATTTTCTCCCCGAAATTCAGTGTTTTCAATGGGTTCAGTTGCCTGAGCAGGTTCAGTGATTGGCTTAGCAACTTTGCCGTTTGCATTTTCATCAATGTTTCTAGGAACTGGAGGTTTTGATCTTGGGGAACTTTCATTCATTTCTCTCAGAAAGTTGGTAGTGACAGTTATGAGCCTCCAGGGATAAAAGAGACCAACAAAACTAGTTTCTGAGTGGACCTACACTTTGTCATGTCTAAGTAGAATTCTTACCCAAGCTTATTCTTGTCTCATCGTTTCTCTGTCTGTTTGATCTTGAACTTCAATGAGTCTAACTTTCCATTTCATACAATTGATTACTCTCATATTTTGATCATGCAGAGGATCAGATAGATCTACATGATAAGGATCAGTTCTTTGAACTTCTCTGTTGTAAAAACAGTCAGATTTTAGCTCTCATTGTCCAGAAATTTCTACAAAATTCTCAAATTGAATTACTGGCTCATGGAGGTTTGGTTGAGACTAATGTTGTTCTGGTTGTAAATGAAGACCACCATCGGCTTCAATGGGTTGATAAATATCTATTTGTAGGTGAGTCTGGTCTGTTTGAGTAGCAACCTCTTGAACCTGCTTTGGTATTGTATGTCTTTCTTCTTCCGGAACAGACATTTCCTTATTCACCTTGTGTGCTGATTCTTGTGTATTGATATTTCTGGCCTCAGGAGATTGACCTGTCTACTCTGTGTCTCTGAGAGTCATACTTTGCACAAAAATTTTTCCTCTCATATAGAGGAACATTATCAAGTGGGTCCTCGTGTTGCTATTTGGTTCTACTTGTTACCTTCTTGTTGATTTCAGACAGAGTGAGAGTGTCCTCTTCTGATGAAGGTATGTCATTTAGGTTAATTTGAGGAGGATCAGTGGATACCTATTGCTCATTATCAAGAGTGAGAGCACTGGTATCAACGGCATTCGATGCAAAGGTTGTCTCAGACAAAGGTGTCATCGTTCTTTGCTCAACAGTTTTATTCCTTTTCTTTGTTGGCCTATGTCTTGTCGCATCTTTTGTTACCGTTCCCATCATTTTGCTCTTGCTCCTTGATTGTCGGATAATTCCATCATATATGGTTATTCTAAGATCTTTTTGGCATGTTGTGATGCCTATTTTGTGATTTATGTACGATAAATTACCTTTTTTGGACTAGATTGCTGTTGTGGTTTTGATATTTTGCAGATACGGTGAATTCAAGCATTAAAGGCAATGAAAATGAGCTAAAAATGAGTCAAAGTCATGAAGGCAGGAAGAATCACACCCCAGGTGTGAAAAAATGGAACAGGGTGTGAAAAAATGCGAAAATTATTCAGATTTTTTGCAAGCCAACGAAATGTTATGATTGGTGGAAGTAATTTCCTAAGTGATTTTCATGAAGATGGAGTGAAGAAGAGGAAAAATAGGGAAATAATGCGCTACTTTATCCTATTTTCTAGGAATTTTATTTTAGGAGAAAAATTACACAATTTTAATTAAGGAAAACTTCTATTGATCCAAAAAAATTCCTTTAAGTCAAAAAATATTATCATTCACGCCTCTCATCATCTCTTAGTCGACTATTTCTCCTCCTTCATCGTCATCATCTCTCATCCCCAAGAACGAAGGTTTTAGATTCAAGAACGAGGATCTTCCATGGATTCAATTATTTTATGAAATATATTGATGGGTTTATTTTCTCTCTCTTCTCTTTTTCCTAATTTATTTATTTTTTCTCGTCAATATATGAATTTTATGATTGTTTCTTGGAATCTTGATATTTTACTAGAGTAGATATCAGTTTCTTGGTTTAGGAGAAGCCCGGCGATGATTATATAGTTTTAAAGATACAATCTTTTTATTGATAAAGGACCTTTTTATGTTTATGAATTTGATCTTATATGCTTATTCATGTAATTTTCAGGAAATAATATCTCAAAGGAGTACATCACTGTAGGATTGCATTAGAAATTTCATTCGATTAATTGATGACATAAAAAGTAATAATTAATCGATAACCTAGAAACCAAGATCAAATCTTTAGAGATTTCATCAATGAAAATTAGGTTAAACCTAAAGTGGCCCTTAATTATGGTAATTCGATGGATCTAATTTTATTCTTCATTGTAGAAAACTAAATGTGGGATAAAATTAGGTACAATCACGATAATAGTTTGGAGGAATGTTTACGTGTAATATTCGATAATTGGCCTTCGTAAATGGAGGATTAATATAGATAGAAAGATTGTTGAAATTCAGTATAGACAACGCCGTGGTGGATCCGAAATCCAAGAAATTTAAATCTTGAATTCTTCTATTACCTAAATCTTGAAATTCTTGGCTTTAGCTATATTTTCTTTATTATCTTTAATTTTAGAACATTAAAATAAAACACCTCCAAGAAATTGATTTGTCTAGCTAATAAAAATCAAGAATTATTTGGTGATTGATTACAAATCCCTATGAGACCGATATGCTACGTGCTACTCGATCAGCCATGCGCTTGCGGTAGGATTTAGTGATTATATTGAAATCACACATCATTGTCTTTCGTCAGTTGAGAGAAATTTGACCTTTGAGATGTTGACGTTCTGGGGGTTTGTCATTGGAAGGTTAAGTTTTGACAGTAAGGACTGGATGATAAATCCCATGGATTTTCCTTCATGAAATGAACCGTCTTCTTTCTCCCCATTCTTGCTCACCAGCCTTTGCTCAGATGTAACTAGGTTTACCATTTTTCTGAATAGAAATTCACTCCAATTGAATTTATGTTTCTTGTAGATGATGTACATCAGTCGTAATCTTTCATCATTGACATTGTTTTTGTTTCCTCATCCAGCTGATAGATTTTTGATAATCATGTTAAGAAGTTGGATAAAAGGTTCCTTCAGCTTCTTCGAGTTGCACCCTGCTTTGACTTTATCACTGTTGTTGAGGAAAATTAAATCAAGAAATTTATTTCCATCCTCCATGAATACATCCTTCCGGATGTGTAAATCTCCGGTTTCTAGCTCCATTATTTTCGTGAAGGTGTTTTTGTTGATGATGAGATCCCGTTCCTGCACTGTTGTCTTAATTTCATCAAACAGTGCTTGTTTCCTGTCATGTGTCTGGAACATCCATTGTCTATGTACCAGATGACCAACAAAACAAATTTTTTGGATTTAGGTACCCAAATCTGTTTGGATCCAACAGTTTTAGTGCCAGATGGTGTAAGGCCTAGTCATTTGAATGGGAGGACTCTTAGACGTTTACACCACTGATGAAGGTCATCAAATGGAATTTCATAAAACTTATTATTGCCATTTGAAATCGTTTCTCTTCCTTTTAGTTTGTATGGACGAGCAGAAATGTTCTTCAGAATAGTCTCTGCAAAAATCTTGGAATTCTGTTTTTCAGTGTTCTAAAAGATGCTAGGCGAAAGCGACGCAAAAGTAGGGCGCCTAGGCGACCCTTAGGCGATTTTTTTAATTTTTTTAATATTTTAAATAATACAAATATACGATGCTTGTCAAACAAATCCTTACATCATAAAGCATAAAAATCAAGTAAATGTGTCAAAAGACTAATTAAATTACAAAAGCACATGAGATTATGTCAAAACTCAAAACAAGTCTAAGAATTAAGAACTCAAGTCAAAACTCTCAAGTAAGTTCAATCTTCAATCTCATTCCCCAAGTCTTATACTTGTCCAACTCCAACATCACACTCTTTGTCAGACTCAAATTCAAAGTCAAAGTCATCATGATCATCGCCCTCATCCTCCGTGGCATCGGACACAAAATCATCTTCTTCAAGCTCTCTTACTTCTCCTTCCAAATTGCGAGCACCTTCTTGGTTGCAATTTTTCATTTGCCCCCGATGCTTCACCCACCATTCCCCATGTAAGGCCCGAACTGGGTGTGACCTAATCCTCATCTAAGCACATCAATTTTGTCATTCCTCTTCTTCTTCTTGGCCTTCAATCTTGAATTGAACTGAACATAGACTAGCTTGTTCATTCAGTCGGTATCTAGTCTATTTCTCTTCTTTGTGTGAATCTACAAAAATAAAATTAAACACTAAAATCAATATCACATAAAGATAAAGTTCAAGAATACTTTTATAGAAGACTTTTAACTTTTAAATTTTAATTTAAGTGAGATTACCCCTTCAAAGACACTCCAATTTCTTTCACAACCGGAGGAGCTTGTTGTCAAAGAAAGAATCCTCATTGCAACCGTTTGGAGGTGAGGTGTATGGTTGGCATAGTTAGACCACCATCCAACTATAAATTCAAAATGACAAAAAGTAAAAAAGACATTATTGAACTTAATAGTTGATAGTTAATATTTAATAAAGAGAGATATTCATAATCATACCCGGATCAAAAGTATATTGCTCACATCCTTTTAAAGCCAAAGGTTTACCAAAGGCACCTTCCTTGTTCTTGTACTTCATCAACTCTTGGTTCATCACAATGTCTTGAATGTTGATGTCCGTAAAGAACCGCTACATACATTCGTAGACCGCGTCATGGATACTTTCACGTTCTTCAAAGGAAAATGAATAACCAGATTTATAGTAGTAGTATGGATTCAACAAGTAAGCCTTCAAATGAAGTGGAGTGTCAATACTCCCCTTTCCTCTGATGTCCACTATATCAAGTATAGGCTTACATTTGTCCACTTTATTCCTCATAACCACTTTAATCTCATTCTTTTCTTTTTTGAGTTCACCATACAAAGCCCATAGCCGGATTCAAATCTCCATCCACAAGTCTAAGGACTTTTACCAACGATTAAAATACTCTCAAAGTATGACCAACCTCATCCCAAAAGCCTTGTTGCACACTGATAGCAAAAGCCGATTTTCCTTTCTTGCTCCTAGACCATTTTGTCGATTCCCATTCATTGGAGTTCACCATATGCCTCAATGCCTCTCTCTTCTCCATTAAACTTTTCAATGTTAAAAAAGAAGTGGCAAATATAGTCACTCCGGGTCGTATTATCTCTCTCTTGTACACTTTCTCATCATTTGCAAAGTCTTGTGATGAGAGTAGATAAATATAGTAAAACTCTTGGCTTAGTTAATTATAGTCTTGAAAGTAGTGAGCTTACCAATGGCTTCAATCATAAGATTGTTGGAGTGAGTGGCATATGGAGTCCAAAAGATATGTGGTCTTTCTTTCTTCATCAATTCCACGGCCGACATATTGTTTGAA
The DNA here is from genome assembly GCA_026214975.1 of Gentiana macrophylla. Lineage (NCBI taxonomy): Eukaryota > Viridiplantae > Streptophyta > Magnoliopsida > Gentianales > Gentianaceae > Gentiana > Gentiana macrophylla. Next base: position 62,428,564 of record CM047813.1, on the reverse strand, counting down.
GCATTGTCGGTCACCACTTGGACCACATTTTTTTCTCCAACATTTTCAATTCATTCATTCACGTAATCAAATATGTATTCACCGGTATGTGCATCACCGGAAGCCTCTTTTGAAGAAAGGAAAGCCGCCCCAATTCTTGTATTGACACACAAATTCATGATGCTTCTTCTATTTCTATCACTCCAAGCATCGGTCATGATTGATGTCACGGATTTTTGCAATGAAAATAAACAAGTAATAAATTTATAAATCCGGTATACCCCAAGTGTAGGGATCGTAGCATAGCGATTAATACCGGAGTCGATCTCAGGGAATCGAGGTTGTTTATCTAGTTTATTAATTCTTCTAAAATTTGTCACGACTAAAATAACACAAAATAGAACTAAAAACAAAAACGAAGAAACAATAAACTGGACAGAGGGTTGTCAATTCAAAGCCAGGAAATATGATTACGAACCTAAAATAACTAATTCTATTCTATAAACTAAAAAGAAAACAAACTTCTAAGAAGACAAGGAAGAACAAGGCACAAAGATAATTTCAATTAATTTTAACGAAGAACAAGCAATGATCCACCTATCTCGCAACTCTCAATTTCTACCCTAGATCGTTTAGTGAAGATTTAATAAAGATGTGGTTCACCTATCAAAGGTATGAATTCCTACTCTCGTAGATAATTCGCCTATTAATCTTTCATCTCTCGATCTTAAAGATTAACGCTTCCATAACAAAGGTGTAAGATTTCTCAATCTAGCAACCTAGAAATTTAACCTAGCAACTCTCGTTATTTTTAGGTTAAAAGTCCAATCTTTACTACGGTGATCTAGGTCTAACAACGATTTTCATCAAACGTTAAACATCACAAAGCAACCATCTCTCGATATAATTTGCAAAATCAATAAAGCACATAATAAAGATACAAACTTTAAATAAAAACTCACAAAACAATCCAAGATTCGAAATCAAAACGTTGCACGATCGGCTTCACAAGGCTTGTTCAAATTGCTTAGCCTCTATTCATCGTTGATATACAAATAATATAAATAAAAAGTAAAAGAAAAGATGTTTAAAGTAGGGAAAAACTCAGAAAAGTCGCCCCCCAAGGGGCCTGGGGCGGCCAGGGGTGAATTGTGTTGTTTTGGGTTGAGAAAAACGCAGCTATTTATAGATTTTGAAGTCGGTTTAGGCTGAGGCGGTGCTTGGACGCCCGTCCAAGGATTCTGGATGCCAGTCCAGCTGCTTTGAAATCTTCGAGTCGGGCCGAGTCTTCTCAAACGCCGCCCCCTATGCAATTCGAACGCTTCGTCCACGAGAAAATCTGAACATCCACGAATCCAAAGGCTCCTCCCGGACGCTCCCGATTTGGGTAAAAATCATGCTTTCTCGAATTGAGTAGCTCCGGTGGACGCTTGATCCCATGCAGACGCTTGATCCGAGTTGGACGGATGGCAAACGTGCGTTCAGTCTTCAATATGCATCTTCCTCATTCTATTCAATCTTCAGTTGAACGTCGTTTTAGCTTCCTCCATAACATACAAGCGTACCTACAACACGACAAAAACATGCAAAAATGTAAAATCATACATATTGATAGAAATCACCAATAAAACCACATAATGAGCTCGATTTTGCATTTAAACCAATTTCATATGCATGCTCTCAATAAATCCTTTAAACACTTACTTTTCTATAAAAAGTAATAAAACACGAAGGAAATTGCTACGAAATAATATCATATATATCGTAAAAATCACCGTTAACAAATTGAACAACCATGTTTCTCCCATTCTTCTTCGTGACTCTTGAGAGACAACTTTGTTTTCTCCACTTCCTTGTTCAATAGTGGCTCTTTAAGTTGGTATTGGCTTGGAGGTTGGTAACCGGGCCAAATTGTCCAATCGCCTCACACACTCTTTTAAAGATATCATTATCCACCGCATTAAAAGTAATGCCGGTCTCATACACCCACCTAGCCAACCATTGATGCTCATATTGAGTTCTTTCTTTGAAAAGTGCATCATTAATGTTTTGTTGTCTTGTTTTCCTAGGAAAATTGTCATCGGAGAAGGATTCGGGGTTGATTTGTGAGGCATATCTATCCATGGGTCCAAGACTACGAGGCCTTTTGTTGCTTCCTCCATTTTCAATGATTTCAATTTCATCCAACTCAACCTCTTTCCATATGTTTTCATTTTCTTCTATCTTGGTTTTCTTCTTCTTTACATTTGCATCAAGTGCTTCTCTACATCGTCTCTTGTCTTCCTTGGACAACTTAAGACAAGCTTTAACGTTCTTTTTTTCCCGGTAATGTGTCCGGAAACATGTTCCTTAATTCGATATGCTCCTCCACTATATTTCTTATTGCACCTTAAACATTGCCATTTATCCACATCTTTTGGATCATAAATCCGTGCAAACTCCCACGCAATATCATCACTTTGTCTCTTCAAGTGGTTAACATCATCTTTCTCATTTGAAGCATTAGACGAACCACCTATATTTGCATTTTCTTCTTGAGACATTTTTTTATCTAAAAAAGAAGTCAAACAAAGAAGTCCAAGAAATTTAGTGTGTTCTAAACTTCTAGTTAGTAGTTACTACTTAATACTTAGTAGCTAAGTACCTCACAACTAAGTACTTACTACTTACTAAATAAAATAAACTAAGTTAGAAAGTGTACAAAATACATACAAATTATACAATCAAATTTCTTTTCTTGAACAAAATCAAAAAAGAAAAAACTCACTAATTCATTACTAATTTGTTAGCCATTACAATTAAAAAAAGTATATACAAAATAAATGAAGAAATTGATAATAAAAAATTGGATTAAAAAGGTAAAATACCAAAAAAAATTAAAAAAAAATAGAAAAACTCACCTGCTGCCGGAATAATGGCTGTCCGGTAGCCAGAAATTGAAGCCAGGGCCGGTCACCGGCCGGCAATTGTGCTGAAAGAAGTTGCGGTGGGAGGGGGAAGGGGAGATAAATCACATAGACAGGGGAGGGCGGCACTATTTTTTTTGAATATGTGTGAAATGATTTCAAAATATATATATATATATATATATATATATATATATATATATATATATATATATATATATATATATATATATATAATAGAAACCCTAATCGCCTAGGGTCGTCTAGGGTTGCCTAGAGTCGCCTAGAAAATCGCCTAGGGTTTTTTCGCCTAGATATGATCGCCTAGGACATAAACGAATTGACCAGAGGTCACCAAGCGCCTAGGCGATCGCCTATGGCGATATTTAGAACACTGCTATTTATACACATGTCTTGTTCTGTTAGGAAATTTCTTGTGTGTAAAGAGATATTTAGGATGTATTGCAGTTGTACTTCTAAGAAGATTATTTCTGACAATGGATCTCCTATTGTGGATAGAGATGCCAATGTTCCAGTCATTATCGGAAGGATATAATCTCTTATTCCCCCTGACCTTATTATCCCTTGATGAGTTCATTCTTTTTGGTTCATAAGAGACTGGATGCTCATGTTCATGACCTTCAGCCAAAGATTTAACAAACTTGACTTGCTTGACCTGTTTGACTCTAGCCTCAGGTGTGAAAGTTTGTTTCATAAGGAATACCACTTCCAAATCTGAACTTTGAGTCAGACTTGACAAGAGTAGTATGTCCCGTGTATTCCAGACCGGACTTGTCTCCAAGACGTTTGGCTGGTTTGTACTCAGAGAATATTGAAGTAGTAGGCTTGATCTGAATGTGTAGTTCCTTATTCAGATCAGGTCTGGTTTCATCAAACATTGATGATTTGTTACTTCTCAATTCAGAGAGTTCATCTTTCAATTTCAGATTCTCAGATTTGAGGTATTCATTTTCTTCCTTTATAAGATCACAGTTTATTTGAATTTCTTCAAACTCACTATTAAGATCTTTATGAAAACCTTGTATATCTGCATTCACAGGATTTGGAATTACAGATTTGGAACATGAACCAGATGAGGATGCTGTGTGTGAAAATATGTTAGGAAATCTACGTGGGAACGCAGCGAAATTCAAAAATTTATTTTCTTTGACCAGGATCGACTTCGTTTAAGCAATAAAAAAATAAGCTAGTAGACAGTGGTTACCTGGGTTGATCTAAAAGATTGACGCTTTGACCGTCTAAGGAGAGTAGTGATGCACGGAGCCGCCCAAGTGTTTGGCCTCTACTAGTGATCACACGAATTGCTCGCCGGAATCCCATCATGGATTGCTACCAGAAAAACTCGTTTGCTAGACCGACTTTTTCTCTCTAAGAAGCTCTCTGTTTTTCACAAGAACTATTAGCTCTTGGAATTATGATGTACAAAAGAGCTAGCCAAGCCTCCCTTAAATAGGATGACCTGCACCCCTAGTACTTCCCAATCTGAGTGGGATTAGCTTCTTAGTAGATTTGGGAGAAAGAAAACATTTTCCTAATAAAATAAGGAAAATACCTTTTATTGATTTATCTCATTTAATATTCAATATCTTATATTAAATATATTTCCATGATATATATTGATAATATCTTATAATGAATATATCTTTATCTTAATACCAAAAATCTATTACCAAAAATCAATTAATCTCTGATATTAATATTATGGTAATCTTATTAATTAAATTGCACAATCCAAGTGTATCTTATATACTTGTAAGTGGCGCACCCTTAGCCAATAAATTGGCTACCAGAATATTCATTAATTAATATAATGTTATGATAAATTAATTTGCAAAATACATGTATATCATATATATATATTTTATCGAAATATACCTATACATTATAAGTATATTTAATTAATCAAAATAATTAATATCTTGTATTATATTTATTCATAATAAAGAAATACCACCATATTAATTTACCACTATAACCTTTATAGTCGTGAGATAAATTATTTTCTTATTTGGTCATCAACTATAACCACATTTTTGTTAGATATAGTGTGCCCGAAAGACAACTGTTGCTTGTCCTTACGGACAAGTGGGAGATTGTTGGAAGTAGCTCCCGAAAGACAATTTATGTAATTATTTTTATAATTAATGAATGACAGATTTATTCTCATTTTATTATGTGCTTCATGCTTATAAGTAATACACTACTGAAAACCCCAAGTCGTATCATATGTAGCCATATGACTTTGTGTGTGTCACACATGAGGATTAAGTTTATGGTGATACACTTGAACTATTAGTCCGTGGTGAACTTAATCAAATTATGGGGTCTATTGATTAAACCACCATTAATGCGCCCAGAACACTTTATGGTGTGACTTTCTTATCCGGACCGTCGACATTGGTTGTCTAAGTGGGGCATTTATATATGATGAGAGTCATATAGGACTGGACCCATTTAATCTGAGTTTCTCATATAATTCTGTGATTGAGAAATCTTATTAAATCACAAGATGATCATATATGGATTAACCTTAATCATGAAGTGATTACAGACTCCTACTTGTTTCAGGATAGGGTTTGATGTGTTCGTTAAGGATTGCTAAGAGGTGCGGTCCGAATCATTTTCACGTAGGCACTATTCTGGAATGAGTGAGAAGTGTGTGTCTCACAGATATGGAATCCATTCCTTCCTGCGGGAAGTATAAAGACAATCCCCTTATTTGTTAATCCTACAAACTGACCGATCCACGGAGTTCGTATTGGTTATGAACAAATTGATCACTAGTGGGTTAATGGTAAATAAAGATAAGATGTATTGAAGAAGGTTTACGGAAATAATCCCGCTTCATTACGGATAGTCTATGGAGGGTTAGTTTATATGTAATGATTATATCAATGGACACTTATCGACTCGACGTTTTGAGAATAAGTTATATCTATAATCGATAGAGTTCAGTTTCGGATTTATGGTGGCGTAATTCCGGAATTAATAAGTTGATTAGGAATATTCTGTTCGATGAATATTTTATTCGATTTATTGTAGCTATTGGTTATAGGTCCATGGTCCCGGGTTGGCTCCTAACACGCGAGTGTTTTCTCATTTTGTGGAACCTAGAGAATAAATTAAATAGTTGGTCTATTTAATGAATATGCAATATTATTTATTTGGTAAATAATATGTAAAATAGAAAAGACATTTTCTATTAAAATAAATGGCAAAAAGTGGCGCCTACTTTTGTGATAAATTTGGGAAAAGAAATTTTTCTAGATTATGTCACATGCGTAATTAATTAATTATCTATTTGTTGGATAATTAATGGAAAGAGATAAAGAGATTGATTTTTTGGGAATTATCTCTTATCTTTTGGCAAATATCTTTTCTTTATGGGAATAGGTAATTGTATTGTGAAAAGGATAACTCTCTCTTTACTAGTTATTTTCCTATATAAAGAGAGTTCCTGCCAACACAATAACAACTACAAATTGCGCCACTTATTAAATAAAAGAAGAGAAAAATTAGTTTCTCGTTCTAGTCATTAAGAGTAGAAAAACCTAGGGTTTTTCTTGTGCATATTCGAGGAGGTTCTACGGCGATGATCGACGTCCACCAGTCGTCGCTAGGAGATACAATCCGGAAGATAGTGGCTTCTCTTTCTGTCGATTATTATTCCTCTTAAATAAGGTAAATCTTCAACTTTCTTATAGTCGTATTAATTATTTATGTGAATCGAATCGTGGTATTATCGCATGTGAATTTATTCATAGCTTCCGCTGTGCATGATCGAGCGTCTCGATCGGTGCTGTGAATCAAATCTGACGATCCAATTATGGATCAGATCCGGATTCGGGTTTCTGTATATCCAGCATGTGTTATTGGAGCCAGGTTAAAGCGATTTTGCGATCATGATTGCATAATTAATTAATAATGAGTGGAACAGAATAAAAATTGCATCTTTTAATTTTATTTATGCGATTGAATGTTTTGGTTGACGATATAGATTGGGGTTGGTACTTGTTTACCGTTAGATCTATTGTAAATCCGTTTTTCCGGGTAAAGGATGTCATGTAATTTATTTTTGCAACTTTAATTTTCTGCATTTCGGCCGAGTGGCATTTAAATTAATTTTGGTCGAAGACTTTGAAGAGAAAAAGACGTAGCATAGTGGGCAAGGCATAGAATCATCAAACTACAGACTTGAGTTCTAATCCCCCTGGCAAGATTAATTCTTTTTTTTTAAACCTGTTCGAATTCTGAATTTTTTTAAACCTGTTCGAATTCTGAATTTTTTTAAACCTGTTCGAATTCTGAATTTTTCTGTTTAAACGGAAAAAAAATTTCTTACAAAAAAAAGGGCTGCAAGGATTCGAACTCGGGTGGTGATGAAGGAAGAAAGAGTCTCTTACCATCTCAGCTGGAGCAGTTTTTGATAAAGGAACAAGAGCAGAAAATTAAATACCTAGAGCAGCTGAAGAAAATAGTAGATTATTTTTAGTCTATGTTTAGGGTTTATTTATTGTAGATTAGATATGGTGGTACCAACGGTCCAACTCAGTGGTTTATTTTTCGCATTTATTTTCTTTTGTGATTATTTATGTGATATAACATTGTCATGCATCATATTCATGAATTCCACTCCTAGCATATGCATACATGTAGAAAAATAATATTGACATTAATTAGTCATGTATGAACACGATAATTAATTTAGATTAAAAATAAATTAAATTAATTAAAGGAAACAGAATTTTATCGGGATATAAAATTCACATGATAAACTTAATTTATGGATCTAAAATTCTTTGAGGATTTAATTATGTAGTGTCTACATAAATAGAATTTTAATAATCAAAAATTTTGAAAATCGTGAAAAGATTGGACACTAACTAGACGGTATTTGGAAAATTCTGAGATCCTAAATTTTTATCATGACAAGATTAGGACTTTAAAATTCTAGTGAATTTTAACAGTGTAGTGTTTACACAAGGATTTTCTATCGAAAAAATTGGAAAATCATGAATATAGTGTCGCTAGTTAGACGGTATTTGGAACCGATAAACTAGTGGGATCTTTAAATTTTGTGATTTATTGTTTTTCAAATTATTGAAAAATCTTAAGTCCTAATGTATTAGGATTATAAAAAATTTAGTGAATTTTAAATGTGAAGTGTCAACACAAAGATTTTATAAATCCGAAAAAATTGGAAAGTCGTGAATAAGTGACACTAGTTAGACGGTATTTGGAACCGATGAACTAATGAGAGGATTAATTTAATATTCATGATTTATTGTTTTTCGGATGATTAAGAAATTCTAAAAATCCTAAAGAGACTACCTAATTTTAAAATAACGAGTGGGAGCGGGGAATGTGGCAACAGACCCCACGGCCTCTACTGTTGACACAAGCAAGTGAGAGAATGGTGACGCCTCGTGCCGCTTTGATTTCAGCCCCCTAAGGATGCCCTTCACCACTATCAAAATGCATGGCTTGGTCTCCGAAAGGATAGGATTTTGGGTACTCGTCGAGTCACTGACCGACCCTAAGGCGGCATACTCGGGGCGTACTTTGAGATCTGAAACAGTAGGTCACACTCACAAGGATATTGTTGGAAATATCTTGGTTGAAAAAGGAAGGTAATCAGCAATTAAATAGAGATGTCCGATGCTCACTTAATGGTTGAGAGAGATCGTTTCAACTTAATCGTCACCTCTTTGACCTACCCTGAGGCGGCATTGTATGTGTGAGATTAAGTCCTTGGAATGGTAGGATAAACTGCATGCATGACATCACGTTTATAATTCCTAAAATTTATTATTTGTTGTGGTGTATGATTTGATTTATATTACTGTCATAATTTATTTTGGCAACTACATATAGTCTCAAGGCATCTAAACTGCTAAACACTATAAATTGACTGATGATGACTTCATAAAAGTGGAAAAGTAACAAGAACATTGAACTCAATAATCGAGAATGCAAATTAATTTTTCAGAATAGAAAGTTCCTCTTGAGCCTACAAACTTAAGTGACATTGATGAGTATGTCACTACTGTCACTCGTGTTAAACGGGAGACAAATTAAAATTAGTTCAAAGATGACGAGAATGATTTGGTATCAATCTCACAGGACATCCCACAGTTCACGAGTAGTGTCTACTCAAATGAACTGCTAGTTCGTGGCCATTTCCTTTAAAGAAATCCAAAAATGGGAAAGAATGTCTAAAAAGGTAAATCATCCAAACTAAATAAGTTAAAGGCTAAACCAAAATATTAATAAAAGAAAGTAAAGGATAAGGAAAGTGATTTTGGATCACTAACCTATGAATCTTTAGAGACATTCTTAACCGAGTAATTTGACTCAGAAGCTAAAGTTCTTTTTAGAACAAGGTAGCTAGGCATTCATGATGAAGAATAGACAATGGGCAGTTATTTCAGCTAAGATAGTTGGAGTGATATAAGGAAATAAATTTCGGATTTTAATCCTTGAATATCGCAGAAATCAAATTTCTATTTTTCCAGATTCGTTGGAACAAATAGGTTCACTTTCACATCGATAATATAGTTGCCTTAAAGAAAGTGATTATGACATTTGTATACGATTCTGAGACTCGGACTTTTGTCTGATAAAGTCAAAACAACTAAGAAATGCTGAAAAGGTATATGTAACACATCATAAACTATTAAGACAAATGGTTTCCGTATTTAGATAAACGATTCTTTAGCATCTATTAATTAGAGCATATATCCTAGAGATAAGATCTGAAGACTGGCTAAGGGTGATTCCTATCTCCCAGTCTAAGAACACTATCTGAAAGGAAAAATGACTAGGTAACCTTTCAATTGGGAAAGGGAAATGGACCTAAAGAAGTATCATAGCTTGTTCATATTGACCTTCGGAGCCTTATAAAGGATACAAGCTAGTGGGAGCTTTTGAGTAATAGACATTTTGTCTAATGGCTACTCGAAATGCCGATTGTTTATCTAAATATTTAGAGGAATCTCTGATATTACCAGAGAAACGAGTATTCCATGCTCAGATATAGGCTATGGCATGTTTTTGGAACTGATGCTCGGCCTACCTCCGAGTGAAACGATTTCACTGAAAGGATAAACCATGTATTGTCTTGTATAGTTATTGATATGCTACATTACACTGCTTAGCACAATTAAGATATTAGTTGCAAAATAACGGTTTACATTATTATATAATACCGAGAAGTCTACCTAGAAAATGCTTATGAATTTATAGATAAGGAGTGAACTACGTTTACTCCACTTCCGTAAATAGAGGCGTTTAGCACTTGGTGCTTGAAGGTAGGACTGGAGATTTTGCATACACGTTCAGATGGTGACTGTTCAAGAAATATCTTAATGCAATGAGTAAAGGCTGGTTATAATATTCTTAAGTTTGGATCGTGACGGTTACAGTGTTACATCCTTTCTAAAAGAATGTTTAGATAACAACCTTAGACCTTGAAGTACAGTTACTCAAGGAGTTACTATCGGATTAACTCAGACCACATCCAACATTGGTTGTTGGGGATTAGCTGATTTATACTACTAAACCAGATCAGAACATCAATCCACCCAAATGCAGTGGGAGTATGGTCTAACCATTGACCCGCTGTGATTATGCAGACTATATAGTCCGCTGAGGGTGATTGATAACCTATGGTCTTCTTTGGAGAGCTGTATAGGATTCTGATAATTAGAGGTTGGTTGAAAGCCAAATACGTGTAAATGGAGTTTTGGTACTCCATGTTTGTTCATACTCTTGCAGAACCACTTGAGTGTCTCAGGCCCAATGGGAGTAATTGGATCTACTGGGGAAAAGAGTCGAATGAATGAGAAAGTTTAACTTTCTAAGCAAAGCCAAGTGGTCTTGGGGGTAATTCCTTGAGAAGTTGATAGTTCAATAGGGGTGATGCCCAAAAATCTTTCTCACCATTCAGCCATGCTTGACTCCATGGAAAGCAAGAAGATTACCAGGGGTGATGCCCTGAAACTTTCTTACCGTATAAAGGAGCTTGAATTCACTCGGAGCAGAATGGTTTTAGCCCAAATCCAATAGCAAATTGACTATTAATGCTTACATCCATTGGTGGATTAAAGCAAACCTCTTGGTCATTAAAAGTCACATGTTTTAAATGTGTGGGCTTGATCTGAATATTGATAAGTCTTTTGTAGACTAGGATACCAATATTGGTAAAGTAGTGAATATTGGTGTTAATAAAAGATAACACTGCAACAGTTGGAAACAACATGGGTGCATTATCTGAAGTCAATAACTGGCGAGCCAAATCTTCTCTGAATCAGAGAAGTGGACTACATTCTTAGAATTTGATTTTTCGAATTCATGAGAACAAGTTGTGGTAGTTTCCTATCCATCTTATTGTTTAAGATGATGATGCATTTTCGTATGCAATATTCAACGAGAGGTTTCCTACCCAACCCCTCACGGAATAATTCTCTCAATTTTTGGATATAGAGAAAATGGGAAAAATTCTCTTTTGGATAGAGAATGTCAGATTATCAAAAGTCAATAAAAGTCAAGTCTTGGATTCGGATGCTGAAAGCAGTATAGTGCATCCTCAAGTATCTTGAGAGAACGAGGAATCATATACTTGTGCATTTGGGTGGGAACCTAAGTGTCGTTGACTACACTGATTCTGATTTTTTGAATGATCGTGAATCGATCTCAGGCTCAGTGTTTACTCATAGTGATGGGGCTATATTCTGGAGCAATCCAGTACTGCCAGTTTGACTCTGTTAGTCGAATACATAGCAGCTTTCGGAGCAGCTAAAGAGGCAGCATGGCTTGGGAAGTTCTTTGTTGGATCGGGAAGTGATTCCAGGTCTCGATGAGCCGATATCATTTTACTGTGAAAACAGTTGAAAGGTAGCTCATGCAAATGATCTTCGCAATCATAAGAGGTCAAAAGAATATTGAGAGAAAGTACCACTTGGTCAGACAGATCGTGCAAAGAGGCGATGTTTTGGTCCTAAAGATCGCCTCGAGCCGACAACCTAGCTGATCAGTTTACCAAGTTGCGTGACATCTAGTGTCACTGATAAGTGCTTGATGGGTATGAGATTGGGAGATATATCTCATCTGCTTTAGAGCAAGTGGGAGAATGTTGTGGATAGAAGGAATAAGAGTTTGGTGCTCTAAAAACAATCGTTGCCTGTCTTTATGGGCAAGTGGGAGATTGTTAGATATAGTGTGCCCGAAAGACAATTGTTGCTTGTCCTTACGGGCAAGTGGGAGTTTGTTGGAAGTAGCGCCTGAAAGACAATTTATGTAATTGTTTTTATAATTAATGAATGACAGATTTATTCTCATCTTATTATGTGCTTCGTGCTTATAAGTAATACACTACTGAAAACCCTAAGTTATATCATATGTAGCCATATAACTTTGTGTGTGTCACATAGGAGGATTAAGTTTATGGTGATACACTTGAACAATTAGTCCGTGGTGAACTTAATCAAAGTATGGGGTCTATTGATTAAACCACCATTAATGCACCCAGAACACTTTATGGTGTGATAGTCTTATCCGAACCATCGACATTGGTTGTCTAAGTGGGGCATTTATATATGATGAGAGTCATATAGGACTGGACCGATTTAATCTGAGTTTCTCATATAATTCCGTGATTGATAAATCTTATTAAATCACAAGATGATCATATATGGATTAACCTTAATCCTAAAGTGATTACAAACTCCTACTTGTTTCAAGATAGGGTTTGATGTGTTTGTTAAGGATCGCTAAGAGGCGCGGTCCGAATAACTTTCACGTTGGCACTATTCTGAAATGAGCGAGAAGTGTGTGTCCCACATATATGGAATCCATTCCTTCCTGCGGGAAGTAGAAAGACAATCCCCTTATTTGTTAATCCTACAAACTGATCGATCCACGGAGTTCGTATTGGTTATGAACTAATTGATCACTAGTGGGTTAATGGTAAATAAGGATAAGATATATTGAAGAAGGTTTACGGAAATAATCCCGCTTCATTACGGATAGTCTATGGAGGGTTAGTTTATATGTAATGATTATATCAATGGACACTTATCGACTCGACGTTTTGAGAATAAGTTATATCTATAATCGATAGAGTTCAGTTACGGATTTATGGTGGCGTAATTCCGGAATTAATAAGTTGAGTAGAAATATTATGTTCGATGAATATTTTATTCAATTTATTGTAGCTACTGGTTATAGGTCCATGGTCATCGGGTTGGCTCCTAACACGCGAGTGTTTTTTCGTTTTGTGGAACCTCTAGAATAAATTAAATAGTTGGTTTATTTAATGAATATGCAATATTATTTATTTGGTAAATAATATGTAAAATAGAAAAAACATTTTCTATTAAAATAAATGGCAAAAAGTGACGCCTACTTTTGTGATGAATTTGGGAAAGGAAATTTTTCTAGATTATGTCACATGTGTAATTAATTATCTATTTGTTGGATAATTAATGGAAAAGAGATAAAGAGATTGATTTTTTGGGAATTATCTCCTATCTTTTGGCAAATATCTTTTTCTTATGGGAATAGGTAATTGTATTGTGAAAAGGATAATTCTCTCTTTACTAGTTATTTTCCTATATAAAGAGAGTTCCTCCCAACACAATAACAACTACAAATTGCGCCACTTATTAAATAAAAGAAGAGAAAAATTAGTTTCTCGTTCTAGTCATCTAGGTTTTCTTGTGCATATTCGAGGAGGTTCTACGGCGAGGATCGACGTCCACCAGACGTCTCTAGGAGATACAATCCGGAAGATTGTGGCTTCTCTTTCTGTCGATTTATTATTCCTCTTAAATAAGGTAAATCTTCAACTTTATTATAGTCGTATTAATTATTTATGTGAATCGAATCGTGGTATTATCGCATGCTAATTTATTCATAGCTTCCGTTGTGCATGATCGAGCGTCTTGATTGGTGCTGTGAATCAGATCTGACGATCCAATTATGGATCGGATCCGGATTCGGGTTTACGTATATCAATTTTAATCCGGCTAGATGTTCTTATGTGTGTGACCCGATTGGCTTCCGAATATGTTGGTGTTGAGTATTTTGTGTTGATGTATTTCAAAATATATTTATTTTGGGATATCTCACATTGTCTCTACAATTAATTATGTCACTAAATGCTTTATATATCTAAGTGGCATGTGTTGGAAAATAATCAAGTCACTCAAGTTTAATTTCTACATTTTATATGTGACTCAAATAGCTAATGTTGGTATAATTATTTGATCAATATTTTGAGTGTGTCACATTGTTCTTACCTCTATGAATTTTTATATGTGACACAAATTGCTTTATAAGTATTTTATCTAAGTCTATATGTATGTCAAATTTAGTGCTTAATTTAATAAGTGTGTCAAATGATCTTATCATGACATCCATTTATTTTATAATGTGACATAAGACATATCATTATACCAAATCATAATTGTTGACATTTGATATTATTTCTACTATATTATATAAATTATATATTTAAGCATGTATTACATGTAACCTTCTGTCGGCCTTCTTTTTCAGCCTCTTATCTCAACCATTACCCGGCCCAATGGCCCAAAATATTTTTAATCCATTTATTCATCTTACATAATATTTTATCAAAATATCAAACCCTACTAAAAAAAACCTGCCGCCCCACCATCATTTCCCCAAGAAGTTTCCAGCCCCACTCATTAACTCCACCTCCTAGAATATCTCCCCACCTTCTCGTTTAACCCACTATCTCCAAAACGGACCCCGATCCCCGCCGGTACACATTGCACAGCTCGTCCGGCTGTGCATCAAAACGACACCGCATCGATCCGAAACGACGCCGTTTGGTTCCGACCTAAAAAAAACATAATCAAAATGGCGTCGTTTCGGGTGTACAGCTCGGTACAGCAGGGGGCTGTACCATCGGGGATCTTTTTCCCTCCAAAACACCCATCCCTATCAAACTTCTGTTGGTGATTATATCACCAATGTGATTTAGTGTAATTGGATTTAGTTTGAGGTTTGGTAAGCTTGAAACAATCGATATGAGTTAGGAGATGCGGGGTGCATGCTTATAATTGATATTTACAAGCTTACGGAAGTGTTAGATCAAGTGTTAAACCAAAAAATGGATACTGCTGCGTATCCGTACGGATAGATTGAACTATCCGTACGGATGAAGCCTGTTAAGTTGAAATCGGATACTGTAATCTATCCGTACGGATAGGGTATTTTATCCGTACGGATGAGTTACAGGATGCAAAACTGAATTTTTGGTTTCAAGCAGTTTTTAGCATTTTTTGGTGTCCCTTCGGTTTTAACTGATGTCCCTTCGGTATGAAGCATTTCTTAACTGTTTTTGAAGGGTTATGTTGTGTTTTTCATGTAGAATAACACATGATATAAGTACATAACACTTGAGTAATTTGAGAAAGGAAGAGAGATCAACACTTTAAAAGATTTATTCATTTTCTTTGAATACTATCTTGAAACCTCAAGTTTTACACACAAATAAACAAAACTCTTATAGCTATCTTTCTATCTAATTGCCAAGATAGAAAGGGACGTAGTTTTATCCCGTGAATACATTCGTGATTTACCCGGAGGCAATCTTAGGGGATGAATAGTTTTCGCAGGAAAGAGCCTCTGCTCGACTCTGCGTTTATATATATTAAGTTCTCTTTTATTTGTTGTTTTGATACCATTGTTCTAATTACCTACAAACTCCCCAACAATCTGCGAAAACTATTGTTGTTTGAACAATGTCGAGTATCAAGGAGATGACTTCTAATTTCAGCAAGTTGGAACAATTCAATGGTGAGGATTTCCAAAGGTGGCAAAAGAAAATGCATTTCTTTTGACTGCATTGAAGGTTGTGTACGTGTTGAGTACGCCATGCCCTCAGATTGATGATAACAGCACCATGGAAGAGTCAAGCAAGAAAAGTAAGTGGGAAAATGACGACTATATATGACGTGGTCACATCCTTAACGGTATGTCTAATAGTCTTTTTGATACTTACCTTGAAATTGAGACGTCTAAGGAGTTGTGGGATACGTTGGAGGCTAAATATGTAAGTGAGGATGCGTCTAGTAAGAAGTTTCTTGTTGGTAATTTTATGAAGTATGTGATGGTAGATAATCGTCCGGTTATGGATCAATACCATGAGTTGTTGCGTTTGTTTGGTCAGTTTTCTATGCATAAGATGGCTATGGATGAATCCATATGTGTTTCAAGCATTATTGAAAAGTTGCCCCCCTCTTGGAGGGATTTTAAAAATTCTTTGAAACATAAAAAGGAAGAACTTTCTTTAATTGAACTTGGAACTAATCTAAGGATTGAGGAGAGTTTACGTTTGCAAGAAAGTGGTAAGAATGTTGTAGGTTGCGGTAAGAACATTGCAGATGGTTCAACTTCAATCAATATGGTTGAAGTTGGAGAAACTTCTAAAATGAATAACAACAAGAGAAAGTTTGATTCTTCCAACAACAAAAACAAGGCAAAGTTCAACAAGAAGCCTAAAGGCACTTGTTGGCATTGCGGTAAAGAAGGCCATTTCAGGGCGGATTGTTTTGCTAGAAAGCACAACAATGGTAAGGGTAAAGACCCGGTGAATGGGGCTAAAGACCCGGATCCACCTAAACATCAAGGTACAAATGTTTATAATTGTGGTGTTAATTCGGATATGAATTATGTACCACTGATTTCCGAAGCATTTTTTTGCAGGATGATGATGTTAGTTGGTGGATAGACTCAGGTGCAACTAGGCATGTATGCAAGGATAGATCTTGGTTTTCAAATTATGAAAAAGTTGAAGATGGATCCATTGTGCATATGGGAAACGAGTCTAAAGCCCTTTGTTGTTGGAAGAGGAATTGTAAATTTGTAATTTAGTTCTGGGAAATTTGTAACCTTAAACAATGTTTTACATGTACCTTTGATACGGAAGAACTTGGTTTCCGGTAGTATTTTATGTAAAGAGGGCTATAAACAAGTATATGAGTCCTCTCGTTATGTATTGACTAAACATGGTGTATTTGTAGGATTTGGTTATCTTAACAATGGTATGTTTATGCTTAATATTGTTAGTAATGGTTTGTATGAAAATGCTGCTATGAATGTTATGACTGTTAATGTTGATGATTCATACTTGTGGCATGCAAGATTAGGTCATGTGCATTTTAGAAGAATGTTGCAAATGTCTAAAAATGACTTAATTCCTATTTGTTGTACAACTATGAATAAGTGTGATACTTGTAACTTAACTAAAATTGTAAGACAACCTTTTAAAGGTGTTGAAAGGTCGTCTACAATTTTGGAACTTAATCATAGTTATCTATGTGAATTTTGTTCTTCTCCATCTTTTGGAAACAAAAAGTATGTTGTCACATTCATTGATGATTGCTCTCATTTTTGCTATGTTTACTTGCTTAATACTAAAGACGATGCAATGGAAAATTTTAGAGTGTTTAAAAACGAAGTGGAATTGCAACTTGAAACTAAAATAAAAAAACTTCGTACGGATAGAGGTGGAGAATACTTTGATCCACAATACTTTGAATCTTGTGGGATTATACATGAAAGAACTTCACCTTATACACCACAACAAAATATCATAGCTGAAAGAAAGAATCGTACTCTAAAAGAGATGGTGAATACTATGCTTTCTTACTCGGGATTGAGTGAGGGATTTTGGGAGAAGCTATGTTAATGACTTTGTTATTTATTGAATAGGATTCCTAATAAAAAGAGTCCTATTACCCCATATGAGCTTTGGTATAAAAAGAAGCCAAACTTGCATTATTTGCGTGTTTGGGGATGTAGGTCAGTCGTAAGACTACCCAATCCTAAGATTAAAACCTTGGGGGAAAGAGGCATTGATTGCATATTTATTGGATATGCTTTGCATTCCAAGGCATATAGGTTCTATGTTATAGAACCAAATGATTCAGTTGCGGTTCATTCCGTAATTGAATCAAGGGATGCTCTCTTTGATGAAAGTCGGTTTTCTTCTATATCAAGGCCTAGAGATGTTGTTCCTATGAACATTGGATTTAAAGAAAGTTGTGGAGGTGTAGAGTCACAAGATGAGCCTTTAGTGCTTCAAAGAAGCAAAAGGGCAAGGAAAGAAAAATCTTTTGGTCCCGATTTCCAAACATATTTGATGGAGGGTACAAGAGATGAAGTAGGATTTCAATATGCATATTGTTATCATATTGATGATGATCCTCGAACTTATAAAGAGGCTATGGAGTCTCGGGATGTTGCCTTTTGGAAGGAAGCCATTAATGATGAGATGGATTCCATTTTAGGCAATGATACGTGGATATTGACGGATCTTCCACGTGGGTGTAAACCATTGGGTTGCAAATGGATCTTCAAAAGAAAAATGAAAATTGATGGATCCGTTGAAAGGTATAAAGCCCGGTTGGTGATACAAGGCTTTAGACAAAAAAAAGGCATTGATTATTTCGATACTTATGCCCCGGTTGCTAGAATCTCCACTATTAGATTGTTGATTGCCTTGGCAGCCATTAACAATCTTGTTATCCATCAAATGGATGTTAAAACAGCCTTCTTGAATGGGGATTTGGATGAGGAAATTTATATGAAACAACCGGAGGGTTTTGTGATACCCGGAAATGAGCATAAAGTATGTAAGCTTGTTAAATCATTGTATGGGCTGAAACAAGCTCCCAAACAATGGCATAATAAGTTTGATGAGGTTGTATTGTCTAATGGTTTTAAGCTTAACCAAATGGACAAGTGTTTGTATAGCAAATTTGATGAAACCGGAAATGGTGTAATCATTTGAATATATGTTGATGACATGTTGATCTTTGGTACAAACCAAGATCAAGTTGACCATTGTAAATCATTTTGTCATCAAGTTTTTCTATGAAAGATATGGGGAGGCGGATGTTATCCTTGGAATAAAAATCATAAGGAATGACAAAAGGATTACTTTGACACAATCTCACTATATCGAGAAAATGTTGAAGAAATTCAATTGTGAAAATTCTGTTCCGGCAAGAACTCACATGGATCCTCATGAGAAATTTGAGTTGAATTCGGGTAATCCGAGTCTCAACTTGAATATGCTCGAGTTATAGGATGTTTGATGTATGCAATGACTAGCACACGTCCGGACATTGCATATGCGGTTGGAAAACTTAGTAGATATACTAGTAATCCAAGTAGTGTTCATTGGCATGCGGTGACACGTGTGTTAAGGTATCTTAAGTTTACCAAAAAATTTGGTTTAACTTATGTTGGACATCCTTCGGTTATAGAAGGCTACTTGGATGCTAGTTGGATATCAAATGAAAATCATTCTTCTACGAGTGGTTGGGTGTTTCTACTTGTAGGTGGTGCCATTTCATGGGCTTCCAAGAAGCAAACATGTAATGCAAACTCAACAATGGAATCGGAGTTTATTGCCTTGGCTTCGGCCGGTTTAGAGGCGGAATGGCTTAAACATCTGATTTACGAGATTCCATTGTGGCCAAAACCGATATCACCAATTTCTATAAATTGTGATAGTGAAAATACATTGGCTAAATGCTATAGTCAAGTGTACAACGGAAAGTCGCGACATATTGGAGTTAGACATAGCTCGATTCGTGAGTTGATCACTCACGGGGTGATATCAGTTGCTTTTGTGAGATCTCAAAAGAATTTAGCCGATCATTTGACCAAGGCATTGGCGAAGGACTTGTTCATCAAGTCAGTTGTCGGGATGGGTCTACAACCCATTGAAACTTTGTGTTAGGATACCCAATTCCCCCTTAATATGACATTAGGGGCTGAATTCAATGTGGGAGGCCTAATGACTTAGTTTTGGCACATATATTTTGTCCCGAAGGTTTGTGCTTGACCTGCATGTGAGGTTGATAATATATCTTAATAAGTCTTATGAAAAAGTGTTGTTGCAGGTACACGATTGATAAGACTCACCTATATGAGTATGAAGTTTGGCCGCTTCAAGAAAGTTGGGGTTGGCTTTCTACATGCTCATGAATTAATATGGACACGAGGCCTGGATAAAGAGTGTCAAGCAAGCTATAGGAGTTGTCTTTTGATTCATTTGTGTATTATCTTTGAAGTATTCAAATGTGTAAAGGGGTTCAATGCTTAGTCACACCCCAATACTTGAATATTTTGGAATGTGTAATATACTAGATGGTAATTCAATCTGCGTGACATTATCATTGAAAGATGAATTGTTGTGTGTTGATAAGTTTTAACTAAATCAAGAGTTACACTAAATGGGGGAGGATTGTTGGTGATTATATCACCAATGTGATTTAGTGTAATTGGATTTAGTTTGAGGTTTGGTAAGCTTGAAACAATCGATATGAGTTAGGAGATGCGGGGTGCATGCTTATAATTGATATTTACAAGCTTACGGAAGTGTTAGATCAAGTGTTGAACCAAAAACTGGATAATGCTGTGTATCCGTACGGATAGATTGAACTATCCGTACGGATGAAGCCTGTTAAGTTGAAATCGGATAATGTAATCTATCCGTACGGATAGGGTATTTTATCCGTACGGATGAGTTACAGGATGCAAAACTGAATTTTTGGTTTCCAGCAGTTTTTGGTGTCCCTTCGGTTTTAACTGATGTCCCTTCGGTGTGAAGATATTTATTAACTGTTTTTGAAGGGTTATGTTGTGTTTTTCATGTAGAATAACACATGATATAAGTACATAACACTTGAGTAATTTGAGAAAGGAAGAAAGATCAACACTTTAAAAGATTTATTCATTTTCTTTGAATACTATCTTGAAACCTCAAGTTCTACACACAAATAAACAAAACTCTTATAGCTATCTTTCTATCTAATTGTCAAGATAGAAAGGGACATAGTTTTATCCCGTGAATACATTCGTGATTTACTCGGAGGCAATCTTAGGGGACGAATAGTTTTCGCAGGAAAGAGCCTCTGCTCGAATCTGCGTTTATATATATTAAGTTCTCTTTTATTTGTTGTTTTGATACCATTGTTCTAATTACCTACAAACTCTCCAACAACTTCCTTACCATTATTTCATTTCAGTAAACATTTCCCTTCCTTTCCTTTTGACAAAAAGCTTTCTTTTCCTCTTCCATGTTTCTTTCTCTGTTATTGAAGAAATCATTTGGATTCCGTCTCCATCTCTCATTCGAATTAGCTTCTTCTCTGTCAAAAAGAAAAGCTTTTTTTTTCCAACCGTTGCTCTCATTTTCTGAAATTAGTTCTCTGATAAAATCTTCACTCTTTAATCGATAAAAGCTTTATCTAATACTGAATAGCTCTGAGAATGATCTGCAACACATGTATCGGATTCTCTTGGACTCTGACCATGCCCGAAGAAGGTGTCCTGGTGCTGTGAAGGCAGAATCTTGAAGAAAGGTCAATGCTTTGCTGCCTCTTCCACAAAACCGAGGCCTATGAAGGAATTTCTAAGGCCTATGATGTCCAAATCAAAATATCAACCTGTTTATCTACCATTTCAGGGAAGTTTTTCTGTTAGCTTTCTCTAATTTGGTTTAGATCTAAATTAGTGTAAATCAAAATGCCTCAATCTAATTTTTGATCTAAAAGTGTTGATAAATCTCTATCATGTGTAAATCGAATTATGAGAAGATTGATCTCGATTTATCTGTGCTTCCTGTGTTTGTTAAAATGCTAAATCTAATTTGTCAATTCAAGGTACGTGTCTAATCTCATCATTAGAACTGAAAATTGATGCTTAGATCTAAATTATGTGGTTATTCTGTATAAATCTGATGCTAAAACGTATGGTTTGTTTGCATGCCTAATTTTGTACCCCTATTGTCTTGTTTAGGCCTTAAGTCTGATACTTGTGCGTTGATCTGTTCATTGGCTGTCATTTGACACTTGACTGATATATATATGTGTTCCATTTTGTCCAATTTTCTGTACGTCCAAATATAGTCATATGATTTTAATCATTAATATTTTATATATGTATTTTTTTTTTTTGGACTACATGTATTTCACAGTTTCTACAATATTCAAGAATAATGTGTTATGTGATTTAAAGGTTAATCTTATTAAATACTTATACTGCATGGCAAAGAATATATATATTTATAAATTTCGTATGTATGTGTTTCTCTGCCATATTGTATATACAGTATATATATACGTGTTTTCATCCAGAATAATATGCAGTATGTTTCCAAATATTTTTACAGTTTTGCAATAACTCTTATCTTGATTAGAGTGTCATTTCTCTCTGAACCATGTGATACGTGCTTATATTTTTACAGTTTTGCAATAACTCTTATCTTGATTAGTGTCGTTTTCTCTCTTCCATGTGATACGTGCTTAACATATATATATATATATATATATATATATATATATATACAAATGTGAATTATTTGCATGCACTTTCTATCTCACATTTGTATATATATATATATGTATATATATACAAATGTGAATTATTTGCATGCACTTTCTATCTCAAATTAATATGAAATAATTTTCAGATTTGTGGACTTTGAAAAATGTGTCCTCTCACATGTGAACACTTCTTGGATGTTGTGATATTTGTTTTTAATCAAGACTTCTTGACCCATTAGCCGTTGCCTATCCCCCTCTCTTTCACTGTACATTTTTTTTATTATCTACCACAGATTTAATTTGTTTGTGTGAGTGTGCAGGTAACTTTAATACAGCCTTATAACCGTTGGACACAGCTGTAGCTATTGGAACAAAAAAGTTGGACTAAAAGCTATACTCGGCTGGACTGCACTGAAAAGCTGAAGTTGTTGGTCACAACACAGCATTATAACTGTTGGTTTTCAAAGCTGAATCACAAAAAGTCATCTTCATTTCTCTGGACATATTTTCTAGTAGTATAAATACTACTCCATCTCCTTCAAGAAAAGTAGAACAGCCCTCTCCCTCAAGTCAACATTCTTCACTAACTTCTCTATCTCTTATTTTTTCAGCACTTGTATTGTAAGCCCTTTTCAGTTTATTGAGTGTCAAAGAAAAGTGAGTGTGAGTGTGGTAGAGTGTAGCTCTACAAGGAAATTGTTGGTGAGTATTTGTTGTAGCATAGAGGTGTTCTCCACTTGTTATTGAGGAGCAATAACAAGGGCACAGCTTAGCCAAGATGTGGTTCAGCAGTTCAATTCGGTCCTGCTAGGTTACGAATTCACGGAGCTGAATTCGTGAACAAGAATCCGGGCAGTGATTCTTGGTAAGTACTCCTTTGGTGAGTGTGTTTTGTACAAATCTGTTGAATGTTGTTACTAAGGATTTAGGACATCTTAGTCTTAGTCGGAGTATATGGTTCGGTTAAGACTAACACTAATTTGGTTATCCGGCTAGTAACACTTTAACAGTAAAAGTGTTGTAATTTTATATCTTTCTGTTTTTATTTTATAACAAGACTCAAGTGATATCTAGTGAAACCTTTGTGTGTGGGTGTGATCTTTAATAGATCACACATATGTGCTTTAGGTAGTTTATATCTTATTGACACACCTTAGAATTGCATGCTTAGGCTTAAAGAACTTAAAATCTGAATCTGCAATTCTTTATATTGTTTGAACACCTTAGAGCCTGCATGTTTTAGGATAACACCTAAAATCTGAATATGCATCTCTGATGTTCTGATTTTGGTTAAGTGTTGTAACTTGCCTTTGTGTCCAAACCTGC
Organism: Gentiana macrophylla; assembly: GCA_026214975.1. Classification (NCBI taxonomy): domain Eukaryota; kingdom Viridiplantae; phylum Streptophyta; class Magnoliopsida; order Gentianales; family Gentianaceae; genus Gentiana; species Gentiana macrophylla. The sequence goes on along the minus strand of CM047813.1, from coordinate 62,404,959 downwards.
TTAGTTTTGCATATCACAGTTCTTATTATAAAAAAAACTGAAATTGACTTAGAAACATATCAATTGAAGTTAACTTAGGTTCCTTTGGTTAATTGAAACTAGATCTTCCGCCTAGGTTCATTAACCAAACTAAGTTAAGTGTTTACTCCGATTTTCTCTGTTAAACCACTGTTTTGTTTTAATCTGCGTAAGTGCTTTGAAAAGTTGTTAAAGAATTTTTAAAAGACCATTGATAATGCACAATATTATCACGGTGGCTTAGCGGTGGTTGTGAAGATGGATATCTGGCTGTTTTTGATAGATTTACACTGGTGGTAGCCGGTGATAGCACGGCGGTGATGTGGTGGAGTGAATGAACACTAGAGAGAATTAACTTGACAAGAGTTTTGTCTTCTTTGTCTATTTTTTGCATATATCATTCGGAAATTACACGAGCCCTCCTTTTATAGGCAAAAGCCAGAGCTAAGGGTACGGGGTAGGGGTAAGTAAGGACAATATACAATGATGTTATGTGGTCAATACAACTGGCGGCGTCGCCACTAGGTTGCTCGAGCCACGGTCGGTGAGCTCGCTTCCTCGCTCTATCTCGACTTCCTCTTGGTCGCTCCTTTCCCGTACTCGTGTCATAACTTGCTGATCTCCCACTTAGGATGCTAGGCGGCCCCCCGAGCGATTAAGACCTTATAGGTTCGCATGCTCGTCATGAGGTTTCCACCCCGTGACCCGAACCAGATTGTTGCTTCTGATGCCATGGCAGTGGCTCGGCTCCATCCGGGTGACTAGATAGGCGGTTTCCGTTAACACATGGGCGGCGGCATATTTAGACACATCAATGGCCCCCTACTCTATGTCTTTGACGTTTTCGTGGAGGCTAAGCATAGAGTAAAGAGTACCCAGATTATGCAGATTGCTGGCATCCTCCCATTATTTGTTTAGGATCGCTCTATTAAGCGGACGATCTCGGAGCGCCTTTTGGGTCTGGCGACCTTGTCGTCTGAAGCGACTTATTCACTAAGGGCCGCGCTTTTAGTGCGTCTTGCCTCAAAGCGTTTTTTGGTTCTAGCGACCTTGTCGTCTGAAGCGAATTATTCACTAAGGGCCGCGCTTTTAGTGCGTCTTGCCTCAAAGCGTTTTTTGGGTCTGGCGACCTTGTCGTCTGAAGCGACTTATTCACTAAGGGCCGCGCTTTTAGTGAGTCTTTCCTCGAATCATTTTTTGGGTCTGGCGACCTTGTCGTCTGAAGCGACTTATTCACTAAGGGCCGTGCTTTTAGTGCGTTTTGCCTCGAAGCGTTTTTTGGGTCTGGTGACCTTGTCGTCTGAAGCGACTTATTCACTAAGGGCCATGCTTTTAGTGCATCTTGCCTCGAAGCGTTTTTAAGTCGGTGATGAGCCTGAGCAGTGCGAGCTTGCGTTTGGCGACGTTGAGTGTCAAAATTGGGTAGTGGGGCAGTTGAACCGTCAGATCGTGGTCCTTTCGGTTTCTAGGTAACTGCAGCAACGTGGGTGTTGATGGGGTCTCGATAACTGCTCTAATAATGGCGCAGTCATTGATGGACGTGCATCGTTATGTGGGCATTGATTGACCCGCCGTAATGATGGCGATTTTGAATTTCAAAATCCTCGAGATGATTGCGTGAATCTTGACCGTTGGGTAAATCTCACATGGACCGTACGATCAAATTTTCTTTACTATATAAGGGTCCAAGCCCCATTCGCTCAGCATTTTTTCGCTCCTACTACTCCCTTCCCATTTTTCTCTCACGGTTTCTTGAGTTTATCAGCTTCGTGTGTTTCCTATTGAAGATTTGAAGTTTCCAGCGGCCAACCCTGAGGTTTCCGTTTGCTATCTGCAGTTTCCGATCGTCTTTCAGCCAAAAACAAGGTAATTGTTCATCCACTAAGCTCCTTCGATCGTTTTTTATGCAATGTTTCCAGTTGTTTTTGTGTTTGCTCCCCCCTTTAGCATATCATGCATGACCTGGGGCGTTTTGGGGAGTAGAGGCTTGTGTTTTTGAGTTAATGTTCTTGTTTTGGTATGGTTTTCCTTTGAATTGATGTTCTTGTTCTGGGAAAAAGATGGTCTTTTTCTTGACGATTCGTTGTGTCCCTCCTTTTTCTTTTCTGTATTTCCTCCTTTCATTGTGGCATCCCGTCCTACCAAATCGCAGGGAATGTGTCGAGATGGGTGCGATCACCTCCCTGGTGATTTACATTATCCCAGGTGATTTTAAAGCTCCACCTTTCCTTATTTTGCAGGATGTCGGATGACGATTTCAGCCTTGGCGGCGATTATGATGTGGATCGAGAGGCGTATGACTATGCCCTGGAGGATGAGCTCGCCGGGTCTAGCCCCGAGGTGGTCACACGCGATGAACTACAAGAGTTAATGGAGGGGGGAGCTGTGGGATATGACCCTGAGGATCCTTTCGGCCTAGGGAATCTGTTGTCCGATCCGGTGCCTAAGCGGAAGAAAAGTCGCAAGGAGGCGGCTTGTAGCCAAGGCGAGGCAAGTGCTAGTGGTCGCGGCTGCGATGATGATATCTCGGCGGTGGAGGGTGCGAGTAGTGCGGGGGCACCTGGCGATGACGAGATGTATGTAGAGGACGCCGGGTTGCATAGCCAAGGCGAGGCAAGTGCTAGTGGTCGCGGCTGCGATGATGATATCTCGGCGGTGGAGGGTGCGAGTAGTGCGGGGGCACCTGGCGATGACGAGATGTATATAGAGGACGCCGCCTTGCATAGGCTGATGGGATCCAGTGAGGACGATCTCGAATCGGTTCCGTGCAAGCCCCTGGAGCTCCCCAAGAAAACCAAGAAAAAGAAGGCTGATCCTTCGACCTTGACGGTAGAGGAAGTGGTGGCTAAAGGGAATCATTCAAAGCCTAATAATCCTGAGGCCTTAAGGGAATTTGCCCTTATGAATCTGTATGAGAAGGATATGGAGAAGCACTGGCGACGGATCCAGAAGAGTACAAACCTCGCCAAAACACTTCAACGATTTTACAATATTGACCCCAATATCTACCGGTTCTCCTTGATCGACTTTAATAAGGAGGAAGACAAGCTGCGGCCTGGCGATCGAGAGGATTTTATCTGTGCTCACCGCCCTGGAGATACCATAATTCTTCACTTTGATCATTTCTTTGCCGGCTTCCGGCCCCCTTTCGATCCTTTTTTGATTAAGTTGCTGCCCGAGCTGCGAATATTGCCATGTGACCTGGCCGTTGGGGCCGCCATTCAGATCATGTCTTTCATTGTTCTCTGCCGAATGATGAAACAAGAGCCTACCTTTTCCATGTTCAAACAGTTTCACTCGCTTTGTGGTACTTCTTTTTCGGAGCAGGCCAACGTGAGGGCCCAGACTCCCCGTTTATTATTTCATCTTCCCAACAAAATACACAATTGAGGGGATCGCGTTTTTAAGGTCGAATTGAAAGTTGGTTGGCCTTTCCCTCATTCTCCTCCCCGTAAGGGGGAATTTTCTATGATTGGTTTTGATGATCCTTTTGTGGACGAGTATTGATTCCTCCGAGGACTTTCGGCGATAATAGACTCTGATGGGGCCGTGCACTCGAAGTGGAATGTGTCCTAGATCGATCTCCTAGACATGGCGGAGCCTTATGCGAGCAGAGCCGGGATTGTGGGGCGGCGAAATGCCAACCTCTGGTGGCTATTGCATCTGAGGAGAGCGATTCTGATTGGGTTGGAGAGTGTCATATTAACCGTTGCTTTCCCTCAAAGTGTGCGGCATGTCAGGGTGATCCCAGCAAGAGGCCTCGCCGTAATTTTTCTTTGCTTTCTACTTCATTATTCTTCTTGCCTTATTGCTTTGTTTTTTTGTTTATTTTTCCAACCTTTGATGACCTTTTTAAACTTTCAGTCAGTGAGATGGATGCTACTCAGAGGCAAGCTCAAAGGCAGAAGTTGGCCGATGATGCCGCCAAAGGCAAACAGGCGGCGCTGAAACAAGCTTTGGGAAGGATCCCCCGAACGGTCGACGATTCAGTTGTTGATGAAGCTTACAACCCCAATCTTCAAGCTCCGGCAGCGACCCTAGTGGGCGCGGGCCCGAGTCAAACTGGAGGGGTCCAGAAAAGGTTGCCCGCTGACGTCCCTTCTAAGGAGGCCCAAGAGCCCAAGCGGTCAAGGGTCGGAAAACCTAAAGCTACTGGCGGTGCTAGCAAGGGTTTCGATCGCTACCGATAAGTTTAACCATTGCCGTGTGGAGAGATCATCGATGAGAGAGGACGCCGCCGAGGGGGACTTTGCCTCGCGGATACTAGGGGAAGGAGGCCCTTTGGTTGGACGCTGAGTTCACAGGAGGTCCACTTGATATGGCGAAGGCAAGCCAACTAAGGGAGGCTATTTCTGATGTTATCCCTCTGGGCCTCTTGTCGTGGGATGCACCGGCCGGAATACAGCTGGAGATTGGCAGAGGAATTATTGACCGAGTGGTTGTTCGCGACAATGCCCCCGCCCGGGATGAGGTTACAGAATTGAAGGATCTAGCTGGCGAATTTAGGATCGCCTCCTCCACGGTAAGCCATTGTTCTGTTTATTATTTTTTTCCTTCTCTTTTCTCATTCTACGGACTCATCATTTTTTTTTGCAGCTTGGGACTCGCATAATCAAAGCTACCGAGGCCACTGAAATGTGCAATGCTGAGCTGAGGAAAGCGACGGCGGCCATTGGTGCCTCTGAGAAAGCGAGGCTCGTTGCTGAGGCCAAGAATGTCAAAGCCCATGCCGAGATAGATCGCATGAAGAAGGCAATGGAGGAAAGCGCGAAGATAGATGCGGAGTTAAATGAGAGAATGAAGATCTTGACTGATCATTCTCAGAAATCCGTGGAGGCCTTAAAGGCCGCTGAGCACGAGGTTGCGAGCTTGAAGGAGCAACTTGTTGTCGCCAACAAAACCGCCGAGGAAGATGGTCCTGCGGCTGTTGCGGCTTATCAGGAGACGGATGAGTTCTACTATCATTTAGAGGCGAGCTTTGATCAAGGCTTCAACCATTTCGCTTGCTGCCTTTGGGCATATCATGGCAGAGAGTCGCTTAGCTTCGAGGAAATGCTCAAGTGGGTTGACATGCCCCAGCGGAATCCCGACATGTTGGCTCTTCATCCGGATATTCCTTATGCTCCGTTTCACATTGTCGCCATTCAAACTGGGCAGGTAAAGGATGGTGAGTCGGTGTGGGATCCTCCTCCGGTTAATCCAATCAACTTTTCCACTCTGAGGAAACCCCCGGTCACCGACAATTAGGAAGGCGGCGATGAAGAAGGCGACTGCACCGACCCTCCTAGCCAAGTTTAAAATTTATCCGTTTTTGCGAGATTTGAGCGATCTGTACTCTGCTGTTTTGTTCCAAACAATTTGTTGATTTGTAACTTATTTTGTGCTTGGTTTTAAACATTGTAATTTGACGGGCTCTCGTTAGGGCAGCATTTCGATAATTTGTTTTATGCACTCGTCTTGTTTTCTTGATTCGTTTCCTTTTGCTCTTGTATGCTGCGTGTTTGTGCCCCCTTCTATTTCAGCGAGATTAAAAGTGTTAGCTCGCTAAAATAAAAATCCCATTGGCCATGGGTACAGAATTTTATGCGGCCCCCTTATTTCTGTGAGGTCGCTGCGATCTTGTGTCGAATAACTTCTAAAATTCTGCCATGCGGCCCCCCTGTTTGCACAAGGGCTAAGGCGATCTCAAGGAAATTGTGTCTTGCTTTTGAAAATTCCAAGTTCCAGCCCCCCCAGTTTTTTAGCAAGTCGAGGGCAAACATTGGTTGGGACAAAAATTTGTTGTCCCGGGGTGAGCAGCGGGCGTGACTATGGAAAGATGATGCTCTGACTTGATTGGATGGCTCCCTGACGGTCTTCTGACCTGCTCGATAATTGCACAGTGAAAGTAGCCTTGAATCTCGGATTGATCAACTGTTAGACATTTGACCACGTTTTTGAATTTCGAAATTTTGACAAAATGCGTGAATGTTGTCCGCTAATCCCGCTCGGAGCCTCTATAAGAGGGGGGTGATTCATTTGTTCTTCATTACCTCTCTCCCTTTGTATTTGCTCATGTCTTCCGGTGGTAGTTCAGTGCGTGTGTACAAGGCTCGTCATGTGCATGATGTTTCTCCTTTCTTCATTATGGCCTCTCTTATTGCCAAAGATCATTTTTGGCGTTATTTCGATGTTGTGAAGCTGGTGAAGGAGAGAGCCCTGAAGTAGGAAAAGCTTGACGGTGATGGTTCCTTGCTCCGGATTCGTCTTTCTGGGTGGTCAGATTTTGTTTCTCTGCCCATGTTACTCTTCAACCTTACCCTGGTTAAAGAATTCTACTCCGTATTGTCGGTGGTCTCACCGGGGGCGACGATTAGTTCCGTCGTTCTCCGGGGCGTCTTAGTCGAATTTTCTCCGAGACTATCAACTCTGCCCTTCGCATTCCTGCCGTCAATCCCTCTGCACATTATGAGGTGGCTTGGGACCTTGGAGATGCAGAGAGTTGGGGAATTCACCTACGTAGCGCAATTCATGAGCTTTTCTCCCCCGTCGGTGTGCTCGTACCTTGGGTCCTACATCCGAGCTGTCTCGTAGTAATCACGAGTGGAAAAGGTTTATTAACTCACGAGCTCTTCCGTCAGCGGATTTTGAAGTGGTTACGGAGGCTGAGGCTTTACTTTTGCACGCTATTCGCGACCCCCAAGTGGATATTGATTGGGGATTCCTGATCCATCGTGAAGCTATTGCGTTTGCTATTTCTATGGACCCTGATCGCCGTATTCCGTATGGGTCGCTGATTTCTAAGTTGTGTGCCGATGTAGCCGGAGTGCCAGTTCACTCGTTGGATCGCGGCGGGTTCGCTTGAAGTAGTTTAGTTTGCCATATTGAAGTTTTCCGATGTTTTTCTATTCGCCTTAGTGTTTGAAAATTTTATCTTGCGGACCCCTGTTTTTGGTTAAGCTTATGGGAACTATGTCCATGAGCTTGCGGAAGCAAATGATGAGCCTCTCAGAATTGAAATTGTATTAGTCGGAACTGGCCTTTAATTTTCTGAATAAATTTTTTGGGCTTACATATAATATCTTTTCAAGTTATCAGCGTGCCAAGGTCTATTGTATTCACGACCTTGACTGTCTTTCAATACATAAGTTCCCTTTTTGACGATCCTTGTGACCTGAAGTGGTCTCTCCCAGTTTTCCGATAACTTTCCTTTTTGGGCCTTATGACCCGTAGCTTCTCTTTTGCGCAAAACGTAATCTCCTACTGCGAAGTGATGGTCGCGGATACGCTTGGAGAGCAGGCGACCATAAGAATTGATTCGTTTTTCCTCTGCTAAGTCGATGTCAAGCTGTCGGCCTTGTTTATTTTCGGCCTCATTGAAATGAGCGACCCTAAGACTTGGCAGGGCCATTTCTACCGGGGCCATAGCTTCCGACCCGTAGGTTAAAGCGAAGAGGGTCTCCCCTGTAGTTGTTTTTCTCGACGTCCTAAGGGCCCACAAGGCCGCGGGCAAGTGGTCCGGCCATTATCCCGCGCCGTCTGCACTCTTTTTCAACACACTTAGAACCCGCTTGTTACATGGTACTAACTCTCTGATGGTTGCATAAATTTTTGCCGTCAATTACCTCAAATGTAGCTAGACACTAACCTCAAAACATGCGAACTTGCTACCAAAGGAACATGATGATGCCCGAATCAAAAGTACATAGGATAAGAATAGAGTTAACTTGAAAATTACCCGTCAACTACGTGGTTGCTCACGCTCGGCCTCCTCTGCGCTTGGTCGCGAATAATCTCCTGGGCCACGTGTTTTCTCACCCAGACTGTCTTTGGCCGACCACTGATGAGTCGGTTTCTGTTTCCACGATTGGCGCAGTGCACCCCCCTGTCGGCTGTGGAGTACCACTCTGCTGCTGGTTACCCCTACCCATGTTCCCGTGTTGCTCCCTGGAGTCCCACCCATATTGCTTTCCAGAACCCGATGCCACCGGCGGTGTGGGAGCCGTGAAGCCTTTCATATAAATCTATGTCCAAACTTCCCACAATTGTGACATTGAACTCTGCGCTGAACAATCGGTACCCGGATGATTTCTCTGGCATCACAGCCATGATAACCGTGGCCCGACTAAACCCCTGAGTTACCTCTCACGGTTGACTTACCGCACTCGTGTGGTGTGAATTTTCAGAAAAGCGACATTCGTGCTTGGTGGGTTTCGGGTATTCCTTTGCTTGCCTCTGATTGTCCTCTGAGCATTTCTTCCTCTTGTTAGTAGTATATGCGCTTTGACCTCTCTCCCGAATCCCTCTCTCAATGTTGCAGCTACTTCCACACATCTCTTTTAAGCTCGTAGCAAGCCACTGCACCATCGATCCCGGATCGCTAAATCTAAAGTGTTGCTCAAACTTTGTCTTGGCCTCTTGATCGGCACTAGCTCAGGATGCATAAAGCGCCAAGTCGACAAAACTACCGTAGTATTCTTGGGCCGGTCATATCCTCTCGCATATGGAATTATGTCGAACTCCACCCATAGCTCTTTCCTCTTGGATTGAGGAAAGAATTCACGCCTTAGCTCTCATGCTTTCGGTCGCCGATTCGGTGGGACCAATACCGTTCCCCTTGCTCATTTACGATCCCGAGCCAGCGATCTTTATTAGCACCCGCTTACCATAAATCAGCCTGTCAGCCAAGTGTAAAGCGGCAGTGAACCTTGGTTCCTACGGGCAGACCTAAGTGGCGAAAATTTTCTCAAACTCCAATTCACGCTCCGAGTCACTTGTATGGGATCTCCGCTTACCATTATCTTGACTAGGCCTCCTTTGGCTCATCGGCCCTAGTCATGCCGGTGAATTGACCACGAAACGATCCTCTCATCTAAAACGCCTTGTTGACCCTTTGAATCAGTCTTGATTCATCTTAACCAAGCGATCAATCAGAACTGGTCCCTCTCATTCCATTCCTAGGAGGCATAGCTAAACTACAAAGTAAACAATCTTACATTTCAATTATCACCTATATCATGCCACAGGAATATTTCACATATACTAACACTTTACGTCCAAATTAATTGCAACCTTCCGTACATTGCCACATACATCGAGACTTACCGTAGCTCTTCACACATAGAACTCAATACCTACTCCACACATCTCATCGTGCTTATTTTAGTGAATTTAATCTTAAGGTTCATTTTAGGTGGTGATCCTTGAGTCGAACGTCTCATACCACTTTGTAACACTTATTTTCAATCCGTCGCCGCGGTATTGGTCGTAAATAGTGCCACTCATCACGATCTATCTGATGAAGCGTGGTAACATCACAACATTCCACAATGGAAAGAAAATAAACATTCACAATTCATTATTTTACAAAAAGTATTAAAGTGAATACAAATTATCCACGAAGAAAATGAAATTATGCGAACGTCAAAATCTTTAAAATTTAAAATTCCAAATAATGTAGAAAGCGCAGTGCAAAGCTGCATTCACGTGGCTCTCAAACCCATGACATCCCGACAACAAGCAAACATCCATAGAGAAGTACACCTAAGAATGCATCATAAATGGATCATAAAGGCAGGTCAAGCGAAAGTACAAACCGTCAAACTCACAAAGTTGAGTGAGAAATAAATCTAGTGTACAAAGTAAAACCAACTCAAGAGAGGTACTACTACACTTATGAAGGACTGACCAATCTATAAAGTTACGACACCCCGCCTACAATGAGATGCAACGTCACAACTAGCCACCCTACCAAGTCCCGAATGTGCACATCCACCTCAAAGGGTAAAGCCACAGAGAGGAGAGTCTTAAAGGTCATCCAATGGTACCATACTGGAGATGGACCATCACGTCTTTTAAGTGCAAGGAAGCCTTCCCGGGTTCGGCTTTGGGTACTACTATCATCGTTCACCATCATACCTGTGCAACTCCACCGGACACGTTATGCCTTATGGATAGCTTGAGTGCCGATTGCTTGCACGTTGTTCTCTTTCTCTTACTGAACTCATCGAATTCTTCCCGGAACTGTGGCCCATGGTCGGACACTATTACCCGCGGCACTCCGAACCTGGTCCAGACCTGATCGAGTAGGAAGTAGATCACATTCTTGGTTTCGATTTTCGCCAAGGCCTTAGACTCGATCCATTTGGTGAAGTAGTCCACGGCTACGACCACGTATTCACATCCAGAGCAGCCTCTCTTCAATGGTCCTATCAAATCGATTGCCCACATGTCAAACGGACATGCCGCAATGACAATGCTCTGTTCGACTGACGGTAATCTGGGGATGTCTGCGAACTTCGGACATTTAACGCATCTCTTGGCGTCTATTCGAGCATCCTCTGCGAGTTTTGGCCAGTAATATCCGGTGAGTAAAACCTTCTGAGCGAGATTGCGGCCAGCCGGATGGCCGCCGCACATTCCCTCGTGCAGTTCTACGAGTACCCCTTGAACCTCTTCAGGTCACACACACCGCGACAAGGGCTTTGAGAAAGGTCACATGTACAATACGTTGTTCATGAGGGTGTAGCAGGCGGCCCTTCTAATCATGGCCCTGGCCTCATTAGGGTCGGACGGTTGACCGCAGGCCCCAATAGGTGCTCGACCATGATCGCGGGATTGCTTATTTCGTCGTCGTCTGTCAATTTTGATAAATAGTCTGCTATGTGGTTGTCTCCTCGAGGAATGTTGGTGAATTTACAATATTTAAATTCGCACCCGAACTTTTTGATGAGATCAATGTACTTTTGGAGAACGTCGCAGTGAAACCCAAACGATCCGTTGACTTGATTCACCACCAGTTGTGAATCGTAGAATACCTCCACGTTTTGACTTTCATGTCTTTAGCGAGCTCTAGCCCTGCTATGACAGCCTCGTATTCTGCTTGATTGTTGGAAGCGGTGAAGTCAAATCTTAATGCTTTTTCGATTTCCTCCGAGGTGCCCGGCTCTAGCAAGATAATTCCGGCGCCGCAACCTTTGTGACTAGCGGCCCCATCAACATAGAGCTGCCAACAATGACTTGGCTTTTAAGGCCCGAATGGTGGGCCGTACTTGTAACGGCGTTGGACGGTGAATCGGATTGTTCATCCACTTGCTCGTTGAAACTTGTTTCCACAATGAAGTCGGGAAAAGCCTAGGCCTTGATGGCCCTCCAAGGCTCGTATCGAATATCAAATTCTATGAGCTCAATGGCCCACCGAAGCAATCGCCTAGACAGATTTGGCTTGTGTAGAACTTGGCGCAATGGGGCGTCAGACAGTACAATGATTGTATGCGATGAAAAATAAGCCTTTAATTTGCGGGCAGCAATGACAACACAGTAGGCCAACTTTTCAATATTGAAATAGCGACTCTCAATAGGACTGAGAGCCTTAGAGACATAATAAACGGGTTTTTGGAGGGTGCCGTCCTCCTTGACAAGTGCCGCGGCTACAGCCCGGTCTGAGGCCGCGAGATACAAAAGCAAAGAATCTCCTAGGCTAGGACTGACTAGCAGGGGAGGGTTGGCCAGATACGTCTTCAGATCTTTGAAGGCCTGCGAACATTCTTCTGTCCATGAAAAGGTCTTGCTTCCTTTGAGGATTTTGAAGAAAGGCAAACTTTTTTCGGCGGATTTTGAGATGAACCTCCCCAGAGCGATGATTCTGCCATTAAGTCTCTGGACCTCTTTGATCATGGTCGGCTCGTTCATGTTCATTAGAGCCTCTATCTTCTCTGGGTTAGCCTCGATTCCCCTCTGGTTTACCATAAATCCAAGGAATTTTCCTGCCTGAACTCCAAACGTGCATTTGGCGGGGTTGAGTTTCATCGAATATTTTCTTACATTAGCAAAGGTTTCGCGAAGGTCTTCCAGATGATCCCGACAGCTTGACTTCACGACCATGTCATCGATGTAGGCCTCCATGTTTTTGTCTATCTATGAGCTGAAGACCCCGTTGACCATTCTTTGATACGTGGACCCTGCATTCTTCAGGCCGAATGGAATCATCTCATAATAATATAGTCCACCTATGGGTCTGAACGCGGTCATTTTTGTATCCTCGCTTGCCATCTTCACTTGGTGATACCCGGTGTATGCGTCCAGGAAACTTAGAATCTCAAAACCAGCGATCCCATCCACCATTTTTCGATTCGAAGCAGACGGATAAGGATACTTGGGGCAAGCCTTGTTTAAATCGGTGAAGTCTACGCACATTCCCACTTTCCATTGTGCTTTTTGACCATTACTATGTTAGCCAGCCAAGTCGGGTATTGAAGCTCTTTGATTATACCTGCGGCTAACAATTTATCCACCTCGCATTTGATGGCGATTTCTTTTTCTGCGGAGAATTGTCTTGCTCGTTGTTGGATCGGTCTGAAGTTGGGATCGACGCTCAGATAGTGGAGCGCGACCTCAGGCTCCACACCTCTCATATCGGTTACCTCCTAAGCGAAAGCCTCCCTATTTTCTTTCAAGAGCTCGATTAGCTCATTTCTCTCTTTTTCTGTGATCTGTGATCCGATTTTCACTTTCTGCTCGGGATACTTTTCGCTTTTACCGTGGCGACCTGGATGATATTGGTGTGGAATTCTTCAATTCTTGGTTTTTTGGAATCGACTCTATTCTTGGTCATATAATCGAGGAAAAATCCCGGTCGGCTCATGGCGACCCCAATATCGTCTCCCACATGGAATTTTACCCTTTGGTGCGGAATAGACGCCACCATCTGGAACTTTTTCATGGCTGGAATCCCCAAAATCGTGTTATAATATGAGGGGAGATCGATGACCAAAAAGGTGATTATCTCTGTCCGGCAAGGCTCGTAATTGCCAAGGGTGATGCTGAGATCGATGGTGCCTTAGACTCTTACGGTGTCGTTGGTGAAAGTAGATGGTGCCTTTGACTCTAAGTAGATGATATCGCAACCTGCCCCGGTGTCGACCATGACCCGGATAACCCCGTGAAGCTCATTAACTCCGATCTTGAGGATGATTGGCACTTCCATGATGCCCTATGTGCTTGTTAGTTCGCTCTTGGTGAACATGATTCCTTTCAATTTTTCTCCCAAGACTATCGGTTTCTCAAAACCTCGCGTGTTAATCGAGTGTATTTGCGACTTCAGTTGATTGTTGCTGGGGAGGCTTCCATGAATAACCTGAACCTCCCTTTGCTAAGTGCGAGGCATTCGCCCCTTACCGGAACCTGCATCGCCATCGCGTTTGTACTTGGCGGCAGGTCCCCCCCTTATCAACCTTTTGATTTCCCTTCTTAGAGTAAAACATTCGTCGGTAATGTGCCCGTGAACTCTGTGATAGTCACAGTATTTTGATTTATCGCAAGTGCTGTCGTTGCCTTTCATAGGCCTAGGTCTCTCAATTTGCTTGCAAATTTCGAAAAGTATCTGAGATGGTTTCGTGTTTAGAGGGGTGAAATCATTTTTATTGAATTTGTATAGCACCTTGGTTTAGCGATCTGTGTTCGCACTCTTACCACATTCCTTCTTGCGATCGTCACCACTATCCTCTTTATGGGAGTTGGGTTCGGTTTTAGGTTTTGATTTTCCAGTTGTTGGTCCCAGAGAAGGGTGAAACTATAGTCAGAGGGGGGGTGAATGACTATAGCGGAGTTTCAAAAACTTTTCTTCTTCTAGTTAAAAGCTTTTGGGCAGCGGATAAGTCCCTTCTTACTGTATTGTTTTCAAATCGGTTTAGACAGACATAGATGCAAATTATGATGTATGCAAATTAAATGAATGCTGTAAAGTAAATTGCAGAAATTAAATTGACACAAGGCTTATAGTGGTTCAGGGTGGTGTAATCCCTTAATCCACTCTTCTCCTGTGATGATTGAAGGAATTCACTATTGTTTTCACAGATACAATAGTATGATTGTCCTTGGCTTCCCAAGATTCACAATCTACAAGACTATCACTCCTGACTCGCAGCAGCGGCTTTCTTGTGATTGATCTTCCTTCTCGTTGTTCCTTAAGATCAAGATCCTTCAAGCGGCTATCACAGATTCAACTCCTTCTCAGATTGCCTCTTATTCGATTTGCTTGATTTGATGTGAATGTGATTCACACACTTGCTTGATCAATCCTCGCCCCGAGTATGACTTTGTAGCTTTGAAGTCCGAGTTGATCACTAGATGTATCCTTGTAATTTCGTGAGAGAAGGCTTTTCAAATTGACAGAGTTTCGCTAGATTTTTCTTTCTTGATTGTTATTTTCTTTTCTCACAATGCCTTCTATTTATAGCCTTGAATACCTTCGTTTTTGAAATTCCGTCCGTTGGCTATATTAATGAAGGAATAATCCTTGATTTTATTCTTGATTCCCTTAATTGTATTCTCCTTAATTTCAAAGTTGATCGGATTCTTTCTTCAAACGTATAGCGAGATAATCCGTCCTTGATTGATCCTTTAAATGATTTGAGCATTTAATGCATGATCTTCTCGAATCTTCATCGTATATCAATTCGGCCTTGTAGGTGTCTCTTCGCCGTTTCTAGAATGGTCGAGTGAGCCTATTGACTTAGCCGTCACTTCTTCTTCATTTGCTTTGTTTCTCTTTGCCGAAAAGTTTACTCGGCCGATTCATTCTTTGTTTCCTTCTTTGTTCTAGTATTTGGAGAGTCTTTGAACTTCACTCGATCCTTGATTTGGGTGAGACCAAGTGTACACTATATTTGAACATTTGAGTTTTATCATTTAAAACATAACTTAGACTTATCCAAGGTCATCACAGCACTTCCTTGGTTATAAGTCGGACCATAAAGTCTTCATTACCTCTCTGCTTGGTGCTTGGTGGCTTCACTCTGCCGAATATCTCTTTGCTTTGCCATCCTACCAACTAGTACAATACTTGTCTGACTTAACTTATACAACTTGTCGGACCCTAAGTAAAGACTTATACAGAGAATTCTAACTTATTTCAGCTTGCTATAACATCTAGTATGGCCATCATCAAAACATAATAACATGTTCCTAACAATTTCCCCTTTTGATGATGCCAAAACCTCATAAGCCCTGAACATAAGTAATCAAGATTTTCATAAAACACAAATGATAAAAAGTTCAACAATTTTATTCATCCATCGAAGGGTAATAATTTCTAAGACTTTATTCAAGTGTTACAAACTACATTTTGCTCAATTCAGCCTTGTACCTCTTGAATTTCGTAATTTGAACCTCTTCCATGTCTTTCAGTCAATTTCTCGAAACTTCCACTTCAAGAAGCCAAAGTCGTGTATTCAGATACACCACGAAAAACTCTTTTGGCAAAGAGTCATTGAAATCAGGCATGGTCTCATTTGCCTTAGGTTCTCCAAAATATTTTTCAAGTCTTTCCTAGCCTCAACAATATGTGAATCTGCAAACTTGAGGCTTTTGTAGAGACTCCTTTGCTCCTGTTTTCCATTCTCCCCATAGGGTTGAAGAATTTTGCCATATATTTGAATTCCTCTTGCTTTTCAATGGCAAGTCTTCCGGTCCTTTGCAGATAGTGGTATGGCATTTGAGTTTGGTTTATTGTTGGCTTGTTTGAGAAGTGCAAATTCTCTTTGACTTCATTGTAAAGTTTGGCCATATCGGTTCTCATCATTTCATCCCGATAGCTTAGCCAATCAGCCCAGGCTTCATCTTGTGAGGAGTGAGGATAGAGTCCTTCTTGTACTGAAAAATTCTCTTACATGGTCCAAGACATCCGCATCATATTCTCGCTTTGCTTTGGTGACCAGTGTAAGTCCTGTGCTCTCAAGATATCCGAGCCGCCGCTACCTACCTCGCCGGTTTTTCCTCCGTGCCGAGTCTGTGTTGACTGGCTGATCCTCTTTGCTGGCTGGATCCAGGCCTTTGTTGTCTGCCGGATCTATCTCTATCATCATCTCTTCTTTGCATAGGGTGAGGAAATCCAATGCAGGGTTCCTTTAGGGCCTTTTCCCTTTTCTTCTCTCGAATTCTTCTTGTCGTTTCTTTCGCTTCATTTCGATTCTTATTTCTCTCCGCCCCTTGCCTCGGTTGTTCTTGATGAAGTTTGGGGTCTCGATTGTTGATCCTTCAGGCTTATCCTGGTTTCCCCCTTTTGGCAAAGATCATCCCTTTCTTTCGAGTAGGATGCTATTGGTGGCCTCTGCGCTGCTCCAATCAGAGAGTCAAGTTTTGATTCAATGGAAGTGAATCTTTTGTTGTGATCATTCAATTTCTCATTGACACTCCGAAGTCTAGTCCCAAAAGCTACTGCCAGTGATTCGTTTTCTTGAGAGATGTGTTGCCTGAGGCCTGCAAGACTGTTGGTAATATTGATGTTGAGTTGCTTCATCAGATCTCCTTGTTGTTGAACAACAATATTTTGTGCATCAATGTATTCTGCAATGGCCTGAAACTTGTTTTCAATGGAGGAGCTTTTGTCATTAAAAGCTGAAGTCATAGATCTGAGATACATTGCTTGCTGTTCCAATTCTTCAGCTAGCAAGTCTGCCGCTTTCTCAAAAGTTTCATTTGTAATGCCAGTGTTCAGCTGAGAGATTTTTCGCGCTTGTTTCATTTGGTTGGATCTGTCACGTCCCCTTGTGCGGATGTTGAGTGACATCTGCATGTACATCTAGATCTTCAAGTATTTGGGTAGATGTGTATGCTAGTGTGGCTTGAGCTGATGTTTCCCTTATTTCTATTCCGGGGGTTGTCTTGACTGGAGTGGCAGCAGCTGAGCCAGTGTCCACAATGTGTTTGCTGTTGGCTGGAACGCTGACAGACAGCGGTTGAGTGGATGTCTTTGCTGGAGATGTAGACTTGCCGGAGGCTTGTGTTTTCATAAATGTACGGAGAAGAGTGGTGTCATCAATTGCATCTGGTGCAGGAGAGTTCTCTTCTCTGTCTTGATCAAGATCATCATTATCATCCTGATCATGATCATTATCATCATTATCATCATGATCATCACCATCATCTTGTCATGATCATCCCCATCATCTTCTGAGTCATCACTTTGTCTCCCAGAGATCTGGGGCAGTTTTGCCTTGGCTGCATCAACCATTTCCCATAGAGGTGATTCATCAAGTACACCTACCAGAGTTGTGATTCCCAGAAAGTCAAATAGCCATGCTTCTTCAAAGAAGCATGTGATCTCGAGTCTTGAAGTCGTTGTTTGGAATCACCTTCCTTCCACTCAAGATATTACGCAATTCGATCATCTATATCGTTTGCAAATCAATTGTCTGACTTCTCCGGAGATGATTCTCATCCTCTCCAGTGTTTTCTTTATTAGGATGTCGTTGATCCCCAATCGATTTCTTCTTCTTGTCGTTTCGATTATGTCGAACCTTCTTCCTCTTCTCCTTCATCAATCAATTGTGCAAAGTCTGTCTTTTCAAGACTTCATTTGGATCTTTTGTTTCTTTCTTTGACCGGTGGTGCTGCGTGTGTTTCTTTCTCTTCCCTTCTCCTTACTGTTGTTGTTTAAGATAAGTAAACATGACTTTGGATTCATGCGATTTGTGGAGTTTACTTGTGGGGACTTTGAGACATTGCAACAAATAGTGTAATCGAATACCATATGACTTTTTACCCGAATTGTCCTTTCTTTGTCTTCCCTTCTTTTGTCCCCTTGTTTGCTTTGCTTTTTCTTCACCTTGGATTTGCTCTTTGAGTCTTAGAAAAAAGTATTTTGCCCAGCTTGAATTGCAGATTATTGTAGATGATTCCCATCACCTCATTCGATTTTCTGTCATTGCATTATTTGCTCCCAATTTTCCTTCAATGGTCTTGCCAATTAGGGCAATCGAACTCATTGAATGGTTTCTTTAAAGCAGATCTCAAACAGTTGACCTTTGTGGATCCTGGGTTAGCCATTTTGGCAATTGTTGCCCAGAAATCATCCAAGTTTTGTGATACAAGTGTCACTTTTGCTTGACCTTTATTGGAAAGTATGAGATGTTTGTGAATTACCTTTTCTGTAATCGTCACTTCCTTTCCGTTGACAGATGCTACAATCTTGTCTTCTTCCCACTCGTCACCTTCTTCAGCAGGGAGCCTAGGCACGTATTTTGCAGATTTCCAGAAGGAAATCAGACTTTCATAGCAAACCTCGGTGAAAGGAGGATTGAGGAAGGTTGATAGCTTTAGGATTTTGCAACCTGCTGCTAATCGTTTGGCATCTTCGTCATTTCCACACGATTTCAGTAGTGTTCTTCTTGAAAGAAGGATCCCGTGGCAATCGATTTTTCATATCCAAATTTTGGGTGTTTGTGGAGGATGATCCCATTTTTGAAGAGAGAGAAGTTTTGGAAATGAATTTCAGTTTGCAATAGAAAGAATCAAGAGTAGAGTTTGTAATTGACAAGAAAGCGTAAAGATTTCTGAAAATCTCTAAGTCTTGTTTTTATAGTGTGATTTGGGTAGTGTGAACGTGGTTTTGAATATGGAAGGATTTGTGGCATAATGGCGTGATTTTGCGTATAAAAATCGCGATATTCGAGTGGAGTGGGGGTGTGGTTTGAGGCAAGTAATGATAGAGCCCAGGAATCGAGGAGTTTATAATTTGAAAAATAATATAATTACCTCCATGATCATAAGTTGATCGCCACGTGTGTATAGAATAATCCTCCATAATTTCCTTATTCTCCACGTGTAATCAGAATTGATTTTGTTCACACTCTTAATTTGTCCAAGTCTTTATTTCGGTGAAGTGCCTTCGCTGGCCACTTAGCCGTTCTATAGGTTCTTTACTTAGCTGCTCCATTTCACTGTTCCTAACAATCGCTTAAGTTACCTTCATTTGGATGCCGAAGTGCCTTACTTGTCGCATCTCTCGTGAACGGCAAAGGTCGTACTCGCTTAATGAAGTCACTTAGCCGATTACTCCGCTTAGCCGCTTTTTGATACTTATTCAATTTCAATCATTCCTAACTCGATTCTTAGCTTGTCGAATCTTTCATAACTTAGTGGTTTAGTGAAGATGTCACCAATTGATCTTCGGTGGGTATGTGTTTTAGGATGACATCCCCTTTTCAACATGGTCTCGATAAAATGATGTCATACATCAATGTGCTTTGTTCTTGAGTGCAATCATTGGATTTTTGTGATAGATATTGCACTTGTGTTATCACACATGATTGGAATTGTTTTCTTCTACTCCATAGTCCCTTAGTCGTTGTCTTATCCACAAGATTTTGCGCAAATGACTACCGCCGCTATGTATTCTCGCTTCAAATTGTTGATGTAGATATGGAGTTTTGCTTTTCTTGAACCAAGAGACTAGTCCGGTTCCTAGCATTTGGCAAGTTCCAGAGGTGCTTTTTCTATCTATTTTGCATCCAAAGATAGTCGAGTCCGAATATGATATCAATGTAAATCCTCCATCTTTTGGATACCAAATACCAACATTTAAAGTGTTTCTCAAGTATTTGATTATCCTTTTAGTGCGCTAAGATGTGATTCTTTTGGTTGAGCTTGAAATCTTGCACATACTCCTACCGCAAATGCTATGTCAGTCCGCTTGCGATTAATATAATAATGATCCAATAATTCCTCTATAAATTTTTTGATCAACATCTTTTCTCTCCTTCATCTTTTCCAAGTATGACTCGGCACACATTGGTGTGTCTCATGTGCCACTTGTATCCATCCCATACTTGTGTATCAAATCTCTTGTATACTTTGCTTGACTAATGAAAATGCCATCCTTCATTTGTTTTACTTGAAGGCCAAGGAAGTAGTTTAATTCTCCCATCATGCTCATCGAAATTTGCTCTTCATCAGTTTGCAAATTTCTCACAAACTTTTCATCCTCTCGATCCAAAGATTATATCATCAACATAGATTTGCACTAGCAAAGTGCTTGCTCCTTCCTCCGGTTTAAAAGAGTCTTGTCAATAGTTCCTTTCTTGAATCCATTCTTGATCGTAAATCGTGATAAGAGTTTCATACTGTGCTCTAGGTGCCTGTTTGAGTCCATAGAGGGCCTTCTTGAGTTTGTATACTTTGTCTTCTTTTCCTTTAATTTGAAATCCAGGAGGTTGTTCTACATAAACTTCTTCTTCCAAGAGTCCATTTAGGAATGCACTCTTTACATCCATTTGATAGACTTTGAAGTCTTTGTGTGAAGCAAATGCTAGAAAAAGTCTGATTGCTTCCAATCTTGCTACTGGAGCAAAGGTTTCATCATAATCTATTCCTTGACTTGGGAATAGCCTTTGCAACTAGCCTTGCTTTGTTTCTCGACAACAGTTCCTTGCTCATCCATCTTGTTCCTGAATACCCATTTTGCACCAATGATGTTGGTTATTTCAGTCTGTCAACAAGTTCCTGCACTTCATTTCTTTCAAATTCATTTAGTTCTTCTTGCATGGTTTGTGATCCAATCTGCATCTTGGATTGCATCATCTATGGTCTTGGGTTCCACTTGTGATAGAAAGCGAGTTAGCATGTGCTCCAGCTTGTCTTACAGTTCGACTCTCGTGTGAATGTCTCCAATGACTTGTTCTTCGTGATGGTCTCTTAGCCAATTTAGATCCGGTTGAAGTTGATCTTCACTTGGTGCTTCCATACCTTCATGCCGAGCATGAACTTCAACTTGAGGAGCTTTCATCGGTGTATTGGTATGTGGCTCCTCTTGATCTTCGAATGATGATTCGGGATAGTAGTTGGTATGGTTGCATTTGTATAGATTTCTCTTTGTGGTGCTTTTCTTCTTGATCTTGAAGATCTTCACCATTTGTGTTTGGTTCATCAAAACCACATGTATTGATTCTTCAATCACCAAAGTTCTTTTATTTAGTACTCTCAATGCTTTCTTTGGTGTCTGAGTATCCCATGAAGATTGCTTCATCACCTTCTCATCAAAGGTATGCGGTTGATTCTGTTTAAGACAAAACATTTTGATCCAAACATATGAAAATATGAGATATTGGGTTTTCTACCATTCCATATTTCATATGGAGTTTTTCCATGGTGTTTGTTGATGATTGATCTGCTTTTGTGTATGGCATGTTGTGTGTTTGTCGCTTCACCCAAAATCTCTTTGGTAAACATGCTTCGCTTATCATTGTCTGATCGCTTCCTTGATGGTTCTATTTCTTCTTTTGCTACACCATTTTGTTGTGGAGTTCCCCGCTGCAGATAGTTGATGTAATACTCCATTTTCTTCACAATAGGTTCGATAATTTCATTTAGAAATTCAAAGGCTCTATCGATCGATCGATCTTGATAATCTTTAGTTCTTTCTCATTCTCGAGTCTTCTCAACAAATCTGGCAGCTTCTTGAGTGTTTCTTTCTTCTTATTCATGAATATGGTCCAGGTGTACTTTGAGAAGTCATCCACCACTACAAGAGTGTATTTCTTACCACTCACACTCACTGGTGTGACTGGTCCAAACAGGTCCATGTGTAGCGGATGTGTAAGTCTTGTTGTACATTGATGAGGCTTTGACTTGAATGAGCTTTTATTTGTTTTCCTTTCGACAAGCATCACATAGACTTTCATTTTTGAATGTGATCTCTGGCAGGCCTTCAACTAACTTGCTCCTTGATAGTTTGTTGATGGTCTTGAAATTCAGTGATTTAATCTTTTGTGCCAAATCCAAATTTGTTGATTGTTTATTCTTGACAAGTAGACATGTTTCGCTTTTTAGTTGTCTCCAATCCACCACATACATGTTGTCTTGTCTTCATCCTGCAAAAACTATTGTGTTGGTTTGACTGTGAATCACTTTGCATCCTTCTTTGTTGAAGTGCACATTGTAGCCTTTGTCACAAAATTGACTGATGCTCATCAGATTAAAGTTAAGTCCCTTGACATATGCCACATTCTGAATCTTTAGATTGTTCTTGATTATTGTGCCTTGTTTAGGGTCAATTTGTAGTGTTTTTAATGATATATTTTACATCAATTTCCCCCGTATATGGATGATTTTCATAGAAATCGAGCTTATAATCGATTAATTGAGTAAATAGTGTTTTTAATAGGTTAATTGCAAAATGTAACGATTTATGTGCTTAAATTGTGATTTTATGTTATTTTGGGATTGTGTTACGCTTTGGTATATTTTCCTATGTTATAGATACATATTTTGGCATGCAAGAGGATTAAATGATGAGGTTTTTCATGGAAGAGAAGTGAAATGGAAGGAAGATGGAGATAAAGCTTGGAATGAAGCTTTCAAGCAGCCGAACTTCCGATGCAGTTCTTGATATGATATACACTGATTTGACTCTCGACCTCAAGAGAAGATTTGTAGGGCTTGAAGAGAGGATTCTACAGGATTTTGAATCACTTCATTCCGACTTATGAGGCCCGAGATATGAGCGTTACAAGTTTGGATGCTGTTGCGGCAACTAGTGGAAAATCCGAAAACGACTCGTAATACTGACGGGCTAGTCAAAAAGGCGTTTTGTGAAGAAGAGTCCTTAATGAAAGTTGTAGAGTTTTCCGAGAGCTTTTTATGACGTTTGGATCATAATTTTTGGAGGTCTACAACTCAAGATATGAATTTTAGAAGTTTTATTCCTAAATCCATAATATCCAGCCGACCTAATTGGAAAAGGATTGCTTCAGCCGACATACATAATGCAAAACCCTAATTAAATAGGAATTATTTCAGCCGCCTTATATTATCTATATATATGCGCATGCATTATCCCATAATTCATACAAAAATTCATTCACCGCAAATCACAAAAGAAATAGCGGCAGCGCTACGAGGCAATTCAGGCGGTCACCCGAGCCTTGTGCTCGGGTGATCCGGGTTAGATTAGGATGTCATTTTTCTTCCGTTTTCGATTTATGGATTCAGTCATGTACCAAACTACGTGAGTTTATTTATTTAATTTATTCAGTCCTTATTCGTTTTTTATGATCTTTAATTTAGTTTGTATCGTTCTATGATTTTGATGCTATGATGTGAATTAGATCGAGAGATCAGTTTGCTATTGATGTTTACAACATACGGAAGTTGCGTAGACTAGATCACCATAGAAAGATAGGATCTTTAATCATTAATTATGTGACAAATTAATTGGTTAATTATCTAGGTTGTTAGATTCTAAAATACGAGAGTTAACCTGAATCTACACCGAGTTTTGTTTGGTAAATCGATCTCAACATTCGGAAGATGAGAGATTGATAAATTGAATTCACTAAGGAATTAGGAATTCATAGCTTGAGAAATAGATTCACTAAGGAATTAGGGATTTGTATCTCGTGTAAAGGTGAAACCACAATTTGAATTAGAATCATGAGAATAACTAGGATTGAAATCACTTAGTTTGTACATTGTTTGAGCCCATGTCTTTTTAGTTTAGATTGTTTTATTTTGTTGTAGCTTAGATTTAGTTTGCTTGTGCTATATGTTATTTGTTCGTTCTTTCGTTTATTTGTTTTCTTGAGTAGCAATTGATAGGAATTAGTGAAATTAGATTCTACATCCCAATTCCCTGTGGATCGACCCTGTGCTTACCCTACTATACTAGCAATTACCCGATATTTGGTCGGTTAGGAGTTAGTTTGCATGTTAAGTATAGGTTTATAAATTTTCTTTTGTTTTTATGATGCAAAATCTCCCCAACATGCCTTCCCCCTTAATTTTGCCAGGGTTTTCTTTACCTCCAAATGTGACTTTGGGTCCATCAAAAGCTTTGAAGTCGGTGAGCCATCTCTTGTTTCTGTCATGTGTCCTGGAACATCCACTGTCTATGTACCGGACATCCTACAAAAGCAGTTAATTAAGTTTAGGTACCCAACACCTTTGTTTGGGTCCATACATTAGCAATCATGCCTCCCATACCAAGGGTGTATCCAAAAGGTCTTCTTTTGGATAATTGAAGTCATCAACTTCATATGTATAAGGCATTGCTTGAGAATAGCTTCTAGTATTTTTTTGAAGGTATTCTCGATACTTTTCTCCACCTTTTGGTGCATTTGCATCCTTCTTTACTTTCCAAAATGCAGAGGAAACCTTTCTTGCTTCATGTGTCAAGAGCAGATTGGTTTTTCTTAAACACATGATGCATTTTGTAGAATGGTTTCTTCTTGTATTTTGCAGAGCAACATTCCAATCATCCTCTGAAGGGTAAAGTCTTCCTTTTTCCTTTCGGATGGTTTTTGTTCTTGATTGACCTGGAATGAGGATTTAGTTTCTTCGTTTCACTTACACTCGGGTTTTGACTTCACCGAACAGGATGATCTGTTGGAGACATGGAGTGCATCTCTTTCTAAATTTTGGTCCACTAGTGGTCCTCAATTTAGAATTGTGTTGACCATTATTCCTACGTTCATCCCGATCGCTGTAGCCAAGACCAGATTTATAAGTTTAGGTATCCACTGCACCACTACGTTCATCCTGATTGTTTTATTCTTTTTCTGTCAATGCCTTCTATTTATAGCCTTGAATACCTTCGTTTTTGAAATTCCGTCCGTTGGCTATATTAATGAAGGAATAATCCTTGATTTTATTCTTGATTCCCCTTAATTGTATTCTCCTTAATTTCGATGATCGGATTCTTTCTTCAAGCGTATAGCGAGATAATCCGTCCTTGATTGATCCTTTAAATGATTTGAGCATTTAATGCATGATCTTCGAATCTTCATCGTATATCAATTCGGCCTTGTAGGTGTCTCTTCGCGCCGTTTAGAGATGGTCGAGTGAGCCTACCGACTTAGCCGTCACTTCCTCTTCCCTGTTTTGTTTTCTCTTTGCGAAAGTCGGTTTACTCGGCCGATTCTTTGTTTCCTTCTTTGTTCTAGTATTTGGAGAGTCTTTGAACTTCATCGATCCTTGATTTGGGTGAGACGGTGTACACCATATTTGAACATTTGAGTTTTATCATTTAAAACATAACTTAGACTTATCCAAGGTCATCACGGACTTCCTTGGTTATAAGTCGGACCATAAAGTCTTCATTACCTCTCTCTTTGGTGCTTGGTGACTTCACTCTGCCGAATATACATCTTTGCTTTGCCATCCTACCAACTAGTACAATACTTGTCTGACTTAACTTATACAACTTGTCACACCCTAAGTAAAGACTTATACAGAGAATTCTAACTTATTTCAGGCTTGCTATAACAGCTAGTATGGCCATCATCAAAACATAATAACATGTTCCTAACACCAGTGAGAGACGGAGCTTCGCTTACCCCCATCATTCTGGCCCTTTCCAGCATTTCGCTTAGGCCCGCTCTAGGGGGCTGCAGGTTAAATTCCGTTTTCATCGGACCTTTGGCAATTCCTATGAGGAAGCAAGTTATGATGGCATCGTTGGGAATATTCCTCGTTTGATCATAGATTCTGACGAACCGTTCGTAATAGTCCTTTCCTGATTCATTTTCACCTATGCGAACCTCATAGAGATCCTCGATGGTTTTCTTTGGTCTGCTTGCTGATTTAAATTCTCTCACGAATTTCTCAGATAGATCCTCCCAACTTTCAATTGATCCGTGAGGAGCCCACGGACCCAGGAGGCGGCCCTATCTTGCATACTTCCGACTAGAGCGATACACCAAGCAGACTTGTTCTGGGTTGCTAGAGTGATGTGACCCTGGAAAGCTGTGAGCCAATCGTGTGGGTAGGTGTTTCCACTGTAGTAGTTGTAGCTAGGGTAGCTGACCTTTTCTTTGTTGGTGGGCAAAGTTTACACTATCCTCTTGGCGAGCACATCGATCCCAGAGATAGGAGCGGGTTTTTTGGCGGGCCTCGACTTTTTGAGCTCAGCGAGCTCTCTCTTAATTATTTCCATCTATTCTGCAAAGATCGGATCATGTCTTGGTGTAGGTAGGGGCGGACTGGCCATTAACTCAATCCCGTGCGCTGAGACCGCTTGATTTCGCAACTCCTCATGTTGGGCTCTCTTTTCCCTTATTATCAACCGGGCGTCCTTTTCATTATTTCCCTCCTGCCGAGGTATTACTCCTCTTTCTGGGAGGCTTAATCGGCTTAGAGCCCGACCCTTTTCTTTCTCACCCAGCCTTTTAAAAGCGGAGCCTCTTTCTCTACTTTCTTTGGAATTTTCGAGGCTAGGTCGGGCAGGGCTTTGGATGCTCTCATGTTCTCCCCGGCGACCTTTGCGACCTGAGGACTGGATGCTCTCCTCAACTTCTACCCTTTGACTTTGATGCTCTTTTTCTGGTGCTTTGTGGTGGGGCTCGCCTCTGGGTTGGATCGCCTCCCGAACTGGCAAAGGTTCTCGGCCTAGTGCCACTAGTC
Source organism: Gentiana macrophylla (assembly GCA_026214975.1). NCBI lineage: Eukaryota > Viridiplantae > Streptophyta > Magnoliopsida > Gentianales > Gentianaceae > Gentiana > Gentiana macrophylla. The sequence goes on along the minus strand of CM047813.1, from coordinate 62,378,787 downwards.
GGTAGTTGGTTAAGTACATTCTTTCGACGTACTTGGCATACTCTATCATTTCCGCGATCTTAGACTCTTGCAACCCTGTTACTTTCTCTGGTACGTCCCGGCTGCGTTGCGGCCTAGGTGCCCCAATGGCATTCTTTTCTATGGGGGCCTCTTCTAGGGCCGCTTGGGCTTTTCTGGACTTTGATTTCTGATTTATGATGTTTCGAGCATCGGCGGTGGCTAGGGAATCCTTTTGCGGCCTACTTCCCCCAGCGGTGGGGCTGTCCAGTGTCTCTCCAGTGCCCTCGGTACGGCTTTGATTGATTGCGCCCCCTTTATCTGGGGTAGGGGGTATCAGCGTTCCCTTACTTCCTGCCATTGCTATGGGTGCAAGATGGCGAGCCTGAAAATGGGGTCAAGTTACTGACTGTTATCTACTCTGACAACCTGCTCCCAGTTAGTGAACTACTCCGTCTGATAGGTTTAACTGCTCTACACAGTGTCTTCTGTCGAAGTGGTTTTGAGGGTTGTTAATTGTTGTACTACCCTCTGAGAGATGGTGGGAGAATGTGCTCGGACGGTGGTAACTCAGGTGAGCTCCGGACAGTCGATACCAATTTCTGGGGAAAAAGGTGATGATTTAAACACAATCATCCCAGAGACTGGTATAACCTTCGGTAGGAGAGGTATACATTGAAGAGCACTACGATAGATGATTTTTCCAATGCAAACTCATGATAACACTACCTCGCTCGACGTGATGCCATCGGGTGATTTCTTCCGGGTGATAACTAACTCGTTGATTACGGGTGGGCAATAAGGTGATGATCACCTATCCGGCCGTGATTCAGGCTTTTACGGGTGATTTCTTCACCGGAAGGAATTTGGAAGACTATAAATTTTTCGTAATGGAGCCAAGCGATAATGCACAATATTATCACGGTGGCTCGGCGGTGGTTGTGAAGATGGATATCGGCTGTTTTTGATAGATTTTACTGGTGGTAGCCGGTGATATGCAGCGGTGAAGTGGTGGAGTGAATGAACACTAAAGAGAATTAACTTGACAAGAGTTTTGTCCTCTTTGTCTATTTTATGCATATATCCTTATGAAATTACACAAGCCCTCCTTTTATAGGCAAGAGCGAGCTAAAAGTGCAGGGTAGGGGTAAGTAAGGGCGAAGATACAATGATGTTATGCGGTCAATACAAGCTGGCGGCATCGCCACTAGGTTGCTCGAGCCGCGGTCGGTGAGCTCGCTTCCTTGCTCTATCTCGACTTCCCATTGGTCGCTCCTTTCCCGTACTCGCGCCATATCTTGCTGATCTCCGACTTAGGATGCTAGGCGGCCCCCCGAGTGATTAATACCTTATAGGTTTGCACGCTCATCATGAGGTTTCCACCCTGCGACCCTAACCAGATTGTTGCTTCTGATGCCATGGCCGCGGCTCGGCTCCATCCGGGTGACTAGATGGGCAGTTTCCGTTAACACATGGGCGGCGGCATATTCAGACACATCAACCATAATACTCTATTCACCCCCTCTAGAGTATTTATTGCGCGTTCTCGATCCAACAGTTGGCTGTAGACACAAAGTGCAATTTACGAAAATGCCCTTCGTGCCTAACGATCACGAGATAGCGTCTAGCAACACACTGTGACCCTCAATCATCGGAAGAGTCAAATGCAATGACTACTACCTTTCATGTGAAACAATTACTGTGTAATTAGAATCCTATCGCTGTAATAATATCCATACGGTCGTTCGTCGAGTGTCAAACATCAACGACCGTATCTTATAATCTAGATACCATACTCTCTCGAAGTAACTCACTTACTCCACTTTGCTAAGATTTACAAGAGCAAGACATTCCTTATAAAAAGGTCCTTTCGGATATTCACCCTACTAATAGGGTACATGATTCCTAGACGACCAAACATGTATACTCTGCATGCTTCACTATCACACCTAATCACTATTGCATGATCGTCCTGTGGCTAGGGGAAACCTCAGTAGTGTCAAAGCATGACAATATACACCGTGATGCCATGCCGACTCCGGTCCTAAGGATAATTACACAACCGACACATAGTGTGACACTTAACAGTGTAAATGGGTCAGTCTAACGTACGCATTCACTAATACACGTCCATGTACAATCCAAGTGTCTCTACACTTCGATAGACGAGATCTGTCCATGCCCTTAAAGGCAGAAGACATCTAATACGTGCTAGCCACATTCGCACTATCAATGCCTGTTTAATAATACATCACGGCTAGAGGCGTTTAAGTATCAAACTTATTAAAGTGATTAGAGATCTCATCAACCATAATCGCCTATCATTGTTTCTCTATCACGATTTAATACTAAGGACGTTATCATATAACAATTCATAATTGGTTTTCTAAAAGAATATATATATATATATATATATATATATATATATATATATATATATATATATATATATATATATAAGCCATTTAATATATGTATAAACACCAAAAAATAGTAGAAATGATCCGACCCGGTCGGATCCGGTCTAACCCGATTGGGTTTAGGACACTATTCCAACCAAATAGTGATATTACCTCATCGTTATTCTCTAATGGCATGAATACATTGTCATCTGAGTCAGATAAGGGCTCTGCTTGACTTTCATGAGATAAGTCATCGTCTGCTTTGTAAAGCTCATCTATTTCTGCCCTTGTCATTTGCTCTATCACATTGTCCTCATCTCTAGTTCTCTTGATTGGTTCGGGATAGTCTGTCTTAAAGTGTCATGGTTTATTGCAATTGTAGCACAGCAAGTCTTCCTGATTCTTTCTTACTTGATGACCATCTTTCTTCTGATCATCCTTGTTGTCCCTTGTATCATCCCTGTGATCGTCTCTGCGATCTTCTCTACGAGTGTCTCGCCTGTCATCTTCTCTTCTTCTGTAACCATCATCTCTTCTGTTTTGATTTTGAAATTGTTCTAATGGAGTCCTAAACCCAATCAGGTTGGACTGGATCCGACCGCGCCGGGTCGTTTACAGTCTATTTAGTTCACATAATAACTTTATTATGATTAATAAAAGCATTTTTGTTGTTATATATTTTGTTTATCTCTATGAACCAATTATGTTATTGAATGTATAGTACCGTCCTTAGTATTAAACTGTGATAGAGAAACCATGATGATGATTATGGTTGATGAGATCTCTAATCACTTGGATCTAGTCGTATGTGCTGTCAAACGGGACATTGATAGTATGATTAGACTAGCACGTATTGGATGTCTTCTATCTTATTAAGATAGGGATAGATCTAGTCTATTGAAGTGTAGAGACACTTGGACTGTACGTGGATGTGTATTAGAGAATCAGTACGTTAGACTGAACCACTTATATTAAGTGTCGCAGTATGTGGCAGTTGTGTAATTATCCCGAGACCGGAGTCTTCATGGCTTCACGTGTGGATTGTCATGCTTTGAAACTCTCGAGGTTTCCACAGCCAGCCAGGTGATCATGCGGTAGTGCTCGGGTATGATATTGAAGTACGCGTAGGACACATGTCTGTTCGTCCAGAAATCGTGTATCATATGATTAGGAGTAAATATCTGAAACGACCTGCTTATAAGGAGTGTCTAGCTCTCGTGAATCTTTGCAAAGTGGGAGTAATTGAGTTATTCTGAGAGAGCATGATATCCAGATTATAAGATACGATCATTGATGTACTGACACTCAAGATACGATTGTACAGATATTATTACAGCGATAGGATTCTATTTACACAGTAACTGTTTCACATGAAAGGTAGTAGTCATTGCTTTTGAATCTTCCGATGATTGGGGGTCACGGTGTGTTGCTAGACGCTATTCCGTGATCGTTAGGTATAAAGGGAATTTTCGTAATTTGATCTTTATGTCTATGGCCAACATATTCGGAAGCCTATCGGGTCACACACACAAGAACGTCTAGCCGGATTAAAATGCGGTATAATGCGATAACCAAATAAGAAAAGTTTATCTTGACTATAAAGTGTAATTGTAATTAAATTAATATGGTGGTATTTATTTATTATGAATAAATTAAATACATGATATTAATTATATTAATTAATTAAAGAAAATTCCAGATGCCAATTTATTGGCATATGGGGCGCCAATTTTAAGTGTATGTGATACACTTGGATTGTACAATTTAATTTAATTAATGGTATTATCATATATTAATATTAGATTTTAATAGATTTATAGTAATAAGATAAAGATAGTCAATATTAGATATTGACAATATCTTGGATTTATTTAATATGAGATATTAAATTAAATGAGAAAAATCTAGAATGTATATTTTCCTTATTTTATTAGTAAAAGGTTTTCTTTCTCCATAATCTACTAGGAAGCTTCCCCCAATCAGATTGGGAGCTACAAGGGGCACACCACACTCTATATATAGAGAGGGTTGGCTAGCTCTTTTGGACATCACAATCGAAGAGTTCTAATTTACAAAATAAACTGAGAGCTTCTTAGAGAAAAATTTGGAGAGAGAAAATGCCGGTCTAGCAACCGGATTTTTCTAGTAGCTATCCAAAGAGGATTCCGGTGAGGTGCTCATGTGGATATTGATAGAGGCCGGACACGTGGACGGCTTGCGCACACTACTACTCTCCTTAGACGGTCAAAGGCCGATCTTTTAAATCAAGCAAGGTAATCACCGTCTACAATCCTAACGTGTTTATTGTATAAAACGAAATCGATCTTGGGATCGGAAATCAAATTTGAAATTCCGTTGCGTTAAACTAGTTGATTTCCTAATAGAAACTTCCTGGTTGAGTAAGCTAATCCTTTGACGTGCCTCATTATCATGGCCACCTGATCTTGCAATTGGTCGATCTGACTTTGTTTGACTGTTTCAGCCATTGAATTTGAAGTTTCACAGGTGGGAGCAATGAGAGCTTGTATTTCTTGAAAAAAATTGTAAATTGTGTTGTTAAGCTCAAACTCATATCGGAGAAGAGTTCCACTGTGTCTAGTGTGTTTAGATCTTTTGTAGCAGCTAGCACAATAGTGATGATATCCCATGATTCTGGGAATGCTTTCAGATTTTTCGTGCAGATCTCCTTTTGGGTGTACTTTCAATTTAGCATTTGAAGTTCATTCAAGATCTCATAAAATCGAGCTTCCATCTTTTCAATGTTTTCTCCAGACTTCATCTGGAAAGTCACAAACTTTTGTACAACAACTGCGAGTTTATAGACATTGACAGCTTCAGTGCCTTCGTAATAATTGATCAGAGTTCTCCAGATTTCTTTTGCAGTTTTTGCACCCCTTGATCTTCAAGAACATGTTTCTATCCAAGGTCTTCATTATTGTGTCCTTAGCAACATTATCCAGAATTTTGATCTTTTTGTCTTCCAGAGTCCACTCATGCTTTGGCTTTCTTACAAACGGTTGATCTCATTGAGTGGCTTCGTCCGTGTTTGCTTTCATGATAGTGATTGGACCATCTTCTATCACTCAGACCATATCCTCATGAATTGCAACCAAGTGCGTATGCATACGCATTTTCCATTCATCAAAATTTGAAACAGAAAAAGTAGGTACTTTAACAATTGTGCAATTTGATTCCATGATGAAATATGCTTTTGAAAACAAAAGCTTTGGATCACTCCAACACACGAGAACATGAAGATGTCTGTTTTTAGGAGACACACTCGATACCACTTGTTGGTCCGCAATACAAGGCTTGTGAGAGTTCAGAGGGGGGTGAATGAACTCTCTTCGATTTTTGGAGTTTCTTACTTTGAGAACAAATCTAGTCAGTAAGAACAGACTAGCTAGTAGCTCGTCTGGTTTTACTGGTCTGGATACTGTCAGAAAGTAAGTGCAGCGGAATAATGATATGTTTCAAATTAAGCCTTGAACTTGGTTTTCAGTGTTGAGTAGTGTGATCTTGATTATGCAAGTGCTATAAGTAAAGTGCTAAAATTAAAGAACACAAGAAATGTTATCGATCTTTGGAGTGGCGTAATCTCCTACGTGGCCGCTTTTCCGATGACTTAGGAGGGATCACTATTGTACTCTAGACTAATACAATAGGTAAGTGTCATTGACACCCCGTAGATGCCTCACACCCCACGGATGCTTCACACCCTAAGTAGCCAATCCATGACACCCCATAAATGATGCACACACCCGCAGATGCTTCAATGGTATACTTGCTTGTGGCTAAATCGAAGAACTTCCTTTCTCCAACAACTCATCTATATTCTTCATTGTTCCTTCACACCCTGTATATGCTTTAATAGGTTTGCCATTTCCTTGTGAACTTGGTTGATGTAATTGAGTTGGTGTTGTATCAAATTAATGATAAAAATATGAGAGCTTTATTCTGAATCTGTCTTTGAAGATTTGATGGAAGCTCTCTTGATCATGTAGATCCTGGATGATTTCTGTTTGAGCACTTCTTGTTGATCTTCTTGATTTCTAGATTTAGATTGGTAAGCTTCTGAGATGAAGATCTAGTTGAGAGGTGACTTGCTAGATGTTTCATTTTTCTTTTCAAAATTCCTCAACTTTCTTCACTGCTTTTCCAAATGTTCTTCTTCATCCTTATATAGTCTTTGTAGGGAAGGTGTACCGTTGAAGAATGAGTGGCTATAATTGATTGTTGAGTTGTCCCTTGATATTTCAAAATAGTCCCGTTTAGCTTTTCAACCGTTGGAGCCTTGTACTTGATAGCTTCTAGAAGATAACTTTATAGCATCAAATGTTACTTTTCCACTTGTATGATTTCGTAGCCGTTAGATCAAATGTTGATCTGATAGATGACTACACGCCCTTTAACTTATCTTTTCATTTTTCTTTAAGCCACTTGAGAGCATTGATAGTCTCTGATCTGATCCTTTACTCGTCTGAATGCTTAGCTTGTCTGCGCTTCAATAATTTTAGCTTGTTTGCTCTTTGCTTTGCTTTCAGTCCGCTTTGCCTCTGTGATTCTCGTCTTGATAGATGTTTGGACAAGAGTCTGGTCTTCTAGTCGTCTGGTCTTCTTGTCTTCAAGTCTTCAAGCCTAGACTATGAATACATAGGCAAAGTCTGACTAATCCATACAATTCGCATGTCAAACTACTAAGAAAACTTATACTTGGTTTTTAAACCAACTATTTGTTGGATGTAATATCACCGGACGGATCTGGATCCGCCCGATTACGCAGCGGAATAACAAGGATCACGATCAATATAAATTAAAGCATATAAAATAAATAGATCTAAACTACAAGAAGGTTAGATCTACTTACCAATCAAAAGATTAGATCCAAAGATTGAAAAGCCGAGATCCAAATAGTTGAGATGCCACAGTCTTCCAATATGTATCTTCAAACAACAACCGGTGGATGTTGATCCTCGATGCTTGACCTCCTTGATATGCTACCCGAAAAATCCTGAAGATTTTCCCAACTCTAAACCCTGAGCTTTGGCCGAATTCCTTAGCTTATTTTGTGTGTATGTATGCGTATTATGTATTATAAGAAAAGGCTTAGGAGAACTATCTTTATATAGTAGAGAAATCCTTGTCCTCCAATGATTTAATAATTAATACAAAATCAGTTATAATTATCTTTTTCCATAAAAGATACTCCTAGAATAAATCTAGAATATTTAAGGATCAATCTAATATATTTTTCCTAATTAATCATTTAACAAATAAACAATTAATCACATGACATGTAATTATCCAAGAAAACTAATTTTTCTATAATTACAACATGTACAAAACACGCCTAGCAACCCTAAAATTAGGGTTTCACACGCCACACTCAATTATGGCCGAGTCTACGAAAAATGTCTTTTCCATGTATTTAATTATTTAGCCCACTAGATAATTATTCGCACATCAATTAAATAGTCCAACTACTTAATTATTATTCAGGCCCAACATCAAGAAACATATGCATGTTAGGAACCACATCGGGGACCATGGACCTATAACCAGTAGCTACAATAAATTAAATAAAATTATTCATCGAACAGAACAATTCTTATTCAATCTATTAATTCCGGGATTACGCCACCATAAACCCGAAAGTGAACTCTATCGATTATAGATATATACTTACACTCTAATCACGGAGTCGATAAGCGTCCATTGATATAACCATTACATACGGAAAAATCCTCCATAGATCGCTCGCGTTTTGATTGGGATATTTCCGTAAACCCTTCTCAAAACATCTTATCCTTATTTACCATTAACCCCAAGTGATCAATTAGTTCATAACAAATATAACATGAACCGGGTCCATCGATCGCTTTTAGGATTAACAAATAAAGGGCTCATCTCATCTACTTCCCGCAGGAAGGAATGGATTCCATATCCGTGAAGTCACGGACTACTCACTCATTCCGAGAATAGAGCCAACGAGAAGTGTTCGAGATCACATGTATCCAAGTGATCCTTAACTAACACATCAAACCCTACTTTGAACCAAGCAGTAGACTGTGATCACATCAGGATTGAGATTAATCCATATATGATCATCTTATGATTCGATAAGATTTCTCGATCATAGAATTATATCGAGAATTCAAATCAAATCGGTTCAGTCCTATATGAAAGACATCATATATAAATGCCCCATTAGGTACCCTATACCGACGGTCCGGATAAGACGGTCACACCGTTAACTGTTCTGGGCGCATTTATTGGTATATTAATCATGAGACCCATACTCTGATTAAATTCACCACGGACTAAAGCATATCCTCACTAACTCAATCCTCGTGTGTATGCCATACACTGAGTTATGTGATTACATACCGATATACTTAGGGTTTTCAGCAGTGTATTAATATATGCATAAATGCAAATATTAAGATGAATTATAAATCCCGTCAAAAACAATTACAGAAATTTTCTTTTGGGCACTACACCTAAAAATCTCCCACTTGCACGAAGGCAAGTGATTAATTGTTTAGAGCATACCCTTACACACAACATTCTCCCACTTGCTCTAAAAGCAAATGAGATATATCCTCAATTTCAGTACCCGCCAAGTGCATCAAACCATTTAGATGTCAAAATACACTCCGAGTGTGCCGCCGCAAGGTCGGTCAGTGACTCGGTGAGTATGCAACATCTAAATGTCACGCCACTTAATATACTAATCCGTTAGGTTGTCACTCGAGACGATCTTTAGGATCAAAGCGTCGCCGGTCCATCCAATCGGGTGGTACTCTACCAATATGCTTTTTTCTTGACCTCCAGTGATTGCGAAGATCCTTATCAAAGCTAACCTCTCCTTTGTTTTCACAATGAAGTGGTATCGGCTTACCAGATCTGGAATTACTCCCGGACATGGAAGGAAATCCTCAATCGACTTAAAGTCGAATCATCACGAGTAAACATCGAGCCGAGATCGACTTAACGATCATTCTTAATCGACTTAAAGTCGAATCGGTGTAATCATTTATATTCACGTTCGTGCCGAATATACTAGCATATTATTCCTCGTTCTTCAAAAATACTTGAGGACGTACTAAACTTGCTATTTAATACTTGAATCCAAGATTCGATTAACTTGTAATTACTGACTTTCTCTTATCAAAAGAGAGTCTATCCCATTTTCTATTCATCCTCAGGTTTAGAGAAGCATTCCGTAAGAGGTAGGGTAGGACTACTTCGTTGAATGTTGCATACTGATATGCAAAATCATCTTAACCATTAGGATTGATGGGATTGCAGTCACATATTCTCGGGAATTTGACCGAATCAAATCCTTTAGAATGTAGTCTGATTCTTTCATAAAGAGAATCTTGGCATGTCGATTTCGACTTGAGATAACACACCCATATTGTTTCCAATCTGCTTTGAGTGTTACCATTCATGAACACTAATGTATATACTACTTTACCAATACTCGACATCCGATCTATGAAAGACTTATCAATATTTCGGTCAAGTCCACATACTTGAAATATGTGACTTTTAAATGACCTAGAGGTTTGCTTTGATCCTCAGAGGATATAAGCCTTGGTTCTGAATCAATTCAGATTCCGTTTGATTGGCAAGAAAGTCTCAGGGAGTTACCCATATTTCCTGCTTTCTAACGAAATCATGCATTTATTCTTAGCTAAAACCCTTTTGTTCCAAATGAATTCATATTCCGTTTGTTCGGCAAGAAAGTCTTAGGGAATCACCCCCATTTTCTGCTTTCTAACGGAATCAAACAAGACCGAGTGGTGAGAGAGTTCACGGTCTGGTTAACTCTCTACATGTTAGGGAATCACCCCTAGACCACTCAGCTTTGTACCGAAAGTTAAAATTTATATTCATTCGACTCTTATTATGTAGATCCAATTACTCCCACTGGGCCTGAGACACTCAGGTGGTTCTACTAGAGTGTGAACAGAACTGGAGTACCAAAACTCCATTCACAGGGTTATGGCTTTTAAACCAATCTCTATTGATCAGAATCCTATACAGCCCACCATGAACCATTGGTTATCAATCACCTCTATAAACTGGTCTTCAGAAAACCACAATAGGTAATGGTTAAACCATACTCCTATTGCATTCTTGATGGATTGATATTACGATCTAGTAGTAATTATCATTGTTATCACTAACAACCAATGTTGGGCGTGGTCCGATCTAATCGATTAGTAACTACCTTGAGTAACCGTACTCCAAAGTCCAAGGTTGTTATTCATAGATCCTTTCGAAGGGTTTTGACAAGATAACCGTCACTTTACGATCTTTAAGAATCTTATAACCAACCTTTACTCAACGTATAAGATATGGCACGAACAGTCATCATCTGAACGTGTACGCAAAATTTCTAGTCCTACCCTCAAGCACTAAGTGCTAAATGCTTATATTGACGGAAGTGGGGTGAACCGAATTCACTCCTTATCCACAAATTTGTAAGCATCTTCTAAGTAGACTTCTCGGCTTTACATGATAGTGTAAACCGTTATTTCGCAACCAATATCTTAAATGAGTTAAGCAGTGTATTGTAGCACATTAATAAATATATGAGGCCGATTTATGGTGTTATCCCTCAGTGGATAAATTTCACTGGGAGGCAGGCCGAGCATCAGTCCCAAGACTATGCTATGGCCTATTACTGAGCATAGAATACTCTATCTCTGGTGAAATCAGAGATACCTCCAAATATTTTAGATAATCTTACTGGCGTTTCGAGTAGTTGTCTGAGAGATGTCACTACTCAGAAGCTCCTTCCAGAATAGAGCCAACGAGAAGTGTTTAGATCACATGTATCCAAGTGATCCTTAACTAACACATCAAACCCTACTTTGAACCAAGAAGTAGACTGTGATCACATCAGGATTGAGATTAATCCAAATATGATCATCTTGTGATTCGATAAGATTTCTCGATCACGGAATTATATCGAGAATTCAAATCAAATCGGTCTAGTCCTATATGACAGACATCATATATAAATGCCCCACTAGGTACCCTATACCGACGGTCCGGATAAGGCGGTCACACCGTTAAGTGTTCTGGGCGCATTATTGGTATATTAATCATGAGACCCATACTCTGATTAAATTCACCATGGACTAAATAGTTTTAAGCATATCATCACTAACTCAATCCTCATGTGTATGACATACACTGAGTTATGTGATTACATACCAATATACTTAGGGTTTTCAGCAGTGTATTAATATAAGCATAAATGCAAATATTAAGATGAATTATAAATCCTGTCAAAAACAATTACAGAAATTGTCTTTCGGGCACTACACCTAACACTATTTTGGTATCATCAAAACTTCTAGTCTATAGGGACCGAACAATTATGAATAAATTAAGTATAAGATATTAATTATGTTGATTAATTAAATATGTATATATAATATGTATGGGCGCATATATGATGTTTATGATACACATGGATTTTGCAAATTAATTAATCATAGTATTGTATTATTATGTATTAATATTAGATATTAATATATGTATGTATTTATGTATATATGCGTGTGGCTTGTATATATGTGATATACATGTGCACATGTGTTATAGATATATAAATATATAGATTTATGCATATAGTAAATATATATGTGATATATATATGTGTGTAAATTGATTTATGATAATATAATAAAGATATATTCAATATTAGATATTGACAATATATATCTTGGAAAATATTTTTTATAAGATATTGAATTTATGGCAGATATGATTTTAAGGAAAATCCTTCATAAGATTAAGGAAAGTACTTAATGTGATAATCAATCAAATATCTGATTAATTTATTAAATCCTTATTCTATTGGGAAAATAGTTTCTTGTTCCCCACTCCATTCTAAGACACTAGTGGCGCCACACTCACCTATTTATAGGAAGGGATGTCAAGCTCTTTTGTATCACAATATTCTTGCAATATTCTAGTGAAAGAAAGAGAGGTTCTTAGAGAGAGTTTTTGTGGGAAGAAGAAAAGGCGACATAGTAGTTGACTTTTTCCGGTAGCAGTCATTCGAGGATTCCAGCGGTTGTTCGTGTGGATTACCGTTAGAGGCTGGACAATTGGATGGCTCGGTGCTTGGACTATCAACCGTTAGACAAAGCGTAGATCCAATTGGATCAACCAAGGTATTCTTTTGGCTACTTCTTTTATGCTTGTTGTTTAAACGAAGTCGATCTCGGTAAAAATGAAATTAAATTTTAAATTCCGCTGCGTTCCTGCATAGATTTCCTAAAACATTGCTCTGTCTCTTTTGCTAAGTTTTTCAACAGGTTTCTTGAGGAACAAGGTGTTGAAGTATGGCCATGTTTGAGTGTCTTATATGGGGAATCTTGAAGGCACGTTGCTCAGCAATGTACAATAACTAGGCAGTCTATGTCTCTGCGATATGCATACGATCTTTGACAGCTTTGGCTGAGTATGTCGAGGCCATAGAAAGATATCAAACCTAAGTTCCGGCGCCCCTTTTACCGAATAAATGCGCGAAGCCCCCGATAGGCGTAGTTAAGAGTAATATGGATGCATCGGTTACAGAGACAGGGGAGGGCGTTGGGGTGATTTTTCGAGACTCAAATGGACTAATACTCCACTCTTTGCGTATCACTTTGATCCATGCAACTCAATAGAATATATGGAGCTTAAGGCTATTTCCATGGCCTTGGAAGAGGCGGAGCACCTAGAGATTCAGAGGCTAGTGGTGGAAAACGATTGTTTGACGTGTATTTCGCGTCTTCGGCGACTATGAGAGGATCTCAGCGTGTGGCTAATTAGTCCAGGATTGCTTGGGTATTTAGCCTAGTTTTGTTTCCGTTTCTTTTTCGTTCGTTAGGGGAATGGGGAATGTCCCAACGCAACTGGAATGAAATCTATAGTTGGGGCTTTCGATTCGTAAAATGTGGTATGGGTTCATCTCTCTCGACCAGTTCAGGTTCAAGGGAGGGCGATCGAGGGGACCCAGACTTTAGATCTCCTCTCTATGGTAGGAGTTTTTTCTCGTATCAAGAGTGTGTTGGGGAAAACACATGGTTTATATGTTTTCACTTGGACACTTTGGGGTTCCATGCCCTCGGGTGATGTTTTGACCACTTGTTTGGCGGATCTTGATTAATAAAACTCTTTATTTACTAAAAAAATTATTATTTTCAATCTCTTATCCCTTTATAAATAAGAGAAAATGTAGAAATATATAATAAATAATGTTTTGGAAATGTAATTGTGATAGATAAAGAAATTTATTTTTGGATAGTTAATTTTGAAAGGGTAGTTCTATTGGCATCCCAATTATTACTTTCGGTACCCTTTATTTGATTATTTTTTTACACACCACGCATTTACTTCACACACCATATAAAAATTATAACAATAAACAATGACATTTTAACACATAATTAATACAATTTACATCATTTACCCACATTTCTTCCCATCCCGAAAACCTTAATTTCTTACAAAACTACACCCCGCCCCTTCCCATGACCTCCGACCACCTCAAGAATCAGCTCATACTCCTCAACATAAAAACCACCCCTCCCACCACGATTTTGCCTAAAAATGGTTGAGAATTTTCACTTTGCAAAATGGTTCAAAATCAATCCGCTTTCTGTTGCAAAAATAAAATGGGAAGGAGAGCTGTTGCTTTTTTTTTTTTTTTTGCAACTGGGTGAGGGGATAGCGAAGGGAGAGGGCTCAAATGGTAGAAGAAGAACAAAAAAATGAGGAGGAGCAGATCTCTTTGGATGGCGGATTTGCATTTGGGTGAGGGAAAAACATAGCAAAGGAGAGGGAAAGGGTGGTAGCTAAGGGATGCCGGAAAATGTTGGGTTGGGTTGTGAAAAGCGCAGAAGAGGAAGATGGGCGGCTTTAGAGTGGTTGGTTGATGGTGGTTGGTGGTTTAGGGTGGCTGGTTGATGCTGGTTGGCGGTGGGGAGAAGATGGTGATGGTGGCGAGAAGACGGTGATGGTGGGAAGAAGATGATGTAGTCATTTATTGTTTTTTTAAAGTATTGGATTAAAAGCAGTGTTTTAGGCGTGATGAGATCAAGCTGTCAAGTTTGTCTGTCTAATTTCGATGTCTAAGTAAAAACTACGTCGTTTTATGTGTATTTGATTTTTTGAAGGAAAAAATAAAAAAACAAAACATGAAAATCAAATACACATGAAACGACGTAGTTTTTACTTAGACATCGAAATTAGACACACAACTTGGACATTTGATCTCAAGCCTCTTTTTTTTGCCCCTAACAGGGTTCGAACACTTGTCTTTATGTCATATTATAGTCTAGCTCACCACTAGACCGATACACATTGTGCATCTCAAGCCGTTTTAGAAAAAGGGTGGTGAAATAAGTAATTTTTTTACTTTTTTGGTGTGTAAAGTAAGAAAATAATAAAAATATTCTCGTGGTGCCTAGAATAAAAATGTGTCAATAATAAAAATTGAGATGTCGATAGATCTCCTCTTTTTAAAAAAGATGTTGTATTCCCCTAAAAAAAAGGGTGCATTTATTTGCACCAAATAAATCTACCTTTGCACCCATGTCAAGTGAAAAATAGAAAAATTATTGTACACCACACTTTTTTATTTTGGTATCACATCATTCTACCATTTACACCACATACAATTCTTATCGGAAGAAAAAAAAAACTATAGCCAGAAGTTTTTTGCAATTACAAAATTTCAAAAACTTTAGAAACATCCCTACATTTTTAATATTATAACATCTCTTTCCCCCTTTTTCGTAACCCCAATTTCCCCACCAAACCCACCAAACAGCAACCCCGTCCATCACCTCTTTGTTTATTTTGTTTTGCATCCAACCACCACCTCCACCTCCGCCTCCGCCACCTTCCTCCATTTCCTCCCTTATCTTCCATATTCTTTATCTCTCCTCCTTCCTCTCGACTCCTATCTCCACCCCTTGACCACACCTAAACTTGCCGGAAAATTCCCTTACCAACGGGAACCACGCCACCACCTCCATTAATCACTCATATGCCCCATTTTTCTTCTACAACCATCAACTCGCCGGCAGACCCATTTTCGTTCCCTTCACTGTTAAACCCATCCATTTATGAGTAAAAAACCACACGAATAGTCAACCCACGCCTCCACCTTTAATAACCACCCATTTGCCCCTTTTTTTCTTCTACAACCACCAACACGCCGGCAATCCTATTTCCCCCTTCACCGTTCAACCCATCCATTCCCGAGCAAGAACCCTCACAACCAACTGTTTGTTTTTTTTCTCCTTTGAAACACTGCACCTTTTTATCAAGAAAATGAGTTTTGATTTACACAGGATGGGAAGAAAAGAAAAGAGTGGGAAGAGCAAGTGATGGAGATGAAGAAGAATGTTGATTTGGAAAGAAGTTGTTGCAGGGGCAGGGGTGGTGGTGGGTGCTTTTTTACTTTTAAGGTGGGGTGTCAAAATGTAATAAAAAATTCAAGGACTTGTTGTAAGACAATATTTTGGTTAATTTATGGTAAAGTTGTAATTAAATATGGGGTGTAAATAAATAAAAAATGTTTGAATTTGGATGTAAAGGTAGATTTGATTTATTAGAGCATATACAATGGCCTTAGCCATCTCCAATGTGACTTTGCATGAAAAACATCAATCTATCCTACATGACATCTACTTGGTTTCACATTCCAATTCATATCCATTGTGTATTCTGCAATGGGCTTTTAGTTACCACCAAATTTTCAATAAAATACTACCTTTTTGAAGAAAAAGAGTAAAACCTACTACTCGAGGCCCCCCACTCACTCGTCCCACGGGATGAGTGGAGATGTAAATCAAGATCCCCAAGAATTTCAGAGTCAATGGGCTTACCTTTAATAGGAGGAATAATTCGCCCTTGTGGGAATCGAACCTCTAACCTCCCGCTAGGCTGCAATTACGCACCCACGCCCCTTGCCAACTGGGTTATGTCCTCGGGACAAAATACTACCTTTTTGTCAATATATAAAGATGGTTTTCACTTTTCATTAACAAAAATTGAAACTTCTTTTCTCAAAAAAAGATTAAAATTTCTTCAAGCTAATTTTTTTGAACAACAAAGATTTTATTAATTACAGTTGCCAACATTTTTTGTTTTTGTTTTGATTCCTCATAGGAGAGGAGAAATGCTCAGGCACAAATCAATAAAGAAGAAAAAAATATCATCTCAAAATAAAATCCATTCAGTAGAGGCTGAATATGTTTGAAAGGAGACATACTTCCTGATCCAGCTTGAATGAAGAAAACTCCCAAAACAATTTTAGTAAACTAAGAATAGAAAACTCACCAAATTGATTGTGATTCCTTGAAGATCCGAAGATCAATCTACAAATTCTGACTTACCAGTTCGCCGGAAAGTGGTGAAGGGAAGGTTGACGGTTGAAGGAGGCGGCAAGAAAATCGCCGGAGTATTTTAGTAGGGATTTACAATGAACAAATTAGATTTGGTAAAGAAGAAGAATTAATGGAAGAAAAAGGTTTAAGCAGTAGACGCTAGGTTTTATTTTTAGCGGGAAGATGTATTATTTTATTAGTTTTTATTATTTACGTCGTGTCTCAGAACATGAGCAGAAAGACTACAATGTTCCCATTGTGAAAAGTCATATTGTCACTTTATGTATCATTGTAGAATTATTGGTTTATCACATTGGCTCTTCTCACAAAAAGTGTATATCACGGGTCGATTCGATCTTGGGGAGATTTACGTTGGAATTTCGGTAGTCAGTGGATATCGCGTGTGTATAAGCAAGAAAATTTTTTGTCTTATACACACGTAAGGTGGCTAAACGAAACCGAACCGGGCGGTTCGAACCGGAACCGGCGGTTTTGAACCGGCGCGGTTCGTCAAAACCGGCGGTTCGAAAACCGCCGGTTTTTTAACCGCCGTTTGCGGTTTACCGCCGTTTGTGTTATTGGTAACCGGAACCGGAACCGGAACCGCCGGTTCAAACCGGATGACCGGAACCGGGTAAAACCGGCCGGAACCGGAACCGCCGGTTTAACCGGCCCAACAGTTTTTTTTTTTTTTTTTTTTTTTTTTTTTTTGTTTTTGTTTTTTCTGGATGCATGTAAATAAAAACAATTTATAAACCATAAAAAAACTATAAACCATAAAAAAATTATACAAATAAACCATAAAACTATAAATTAAAAAAACCTAAAAATTATAAACCTAAAAATACTATAAAATTATATACTAACCTAAAAAAACCATATACAAACCTAAAAATTATATGAAACTATGTAATACAAACACATAAGAAAATACTTATAAAATACTACAATAACAAACTATAAAAAACTATAACAAACTATAAAAAAAACTATAAGAAACTATAAAACAACATTTATAATCAAAGTATACTTAAAACCTACTTAAATAACTATAAAAATCATTACAAAGAAACTATAAAAGACTAAAAACATAAACAATTTAACTACATTCGCTTTGATTTTTTTTATATGTGTTGCATCCGACACGATTACACATAAAAATACGTAGGCAAAGAATTAAGTCTAAGCGTTGAAAAGATAACACAATTTACATATAAGAAAAACAACATAATTTTTAAAATAACATTATTTACATATAAATAAAATAACACAATATTAATATTATTTTTAAAACCGAATAGAAATCTATTTAAAATAATATATATATTACATTCGCTTTAATAATTATAATTAAAATAATAATAATTTGTTATTGTAGTGAAAATAATAAGTGTTATATAAAATGAAAAGAAAAAAATGAAATTTTAAAACCGTGGCGGAACCGTGATCTCGAACAGTGATCTCAGGCGGGAGCGAGCAAAGGGAGCAAACCGGGGCAAACCGAACCGCCCAAACCGCAACAACGGCGGTTTTGAGCGAAGAAACCGCCGTTTTTCAAACCGGGCGGTTTGATAAACCGGCCGTTTCATCAAACCGCCGGTTTGAAAAACCGCGTTAGAAAAACCGGCGGTTACACCATTTGGCCACCTCTATACACGCGTGTCGCACATGCACCGACTACCGTGAGTCCAATGAAGCCTCCCTACATCAGAATCACCCGTATATCACATTAGCAATTTTAGAGCCATTGTGGTTGCTCTTAGATATGATGTAATATATAAAGTGATGTATAGATTCTCTGGTACAAATAAGAGTGACCTTTGGTGTATTTACAAATCCTTTAAAGCTGCTTTTAGGGTGTCTTGTTCACATTTAAACCCACAGTGAACTTCATTTAATACCTCTATCCTTTTATTCTACTAAGCTTCCCTTGATATTTGAAAGGTCTGCTTAAATGAATAATCTGTTTCTTTATCTATCCACTTATATCTCTTTTACCTAATAAATTAATTTCACACATCAATATCATTTATATAATAATATGTTATGTATCGAGTAATGACACTGGCACAACAGTAGTATCACAACGGCAATATTTAATCTGTCCAAATATTTATTTTTTTATTTTGAACTCTTTTTGTAACGGATACGACATCTTTTTTATTTTTTTTTACCGTTACAATGCGGCGTATTCAAATGTCATTTCTATAAAGTATACTACAGACATGCAAATAATATTTTTCCATAGATGAAAAAAGACGATATCTCCTGACACAATTTTTTTTATTTCGAAAATAACATACGACAATTTTTTTTTTATGAGCGGATACAATAAATATATTTTTTTTTTTGGCAAGAATGTCAACTATTAAAATCTCACCTCGTAGGTATAAAATATGTCATTCCGATTTCTATAAAATAAAAAATGTGTTGATAAGATAAATTAATTAGTTGAGTGTGAGAGAAAAGTAATTTTAGTGAATAATATATGAAGTCTTATTCAAGTATGTTGTTTTATAGGGTGTTAAAAGATGAATCAAACGGAAAATAAAATAAGTTGGGAGTGGAATAGGATGTACTCACTGGGTCACTCTAATGATCAAAAAAAAATGCTGTATATCAGAGAAAGTGAAAAGAAAAGAAAAAATAGCGGGTACTACAAGAGAACAAAATATATACCTCCCACCGGCATTTCCCTGTCATCGGTTTCACCACCATCTCTGTAGCTCTGTTTTCCTCCTCCTCATCAGCTGCCATCTTCCAACGGCGTCTCAGGCAGAAAATCAAGAACAACAAACACGAAAAAACTCCGGTTAGTGGTTCCAAGCCCCACTCGGTTACTTCTGAATACAAAACGGTACCTTCACAGGGATTCAGACAAATTTAGATTCAACGTATTTGGAATATGAGCTCGGATCCGGCGGAGTTGCCGTCCAGTGGAGGTGGCGGAGATCGTTCTGGAAACCTCGATGAGGAGATTTCTGAGCTTATGCAGTGCAAGCCCCTTTCCGAGCAAGAAGTAATCTATCTACAGCTCGTCATGTTTCATACATATACTCTATTTCTGTCGGATCTAGGGGGCTCTGTCAATTATTGGTTGCATTTTTTTTAGTTTACAAGATTTGGACTTTTTTTTCTTCTTGTTATGGGTAAAATGTGATTGTTTTTGTAGTGATTTAGATATCAAGATTTGTTTATAGAGGATCGTATTTACTTTGTGAGCTCATTTTCGTTCCCTTGGAGGTATATAGATGGAGCTTTTGATAACGTTGTGAAGCACTTTGTTCAAGTCTTTCATTTATAGGCTGAAGAAATATTTGAAAATGTTGCTCATGTTACAAAGTTGACAATAAGTTGTTTGGATAAGGCATTAAGCTTTCATCGAAGAGGATTGAATTCATGGGCACTACCAATCTCTACTTCCCATTATTTGTAATAAGTTTGCTGACTTGCATATTTTCATTCGTCTAGGACTGTTGTCTTAGCTTTTTTTTTTCCTTTTTCCAGTAGAGGTGAATATTTTCTACCATATGCTACTCTTTTAGCTCATTGAAATAGAGAGGCATTTATCCCAATTTTCTTCTGTCACGGTGTGGGGTTCCCAATTTGTATAGTATCCATATGATTCTTGTGTTTATCATTTCAATAATATCAGGCATGTTGCTTTTATTGGTTGTGCAGGTTAGAGTGTTATGTGAAAAGGCAAAGGAGATTTTAATGCAAGAGAGTAATGTTCAGGTGTGACACTGTCACAAGTTTTGGTTTTTAAGTTACTGTGATGCTGTATCTAGTTCATAAAAATCGGATTACTGAGGGTACAAATTGCTGTCAATCTGCACATAATTGGCAGTTGAGAGTTCTTCATTTTTCCCTCTTAAAGATTTTCTGCCCAAGCTTCCTTGTCGACTTTCTTGATGGTTTGATACACTATATTCAGGCATGCACCTGTGAATCTTAGGGAATTTTATTTTCTCCAGGCTGCATAAGTTTATCTAAGATAACTTTTTAAAGTATTTTAGTTGTCTATCTAAACACTGCTTTTAGTATTGAAACTCGTGTCTGTGGGGCTTGACTGTCTGTTTTTTTTTCATATAGTGCATCACCTAGTTTCTTCGTGTTGATGGATTTGGTTTACTCCTTTCATGCCCTTTTGCAGCCTGTGAAAAGCCCTGTGACCATATGTGGTGATATTCATGGACAATTCCATGATCTTGCAGAGCTTTTTGAATTGGCGGCAAGGTAACTTCTTTTTCTGCATTTATAATTGGTAATTTTCTGCTTTTACATGTAATTGGCCCCCTTTTTTGAAGTTGACTTTTCTTCTGTTATGATTGACAGTGTCCAGACACAAATTATTTGTTCATGGGAGATTATGTTGATCGAGGATATTATTCCGTTGAAACTGTAACGGTGGGTTCCTTGCCTCCTTGCCTCCTTGCCTCCTTGCCACAGGGATTTTGGCCAGCAATCACTGGCAATTCAGTTAACGATACTTCCTCAAACTTGACTTTACTTGATAAGGAAAATAAAATCTAGAGTTCTAGCATTTAGCTCTGCCCTTGCTTATTAATAGGTTTCTCTAGCCTATTCCTTTATCGAATATGTGTCATGACTTGTCCCAGCAACAACGCAAGACATGATTTTGTGTTTGACTTTAGTCTGGTAAGATCTACTGAAATTCTCATCTAAAACAGGAAATTGCTTAGTTTCAGGCTGATATTTAATTGAACCTTTTACCATTCAAAATGTTTCTTTAGGTGCTAGTGGTATTTCAGAGTCTGCTGTCACTTCAGTTATTGATTCGTGAATTATCTTTTCAGCTTCTGGTTGCCCTCAAAGTGAGGTTCCCTCAACGAATTACCATCCTGAGAGGAAACCATGAGAGTCGCCAGGTAGATTTGTCTATTTATGTATGATGGTTGCTCTCTTCTGTTAAATCTTCATTGCTTTCCAACCTGGAGTGACTTTAAGTCTGATATACAAAAGTTGCATCACTTGAGCTGCAATATGCTTGCCATTTTATTGTTCAAGTTGATTCTGTATTTGTCTGTTTATTCAGTACAAATTTTGGGCTTTTGAAGTTCATTGCCAGCCTTTGAATCCCGTAGTGTATCTAATTCCTGCTATGGATAATGCGTACTCAAGTTTCTTTTTCTTCCTTTCAGATTACTCAAGTATATGGGTTTTATGATGAGTGCCTAAGAAAGTAAGTGTTTCTATTATTGTACTTGTTAGTTGTTCGGAAAGTATTTTTGAAGCATTTATTATAGTAATAAGACAACGTTGTTTCGCTTTTGATGGAGTAATTATTGCCATGCTCACACATTGCACCTAAGTGACCGTTTAATTTGACAAGAGTATTGACTTCTGCATGAAATGTTAAGACAAGTGAGCTCTGTGAACATCGCTAGTATGAAGAATAAAGCTTATAGATCGTGCAGCTGTGCTGAAATTTAACCTGGTATTCATTGGACGCCATTATATAACGATCAGCGTTTGCAAATGACTTAATTCTGTGACCTATGAATGTTGGAACCGGTGATTATGCTTATTTTAATGCAGACCTGAGTGCTTCTTCATCACACTCGTTATTGACCACAGCTGAAGAAAGTCTTTACACAAGTAAATGCTTCACTGTTAGTGGTTGCATTTCTTGGCTTGAAACTGTGATGCCCACTCTTAAGAAAAGTATAAAATGGACGTGTTAAACTGAGGCCAAGTGGAACAGACAAATTTTCCTTTCCACTATGTATACTTTTGTGTACATATGCGGTCGTCAGTGCTTACTGCAACGCTCGAGCTGAAAGTTAGTTTTTCTCCCTCCCAGGGAGCAGTTTCTTAGGGGTGTGGGTAGTTTCTCATAAGTTGTCAATTATTGCACGATAATCGAGTGAAAACATTGCTTGTTTTTCAATTTTGTCGTTTGATAATTTTTTTGATACTACTACTCCACAAACTCTTTTCTAACAAATGTTAGTTGCTTAGCCAATCATCGTCTCTCATTGCAGATATGGAAATGCTAGTGTCTGGAAGACTTTTACGGATCTATTTGACTACTTTCCCTTACTGCGTTGGTCTGTGTCTCTTCTCAGTATCAGTAAACTATCAGAGTTTATATTTGTTAAAAGCATTATGCCATTTGGTTGTCATGTGTTTTCCCTAGAAATGAGGACATGTTTTTGGGATTCGTTGTTTCTCTCATGGTGAATGGGGGACAACTGAACTCATGCTAATGTTTGTATTTTTGGGGAAATATTTGGTAGGTAGAATCAGAAATATTTTGTCTACATGGTGGATTATCTCCATCAGTGGAAACACTGGATAACATAAGGAATTTTGATCGGGTGCAAGAAGTACCACATGAGGGACCGATGTGTGACCTTTTATGGTCTGATCCGGATGACAGATGTGGGTGGGGTATATCCCCTAGGGGTGCTGGCTATACTTTTGGCCAAGTAAGTAAATATAGTATAGTAAATAAATACCAGTTCTACTTTGCACTTTGCAGCAGTGCTATTATCTATTGAACAAATTTTGTTTGTTTTTTTTGTATTCTAGTGTTATTGATGTTAAAAAGGGCAGCATATTTGATATTTGAGCAGGACATATCAGAGCAGTTTAACCACGCCAACAACTTGAAGCTTATAGCTAGAGCACATCAGCTGGTTATGGAGGGATTTAACTGGGCACATGTAAATTAAATTACCAACTTACCGTCTTGCTTTCTGGGGCATTATTGAGCATATTTTATGTTGTTAATAATACCCAGCCACGTCTAACGTAGTTGTCCTTGTTTTAAAAATTACAGGAGCAGAAAGTGGTAACAATATTTAGTGCACCTAATTATTGCTACCGCTGTGGAAATATGGCGTCCATACTGGAAGTGGATGATTATCAAGGCCACACGTTTATTCAAGTACACTAGTCAATATTTAGTAAATTCTATGTTCCTTTATAATGATGATGAATAAATTAATAACTTATTGAGGTGAGAGTAAGCTTAAATTTGATGGATATTGGTCATGTTGCTGCAGTTTGAACCAGCTCCTCGGCGGGGGGAACCAGATGTGACTCGAAGAACACCGGATTACTTCTTATGATGCTGCAAAACCACCACGTGGTATTAATTTTGTATTTGGGAATGTGTAATGGCCTTTGTAATGTATGACAATTGGCAAATCACACACCACCGGGCCTGGTGGCGGCATTGGGGGCATCATCAGCTTGGCTTGGGGCGGGCCAGATGTATGAGGCGTTTTTTTAAATAGTCATATCTCTCAATCTGTAACTTCAAATTTGAAAAATTTTATCAAATTAAATGGTGGTGGAAAATCACTGCTAATTATCCGTTGGAGAGAATACTATGTGTGTTGCAACATCACCATGCTACTTTGCTTGTTAGTAGCAAAGATTAACCGTAATTGATGATGAGTTTACATGTTACAATCAGCACTACTGTATTTTGAAACGGATTAATGAGAGTGATTTGAAAGATGGAACCGAAAAAAGAAACTCTAAATATCCTAATTAGAGAAAAGGAGAGAGGATCCCCTCAAAAAGAAAAAAGAAAAAAGAAAAAAGAAAAAAGAAAAAGATAATGAAAAAGAAAAAGGAGAGGTAAGCATGAATTTACTCCTTATCTGCTTACGGTGAGTGACTGGGAATCAAAACTTTTTTTTTTATTTTTTTTTTTATTTTAAACTTAAAGCGCCCAGATATCAAAGCCTCTTGGTTCATTAACTCAAGTTCGACCCGTGTCGTATTTGTAGAGTATGATTTTTATTCATGGATAATGTCTAACCAAGAACTTTTTTAACATGACGCCTTAGAGGAGAATCGAACCAGTGATTTCCTTAAGAATCAATTTTGACTACAGAAGAAGAAATAAAAATAAAAAATAAAAAGACACGTTGCACGATTATGATGTTTTTGCCGTGAAATACTTGGGTGTGTTTATAATAATATGCTTCCCTAAAAAAAAAAAAAAAAAAATTAATATGCTTGATTGATTGATGTATGTGTCGTCTTTTAATTAGGTCTTTGTAATACAAATTTCTTTTCCATAATGTTGTGCGCTATTAACATACTTTGTCGTGTTTATAATAACTTGTAAAATGCACGTACATCCGCACGTGTTTTAGTTTAATGAAACTTTTGAAAACAATATCAATTAATACAAAATTTATTATGTATTTATTCCTCGTAAAATATAAATATGCTATTACAAATAATTATACAAAATGATCTTATGTTTTTAATTAGCATTTTGAATTTATAAATTCATGCACTCGATACATTTATCACCATTTAAATATAATACATTCTAAATTTACAAATATTTGTATTTAATATATATTGAGAACATGCTCTTCATAATTATCTATGGACATTTTCCAAAACGAAAAATTAACCAACTTTTGTGATGTGCTTATTCTAAACAACTCATTTTGATGAGTGCATGGCATGAGGGTTGAATGCGCATATAATTTTATATGTTTACAATATCTTAGCTATGAATATAATTGAGTAATTGTTAAATAACACTTATTAAACAAAGTAACATTTGAGATAACGATAAATATATTTAAATATTTGATGTATGAATCTAAGATTCAATTTTAATTAGTATGATAGGAAGAATGGTGAGACCATAGAATTTTTTTGTCGATTGTAAATGATTAGACATATGTTTTAGTTATTATAACTATCATTCAGTCGTTTTATATGTTATATTTTCATCGTTCCTATTTAATTGACGAAGTTGCCAAAACATGCATACCAATCCAACATATCTCCTAGCATAATAAATGCGTTCTTATTTAACATATGGATTATGCAGCTTGAATTACTCTTTGTCCTCGATTTTACGTGTCATACTATTTTTGGATTAGACATGATCAACTCATCTTAAATGCCATTATTTCTTCTCTTTCTCAAAATATCATCTCATAAATCACATTGAAAAAGACTTTTAGTGAGGCATGGAATACTTTATATGATACATATGCAAAACCATCCATGTGGCCGAATCAAACAAATTAAACAATATCTCAAATCCATGCAAAAACGTTCTCAAACAATCTCTAATTATCTTCATGTTGCGAAAACTAAAGCTGATGAATTACTCGACAGATCAAGATGATCTTTTGAATCTTATTTCAGACAATCTGGGAGATGACTGTAAAGAGTTGGCTAGGGTTTTTCAAACACTTGATACCCTTATTGATTTTGAAGAGCTCCAAGAAAAGCTATTTAATTGTGAGACTCTTACGTCTAAGATGAAACCATTCATTTTTCTGGTCTTGCTACAACTCATTTGGTCGTATGACATCCCTCTCATAGTGCTAATTCGTTTCCACGTCTTACTATTCCTAATTCTTAAAAATATGCACAAATACTTTTCTCTCATGTGTAGTAGGCTCGAGTTATCGCATACTAGAAAACCCTACTTGGTTATTTCGAGTGTGGAAAGTGCAAAGACATTCGAGAGAAATAGTGCGGTCCTTTC
Organism: Gentiana macrophylla; assembly: GCA_026214975.1. NCBI lineage: Eukaryota > Viridiplantae > Streptophyta > Magnoliopsida > Gentianales > Gentianaceae > Gentiana > Gentiana macrophylla. Next base: position 62,352,472 of record CM047813.1, on the reverse strand, counting down.
CAAGTTCAACCTCTTACAATTTTTTCTCATTCGGTCCAGTCCTCCAACATTGCATCCTCTTCAAACACATTTGGATGCTCTATCATCTTCTCTATGGCTTCTTGATAGTGGAGTCACGCATCATGTTACCACAGATCTCAGTAATTTGGCATTACACACGCCTTATTCTGGCAATGAAGACATCATGGTTGGTGATGGAAATAATATTTCCATCAGACACAAGTTCTATTTTTCTCTCTACTCCTTTAAATATTCTATGTTTGAAAACACACAAAAACGTGAAGGGTCGTGGAGCTTGACTTCAGGGGATACTCTGGCACTTAAGTCAATATTTGAATAGATGAATTTCTGTTAGGACAGTAAGCATGAATGTATAGCAAGCTTATTATGTGTTTACTAATTGAGGATGACGATATTTTATATAACATTCCCTCGCGTGGGAGTGAATTATGATGCATTGAACATGGTCAAGGGAGTTTACAATGATTCATGTAATGAAGCTTGATATGAAGCAATTAGGGCTCAGGCTACGACGAAACATAAAATTTCAAAGCCATCACTATAGCAGTTACTATTGTGGAGTAATGTCTATATGAATTCCGGAACGCTGATTGAAGAGAATGTAACCGTTGCTTGTGGTCGAGGATGATTGTACCGTATTGAGCATAAACTACCTAGGTGACCTACACGACATAAGTAATATGGGACCATAGACGTCATGCATCTTGCCGATTATGAGGGATAGAAGGTGACATATGTCATGTCAGACAGATGACGACCTGCATTATTTCGGTTTATGATATAAGGGTAGCCTGCATCGTACTAAAGATGGAGCTTGTTGGTTGAAGTCTGATATCGAGCTAAGCTCATGCCGTCACATATGTTGATATGTCATTTACCACTCTATGTGAGGTCTGATGAGTGTCAGGTATACGGTGACCGATCTCACCCATTTCAATGTTCGTTGTATTCCCAACATGTCTCGTAATTTATTATGTATCTCCTAGCTTTGTCAAGTCCATAATGTTTATTTTGAATTCTTACCCTCTAACCTTATTTAAAGGATTTTTAGATCAGTATTCATATGATGCAATGATCGGTTAAAAATGGATTGTATGAATGGCCAAACTACCCATTTTTAGCTTTTCGTAGTGAATAAATTATCAAAAAGTGTTTGGCACCATCGTCTTTGCCACCGAGCTACTCCAATTATTCAAAATATTCTTTGTTAAAATGATTAAGAAGTTGCCACCTCGATTGCTTCTTCCTATTGTTTTGCTTGTTTAGAGAATAAGAAGCACAATTTTTTTTGCTACTTCTACTTTATGTTCTTCCCACCCCTAGAGATTATTTTCACTAACATTTGGACATCCACAAATGTGTTGTGTGATGGTTTCAAATATTATGTAATTTTGTTGATAATTTATAACGCCCCCAGACCCTAGTTCTAGTAGCGCTAAATGAGTAATAAATGATCCAGTCAACTGCTTCGACTGTCGTCCTCGCTTGGTCTAAAAGTGCTAACCCGAGTTGACAAGACCTTTATGTCTCAGACTTATATGGGGTGGAGCAGGCTATATATTACTTTACCGATGTGTGACTTTACATTCTCCCCCCTTATAGAGGACTGGCGTAATCGCCAGGACGGCCAAGACTTGTCCCATTGGACTTGTCCCAGTTTCATCCCTGCCAGATGAGTCACTGTCTCATAGGGTGTGACACTTAGGTCCGTCTGATTGTCGGTTCTCATGAATACCATTTTGTAATGCCCGGCTCTGAATACCATTCTGTAACGCCCCCAGACCCCGGGTCTGCTAGAGTTAAATGAGTCATAAATGATCCGGTCAACTGCTTAGACAGTCGTCCTCGCTTGGTCTAAAAGGGCTAACCCGAGTTGATACTTTACTGCAATTTTTTTGGACTTTTAACATTAAATATGTTTAATTAACTAAATTTATTAGGGCGGAAGAAACTTTCATTGGAGGAAACACTTGACGGGGTAAACATAGTGGTTCTTTTTAATGCAACAATGTGGTATTTTTTATATTTAACAATAAGTATTATATTTAGGGACGATCTTTTCACACAAAACATGTTTTACACAATAGTGTATAATAGTGTATATATATGATAGATTATTATAGTAATGATAATGATGTTTAAATTAATCTTTTAATAGTATCATAACTCTTTTGAGCAGAATAGTAGTTTATTTTCTTGGAAGGAAAAAATAAATATACGTAGTAAGCAAAATCAAATCAATATATCTTTGATCCTTACTTTTTTTTTTTTTTTATTTAAAATTTTTAATTTTTAATTTTAGGAAATCTTTGATCCTAATTTGCTTACCTGCGAGTGATTTTAAGAGTTGCTGTCTATATTATAACTAGCTCAAAACCCGTGCGATGCACGGTATAGTTAAAAATTAAAAAATTATTATAAATACTGCAAGCATAGTGCAAGAATACGATACCGCAATCATCCTCACAAAAATATTGTATTTGTGGAAAATATTATTGTTGAATTTGTGGTGTTGAGAAAAGAAGAAAATAAACGGATAATCCTAATGATAAGGATATTGGATACATTATTCGTTAATAAAAGTTTTGAAATTTATTAATATATTGATTTGAGATGGATCGGGATTCATGTTGGATATACAACTTGTGACAAAATACTTCTAAAACCGAAACAAATTAAAAACCAATCCAATAATCGAACCGAATTAAAAACGTAAACCGAGCCATCAAGAGTCGCAACGTATTTTACCAAATCGATTTCAGGCCATCATCTTCGAGGTCCTAACATGGTTGTTCATCTCAGGAAGATCGAGACTATCCTCGAAAACAAATAGTACCGATCACCTTATAACATTGGATTAGATTCATCACGATCCTTACATATATGTGAATCTTTGAAAATCCAAAGAACGTCAAGATGAATTCCTTGATTTTACGTTGAGACTTCAGTGTGGTATATTTCACTTGAACTTCTTCATACTGGTCTTCAATACGTAGTGATACATCCAAAGATGAGTCATTTCATTGACGATATCGAGCTTTTGAATTGAGAACACGTTCATTTCATAAAGATAGTAACAAAGAATACCAAAACAAACACTCGCATAAAAATCTTCTAACAACTACAATGCACTTAACAAATTCCTCAAAAGATCACCAAACAACAACTCATTAATTTACAACACCATCTTGCCCAAACAATCTGAACTAACACCTCATTTTTCATATGATAAGGCATGTTCCTTGCAAATTATATCTAAAATTCCCTATGATAAGGCAAGATCCACGCAAACAATATCTCAAATTGAAAAAAAGAAGGAAAGGAAATTGAAAACAAGATCGAAAACGACATCCACATAATATTGTCAATGATAATTCAATAGTAATCCATACAAACAATTACACAAACAAATGGTCAATATAAGGAAAGTTTCTTACATTTGACTAACAGACGTATTTAAAAGAGTAATGAGAGAGGCATAACCAAAATTACACAACGGATGCCACAACGTGATCTCCACCCTTGATTTTGATGAGTATTAATTGATTGTGATGTGGATCCATCAAAATCAAGGGGTGGGAGATCACGTTGTGACATCCGTTGTGTAATTTTGGTTATGTCTCTCTTTCATTACTCTATTTAAAATGCGATGGCATATGAAGCAAGGGAAAATGATTATTTTTCTTAGGATGTGGTATATGTTGTATGAAAAATAAATTAACGAACTCTATTCTCCTTAAATCCAAATTCCATTGATTACTTGAAAGAGAAAAGTTGTCAAAATCCCGATAAGTCTTGTGGAATCTCATCTACAACATCAAAAACTTTGTACAACAAAAAAAAAATCATACCTAGATTATTCCATGATTGGACATCGGTTGTGTGAAAATTCAAAACCTGGATTGAATGTCGAGAAAACCAACCGTAAGCGGATGGGTTGTGGTATCTACTGACTTTAAAAAAAATTTAAAAAACAATTAGAATCATTGAAATTCGAAAATGAATACCTGGATTGTATTTCGAAAATCATCCATAAACGCACGTATTCTGGAATATGCCAAAAAAATGAATCAAAAAATTGAATTTGGATGTCAAGAAAATCAACCGTAAGCGCTTTTATTCCAAAATCAGCATTAAAAGATATTGAAGTTGTTGTAAGGAAATTATAACTATTGCACAATACAAATGGCATGAGAAACAACAATGTAGCTGTTGCAAAAAAAAAAAAAAAAAAAACATGCAGTAGGGTGAAGTGAAGAAAGACAGCTGATCTGGAAGACAATCAAATACCGTACATGCGTCCAGCCATGGACTTCTTCGAATGATCTGCCGAAACAAAGTGAAAACAAAGAATACATATAATTTGAAGCAGATGAGAAACAATTTAAATGTTGTAGTGCATATTCATCAACGAAAAACAAAATTCATGTTCTAATGTGGTATCGGTACATACATTTCTCCCTTTATTTCCTTTTCCCGAAAATTTAATTCCTCGTAAATGAACTAAGAAGACACAAGCCAAATCACGAAATGCGGCATACAAATACTTGAAGATATGCCTTCGTTCTTAAAAAAACTCTAAAATGGTTCAGTGAACAGGTTCACAAAAATATCAAAGAAAGCGTAAATGTCACCGATACAACGAATCAAGTCCTATCTTCAACACCAATATCCCTGCAAACAGAATTTATCGCATGTAAATTTGGATCGATTTGACTTCTTGCAGGTAGGATTGATTAGTTTGCAAAAACTCTGTTCCTTGATTCTAGGGATATGGAATACCATTCAAAACAGAAAAGTTGAGATTCTGTTGAGGGCATCCGATCATTAATTGAGTATTTAAAAAAAAATATACATGTAGATACGCGTGACTGATAAAGATGAGAGTCGGGTTATTTTCCGGGTTTGGGCGTAAATTATGGGTAATCGGGTTAAATTACCCTTTCAAATATATATAGATATAGATGATCCTTACTAATTGATCCTTATTAATTGATTGATATTTTGTTTTTGACGTTTTCAATTTTGGATGGATTTTCCCCTTCAAAAAAAAAATTTGGATGGATTTTTAACATTAAATACATTTAATTAAATAAATTTTCAAGGGAGAAACACTTGACGGGGGGAAACACACCGGCTCTTTTATAATAGTAAAGATATGCTTGATTGTTTGATGTATGTGTCGTGTTTTAAATAGATATTTGTAATACAAATTTCCTTCCCATAATGTTGTGCGCTATTAACGTGAAGATTTATACTCAATACTGAACAAAACGCTGATCGGATCAGACACGTGAGACTTGAGTCGAGAGAGACCAGTACCGTACCATACCAACTTTGTCTCTACGAGACACCGTAATCTTGTTGCACATATTCCATTTCTATTCAATATTACTTACTACACCAAATTTACAACGGTTTTTACTGATAATAATATAATCATACTTTTTTTGGGGCAATGGTCCAAAAGGACACATATTAGACTTAATTAGACAAATAGGACACACTTAAATCTTATTTAATTATAAGGACACAAAGTTAATAGAGAGACAAGATTACCCTCACGGGGCTTTTCGTATCTTGATCCACATCCTTCAACTTCTCCTCCACAGGAGGCACACAGAAGATCTGTTTCTCCTTGGGGAAATTAACACCGGCGGCAATCACGTTCTACGTCACCGGCGAGGTAGGTAAACTTTCATCAGTCGAGGACTGAAACAGATTTTCTCTGTTGTTGATCCTTGACTTAGATGAACATACTCGTCGTAGATATCGCCAGAGTCGGAGCTGTGACTGTTATCGGCGTCGTTCTCTGGAGAAAGGACAACGAGAGCGACAACAATGGCATTGCCGATGAGAAAAACGACATGAGGCTTAAAAAGATAATCAGCGAGTTCGATGAAAAAATCGCCGGAGACTTTCAAAGCCAGCGGAAGATAAATCGATGACCATGGAATCGTGGTGAGAGTAATCAACACTTCGAAAACCATCAAAAGCGTCTTAAAATTCTTGAACCTATTATATTTCGCCATAGCTTTCATCTTCTCAGATTTAACCGTATGGAACCCATAACCTTGTAATCCGTTTACGTACTGAATTGAAAAATTGGAAGCCAAATGTTTGCTTTATTTACGGAAAGAGTTGGTTTTGTCCTCTATTGCTGATGGCATACGATTTCGAATTTTGGAGAGGAAAATAATCAAAGGGAAATAAATTTGAAGATGTATGCAAAAATGCAAAGCATATGAAGATAGAATATGCAGAGACGTTTTTCATAAAAGAATATGCACCCCTTAAAAAAAGAATATGCAGAGACAATGTCATAATTTTTTCATCTTTTATATTTCTCCGTCCTCTCTATTTTGATATTGTTAGGAACATTTTATTATGTTTTGATGATGGCCATACTAGCTGTTATAGCAAGCCTGAAATAAGTTAGAATTCTCTGTATACATCCGTACTTAGAGTCTGACATGTTGTATGAGTTGAGTCAGACAAGTATTGTACTATTTGACAGGACGACAAAGTAAAAAACAGATTTCCGGCAGAGTGAAGCCAGCCAAGTACCAGCAGAGAAGTAATGAAAACATTATGGTCTGACTTATAACCAAGGAAGTCTGTGATGACCTTGGATAAGTCTAAGTTATGTTCCAAGTAATGAAACTTAATGTTTAAATATGGTGTACACTGATCTCACACAAATCAAGGATTAGTGAAGTACAAGGATTCTCCTTTAATTAAAAGAATGATGGAAACAGTGAATCGGCAAAGTAAACTGACTATCGGCTGAGTGAAGACAAAGCAAGAAAGGAAGATCAAGCGGCAAAGTCGGAAGGATCACTTGACCGATCGAGAGAACGGCTAAGTAAACCTTACCTAATCAGATTTTGAAATACGATGAAGATTCAAAGGATCAAGCATTAAATGCACAATCAATAGAGGATCAATCAAGGGCAGATTTTCTAGATTAATATTTGAAGAAAAACCCGATCACTGAAATCAAGGAGAATATAATTAAGGGGGAATCAAGAATAAAATCAAGGATTATTCCCCACATTGAATAGCCAACGGACGGAATTTCAAATCAAGTATATTCAAGGCTATAAATAGAAGGCATTGACAGACAAAAAAAAGAGATAAAAATTGAGAAGAAACAAGCGGTAACCCTGTCAAATTGAAAAGCTTTCTCTCTAAACTTACAAAGATTTATCTAGAGATCAACTCAGACATCAGTAATACAACTCCACATCTAGCACTGAGATTGATCAAGCAAGTCTGTGAATCTCATTCACATTAAACTGAAGCAATGAATCAAAATGATCTGAGAAGGAATTGCACCCTCTGGAATAACTGCTGAAGGATTTGATCCCAAGGAGCAGTGAAAGAGACTGAGTCATGAAGTCATTGCGAATCAGGAGTGATAGTCATGTAGATTGTGAAGCTTGTGTAGTCAAGGACAATCAGGCTATTGTATCTGTGGAAAGCAAGAGTGAATTCCTCCAATCATCACAAGAGAAGAGTGGATTAAGGGATTACACCACCCTGAACCACTATAAGCCTTGTGTCAATTTAATTTCAGCAATTTACCTTACTACATTCATTTAATTACTTATATTATATCTTATATCTGTGATTGCCTAAAATACTTTGAAACAACTTAGTAAGAAGGGACTTATCCGCTGCCCAAAATCTTTTAAAAACAAGAAAAGTTTTTGAAACTCCACTACAGTCATTCACCCCCCTCTGACTATAGTTTTACCCTTCTTTGGGACCAACAATTGGTATCAGAGCAGTGTTCCTAGTATCAAAACGTGTTCAGATCTATTTTCTGGTAACAAGGAGATCACATATTTTCAAAATAGTTTTCAAATCTGTGCTTTCTACACTATATATAAATATCTCTTACTTGTACTTATGGATTCCTCAAACTTTATGTCAAAAGTACCTGTTTTCAATATTAATAACTTTGATGAATATAAAATAAGAATGTTATCTCATCTTGCAGCAACTCATGAGGAGATGCTGGATGTAATTAATGATGGCCCAATCATGATCATGACTGTGGTAGCCACAGGAGCAGATCAAGGAAAAGAAGTGGATAAACCCAAGAAAGATTGGACCAAGGATGACAGGAGAAGAGCAAATCTGGACTTTGTTGCAAAAGTTATGATCTTGAAGACCCTGGATAGCAACATGTTCATGAGAATCAAAGACTGCAAAACAACAAAGGAGATGTGGGACAAGCTGGCACTAATAAATGAAGGATCTGAAGCAGTTATAGAAAACAAATTATCTGTTGCAAAACAGAAATTTGAGAACTTCAAAATGAAGGCTGGTGAATCCTGATCAAATGGACAATAGATTCTCAAGCATCATCAGTGAACTGCAACAGCTTGGACACACATATCCTCAGAAAGAAGTGTGCTTAAAGATCCTGAGAGGCTTACCTGAAAGATGGAAGATCATAACATCAGTAATCAGAGGAACAACAAATCTTGCAAACACTGACACCCTGACTCTGATGTCCCAACTAAAGGCTCATGAATTCGAATTGAACGGTGAAGATGGTGCTCCGGCCGAGACACAAAGAGCCAGTGCACTGATAGTGTTGGGAGGATTTTGCATCATAAAAACAAAAGAAAATTTATAAACCTATACTTAACATGCAAACTAACTCCTAACCGACCAAATATCGGGTAGTTGATAGCATAGTAGGGAAAGTACAGGGTCGATCCACAGGGAAAAGGGATGAAAGATCTAATCTCACTAATTCTCTCAATTGCTACTCAAGAAACGGAAGACAAAACGTAAAAACAGAAAATAATTCAAATAATCTAACCTAAGGAATAAAATAAACAATCTAATCTAAAGACATGGGATCAAATAATGTACAAACCTATGTGATCTCAATCCTAGTTCAATTTATGATTTTAATTCAAATTGTGGTTTCACCTTATCACGAGACATAAACCCCTAATTCCTTAGTGAATTTATTCTCAAGCTACGGATTCTAATTCCTTAGTAAATCCAATTTATCAATCTCTCATCTTCCGAATGTTGAGACTGATTTTCAATACAAAACTCGGTGTAGATTCAGGTTAACTCTCGTATTTTAGAATCTAACAACCTAGATAATTAATCGATTAATTTGTCATCATTAATGATTAAAAATCCTATCTTTCTATGGTGATCTAGTCTACGCAACTTCCGTATGTTGTAAACGTATCAATAGCAAACTGATCTCTCGATCTAATTCACACAATAGCATCATGAATCGAATAGAAAGATACAACATAAATTAAAGATCATGAAAATAAAAAGGATTGAATAAATTAAATAAATAAACTCACATAGTTTGGTACATGATTGAATCCATGAATCGAAAGCGGAAGAAAACGACATCCTAATCTAACCCCGGATCACCCGAGCACAAGGCTCGGGTGACCGGCCTTGGGACTCCTCAAAACTGCCGCTGCTTTGCTGCTGTAATAATATGCGGCTGAATGTAAATTGTCTTTTTAGGGTTGTGATGCATGCATCTATTTATAGGAATAACTAAGTCGGCTGGAATAATAAATTGCTAATGTCAATTTGGAATAATAAATTTAGGAATGAAACTTCTAAAATTCATATCTTGAGTTGTAGACCTCCAAAAATTATGATCCGAATGTCATAATTAAGCCCTCGGGAAACTCTACAACTTTCATTAAGGACTCTTCTTCAGAAAACGCCTTTTTGATTAGCCCGTCGTATTACGAGTATATTTCGGGATTTTCCCCTAACCCAAATTGATTAGCCACTTGACCACCATTTGAGTTGTAGAAGTCCGATTGACGTAATTCAAAGTGCGTTGGAAAGCTCTTTCAACGATCTACAATTTTCATGAAGAAGTCCTCCCCTGAAAATGCCTCTAAGCTGGGTCAAATCTCCGTCGAAAATATGTAACGATTTAAGTACTTAGGAAAATTTGCTCCGTTGAACTCGTAAACTTGTGGCATCTTCTTCTAACCCTCTAAACACCTCTTTTAGACCGAAGATATGCATCTACAAGATATCCAAAATATTGCAAAGTGTAACAACATCCAAATAAACATAAAACCAACGATAAAAACACATAAATCAGCCACTTTTGCAATTTATTATCTTTAAAACTCATTTGCTCAATATTTCAATATAAGGCTCGATTTCTATGATAAACATCCACATATAGGGGAAATTGATATAAAATATATCGTTAAAAACACTATAAATTTACCCTGAACAGATAGCACCACAACAAAGTAACTTTATTGATTGTATCAGCAAAGAGACACTAGAGCTCAAAAAACAGGTAGCTTTATTAGTTAAACGTTTTGACAGGTTTAGCAAAAAGAAGCCATTCAAAGGAAACTCATCATCAAACAAGAGGTCAAACTCAAACAAAGACATGAAGAAAAAGATGATGAATACAGATGCTTCAACTGCAACAAGAAAGGTCACTTCAAGGCTGATTGCCCCGAAGAAAATAATAAAGATGAGGAAAAGAAGAAGTACAAACCATCTGAAAAGAGGAAAGGTAAGAAATCACTCAAGGCTGAATCCAACAGTGAAAAGAATGAAGAATCATCTGACAATGACTCAGATAATAGTGATGAAGTAGACATCTCAGACAATGAGAAAGCATGCCTATGTCTCATGACCAAAGAATTAGATGAAGATGAAGGTGACAGCTCAGATAATGAGAAAGCAAGTCTATGTCTTATGGGCAAAGAATCTGATGAAACTGAGGTAACATCTAGTTCTTACTCTTCATCAAATGCATCCACATCTAACACTGCACAATCTTCTATTCTCCCATTAGATCCAGCAGCCCTAGTCCAAAATCTCATGACCAAGTTTGATGAAATTGAAATGAATCATGAAATTCTGGAAAAGGAATGTAAGGATCTAAGAAAAGAAAATAAAAGTTTGAAGGAACAACTGGACAAATTGAAAGCTGAACTAGCTACTAAGGAGAAATACTCACCTAATCAAAAAGCAGCAGATGATAACTCATCCATTGCTAACAGATCAGCTGAGGAAATCCACCTAGCAGCTAAAAACACCACTGCACCACTAAATGCACCAGCTTACAAACCCTAAAAAAGGTTTGAATCCAGATCTGACCTTGGCTACAACAGTCAGGATGAGATTAGAAACAATGGACAACACAATTCTGAATCCAGGACCAACAATAGACCAAAATTCAGAAAGGGACAGACCATAGTTTCAACCACTCATCCTGCACCGGTGAAGCCAAAACCCAGTGCAGTGAAACAACAGACTAAACCATCAATCCAGTCAACCAAAGGCAAAGACCTTCTGAAAGGTAAAGGAAGACTTTATCCTTCAGAGGATGATTGGAATGTTGCATCTCCAAAATACAAGAAGAAACCATTTCATTCCATGCATCATATGTCTAAGAAAAACCAACCAAGGTACGTTCCTAGACACATGAAGCAACATAGGTTTCCCACTGCATATACATATGAAGTTGATGACTTTAATTATCCAAAAAAGAAGATCATTTGGATATACACTTGGAGTAGGCGGCATGACTACTAACAGGTATGGACCCAAACAGTGTTGGTGACCTAAACATAATTAAGTTGTTTTGTAGGATGTCTGGTACATAGACAGTGGATGTTCCAGACACATGACAGGAAACAAGAGATGGCTCACTGACTTTAAAGCTTTTGATGGACCCAAAGTCACCTTTGGAGGCAAAGAAAACCCTGGTAAAATTAAGGGGGAAGGCACAATGCTCAAGAACAATTTGAAGATTCAAACTGTGGCATATGTTAAGGGACTAAATTTCAATCTGCTAAGCATCATTCAATTCTGTGACAAAGGCTACAATATACACTTCAACAAGGAAGGATGCAAGGTGGTTCACAACCAAACCAACACAGTGGTTCTTGCAGGAAGAAGAGAAGATAACATGTATGTGGTGGATTGGAAAACAGCTAAGGCAGAAACATGCTTGTTTGTCAAAAATAAACAATCAACCAGTTGGATTTGGCATAGAAGATTAAATCATCTAAATTTCAAGACCATCAACACATTATCAAAGAACAAGTTAGTTGAAGGCCTGCCAGAGATCACATTCAAGAAAGAAAGCCTCTGTGATGCATGCCAGAAAGGAAAGCAAATCAAAAGCTCCTTCAAATCAAAGCCTTACCAATCAACAACAAGAATACTACATCTTCTGCATATGGACTTGTTTGGACCAGTCACACCAGTAAGTGTAAGTGGTAAGAAATACACTCTAGTAGTGGTTGATGATTTCTCCAAGTACACCTGGACCATATTTATGAACAAGAAGAAAGAGACACTCTAGAAGCTGCCAGATTTGCTTAGAAGAATTCAAAATGAGAAAGAGCTAAAGATTATGAAGATCAGATCAGATAGAGGCACAGAATTTCTAAATGAAGTTATTAGAACCTATTGTGAAGAAAATGGAGTACTACATTAATTATCTGCAGCAGAAACTCCACAACAAAATGGTGTAGTAGAAAGAAGAAAACATAACTCTCAAAGAAGCAGTCAGAACAATGATTGTAGAAGCATGCCTACCAAATAGGTTTTGGGCTGAAGCAGCAAACACAGCATGCTATACACAGAACAGATCAATCATCAACAAATATCATCGAAAGACTCCATATGAAATATGGAATGGAAGAAACCCTAATATCTCATATTTGCATATGTTTGGATCAAAATGTTTTGTTTTGAACATGAATCAGCTGTATACCTTTGATGAAAAGGCTGATGAAGCAATCTTTATGGGATATTCAGACACCAGCAAAGCATTTAGAATACTCAACAAAAGAACATTGGTGATTGAAGAATCAATACATGTAGTCTTTGATGAACCAAACACAAATGGTGAAAGTCTTCAAGATCAAGAAGAAGAAGCAACACAAAGGGAAGTATATACAAATACAACCATACCAACTTCCATTCTGAATCACCATTTTGAAAATCAAGATGAGCCACATGTCAATACAACATAAGAAGCACCAGAACTTGAAGCTCATGCACAACCTGAAGGTGTAGAAGCATCAAGTGAAGAACAACTTCAACCTGACCTCAATTGGCTAAGAGATCATCCTGAAGATCAAGTCATTGGAGACATTCACACAAGAGTTAGAACCAGAAGACAACTGGAGCATATGCTAACATGCTTTCTATCACAAGTGGAACCCAAGATAATAGATGATGCAATTCAAGATGCTGACTGGATCACAACCATGCAAGAGGAACTAAATGAATTTGAAAGAAATGAAGTCTGGGAACTTGTTGACAGACCTGACACAGCCAACATAATTGGAACAAAATGGGTATTCTGAACAAGATGGATGAGCAAGGAACATTTGTTTGCAAAAGGTTACTCTCAAGCAGAAGGAATAGACTATGATGAGACATTTGGACCAGTAGCAAGATTGGAAGTAATTAGACTCTTTCTAGCCTTTGCTGCACACAAAGACTTCAAAGTCCATCAAATAGATGTCAAAAGTGCATTTCTGAATAGACTTTTGGAAGAAGAGGTATATGTGGAACAACCTCCTGGTTTTCAACTCAGAGGAAAAGAAGACAAAGTATACAAGCTCAATAAGGCTCTTTATGGACTCAAACAGGCACCTAGAGCTTGGTATGAAACACTGTCATAATTTCTGATCAAGAATGGATTCAACAAGGGAACTATAGATAAGACTCTGTTCAAATTAGAGGAAGGAACAAGTACATTGCTAGTATAAATCTATGTTGATGATATCATCTTTGGATCAGAGGATGAAAAGATGTGTGAGAAATTTGCAAACTTGATGAAGAGCAAATTTCAGATGAGCATGATGGGAGAATTAAATTATTTTCTTGGACTTCAAGTGAAGCAAATGAAAGATGGTATTTTCATTAGTCAAGCCAAGTACACAAAAGACTTAATACACAAGTATGGTATGGATACAAGTGGCACATCAGATACACCAATGTGTGCAAGAGTCATTCTTGGAAAAGATGAAGCATGAAAAGATGTTGATCAAAAAATATATAGAGGAATCATTGGATCCCTACTATATCTAACTGCAAGCAGACCTGATATAGCATTTGCAATAGGAGTATGTGCAAGATTTCAGGCTCAACCAAAAGAATCACATCTTCTAGCAGCTAAAAGAATAATCAAATACCTGAGGAACACCATCAATGTTGGCATTTGGTATCCAAAAGATGGAGGATTCAAGTTAAATTCATATTCAGACTCTAACTATGCTGGATGCAAGATAGATATAAAAATCACATCTGGAACATGCCAGATGCTAGGCACCAGACTAGTTTCATGGTTCAGCAAAAAGCAAAACTCCATCTCTACATCAACAGCTGAAGCAGAATATATAGCAGCAGGCAGTTTCTATGCACAAGTACTATGGATTAGACAACAGCTAAGGGATTATGGAATGGATGATAAGACAATTCCAATTATGTGTGACAACACAAGTGCCATATCTATTACTGAAAATCCAGTGTTACACTCAAGAACAAAGCATATTGATGTGAGACATCATTTCATCAGAGATCATGTTGAGAAAGGAGATGTCATTCTAAGATACATACCCACTGAAGATCAATTGGCTGACATCTTCACAATACCACTCAACCATGAAAGATTTAGCATGTTGAGAAGTGAGTTGGGAATGATTGAAATTGACTAAGTACCAAAGAGCGGCTAACTGAAGTAATCAGCTAAGTGATTTGACCGGCTGACTAAACCTTTGCCATTACAGGAGATGTAGCAGGTAAGGCACTGGTACTCAGCAAAGTTAGCTTCACTGATTGTAGGAACAGTTAAATACAACAATTTCGCTGAAAAGTCACTACACCGCTAAGTGACTAACCAAGGCACTCCACCGAAATAAAGACTCTGAGTCATGGGCAAATTAAAGTGTGAACAAAATCAACATCTATACACGTGGAGAATAAGAAAGTTATGGAGGATTATACTGTGGAAGATTACACACGTGGAGATCAATTTACAATTATAGAGGTAACCATATTATTTTTTGAATTACAAACGCCTCAATTCCTGGGATCTATCATTACTTACCTCAATCCAATCCCCCACTTCACTCGAATATCGCGATTTACATACATAAAATCACGCCATTATGTCACAAAATCCTTCCATATTCAACCACGTTCACACTACCTATTCCATCTTATATAAACACACTTAGAGGTTTGTAAATCTTTACACTCTATTACAAGTTATAAACCAGTTTTCTCACTGCAAAATCAAAGCTTTCTCTCAAAATTCAAAGAAATGGCTTCATCTTCTAAAATATCTCCCACTGAAAGATTCTATGAAAAATCGATCATCACTGGATCATTTTTCAAACCTGAACCTTATCTTTCTTTCTGTGATAATGATGCACAAGCTCAACGCTTGGTTGATTGTTGTTCAAATCTGGGGTTAATGACCTTCCTAAACCCCCCAATCAATGGAATTTACTACGAAAATCTGATTGCATTTTGGAAGAATGCAAAGTTTGTGGCCAGCACAAAGAAGACCGATTCCGACTGCATAAAGAGTTCAATCTTTGGGAAAGAAGTGGTCATTACACCGGGTCTTCTCAACAAATTCTTACACCTACCTAGGATAGGTCCGGCTAATGTGAAGACGGTAAATATTGACATCACTAACTTCTGGGCTGAGATAGCAAAGAATCCCAGGAAAAACAGCAAAACCTACAACTTATCCAGAGCAGCTCTTAAACTTCCATTTGCAGAGTTTGCACCAGTAATCACCAAGAACATTGAAGGCAGAAAAGGATCAATGGAAAACCTGACCGAGCTAAGGGTTAAGTTAATGGCTATCATCTATCAAGGTATTAACTTTGATTGGGCAACTTTTGTCTTTGATAGGATGAAAGAACAGATTCAAAAGGAAATTGATCTGTCAATTACGGCAGCAAGCAAGGGCCTGAAAAAGAAAGGTGACTTCTGGGAGAGGAAATCCTATAGATTTCCCCTTCAACACCTGTTTGACGCATTGAAAGTGAAACCCACAAATCTGCAGCCTCCACACAAGTCAAAGGTAATGTTTACCTACATCAAGGCTTCTATGAAACCCAAACCCACTGTCGGGCAAAAAAGGAAACAAACTGAAGGCAGTAGATCAGGCATGGGACGAAGAACCAGATCCTAAAAAGCACAAGAAAGCACCCCTGAGATTGGTACCAGCAACTTGAATGCACCTGTGGCAATTAGCGATGATACAACAACAGAGGAAGAGAAACAACAAGAGGACATCACCTATCTGGATTAAGGTGAGGAATGATATGTTCTCACTCCATCTGAAGAAGATGAGATGGATGAAGGAGAAGCTGAGACAGAGGATGATTACTCAGAGGATTATCATCTTGAAGCTGATCCGGAACACATGGAGATTTCTGATGATGCGCTAACACTTCAAGAAGTACTTTTCAAGAGCCTCAAAGAAAGTTGACAAACAAAGCCGAGTGAGCCGGTGATCAAACTCACTCTCCACGAACTTGTCAACACCCCCACTATTGATCAAGGGGGAACACCATCAGAAGAAATCAAGTCTCCAGCTCATGGAGATGAAAACCTGCCATCTTCTAAAGATGAAGAAGCAAGCATCCCCCAACAACCTCTCAATGATTCTAAAGTTGAAGAGATAGAAAGAGAGGAAGAGGCAAAAAAGAAAGTGAAAAAGATGAAGAGAGAGAAGAAGAAGATGAGGTGAATATAGAGAAGGAGGAAGATGAAGAAGATGAGGATATTGAAGTGGCACCAGAGGAGATTGATCCAGAAAGGCTTTTCAATCTGGACATTCAACCCCTGATTGTGGACATGGAGAATCAAGATCATAGCAGCAAAATCTAAAAGTGCACAAGTAAGAAGTGAAGCAACCTCCCTAAACCACAAGATTGAAGCCCTCATCAGTCACATCAAGATACAAGATGAGGTCATGGAAAAATAGGGAAACTTGCTTTGCAACTTACAACATCTCATTCCCTACCATGTCCAAACCAACCTTGAGTTTCATGATGAAAAGATTGAAAATAATCTCAAACATTTGGTGGACACTGTAAATGCTCACACTCATCAAATTAAGCATCTAGGAGAGATCATGGAGTACTCTGGCCAGCAACTCAACACCCTTCTCAAAGTTGGTGAGGCAACCAACAAGATACTAGAGAAAAGATATGGTCCCCTCCCTGAATCTGAAGATGCAATCAGGACTCTTGAAAAACGTCTTGGTGCTGCCAAAAAGAGGGAAGGAAGCTCAAAGCTTGAAAGCTCCAAAGTGAAATGAAGGCAAGACCAACGGACAAGGGCAATGGCATCAAAGGCAAGGGCATCAGTTTGAGGAAAAGAAGCAAAGAGCTCTTATCATATTAATTTACTTACTCAAGTGCCTTTGATTTTCAAATGAAAAGATGCAAATGGATGAATAAAATTATTGAGCTTTATTCTCGTTATTCTATTATGAAAATTTGGCATACTTATGTTCAAAGCTTATGAGGTTTTGGCATCATCAAAAAGGGGGAAATTGTTAGAACATTTTATTATGTTTTGATGATGGCCATATACTAGCTGTTATAGCAACCCGAAATAAGTTAGAATTCTCAGATAAGTCTTTACTTAGAGTCCGACATGTTGTATAAGTTGAGTCGACAAGTATTGTACTAGTTGGTAGGACGGCAAAGTAAAAACAGATTCGGCAGAGTGAAGCCATCCAAGTACCAAAGAAAGAAGTAATGAAGACATTATGGTGTGACTTATAACCAAGGAAGTCCGTGATGACTTTGGATAAGTCTAAGTTATGTTCCAAGTAATGAAACTTAATGTTTAAATATGGTGTACATCGATCTCACACAAATCAAGGATCGCTGAAGTATAAGGATTCTCCTTTAATTAAAAGAATGAAGGAAACAATGAATTGGCAAAGTAAACTGACTATCGGCTGAGTGAAAACAAAGCAGTAAAGAAGATCCAAGCGGCAAAGTCAGAAGGATCACTTGACCGATCAGAGAACGGCTAAGTAAACCTTACCTAATCAGATTTTGAAATACGATGAAGATTCAGAGGATCAAGCATTAAATGCACAATCAATAGAGGATCAATCAAGGGCGGATTTTCTGATTAATGTTTAAAGAAAAACCTGATCACTGAAATCAAGGAGAATATAATTAAGCGGGAATCAAGAATAAAATCAAGGATTACTCCCCACATTGAATAGCCAACGGACGGAATTTCAAATCAAGGATATTCAAGGCTATAAATAGAAGGCATTGACAGACAAAAAATAGAGATAAAAATTGAGAAGAAACAAGCGGTAACCCTCACAAATTGAAAAGCTTTCTCCGAACTTACAAGGATTTATCTAGAGATCAACTCAGACATCAGTATTACAACTCCACATCTAGCACTGAGATTGATCAAGCAAGTTTGTGAATCTCATTCACATTAAATTGAAGCAATTGAATCAGAAGGATCTGAGAAGTAATTGCACCCTCTGGAATAACTGATGAAGGATTTGATCCCAATGAGCAGTGAAAGAGACCGAGTCACCAAGTCGTAAAATGAGGAGTGATAGTCTTGTAGATTGTGAAGCTTGTGTAGTCAAGGACAATCAGGCTATTGTATCTGTGGAAAACAATAGTGAATTCCTCCAATCATCACAGAGAAGAGTGGATTAAGGGATTACACCACCCGAACCACTATAAGCCTCAGGTCAATTTACTTTCAAAGAATTTACCTCATCGCATTAATTTAATTACTTATATTATATCTTATATCTGTGATTGCCTAAACTACTTTGAAACAACTTAGTAAGAAGGGACTTATCCGTTGCCCCAAAGCTTTTAAAAACAAGAAAAGTTTTTGAAACTCCACTATAGTCATTCAACCCCCCTCTGACTATAGTTTTACCCTTCTCTGGGACCAAAAGAATTATAATTTCATATTTTTCGACATAAATTTTAAAATTCAGATTTTTTTCCAATAATTTATAGCGGATGCAATGACATATAATGGATACAATAACGCTGATTTGGTGACACCCAATGACACCAACATTTTATAAAAGGACACCCAATGAAAACAACATTTTATTAAGTGATACCCTATGCAATGACACACAATGACAACAACAATTTATGAAGCGACATGTTATGCAGTGACATCCAATGACACAAATATTCTATGAAGTGACAACGTGATGCATTGACCACCCCCAATGCAGAGACACTGCGATGCAGAGACACTGCGATGCAGAGACACCACGATGCAGTGACCACCCTTGATACAGAGACACCGCGATGCAGACACACCATGTTGTAGTGACCACCGCGATGCAGAGACACCACGATGCAGTGACCACCCCCAATGCAGAGACACCACGATTCAGTGACCACCCGATGCAGAGACACCACGATGCAATGACCACCCCCGATGCAGATACACCACGATGCAGTGACCACCCCGATGCAGAGACACCACGATGCAGAACACCACGATGCAGTGACCACCCCCGATGCAGAGACACCACGATGCAGTGACCACCCCGATACAGAGACACCATGATGCAGACACACCACGATGTATTGACCACCCTGATGTAGAGATACCGCGATGCAGAGACCACCCCCGATGCAGAGACAGCACGATGAAGTGACACCGCAATGCAGAGACACCGTGATGCAGAGACACCTCGATGCACTGACAACCGCGATGCAGAGACATCACAATGCAGAGACACCGCGATGCAGTGACCACCGCGATGCATTGACTACCGTAATGCAGTGACCACCCCTGATACATTGACACCGCGGTGAGGTGACACAGCGATGCAGAGACGCCTCGATGAAGTGACACCGTGAGGCATTTACCACCCCATATCCATTGACCAACTCGATAGAGTAGCCACCTCCGATGCAGAGACACGGTGATGCAGTGACCACCCCTGATGTAGAGACACCGCGATGCAATGACCACCTCCGATGCAGAGACACCGCTATGCAGAAACACCACAATGAAGTGAGACCGCGATCGCGATTAAAAGACACCGCGATGCAGAGACACCACGATGCAATGACCACCTTCGATGCAGAGACACCGCGATGCAGAAACACCGCAATGAAGTGACACCGCGATCGCGATTAAGAGACACCGCGATGAAGAGACACCGCGATGAAGTGACACAGCGATGCAGAGACACCGCGATGAAGTGACACCGCAATGCAGTGACCATCTCCGATGCAGAGAAACCCCTGATGTAGAGACACCGAGATGCAGAGACACCACGATGTCTCTTTAGCCTTCAAAAAGATCATGTCCAGAGACACCACGATGCAGAGACCAACCGCGATGCAGAGACACCACGATGCAGAGACGCCGCGATGTAGAGACATTACACTGACAATGACGCTACACAAAAATTGACATAGCACCAAAGTGACACGATAATTATTTTCCAAAATTACAAAATTCATGTATCAAATTGTGTGCAGTGACATCAATGTCACTTCATTAATTGTCTAATGAATGGAAAAAAAATACGGATGTGATTTTCTCTCTATACTCAATGTTTCAAACAGATATATCTTTTGATATATAACTCCGATCATTGTAATTATTTCACCAAAATTCATATTTTCGTTATCTTTATTCTTATATCTCATTTGATATTTTTCCGACTTATATTCTAAAATCAAATTTTCGACCCGATACAATGACACCGCGATGCGGTGACATTGATACAATCAACGCGATACACATTATGAATGACACAGTAGTCGTCACTACACATTTAGAGTCAATTGAAGATACAATGACAAATGACAAATGACAAATGTCAAATGCAAATGCACTAATGATTGGGAAAAAGAAATTACGAAAAGCTTTTCATACATACATAAATTAGTATGCAAACAAAAAGGTACTATTGAATCATTGTGCACAGACATTTAATAGGAGGAATGGAAAAAAAAATAGGACTAAGAGCAACTCCAACGCTTACACACCAAATTTTACATCAAATCATCAATTTGATGTAACATTTACATCAAATTTTATCCATCAACTCCAACAGTTCTACACCAAAAAAGAATATACTTATAATATCCTATCTTTTTCACACAAAAAAAAGAAAAATGAAAAAGAAAAAGAAAAAGAGGAAATATGTTTGCTGGGAGGAACAATATGGCAGCAAATTTGCCGGAGAAAATTGGCTCTCCACCAATTTGATGGGCAAAAACAACCACCATTGGAGTTGGATTTTAACAGCAATTTGCTGTTTTGCTGGAGAAAAACACCACCATTGGAGTTGCTCTAAAGCTTGTTGTTCATGGACCTTTTATCAAGCACCTTGTGTGCATTGGGTTCAATAACATTAGTGAGCAAATTTAGCAACGGTGGAATGGTGGAAGTGAATCAATCACCCCATAACCTGATCTTCTTTTTCCACACAACCACATACGAGATGGATTGTTACCTTATATCCACTAATAAATAACCTTTCTTCTTCACCAACTTTCTCAACTAATGCAACTTAAGTCAGATTGAAGATGAATAACTAAACCAGTCATTAAAATTCTGCAACGTGGTCCTCATTTCGTGGATCAATATTCAAAACTAAGCTATATCTGATGATTAGACAGATTAATGGAGTAAAATACAAGTTAATCCGAGCCCTATTCCCAATCCTCGTCTGACCCGATTCAATTTAAGCTTCAGGGTATCACCATGTTTAGAAGCCTTGACAACATCAACAAAACCCTTGGCGGCGCCGGTGGTGGCGCCGGAGAGATAACCGATTCCAGTATAGTATGTCAAATTTGAAGGATGCAGATTCTTAGATCTAAATGAGTTAAATCTACGCGCAGCGGATGGATCACGATTTATACATCACAATACATAATTAAAGGACTTAAACTACTAGAAGGGGGTTAAGATCATGTTACCAATATTAGGAAGAGAAGCCAATATCTTCCAATGTGTTCTCCAAACGGCGGTTGGTGGACACCCTTCTTGATACACGAACCTCCTCGATATGCAACACCAAGAAAAACTTAGAGTTTTTCTTCTACTAAAACCCTAGACAAGAGAAAACTAATTTTTCCTCTCCCTTTTTTATGTGGTGGTCGAAATTTGCCAATTACTAAGGCTTGAGAGAACTCTCTTTACATAGGAGAGTAATCCTTGTCCTCCAATGATTAAATAATTAAGAGATAATTATTACATTAATCATTTATTCCAAATAAAAGATAAATAAAATGATTATCCCAAACAAATTAGAATAAATCATATTATTATCTAATATTCCATGAATTATCATTTAACAAATAAAAGATAAATCACATGTCAAATAATTATCCAAGAAAACTAATTTCTCTCTAATTAAATTACACATATTGGCGCCACCTTTTAGGGTCACTAAGCCCACATAAAATGTCTTTTATGTGTATTATATTATTTAGCCCAACTAAATAATATCCATGCATATCAATTAATTAGCTCACCAATTAATTATCAATGAGGCCCAAATAACAAGATTATTAGTCCGAATTACGTAAGCCACATCGGGACCATGGACCTATAACCAAGAGCTCCAATAATTAATTATTCATCGAATGTAATAAGTACATTAATTATTAATTCCGGGATTACACCACCATAAACCCGAAATCGATCTCTACCGATTATAGATGTATACTTATACTCAACCCATAGAGTGAATAAAGCGCCCATTGATATAATCACTACATACGGATTAACCCTCCATAGATCGCCCATTCTCGAGTGGGAAGTCTCCGTGAACCCGACTCGTAATATCTTATCCTTATTTACCATTAACCCCTAGTGATCAATTAGTTCACATATCCGACTAGTAGCTAATTAGTCTAACATGAATCGGGCCCATCGATCATTTTCTTAGGGCTAACAAATAAAGGGACTGCTCTCTCTACTTCCCGCAGGAAGGAATGGATTCCATGTCCGTGGAAAATCGAACTACTCACTCATCCGGAGATAGTGCCAATGAGAAGTGGCTTGGAACACATATTTAAGTGAACCGTAATTCAACACATCAAACACTACCCCGACAAGCAAAGACTCGTGATCACCTCAGATTAAGGTTGATCCATATATGATCATCTAATGATTTAATAAGATTCCTCGACACGGAATTATACCGAGAAACGTAGATTAAATCGGTCCAAATTCTATATGAATGCCATCATATATAAATGCCCCACGTAGTAATCCTCTACCGACAAACCGATAAGACTATCACACCCTAAGGTGTTCGGGCGCATTATTGGTGTTTTAATCAAGAGACCCTAAACTCGATTAAGTTCACCACGGACTAACAGCTTTAAGCATATCTCCACTAACTCAATCCTCACGTGTAATCCATACACCGAAAGTTAAGTGGTTACATACAGATATACTTAGGGTTTGCAAAGAAGGTATTACTTTACAAGCACAAAGCAAGTAACTAAGGTGAGATAAATTCATCATCCATTATTAAAAACAATTACACAAATTGTCTTTCGGCACTACACCTAACAATCTCCCACTTGCACGAAATGACAAGCAACGATTGTTTTTGAGCACACACCCTTTCTCATCTTATTCACAACACTCTCCCACTTGCTCTAAAAGAAGATGAGACATATCTATCAATGCCGCACTTTCAAGCACTCGATCGATCGCTTAGGTTGTCGGCTCGAGACGATCTTTAGGATTGAAACGTCACTGGTCCATCTAATCAAAGCGGTACTCTCTCAATATGCTTTTGACTTCTAAGGATCGAGAAGATCCTTCTAAGCTATCTCTTCACTGCTTTCACAATGAAGTGATATCGGCTTATCGACCGGAATTACTCATGCACCATAAAAGGAAATTCTAAGCACTATGAGTAAACACCGAGCCCGAGATCAACTTAATGATCATCCTTAATCGACTACAAGTCGTAATCGTTAGAAGTCAACCATATTCAAGTTTGCACCTGAATATACAAGAATATGACTCGCTCTCTAAAGATACTTGAGGACGATTAAACCGCTATTTTTTGCTCAAATCCAAGATTTGATTACTATTGACTTATGATAACCTGACTTGCCATTATCCAAGAGAGATTCTATCCCATTTTCTCTTAATCCGAAGATTTTGAGAATCAACCCTGAGAGGTAGGGTAGGACTACTCGATGAATGTTGCATACATATATGCATAATCATCTTATTCAATAAGATAGGTGGGATAGCCAATGACTCATTCTCGTGAATCCGACCGAATCGATTTTTAGAATATAGTCCAATTATCTCATCCAGAGAATCTTGGCCCGTCGCTTCCAACTTCAGATAGCACACGTGATGTTGTTTCCAACCGCTTCGTTGTTATCATTCATGAACACTAATACTACTACTTTACCAATATTGACATCCGGGCCTAATTTAAAGACTAATCAATATTCTCGTCAAGTCCACATATTTTAAAACATGTGACTTTAAATGACCGATAGGTTCTCTTAAATCCACAAAGGATATAAGCCCCGGCATTCATCCTGCCATTTGTTCTAACCAAGACCCTTCTGTTCGAATGAATCCAGACTCCATTTTTCAAAGAAGAAAGTCTCGTGGAATCACCCCTATTTTCTTCTTTCTACGTAAATCTAGAAGATCGAGTGGTGAGAGAGTTCAAGGTCTCGTTAACTCTCTACTTGTCAGGGAATCACCCCTATACCACTCAGCTTTGAACTGAAAATTTAAACTTTCTTATTCTTTCGACTCTTTTCCGTGTTGATCCAATTGCTCCCATCGGGCCTCGAAACACTCAGTGTGGTTCTACAAGAGGTGAACAGTAACCTGGAGTATCAAAACTCATTCATGTGGTTAAGGCTTTCAAACCAACCGCCTCTATGATCAGAATCCTATATAGCCCACTAAGAGCCATAGGTTATCAATCACCCCAGCAGACTATAAAGTCCACAAAAACACAAAACCACAATGGGTCAACGGTTAAACCATACTCCCACCGTGTGTTTTGGGTGCATTGATATTCGATCTAGTAGTATTTATCAGTGTAATCACCAACAACTGATGTTGGACGTGGTCCGATTAAATCAAATAGTAACTACCTTTGGGTAACCGTACTCAAGGTTTAATGTCGCTACTTATAGATTCTATCGTAATATTTGTGATAGCTTCAACCGTCACTACTCGATCTCAAGAATCTTATAACCAACCTTCACTCGTCACATTAAGATATTTCACTTAACAACCACAATCGAACGTATGTAAAATCTCCACCCTACCTTCAAGCATTAAGTGCTAAATGCTTACATTTACGGAAGTGGTGTGAACCGAATTCACTCCTTATCCATAAATTCACTAGCATCTTCTAGTAGACTTCTCGGTTTACATAATAATGTTAACCGTTATTTTGCAACCAATTATCTTAATCGAAGTTTAGCAAATGTATTGTAGCACATCAATAACTATATAGGCAAGTCTATGGTTTCTTCCTCGTTGAAAACATTCTACTAGAGGCAGCCTAACATCACCCCAAGACTATGTGATAGCCAATTTCGAGCATGGAATACTCTATTCTCTCGCTAAAATCGTAGACTCCTCCTCATATTCTTTCGATAAACTAAACCGTGTTTCGAGTAGTTATCGACAAAATGTCACCACTCAAAATCTCCCATTAGCTTGTATCTTTCACTAAACCCTCAAGGTCATTATGAACAAGCTACGTTACTTCTTCGATCTATTTCCTTTTCTAATAGAAAGGAAGCTTAGTCATTGTTCCTTTGAGACAAGTTGTTCGAGACTCGGGAGATAGGAATCACCCTTAGCCGCCGTTAGGTCTTATCTCTAGGATATATGCACTAATTAATAGATTTTGAAGAATCGTTTATCTTAATACGGAAACCGTTTGCCTATAATAGTTTAAGATGTGTTACATATACCTTTTCAGCATTTCTTAGTGGTTCTGACTTTATCAAACAAAGTCCGAGACTCGGATTCGTACTACAAATGTCATATTCACTTTCTATGAGGCAACAATATATCGAGTTGAAAGTGAATCCATTTGTTTCAACGACCAGAAACGTAAAAATAAATTTTTCGCGGAAATTCAAGGATAGAATCCAAATTCATTTCCTTATATCACTCCCACTATTCTAGTGAAATTATCGCCCGCTGTTACTCTATTAATCGTTAATGCACGCCTTCCTTGTTCTTCCAAAGAACTAAGCTACCGAGTCAAGTTACTCGGTTAAGAAAGTCGCTAATGATTCATTGGTTAGTGATCCAAATCACTTTCCTTATCCTATACTTTCTTTATTTAATGTTTCGGTTTAGCCTCAAAACTTCGCTTAAGATGATTAACACTTATAGACATTCTTTCCCATTCTTAACTTTCCTTAAAAGGAAATAGTGCATTGCTTGAGTAGACACTACTCGTGAAACTGTGGGATGTCTAATGAAAGCGCTACCCAAAGGGGACTAATTTTCTAATAAATTAGAAAAACATAAGATAAAAGCTCCCACTAGTTTATCGGTTCCAAATACCGCCTAACTAGCTTACACTTTAATTTATGATTCTCCAATTTTTCTATTTGAAAATTTCTCGTGTAGACACTACACAATTAAAATTCACTAGAAGAATTTTATCGTCCCAATCATCTTTCAAACTAACTACGGTTGTCTCTCAGATCGCACGAGTGACAAAGAAGTGACATACTTATTTACGCCACTTAAGTTTTGAAGGCTCGAGAGAAATACCTCTTCCGAAAAATTAATCGCATGTAAGATCAATAAGTACAACGCTCTAGTTACTAACCACTTTTAACGAAGTCATTACTAGTCAATTTTACACTAGCGCCTAGCACCCTGTAGAGATACGTATAACAGCTTGTAAATAAAATTGATGTAATAAATCCAAATCATACACTACTAATAAATTTTAGAACATAAACTAAGTACTTATAGTCTATCCTATCTGCTCCAAGGATTTAATCTAATGCCTCTGTCGCCTTAGGGTAGGTCAAAGAGGTTTCGATTAATATTGAAGATCGATTGAGAATCGAACATCTCATTTGTGATCGCCAATCACCTTTCCTTTTTTCAGCCAAGGTACTACCAAAAATACCCTTTATGAGTGTGACCCATCTGTCTCTGCATTTTTAGGTAGACCCGAGTGTGTCGCTTAGGGTCGGTCAATGACTGACGAGTACCCAAAATCCTATCCTTTCGGAGACCAAGCCTTGAATTTTGATAGCGGTGAAGGCCTTCTTAGGAGGCCGGTCCTAGGCCGGCACGAGGCGCCACCATTCTCTCACGCTTCTTGTGTCAACAAGAGGCCGTGGGGTCGGCCGTCGCCTCCCGCTCCCACTTAATATTTTGAAAAAGTGGTGGGTTTATCGATCACGCTTTTTGGACTTGATGTTACATTAAGGAACGATAAATCATAGGCCCGAATGTTGTTGGTTACGTGGGCTAGCCCACCCGACCTATTCGTTGGAACATATGTGGCCGTCGGACGGGTCAAAACTAGGGGAGCTCCGTTGAGCCGTAGTGGCTCTTCGGATGGCTCAGCCTTGCCATATCCCTGTGAAAACGCCACACGTGGAGGGTGAAGTCGATCGAGCCGTAGCTACTGTTGATCACCCAACCGTGGTTAAACCACTTTCGAACCATGTATGCCCGTGATAATCCAATCCTTAAACATCAAACTTTCACGTAGACACTACGGAAGAAAAACGTAATCTCGTCTAGGTAAGGTGGAATTCACCGAGAATCCAACACCTTAACCACGAGGTTTCGGGATTTTACTCCTTATGCTTTCGTAGAGTGGGATTCACCGAGAATCCATCACCCAACCTCGACGATTGAAAAACCCGTGTTCCTCGGTTTTTACCCTAATTAGTTTCTAATTAATATCAAACAATTAATTAAAACTAATTGCGTGTTTTATACACGCCTAACTAATTCCTCGAATTAATTTCTACATGTATGCATATGGAGTGGAATTCATGATATGATGCATGTCATGGCAATTTTCCGGTTCTACACATACAATCTAAACATGTATACTAGTGCCGAAAATAAACATCGAGATGGACCGTTGGCACCCCCATATCTAATCTATTAGAAAATAAATAACCTGATGACGGTCAAATTATATCCGTAAAAGTCATCAACGTTGACCTTAAATCGAGATTAATAATTTGAATTTTATATTAAATCACATGTTTAAATGGATTATTTAATTTTTTGTGATTTATAAAATATAATTTGGTATTTATCCATTTTTTATGGTATTTATCTGTTTTTATTTATAAATCGGTATTTATCCATTTTTATTATATTTATCCGTTTTATTTAAATATGATTTATTTTTGGCTAAATATCTATTTTGCAGATTTGGATAATTATGGAGGATAAATACAAATGAAAGAATTAAATCTCAAGATAAATCAAAGGAAATTCAAGATAAATATCGGATTAGCAATTTAAAAGATCGGATAAGCATGACAAAAGCCGCAAACCACTCAAAGATGGCGCCAATGGAGGATACATTCTAGGGGGCGATTTTATCTTTTAATTGGAGATCGGCCGAGAGTTATCTCTTATTTGTTTTGACATTTTAAAGTATATCTCTTAATTAGCTTGAACCCCTATAAATAAAGGCATGTTATACACGCCATACACACCACACTCGACCATATACACTTTTCAGTTCATAATAAAATCTTCAGTTTTTATTAGAGCAGTTTTTATGCAAGATCTGCAGTAATGTAAGTTCTTGTATTTATTTGTTCTTAGTTCTTTGTAATTAAGCCCCAATTATTGTTTATCGCTTGAGGTTGTTCGCTCTTCACCGAACGATGTAGATCTAAGGATACGAGCATGAGTCTGGGGATTCCTTGTCTATATGATCCACACGCTTAGATCTCGTATCCGTGACCTATAGATGACTTTGGTATGATCAACAACCGTGTTTTTAGTAGATCTCGTATAATTGCTTTATGAGTCTCTATTTTATCCGTTACATATGTAGAAACGCTTAAGATTTAGTTGTTCGTCGCACAATCTAGCCACGCCTTTATGGTGTGATTGTCCACTTAGAATTTCTTATCTTAGTAGTATAGCTACGGCCACGTTGCTCGTCTGCTTTAATTAGCGATGATTAGGAAATACTAATATAGGGCTCCTAGGTCGGCTCATGAATTGATCTTCCGGGACTTTCAAATGAGATCTAGATCTGCTCAGACAGGAATTGAGCTCTCCTAGTTATACATAAATCGTAGATTAACATGATACCTAAAAGTTAGTGTTAATGGGACGGAGACTCGATGCGATCGCCTAGGAAGTACGCCAAAAATGAATGTTGCCTAGGTGAGGAATACGGTTAATATCGGCATCCCTAGTTTTGTAAGCGTATGTAGTCATATGAGATGGAGGCCTAAAAGCCAAGTCACGTGATCTAGCATAGTGATCTAGATGGCCTAACCGAGCTAGATCTAGTTTAGTGGGATGACTCCCGTAGCCACTATTAAAGGAATACGAATCGGATTAAAAGTTGTCGAGTCTAGCTTAATTATATAGAATTTCTAGATCCAAAAGATAACATGAAAATTGGGGAGGTTAATTACGTTATGTGTTGTCTTTTACTTTTCTTGTCTTTCGTTGGTCGTAGACCGCCTTTGTGTCCTTGGCATGAATGATTAGTTGTTTATATATAAATGATCCACAATTGGTTCCTCGTGGGATCGACCTTGATTCGCTTATAGCTATACTACGATGGACCTAGTCCTCTTGCTAGTATTGGTTTTGGTGGTCAAGTATTTTAATTTCACTTGATCTACGCGGCATCAAGTTTTTGGCGCCGCTGCCTGGGAACCAACGGTCAATTTTATATATAAATAATTTTTTTAATTCATGTCAAGTTTTCTATTTTAGAGTCCGCTTATACGCTTTTGAGTCCTCTCGTTATCTCGCGCTGTGTAAATTTCGTGGTGTCCGCTTATCTCTCAGATGTTTAATCCCAGAGGTCCGATAAAGCAAAGCATGGGAAACCATGTTAAAATCGCCCACGGTCCGCTTTTGTTTTTCTTCCGCTTGAAGAAACCAGAGAAGAAATAATCCGAAGCCGCAATTTTTCGGAGCCGAGGAAATAACCCAGCAACATGTGGAGCTACGAATCTACGATGGGAAAAGCAATGGAAGCAATACCTTTAAAGCACCAGGATGGCTCCGGAAAATTTTTAAGGTTCGAATTATACGTGGTACAATGTTGAAGGCAAGGTACACCCTTTTTGCTTATGATTTACTATCTTTTGGTTTTATGAGCATAAGTTAGCCTATACATGAACCTGAGTATGAATCTTAGCCCGGAGTTGGTTTGTAAGATTAATTTTATTAGTGTCGAAGGTTCTGCCCCAAATCTGCCTCATCTAGTAGGTGTAAGGAAACATGTAGTAGTTGAAGGAAGCAAAGTGAATAAAGAGTTCCTCGTAGTTCTCGCTCGAAATCTCATTGTCCCATACATGAGATTGCTTCTACCGCCATGGGAGCAACAATTTGTGTAGTTAAGCATCTCGCAATCTAAAGAAGACGTTGAGTTTTGAGAGAGCATAATGAAGCAAAGATTATAGAGGATGTGATTAAAATAAGTCCCTAGGACTAAATCTCCTTAGAATTCGCTAATTCCTAAAAAACAAGAGCCGAGGTAGAGCTTTGTATAAATGGTAAGGATAAATGTCGCTTCCTAGGTCTCACAACCAAGGGAAGGAAATTAATCCGCAAAAAGCGACGAGCCCACCGCATATATAGTGCTCAAGGGTCAACATCCAATGATCTAAGAAGGATGACTCGACAAGGATGCTTTTTGAAAGTCGAGAATGAGGACTTTAAACTCGTAACTACTTCTTTAAAACCCTTAGGATTTCTTTTTTAGGATTTTAGGTTTTGTTTTCTTTGAGTCCAATAAGAGTAACGTGACATATGTTGAGGTTTTTTATTTTGCCGTGTTCATGGCCATTAGGCTAAGGATGTGCAAAACTTTTTTACTCAATATAGGCCACGTGAATTGTGAGTTTTCAGAGAGTTGAGAAATTGCTAAAGAAAAGAAAATTTAGCAATTAGCCTTAAGATGGAAGCATTAAGAGAGCTTGAGAATTATCAAAATGTAACAGAGAGAGATTGGTGCTAACAAGAACAATTTTGGTCAACTTCCAAACTTTTTAGAATGGCGATATACGAGTGAAAATCCAAAGTTGTGTGCAATCTGCTCGCAACTACCCTTATCCTTTCCTTTGTACCTTTTCACCCTTCAACCTTTCTATTCTCTCACCAATCGCCACAATTCACATTTCTAACCATTCTTCCATTCCCTCTCTTTCTTTCCATCTATTTCACTCCCCACCCTAACCCAACACACAATTTCTTACCCACCCTTTATCTTTTCTTACCATCTTTATGTATATCTTTTTCTAAACCCATCATACTCTAAACCTCCATTTTGTTTACAAAATACCTTTGTGTTATGGAATTTGAAATATTGCTAAGTTTTAATGTTTATCTTTATCATTTTGGTTTTCATGATCCTAGTTGGGGTAATGTGTAGCTCGAATTCTTAATGGATTTTAAAAGTTTTTTAGTCTCGATCAAAATACAACTTACCTTTCTACCGAAGTTTTAAATTTCACACTTTTACGCCTATTCCGCATTTCGAGATGATAAGTTTTGTTCTAAGCCATCACACCGATCCGACCTTGTTGATGACGGTGATGACTTTACGTGATACATTGGGTTATTAGTAATTTCGAGGAAAAGCTACTCTCCCTAAGTTGTTGATATCCAATCCAAGCGTGAAGAGTCTGCAGGCCGAAGTTTCTAATCCTATCTTCGCCAATAGGTCACATGGAATGCTATACCTTACCAAGTTTCTCTTTTACTGGATTAAATACCTTATCAATCCGTAAACCTCGTGTTCTACCATGGGGTAATGATTTTTGATCTTTGTCTTTCCACCCGGTTTTCAACATATTTAAGCTGTGGAGATTATAGATGAAGATTACCATCTTTAGTTGCTTGTTAATCTTTCTTTCTATTTAGTATTTTTCTTTTAGGTCTCGAACGAGTAGTTTTAACTCTTTGGTTTTACTTGTCATTGGTTGTATGGAATAAAGTGGCTTAATTTGTTTTTGGATATTTTATATCTAATTATCGCCACATTATTTTGTAACTCCCATTGACATGTTATTAACGGTTTCGTGGAGTTTCGCTTGGTTAGCTTAAACAGTTTTCACTTGCTTCTCCACGACGTGCTTGGATAACTCCGATGTTCTCGCATCTACTTGAGAGCCGCTTTCCAGAGCTAAGTCTTTTCTTAAATTCTCATTTTTATTTGTCATCGGGGACAATGTCAAGTTTAGCTGGGGGGTAGGAGACTTAGCCATGATGCTATAATTGAACAATTGAATGAAACGGTGAAAAATTGAAAAATTGAATAAATGCCATATTATTTATCTCGCACTTTAGAATTGTGAGTTCCTAGCTAAGAATTGATAGGAAAGGAACCAAGTTGCATGAGTACGTGATCATTTTATACTTATGTGAATGTAAATTTAAGGATATTCATGCCGATTGTTGCAAGTAGTTATTTATTATTCGATTACTCAATCTTTGAATCGAGTTTATTGCACGAATCATAATAACTGAAGAAATTATGTGTACATTGCGTAGATGATTGGTTATGCAGACTTAGTGTCGATATTTATCTACTGATGTATTCCTATTCTCTGGCCATCAAAGCGGAGTAATAAGCTTAAGAATTATCTGTGTTTTGACAAAGCGTTTAACACTGGGCTTGTAGTAACATTACCAAAGTAGCCTCGCTTGTGGTAATATTCATGTTATTGACCAATCCGTGAAAGGGATTCTGCAATGCATAATTTACTTTTAAAGCAAGTTTCTTTCTTGAGATGTGTTATCGCTTGAAACTATGAAAATGTGAAAAATTCAACTTTTTAAGAGGCTTCGAGTATTTTTCTCGGTCTCCAAGTCCAAAACTTTCTAGATGACGCCTTGCTTATTGCACCATGTCTTTACCCATTATGCAGGCTTAAGAAGTGGGAATGCTGATGTTGGTAGGTTGAGATTACGGTTAGCATAAACTCTAATCTTGCTTCGATTATATAAAACCGAATGCACATGCACACATCACACTGGTTCATAGAGAGTAAAGTGAATAATGGATATCTTATGAGCATGATGGTATGAGTTGACTCGAGCTTCTCGCGTAAGTATGATTTGACCATGTCAATTGTTTTCTTGAGGAATGACTTATTGATGCTTTGTTCGGGACGATCAAAGTCTAAGTGGGGGGTAGTTGATGACGGTCAAATTATACCCGTAAAAGTCATCAACGTTGACCTTAAATCGAGATTAATAATATGAATTTTATATTAAATCACATGTTTAAATGGATTATTTAATGTTTTGTGATTTATAAAATATAATTTGGTATTTATCCATTTTTTATGGTATTTATCTGTTTTTATTTATAAATCGGTATTTATCCGTTTTTATTATATTTATCCGTTTTATTTAAATATGATTTATTTTTGGATAAATATCTATTTTGCAGATTTGGATAATTATGGAGGATAAATACAAATGGAAGAATTAAATCTCAAGATAAATCAAAGGAAATTCAAGATAAATATCGGATTAGCAATTTAAAAGATCGGATAAGCATGACAAAAGCCGCAAACCACTCAAAGATGGCGCCAATGGAGGATACATTCTGGGGGGCGATTTTATCTTTTAATTGAGATCGCCGAGAGTTATCTCTTATTTGTTTTGACATTTTAAAGTATATCTCTTAATTAGCTTGAACCCCTATAAATAAAGGCATGTTATACACGCCATACACACCACACTCGACCATATACACTTTTCTACTCATAATAAAATCTTCGCTTTTATTAGAGCGCTTTTTTATGCAAGATCCGCAGAATGTAAGTTCTTGTATTTATTTGTTCTTAGTTCTTTGTAATTAAGCCCCAATTATTGTTTATCGCTTGAGGTTGTTCATTCTTCACCGAACGATGTAGATCTAAGGATACGATATGAGGCAAGCTGGGGATTCCTAGTCTATATGATCCACACGCCGATCCAGATCCGTGACCTATAGATGACTTTGGTATGATCAACAACCGTGTTTTTAGTAGATCTCAGATAATTGCTTTACGAGTCTCTATTTTATCCGTTACGTATGTAGAAACGCTAAGATTTAGTTGTTCGTCGCACAATCTAGCCACGCCTTTATGGTGTGATTGTCCACTTAGAATTTCTTATCTTAGTAGTATGGCTACGGCTACGTTGCTCGCCTGCTTTAATTAGCGATGATTAGGAAATACCAAATATAGGCTCCTAGGTCGGCTCATGAATTGATCTTCCGGGACTTTCAATGAGATCTAGATCTGCTCAGACAGGGAATTGAGCTCACCTAGTTATACGTTAATCGAGATTAACATGATACCTAAAAGTTAGTGTTAATGGGACGGAGACTCGATGCGATCGCTCAGAAGTACGCCCAAAAAAGGAATGTTGCCTAGGTGAGGAATACGGTTAATATCGGCATCCCTAGTTTTGTAAGCGCATGCAGTCATATGAGATGGAGGCCTAAAAGTGCCGGGTTAAGTCACGTGGATGTAGCATAGTGATCTAGATGGCCTAACCGAGCTAGATCTAGTTTGTGGGATGACTCCCCAGAGCTACTATAAAAGGAATACGAATCGGATTAAAAGTTGTCGAGTCTAGCTTAATTATATAGAATTTCTAGATCCAAACGATAACATGATAATTGGGGAGGTTAATTACGTTATGTGTTGTGTCGGGTCGTGTCTTTTACTTTTCTTGTCTTTCGTTGGTCGTAGACCGCCTTTGTGTCCTTGGCATGAATGATTAGTTGTTTATATATAAATGATCCACAATTGGTTCCCTGTGGGATCGACCTTGATTCGCTATATCTATACTACGATGGACCTAGTCCTCTTGCTAGTATTGGTTTTGGTGGTCAAGTATTTTAATTTCACTTGATCTACGCGCATCATAACCAAAACCCTAACTTGGGTTTACTTCTTTCTAACATAATCTGCAAATGCTCAAAATCTTCGACGATCGGCAAACCAAACTAACTTGGATCGCGATTTAAACTTTCCTGATCTGTTCCTTTACTCCTTGGGCTTCAATATGGACGGTTAGATCAGAGTTTTGACTCGTCAATTTTTTCTAGTGGGCCGTCCAACTTGTTGCTGGATCTGACTTTTACAGCAGCGCCTCAAAGACTTCCCGAGGCCGATCGTTAATCGAGATGAATCCCGATCGTCCTGAAATTTTATCGATTTGACCGGTTGGATTTGCGTTTCAACGGTCCAAACACTCCCAGAAATTCGAGGAAGTCACAGATAGGGTTTCTGTGAATCCTGCGTTTTTCTGTTACAGCAGCTTCTTTGCAGCAACGAACGGATATTGAGACGGACTCCGATCGACCCCAAATTTGGATGGATTGTTCTTCAACTTTTATTCTTGATTCTGATCGGAGGGATCGTCGTTTCAATGGCTCGATCAACGGGAAAAACGAAAAAACTAAACAGCTACTAAACAGATCTACTTTCGTGAAATTAAAATTGCAATAAAAATAAATTACATATTTCCTATACTCATATGAACGAATTTTCATCATTTATATGAGTTTACAATAGATCTAACGGTAAACAAAAGCAACCCCAATCCATCTCTTCAACCATAGCAATTAATCATTATCAATGCATAAAACAATAAATAAAATTTACCTACATGCAATTCCACTCTTTTAATCGCTTAATTATGATTATGACTATATAAATCGTGAACCTTTCTCTCGATACCACATGAAGGATGCAGATTCTTAGATCTAAACGAAAGTTAGATCTACGCGGCAAATGGATGGATCACGATTTATACATCACAATACATAATTAAAGGACTTAAACTACTGTAGGGGGTTAAGATTATGTTACCAATATTAGGAAGAGAAGCCAAGATCTTCCAATGTATTCTCCAAACGGGCGGTTGGTGGACACCCTTCTTGATACACTAACCTCCTCGATATGCAAAACCAAGAAAACTTAGAGTTTTTCTTCTACTAAAACCCTGACAAGAGAAAACTAATTTTTCCTCTCCCTTTTATGTGGTGGTTGAAATTTGCCAATTACTAAGGCTCTGGGAGAACTCTCTTTATATAGTGAGAGTAATCCTTGTCCTCCAAGGATTAAATAATTAAGAGATAATTATTACATTAACTTTATTCCAAATAAAAGATAAATAAAATGATTATCCCAAACAAATTAGAATAAATCATATTATTATCTAATATTCTATGAATTATCATTTAACAAATAAAAGATAAATCATATGTCAAATAATTATCCAAGAAAACTAATTTCTCTAATTAAATAACACATATTGGCGCCACCTTTAGTGGTCACTAAGCCCACATAAAATGTCTTTATGTGTATTATATTATTTAGCCCAACTAAATAATATCCATGCATATCAATTAATTAGCCCAAACCAATTAATTATCAATGAGGCCCAAATAACAAGATTATTAGTCCGAATTACGTAAGCTACATCGGGACCATGGACTCTATAACCGTGAGCTCCAATAATTAATTATTCATCGAACATAATAAGTACATTAATTATTAATTCCGGATTACACCACCATAAACCCGAAATCGAACTCTACCGATTATAGATGTATACTTATACTCAACCCATGAGTGAATAAGCGCCCATTGATATAATCACTACATACGGATTAACCCTCCATAGATCGCCCATTCTCGAGTGGGAAGTCTCCGTGAACCCGACTCTGTAATATCTTATCCTTATTTACCATTAACCCCCTAGTGATCAATTAGTTAACATATCCGACTAGTAGCTAATTAGTCTAACATGAACCGGGCCCATCGATCATTTTCTTAGGGCTAACAAATAAGGGGATCGCCTCTCTACTTCCAAAGAGGGAAGGAATTGATTCCATGTCTCGTGAAAATCGTAACTACTCACTCATCCTGAGATAGTGCCAATGAGAAGTGGCTTGGAACACATATTTAAGTGAACCGTGAATTCAACATATCAAACACTACCCCGACAAGCAAAGACTCGTGATCACCTCAGATTAAGGTTGATCCATATATGATCATCTAATGATTTAATAAGATTCCTCGATTACGGAATTATACCGAGAAACACAGATTAAATTGGTCCAAATTCTATATGAATGCCATCATATATAAATGCCCCACGAGGTAATTCTCTACCGACAAAACCGATAAGACTATCACACCCTAAGGTGTTCGGGCGATTATTGGTGTTTTAATCAAGAGACCCTAAACTCGATTAAGTTCACCACGGACTAACAGCTTTAAGCATATCTCCACTAACTCAATCCTCACGTAATCCATACACCGAAAGTTAAGTGGTTACATACAGATATACTTAGTGGTTTACAAGCAAAGGTATTACTTTACAAGCACAAAGCAAGTAACTAAGGTGAGATAAATTGTCATCCATTATTAAAAACAATTACACAAATTGTCTTTTGGGCACTACACCTAACAAAATTCTCACCCCAAGACCGAACTTTGAGTCGGAGATTTAGATCTTGATATATTGTCATCATCAGGCAAGTTCGGAACTTTGCTGAGCTGCCATGGCTTATTCTATTCCTTTTTTTTGGTTGAGTTTTCAGTGAGTGAAAATGGAAGGAAAGGATTGCAAGAAAAGTGAGAGATTCGTGTAGAGAATGAGTTACTAACAGAGAAAAAGAGAACGCCGGAAGGTTAATGCTTTTCATATTTGAACCCTCGATGGCGGTTAAATGAGAAGAATGGTTTGTAAGAGGAAGCTCTCCACTCAAAAAAATAAAATACAAAATAAGCAACAAATAAGATAATGTATATAATGTAGGGTTAATTTTGTCTAGTTAGTCATTTTATGTTCTTATAAACAAATAAGATTCCTTAGTTTCCTAAATACCTTTTAATTACTCAAACTAGTCCTTACAAACAAATATCCATACTTTTTTTAAGGGTATTATCATACTATTTAGACCACATGTTTTATGAGTCAGGGAAATTCTTTACTACGCAAACCCGAAACCAATTCAACGAAAATGTGGAGTCAACGAAATAGTAGTTTTTTTTCTTTTGAAATTAAATAGTAGTTTTTCTTTCTTCAAACCAGGGGTGCCCCCCGGGGAGGGCCAAGGGGGCCATGGCCCTGAGCCCCCCAATATCTACGAATTTAAAGGCACTGTGAAATTTTAACGGAATAGTATATATGTATTGTATTTTTTAAAATAAATACGGTATTGCTTTAATGGTAACCAGTCAAGTATAACTTGATAAGAAACCAGAGTTCGATTTTTGCTAAAGGGAAAAACAATATATATTTTTTTGGTTAACCCTTTTTTAGAAGGGCCCAAAATAATATTTGGCCCCGAGCCTAAATTTGGACAGAGACGCCCCTGGGGGAGGGCCCAGGGGGCCATGGCCCTGAGCCCCCCAATATCTACGAATTTAAAGGCACTGCGAAATTTTAACTGAATATATATATATATATATATTGCATTTTTTTAAAATAAATACGGTATTGCTTTAATGGTAACTAGTCAAGTATAACTTGATAAGAAACCAGGGTTTGATTCTTGCTAAAGGGAAAAACAATATTTTTTTTTGGTTAACCATATTTTAGAAGGGCCCAAAATAATATTTGGCCCCGAGCCTAAATTTGGAGAGGGACACCCCTGGCTGAAACTAGCAGTGAAAGGAATGAAAAATCATCTAAAAATGAGTCTGATGATGATGAAGTCGGCAAATTGCATAATGAAAAGGCTTACTTATGCCTTATGGCTAAAGAATCAAATGAAACAGAGGTAACTTCTTGTTCATATTCATCATCAAGAGCATCCACATTTGACACTGCACAATCTTCTATTCTCCCATTAGATTCTGCAAACCTAATCCAAAATCTCATGAGTAAATTTGAAAAATTGAGATGACTCATGAAATTCTGGACCATGAGTGTGAGAATCTAAGAGAGGAAAATAAAAGGCTAAAGAAATAAGTGAATTAATTTACTAAAAATACTCACAAATAAAATCAAGTTTTTAAATATTGTCTCCTAACATTATAACGACGGTGAAGAGCCTGCGGTTCTGATCCAATCGATCGAACACACCGGGAGTTGACCTACCACGGTATATCATCATATCGGAGATATGGGATGTATATGTGATCTCGTGGAATATTGGGCTTGGACTTGACTTAGAGTCTTCGGCCATCGCCACCGCGTGTTGCCGCCTAATTTGTAGACAAGCATTGGTTGGACTAACACATACTGGGATGCCATGACGCCAAAACAGTTGACTAGTCAATCCATCGAGAATCAGCATAGAGATGTGAATGGTAAAAAGAGTTACCTAACCCATCGAATTATCTTGGTTGATCGACCAACGCCGGGAATCGAGGTAACTGGATCGGGATCTCAAATTTACTAAAAGAATTTTGAAAAATTGAAAGTCAATCGAAGCGAGTCGATGTTTTGAGCAAAATCATAAACCAAAAGACTACTTTTGATTTTGGCGTGGTATAAACAACAAATACTTTTTATTTTCATTTTTATGGTGTGTTTTTAGCAGCATTTTATATTTAAGTTTTATTCTCATTAGTAAAACCAAATTATTGATAAGTGTAATTTTGAGAAAACGCTTCAAATATGGTTAAGTAATTTTAATCCTTAAAATAAGCAAACGATACGAGCAAACCCTGTTATATGAGTTGTGAGACAAGGAGATTACATAATTGATGCAAAGGTCTCGAGAACTTTAATTATTAATGTGAAAGCCGAAGCTCGCGATAGGGTTAAAATCATTTGAAATAAGTTTCAACGAATTAGTCATATATTGATAACGCATCCAAGATGATCATTCACCATAAGCACATGACAATTAATTCAAACGCTGGATAAGTCTTAATGCTGACCACATCTAATTCTTGGAAAAGGATGTTTTCAAAATTGTAAGATTTAAGTGATCGATTTAATTCTACCATTGCTTAAAGGTTAATTAATAGTTAATGTTTTAACACGCATTCAAAAGGTTAAATAAATCCGCTTAATAAACTTTAGATTTTCTTATGAAAGGAAATCAAAAGATATAGCTCTGTGATTTTCTTAAGTCTTGCCAACATTTATACTAAGAAATATTTACAAGGGTTAAGGATTAAAAAGGAAAGTTAGGGTACGTGCTTAAATAGTAGAAACTTAATGAAGTTTCTATTCTAGGCAAGTTGAGTTGAGATAAATCTATCTAAGTTCAAGCCAACTCTTAGATATATGGATATCTTACTGAGTGTGATTAAATTAGAAAAGATTAAATATGTATATGGATATGTGAAGTAAACATAAAAACACTTACCATATTCCTCGGATCTAGTAAACCTGATAGCGGAACTAAATAAATGTTATTATGTTCCAAGTTCTTATAAAGAACATGCTTTCAGCTATTTGTTAGATTTAGTGTATATATTCAATCGTAGAAAGAATACAAATGTTATTCGATAAAGTTCAACAAGGTCACCGAATCTTACACATACCAGTGATGAGATTGATGTCATTTGCATAATGCTATCCTTATATTTGTGGTTGACTCCCAGACATCTCAACTAAATACGGCGTTTGATTGACAATCACAAGCAAACGATCTTTATCCTAAATGATTATTTGCGAAAAGGTTGAAAATTCTAAAGCCCAAACATAGCGATGTTTCCTAAGACAAAGAATGTCATAATTAAACGTCATTAACTGATGACTATTTTTAGAACTAGTCAAGTAAAATTTTTTGATTATGAATCAGTTCAGCTTAGGGTTAAACGATCTTATCTTCAAAGATTGGACTAAATACACTGGCTTTCGTAAGTCACCTAAAAGTGAATAAGGTTATAAATACCATGTTAGAAAATTGTTCTCAATGGAAACACACTTCTCAAACATACCGATCCCTTACCTGCTTCGGGATAGTGCCCTTATACTTACGAGTTCCAAAGCATAAAGGTTGAATAATCGCCATAGATATGGAAGATGATAAATTGTTAACTTTATCTGGCGACTATTTTTAGAAATAGTCAAGCGTACTCAGCTGGCGAATTTTTGGAATATCTCCAAGTACGCTAAAGTTCTATCAACCGCTGGAGCAAAAAGTGTTTATCGACGAGATTGATGAGCAACTTCCAAAAGAATTAATCTTCAATAAATGGATTGAAGTAATTAATACTCCACAGCCGGCGGTGTTTCTAAAAGTTAGCGTAACCTAAATCCTGCCTTACCTGCAGGAATGTCCCTCTGCAGCCCCAGCTCAAAGCCTCTATTCGTGGATAATACTTGTCACACTATGTGACGGTTGTGTAATTATCCTTAAGACCGAGTCTCTTCATGGCATCACTTTTATTTTTAGGTGGATTGTCATGCTAAAAGTTTAGCATAGATTGACACTACTGAGGTTTCTAGCAAGTATGAAAGTAAACCGTGAATGTTTATGAATATCCTTAAACAAGTAGCAGTTAATCGTAAATTCTGGAATTAAATAACGTATATGCATGGTATTTATATCCTTAGTCTGCATGAAGGCCAGGAGCGAATGTCTGGGTTTCTGGTAACTACTTGAATAAGTGATACAGTTGATCGGAAATGTTCTAGCCTATGGGTCATCACTGTGAACTCTACAACTTGAATAAAATACAAGATTGCCTTAAAGACGACAAAGACATGAATCTGTGTATGTCTACTTAACCTTGTACGTTCTTCCAATTTTCTATATAGCCGAGTATAGTAAGTGGATTCATTGTTTGGGGCTATGACCTATCTCATTTAGATTCAAGTGTGTGTTGAGGCGGTTCTTTGACTTGGCCATTTGAGAGCATGAGGATGTAAGATAGTAACAGTCCCCACGGATAGCGATCCGCTTGATTGTTGTAATGTATTTATAGCATTGTACTGAGATTCTTGTGCTCTAAATCCTGGTCTGTGTGTGCTAGTGACTGGTTTGAGGCTGGCGGAGATTAGTGAATAGTGTCCTTCTAAACCCAATCGGTTGACCGGATCTCACCGGTTGATCATTTTACTTATTTTCGTGTTTATGTTATAAAATGGCTTTTATGCTGTTTATATATATGTTCTTTTTAAAGAAATCCAATTATGAATTGTTATGTGATACGTCTTCAGTGTTAAATCATGATAGAGAAACCATGAGGAAGTGATTATGGTTGATGAGATCTCAATCACTTTAATAAGTTTGATACTTAAATGTCTCTGAAATATGTACTAACAAAACAGCACTGATAGTACAAATGCATTAGGCAATGATTAGATGTCTTCATTTTTGGCGGTGATAGATCCGCTCTATCGAAGGGGTAGACACTTTTGACCGACGTGGACGCAGATTAGAGAATGACGTTAGACCGGACTTACTTATACGTATA
The DNA here is from genome assembly GCA_026214975.1 of Gentiana macrophylla. NCBI lineage: Eukaryota > Viridiplantae > Streptophyta > Magnoliopsida > Gentianales > Gentianaceae > Gentiana > Gentiana macrophylla. The sequence goes on along the minus strand of CM047813.1, from coordinate 62,309,804 downwards.
AGGCCACTGCGTGACGGTTGTGGTAATTACCCTTAAGCACCGGAGTCTTCGCGGTATCGCTGCGTGATTGGTCGCGTTTGACACTATTGAGGTTTCAGCTACGCTGATTGGCGCGTAGTTGATTGGGTATGATAATCGGCATGCGAGTATACATGATTGGTCTTTAGCGCGAAGGGCATTTTCGTAATTTGCACTTTGTGTCTACGGCCAACATATTCGAAGCCTATCGGGTCACACACATAAGAACATCTAGTCGGATTAAAATGTGGTTATAGATGATAACCAAATAAGGAAATTTTATCTCGTAGACTATAAAGGTTATAGTGGTAAATTAATATGGTGGTATTTATTTATTATGAATAAATTAAATACAAGATATTAATAATATTATATTAATTAAAGAATATTCCTGATGCCAATTTATTGGCTAAAGGTAGCTTAATTTTGAAGTGTATAAGATACACTTGGATTGTGTAATTTAATTAATGATATTACCTATTATTAATATTAGATATTAATAAAATAAATTAATATATATATGTTATGAGTGCATGCGTGTGTGTACATTACATGCAAATTAGATTTGCATGCATGCGCACTGTGTGTGTATGTATATATATATATATATAGATTTATTTGTGTAATGTATATGTGATATATACACATATGTAAATTGATTTATTATTAATAAAATAAAGATAGTCAATATTAGATATTGACAATATCTTGGAAATAATCAATATAAGATATTGATAATATCCTAGATTTATTTAATATGAGATATTATAATAAATGAGATAAATCAATCAATTATATTTTCCTTATTTTATTGGGAAAAGGTTTTCTTCCTCCACTCTAGTGAATGCTGTTTATATACACTATAAATATAAAGTGGGTGTCAAGCTCTTTGGTTTATCATAATTCCAAGAACTAATAGTTCTGTAAAATTAGAGCATCCTTGTGAGAGTTGGAGAGAGGGAAAAGGGCCGGTCCAGCAACCGGAGTTTTCCGACAGCAATCCATGATGGATTCCGCGGGAAAACAATATTTTTTTTTGGTTAACCATATTTTAGAAGTGGCCAAAATAATATTTGGCCCCTGAGCCTAAATTTGGAGAGGACACCCTCGGGTCGAAACTAGCAAAGGAAAGGAATGAAAATCATCTAAAAATGAGTCTGATGATGATGAAGTCGGGCAAATGCATAATGAAAAGGCTTACTTATGCCTTATGGCTAAAGAATCAAATGAAACAGAGGTAACTTCTAGTTCATATTCATCATCAAGAGCATCCACATTTGACACTGCACAATCTTCTATTCTCCCATTAGATTCTGCAAACCTAATCCAAAATCTCATGAGTAAATTTGAAAAAATTGAGATGACTCATGAAATTCTGGACCATGAGTGTGAGAATCTAAGAGAGGAAAATAAAAGGCTAAAGAAAGAACTGGATGAACTAAAAGCTAAACAAACAAGTAAGGAAGTAAACTCACTTGATCAACAAACAGTAGATATACATACATCTGGTGTTGAAAGACCAGCTGAGAAAACCTCCCTTCCAGTTAAGATCACCACTGCACCACTTAGTGCACCAGCTTACAAACCCCGCAAAGCTTTGATCCAGATTCTGTCTTAGTTACAACAAGCCAGATGAAAATAGAAACAATGGATAAACACACTCAATCTAGACCAAGATCGACCAAAATTCTTAAAAGGACAAAGCCATAGTTTCAACCACTCATCCTATATCGATGAAGTCAAAACCTAGTGTAGTGAAACAATGTAACAAATCATCAATCCAAACCCATGTAAAGGCAAAGGATTTCAAAAGGTAAGTGGAAGACTTTACCTCTCGAGGATTATTGGAATGTTGCACCCCCAAAATACAAGAAGAAACCATTTCATGCTATGCATCATGTGCTTAAGAAAACCAACCAAGGCACATTCCTCGACACAAAAACAACATGAAAACAAGTTTCTCCCGCATATCGGAGAGTGAAAAGGATGGAAATGCACCAAAAGTAGAGAAAAGTATCGTAATACCTTTAGTAGAAATATTAGAATCTAGTCTGCCATGCCTTATACATATGAAGTTGATGACTTCAATTATCCAAAAAGAAGATCTTTTGGATATACACTTGGAGTATGAGGCATGACTGCTAACATGCATGGACCCAAATAGTGTTGGGTACCTAAACGCATTTAACTTGTTTTGTAGGATGTCCGGCACATAGACAATGGGTTCCTGCATACACAACAGTGGAATAAAAGATGGTTGAATGATTTTAAAGCTTTTGAAGGACCCAAAGTAACATTTGGAGGCAAAGCAAACCTGTGCAAAATTAAGGGGAAGGCATAATGCTCAAAAATAGCTTGAAGATTCAAAATGTAGCTTATGTTAAAGGACTAAATTCAATTTGCTAAGTATCACCAATTTCGTGACAAAGGCTACAATGTGCACTTCAACAAGGAAGGATGCAAAGTGATTCATGTACCAAACCAACACAGCTTGTATTTGTAAAGAAGAGAAGATAACAAGTATGCAAGTAAATTGGAAGACAACAAGAGTAGAAACATGTTTGCTTGTCAAAAGTAAACCATCAACCATTGGATTTGGCATAGAGATTGAATCATCTCAACTTCAATACCATCAACACAATCACAATGAACAAGTTATTTGAAGGCTTATCGAGATCACATTCAAAAAGGAAAGTCTCGTGATGCATGTCAAAAAGTGGAAGAAAATCGTAAGCTCTTTCAAGTCAAAACCTATCAATCAACAACAAGAATATTACATCTATTGCATATGGATCTTTTAGGACCAAATACACAAGTTAGTGTAAGTGGAAAGAAATACACTCTAGTAGTGGTGGATGACTTTTCCAAATTCACCCGACCATATTCATGTACAAGAAAAGAGAGACACTCAAAACTCGCCGGATTTGTTAAGAAGAATTCAAATTGAAAAGGAACTAAAGATCATCAAGATCGATCGATAGAGACACGAGTTTCTAAATAAAATTATCAAAACCTATTGTGAAGAAAATGGAGTACCACATCAACTATCAAGAAAGACGCATCCACAACAAAATGGTGTAGCAGAAAAGAAGAAACAGACACTCAAAGAAGCAAATGTAACAATGATGGCGTACATGCTTACCAAAGAGATTTTGGGTCAAGCATCAAATACAACATGCTATACTCAAAACAGATCAATCATCAACAAACATCATGGAAAACTCCATATGAAATATGGAATGGAAGAAAACCTAACATCTCACATTTGCATATGTTTGGATCTAAATATTTTGTTTTGAACCGGAATCAGCTGCATACTTTGATGAAAAAGTTGATGAAGCAATCTTTGTGGGATACTCAGACATTAGCAAAGCTTTCAGAGTACTCAACAAAGGAACTTTGGTGATTGAAGAATAAATTCATGTAGTCTTTGATGAACCAAACACAAATGGTGAAAGCTTTCAAGAACTTGAAGAAGAAGTAGGTCAAAGATAGGTTTATATGAATACAACTGTACCAGCTACCATTCTGAATCACAATTTTGGAAATCAAGATGAGCCACCAGTCAACACAATACACGAGACACCAAAACAAGAACATGAAGCTAATGCCCAAACTGAAGTTGTGGAAGCACCAAGTCAAGAGCAACTTCTACCTGACCTCTATTGGCTAAGAGACCATCCTGAAGATCAAGTCATTGCAAACATTCACACAGGAGTCAGAACCAGAAGACAACTGGAGAACATGCTAACATGTTTTCTATCACAAGTGGAACCTAAAACAATAGATGATGCAGTCCAAGATGCTGATTGGATTACAGCCATGCAAGAAGAACTTAATGAATTTGAAAGAAATGAGGTCCGGGAACTTATTGATGCACTGCATATAGCCAACATCATTGGAACAAAATGGGTATTCGTAAAACAAGATGGATGAACAAGGATAGTTGTTTAAACAAAGCAAGGCTAGTTGCAAAAGGCTACTCTCAAGGTATGAATAGATTATGATGAAACCTTTGCCCCAAAGAGAAATATTGAAGCAATCGACTCTTTCTAGCCATTGAAGCCCATAAATATTTTAAATTTTACCAAATGTATGTCAAGAGTGCATTTCTGAATGGACTTCTGGAAGAAGAAGTATATATGGAACAACCTCATGGTTTTCAACTCAAAAGGAAAGAAGATAAAGTATACAAGCTCAAAAAGGCACTTTATGGACTCAAACAGGCACCCAGAGCCTGGTATGAGACACTATCACAATTCTTAATCAATAATGGATTCAACAAAAGGAACTATTGATAAGACTCTCTTCAAGCTAGAGGAAGGAACAAGCACCTTGTTAGTCCAAATCTATGTTGATGACATTATCTTTGGATTAGAAGATGAGAAGCTATGTGAGAAATTTGCAAACTTAATGAAAAGCAAATTTCAGATGAGCATGATGGGAGAATTGAATTACTTTCTTGGACTACAAGTAAAGCAAATGAAAGATGGCATCTTTATTAATCAAGCCAAATACACAAAACACTTGATACACAATTATGGTATGGACACAAGTGGCACATCTGATACACTGTTGTGTGTAAGAGTCATTCTGGAAAAGATGAAAGTGGAAAGGATGTTGTTCGTAAACTTTATAGAGGAATCATTGATCCCTACTTTATCTAATCGCAAGGTGCCTGTAGCATTTGGCAAGAAAAGTATGTGCAAGATTTCAAGCTCAACCAAAAGAATCCCATCTTCTAGTAGCCAAAAGAATAATCAACACCAAGAACACCATTAATGTTGGAATTCGTATCCAAAAGATGGAGGATTCAAGTTTATATCATATTCGCACTCACTATGCCGATGGAAGATAGATAGAAAAAGCACCTCTCGAACTCCGCCAAATGCTAGCAAAGCAGACTAGTATCATGGTTCAAAGAAAAAGAAAACTCTATATCCACGCCAACACCAAGGTAATATATAGTGTTGGTCCATTGGAAAGACTAACACAAGTTTGTAGGAGGGAAGGGGTGAATAAACTTGTCACCAAAATTTCCCTATATTGAATTACTCTCAGAACTGAAGTTTCTTCAAACTCAAATCGACGCCGCTCAGCTTTTGTTCCTATCCTTTAAACTTGCATAGAGTTCGCCTAACTCAATCGAGTATAAGTCAATCATCGACTTATTATTAGTCTTGTTAATCGGCAATGATAGAACTAGCCTTTAGTGCAATAGATGTGTCAATAAAGATCTGAACCTCCTATGTATCAGTTTGGTGCTAACTCAGTGTCTAATGTTTTCTTAGTGATGTGATGAAGTGATTATGCAATAATTAAAACAATCACAACACAAATGTAAATACGTAAAGTAAATCAACACAAGATTTTTATGGAAGTTCCGGGTGGTGTAATCCCGTAAGTCTCACCTTCTCTTGTGGTGTAGGAGGTATCACTAGAATTTTGAGATAACCGTTACAAAATCATAGCCTAATGACAGTCCTTCACGACACTCTAGTTTCACTGTCTACACACAATGAAGAATGGTAGGATTGCTCCCTTCATTCTCGCAGTAATCGATCCTTCTGAGGTGGAATGACTCCTTCACCAAATTCACCACTATCACACACACAAACCAAGCAGATCGCACTAACACCTGTGGCAAACCAAGTTGCAAATCAGATGAGGAAAGGTGGAGTTGCTCCTCTCAAACTATGCACAACCAACCCTTTTCACAAAGGTTAGGTTTAGAATAAATCAAAAGATTAATTCAAATGAGGTGTCCGATTCTTCCGATATAGCGCTGTAGCTCCAAGATGCCTCGCTCCCTTAATGGGTTAATGGATATTTCTTTAAATCTTCAAGGAAATTCGCATACTTCCCATTTTCTAGATATGAACTCGATTATCTGATCTGGATCTTTTAGATATGTGCTTTACAAAACTTCTCCGATCCCCTTTTCCAATCCTTTTTCTCTCGTATATATATAGGGTGATGTAACGGTCAACTAGCTCTTGTAGCCGTTACATTTTTCGCTTAGCCAACGCTCATATGTAATGACCTTTTGTCTTTTGTCGCTTTAAATTTAACAAAGCCTTAACTCGCTTTTCTACTCTTCTTCAAAATCGAGTACCTTGTATTCTTGACATCCGACTTTAATTGACTAAGTCGGAGTACACCATTCAGCCTTCCTTCTTCTCCCCGATAATCGATAATCTTTGTCCTTAAGATTATTCACTTTACATGATCTATAGTTCGCCTGTGTCACCACAAATTTGCTCGAATCTCGATTTATAGTCACGGCTTAATCAGCCTTCTAACCGAAGTTTTCTACCTCGCTTCTTCACTTTCAATAATCGAGTTTGTGTCCTCGCTTCTTCGCTTTCTTAGATAGGCCAACGAAAGTCTGTGGTCCTCAACGAGCTTATCTTCTTTAGTTCTTGCATAACGAAGTCCCGCTTCCCTCGCTTCTTCATATATAAACTCGCTTTTCTTATTGCGACTCAAACTGCTTGCCTAGTTCCTATCTATTACAATGTTTGTCTGAAATAACCTTTACAAGATTCAGACTCTAGATAGAACTTAAACATTTTTCTCTAGACTGTTTCTTGCTTCTTCTTTCATTATGCACTATAACAGCTAGTTATGACTTCATCATCATGGGTTATAAGTGATCTTATTTATTACGCTGATTTAATCATCATCAAAACATAAATATTATTTCCAACAATTTCTTTTGATGATGTATCATAACCTCCCTAAAAGCAATAATAAATAAATAATGCAAGAAAACATAACAAAACAAATCAAGATAACAAACTAAACAGCTGAGTTCATTACAAGATTATGCCACAACAAACTGAATTACTAAATTGATTACAGATTTCCTTTTTCCAATTTCATCAGTTTTTCTCCAATATAGATACTCCTTTTTGTCTCCAGGAGTCTTCTTGTCTTTCCTTCTTCTTTTGATTCACCATCTCTAGGCTTGATCTCCAAGTATTCATTGGTCAATTGATTTGCCTCTTCATTGTCCTGGTTTTTAAATTTTATCAACATCTTTTTGATCTCCTCATTCATCATCTTCTCTTCTTCTTCAAAAATAAAACTAAGTTCCTTCACTTTAGTCTTTTCCCCCTCAATTCTTCTCTCTTTATCTTTGTCGCTTTTAGACCTTCTTTCAACTCACATGATTGCAAGTTTCTTCCTCGATATTCAAGACATCTTTAACCGAGGCTTCTTAATCTTTCTCGCTCTTGTTTCGTGAAGGTCTTCGCACTTAACTCCTCGATCGATTATCAATTTCTTCTCCATTTTGTTGAATAGTTAGTAGATCAAAGATCTACTTGTTTGTCTTGTTCTTCCACCAACTATTTGGCATAGATTTCTTCGCTTTTACCAACTTCGCTTTTCTTCCGCTTTATCAACAACAATAAAGAGCATCACCTTCTGATTTCTCTTCATTACCTTTAGTTTTTCTTCCCCTTGTTTGAAGATATGCAAAAGCATTCTTCAAATAACTTATGTAAGGTGATGATGTTGGAGTATTTGTTTAAACCTCGAGTAATGTGCTTTTCCAATAAAGTCATGTAGTTGTAGAGGTTCTCACTGTAGAGTCCAGATCAAAGCTTTCAATGATCTCTTTCAATCTTTCCATTTCTCTTCGCCAGCTTGACGCCGAGATCCTTCTGGGCCATGATTTGCTTGTTGTCGCTTCATGAACTTGAGACGAGGAGCCGGCTTCATGATAATGAAAGTGAAAATCATGACTTGATAATCCTTTCTCATACAATACACAAGCAAAATTCAGCATCTTCCAAAACTTTCTTTGCTCTTCAAGAAATTCTCCATTCATCTTAGTTGAAGGTTCACTTTCTTCTATTTCGCCTTCAATCGTAATAGTGTCTTCGTCTCGCTTTCTTTGCCGATGTTTGTTCCACATCCTCCTTTGTCTTCTTAAGGTTCTTTAATCCAAATTTACAGTTTCACTTGAACTGGAGTCTGAAATTTCACTCCATTCTTCTTCAAAGATTTTCCTTTTCTTTGTTCCAGTGGACACTGATTTCTGTTTTACTTCTATCTCTTTGGATTTTGAGATGGAGAAGTGGTTTAGTATCCTTTGAACTAGATACGTACACCCCTTTTTCAATAAGAACTTTTCTCCAACAGCCTTCCTTCCTTGAGCTTTTGCTTTTTCATCCGAAATTTGTTTGATCAATTGCTTGAGGACAACCTTATTCCAATCCAGTCTTTCTTCAAACCAAATGGCGTAGATCAACTTCATCTTTTCTGTCGAAAGTGTGTAGAGATTCCAAGTGTGACCGATGACATTTTTGGTCAGGAGAATTGTCAAGAATGCAAATTCTTGTTTCTGTTGATAGATGGATCCAATGAAATTCTTCTCATTCTTGTTGAGTGCTGTAACATTCCAAAGTTTGCCTTTTTCTTCATTTCCAAACGTGAGAGATGAGGATCCTTCAAATATATCTAAACCAAAGACTAGGGAAAGAAGATGTTCATTAACAGTAATGCTCTTGTCTTGAATTTCTATCCTGAAACTTCTTCCGTCATTTGGGATTACGGCATTGCTGTAGAATTCTTTGATAGTTTTTGGGCACAGAGCATTGACCTTCGTATCAATCAGATTCTCAAGTCCTCGAATCTTCTTGATTTTGTTTGCAATCTGAATTGATAGAGTGGTGTTTGAAAATCTTTGACAGAAATCGTCTAGACTTGTGGTGATTCCTTCATCAATGTTGTATCGCTCTATGATTTTCTGAATTAGGAAATACTGATAGAACTTTGAATGTTTTTGAAATTGATTGAACATGATTTCGCCAAGATTGCGCTTTAGTCTTCCAATCGCTTTAAATAGAGTCGTGGTCGCAATCAATGAGATTTGTAGGAATGTACATCTACTTTTTCTCCTTGATTGACACGTGGCTATAAGTGATTTGTCATGTCACCCAAACGATGATGGTAGCCGAAAGTTTTCTACTTTTGACCAATTTGCCCTTCATCGCCTTTGTGTGTAAAGTCGCTTTCTCTGCTTTAGCAACATAAGAACTAACTTATCCCGCAAAACAGTTTTAAGTTTTCTTCGGTACCCATATCTTTTTGGGTCCGGCTGGATTAGTTACTGAAGTATAACTTTCATTTTCTTTGATGAGAGAATTAACCTTTCTCATCTCGTTTTTCTAGATAGACCATTACGTTCAACCTTAGTTGATTTCACAAGGATTCTTTTAGATTTTTCATCTTTAATTTCTTTGTGTAATCCACTAGGTCTTCCAAAGATCTTGGTGTTCAGAGTTTATATACTTTGAAATCTCAAGCTAGGTAGGGTGGGGAATCATCATTGCTTTTGTCAAATTTGCATCGAATATTAACCTTTCAACAAGATGTGACATCTCGCCAAGAAACTCATTCCAATCTTTTGCTTTGTCAAGTTCTTTGTCTTTAGTCTCAACTCCAATGTGAGTTTTTCGGTTAACTTGACAAGTTCGTAGTTTCTCTCTGATCGAGTTCAATAATGATAACCGAGTTGAAGAATGTACATTTTCTTGATGGTTTGATACAGCTTTTAAGATTTGAATGTACATTCTTTTCTGTTCTAATGAATCTTCTATATCAATAGTAACTTGCAACAACTTCTTTTTCTTCTTATTCGAGAGATCTCTTAGTGATGGAACTCCTCCGGATTTGTCTATATAAACATTGAAGTTCAGATTCACATCATCACCGAAGTTGAAGTTCGATTTGTATGCAAATTTGTCGCACTGAACCTCTCAGATAATTGATCCTGGAAATCATATACATTTTGCAAACAATAAGTCAGGGGGTGAATAAGCCAACTTCTAATTCTGCATGTTACCATTGAAATCAAACTAAGTGCTTTTACAACTGATACAATGAAGGGTCTTCAACAAATGGTTTCTCCGATAACTGATGGCCAGTTACTTCAAGCAATCAAATTGATACTGAGATTCAGTAATGGATCTCTTCAAAATAGAAGCACCGTTCCGATATCAAGTGTTGATATCAGAAATAACTGAATCTCGAAGTGGTAATTGATTTGGATCACCTCCAAAAGGAGGAACCGCTCTGATACCAATTGTTGGTCCCTTGGAAAGGCTAACACAAGTTTAGGGGGGGTGAATAAACTTGTCACCAAAAACTTTCCCTAAACTGGAATTACCCCAGGAATTGAGTTTCTCCGAAACTCAAACTGACGCTCAGTTCAGTTTTGTTCGTATCCTTTCAACTTGCATAGGAGTTCAGCTAACTCAACTAAGTATAAGTCAATACCGACTTATTCTTAGTCTAGTTAATCGCAAATGATAGAACTAGCCTTTAGTGCAATAGATGTGTCAATAAAGATCCGAACCTCCTATGTAGATATATGTTAAATTTATAACAAAATGTTATCACATTTTATACATATTATTGATTAATTTTATCTAAAAATATTAAATGATAGTAAAATAACATATAAAAATCTAATAAATACAAATAAATAACATAATACAAATTATAACTTTTGTTGTCGATTTAACTGTTTTTTGTCGCTTTTGTTGTTGTTATATGTGTATTATGTGATACAAAGTAGAAGAATCGAATCAAATCATACAAAATCATCAATGGTAGATAAACCCGCGCAGATCGAAGAAACCGGTTCACGCCGGATTATGTGATAATTACCCCATGTTACCCCATGTGCGCTCTGACACATGATATTCGAATCGTTAATCCGCGACGCCGATCGCCAAGACGCCGACCGTAGATTTCGCTTATAAATACCTCTATTTATGAGGTATGAAAAATATACCAATATATATATATATATCCCTATCTTATCTACTCTCAGAATATTATTTCAAGAGGCATTATGCCTAAAAAGTAGTAGTAATAATGTTGTAATAGTAAGAATAATTATTGAAGATTGTTGAATTTATCATCAGTAGACATTCAGAGGACTAAGCCTCCTTCAACAATTATAATTGGTAATATTCTCATTGTTATTATGTTTGTTTGTTTTTTTTTACAATTTTATCTACTAGTAATAATGTATGTAGGCTAATTATACAACTAGCCAAGACATGTAATTGAAAATGTTTTCTTTTAGTGGAAATGGATGATGACTAAGTTAAAATATGATTAAAAATTGAATCGATGAATCTCTTTCTACTTGAACTAATTGATAGTCTATATTGACGTAATTAACCAAGATGGATGTAACCATAACCTAATCATGAACTCACTGCAGACGTTAGGTACGAGAAAAGCGGTAGAAAGACCGAAGGTAAAATTGGCCGTCTGACAAACGGAACCCTCTTTCTTATCCGGGATAGAATATTTATACTCGAGAGATTATCATGTCAAATCATTAGGTTTAATTACGGTTTTACAAGCGAGGAGGCATAGAATGAATTCGTGCACTGTATTTAGGGAATTTGTTAACCGAGGAGTATACCGCTTCACATAATCAATTACACTTCAACAAGAAGATTGGTCACATCCATTAAAACTAAAAGAGATCATAATTCAATAACATTGTCTTGGTTAGTTCTTATTAACTATCTATTATATTGGTATCTATATCTATATAAATATCTAATTATTTATCATTTGAATAGCTCTAATTAAAAAGAATTGTGACTTAGATCAAGATAATAATAGCTAATTGGTGTTTAACCACATTTTAAAATTACATTTTTTTCCTCGAGGATTCGACACTTGATTCACTGTGACTACACTACAATTGACCGGCACATCGCCGTAAGATTGGACACCCGCTTTAGCCGATCAAGTTTTTGGCGCCGCTGCCGGGAATAAGCGATGTTAATTTATTATGTCTATGGTTACTACTTATATTAGCTCAAAACTCTTGAGAATAAGTCAACACTTTTCTTAATCTCATTTCTACTTTTGCTTTTTTGGTACTTACCTCATTGGTAAGTAGCCACTTTTCATGCTTTTAGTGTTGTTTTCTATTTTTGTAGTTGATGACCCGGCTGTAAGGCACCACTTACTCCTTATAAGCCGATATAAATACTTACGAAAGACAATTAAGAGAAGAAAATAGACGTGGCCAAACCAATAAGGACATCTTGAGACATATCTCCCCAAGAATCATCAATTCAAGGTAAGGAAATGGCCGAGGCCGCTGAAGAAACACCACCGAACAGTGGCTTGTTCATGCCCAAGGACATGGACAAAACCTCAATAATCTTAATCCACCATTACAAAATCTACCACCACCACCACCACATCTCAATAACCGTAATCCCAATAATCGGAATAACCAAAACCAAATCGTAATAATCATCATAATAATAACCCACCAAACCCAAGACCGATTTGTGATCGACTTTGAGAAGAAATGAAACTAACAATCCAATTCGCCTACCTAATGAAGGAGCAAATAACTTTGAAATTAAATCCCATCTTTTGGTTTGATTGACACACGAAGCTCAATTTCTGGTGAAGATGACTAAGATCCGTGATCATCACCTATATCTTTTGAAGAATTGTGCAACACCGCCAAGAGCCAAGGTGCTCATCGTGAATTGACAAGATGTCGATGTTTCCTTTTCATTAAAAGGAAGAGCTGAGATCGTTTATGTCACTCCCACATCATTCGCTGACAAGTTTAAGGTGACATTCAAACCGAAGTTTCTAAAACAATATTTCACGCTGTAGGAATTTGGAATTGAAGGTCGAAATTGCTAATTTTAGACAAGGATCCGAGGAAACACTTGGAAATGCGTGGGAAAGATTTAAAAGTTGTTAAGAGCTTGTCCCGATCACGGTTACTCTCTTGACATGCAAATCCAACTTTTTTGTCAGAATTGAGAAAGGACTCACGCGGCCGATGTTGATCATGCACGTGGAGGCTCTTTGATGACGAGTGAAGCACAAGTTGTTTATGATGCAATTGAGAAAATTTCTAAGAATAACCGAATGTGGGAAATGTGTTCCAAGACGAGAAAAGTAGCATTTGTAAGTGAATCTACATCAAACTCGTAAGTTTTAGCACATCCGGAAAATCTTAGTAGAAAGTTTGATGGCTTACAAGGAAACAAGAATTTAGCTCGAATGAAAATTATCAAATGAATATTCGAATAATGATAACGGAATAGAAGAATCCAAGAATATTCTAGTGGAAGAAGTGAGTTTTCTCAGAATAAAGATATAGAATTTGAATAATGCTTATTCAAACTCATTCAATGCCATTAAAAGAGACCATCCTACCTTTCGTCAATAAAACCCAAGTAAGCAAGGACAACCACCCTATCCCGCTTCAATACAAAAGCTCATACAATACTCAAAACCAAAGTTACTGTGGAAATTTGTCAAGTCAAAACCAAAGAATTACCACCCAGATTATACCCACAACACACCACACAAAGTATACCAAGCACTCAAAGTTCAACTCAATTTCGTAAAAGGAGTTGACAAACGGGAAAAATTAATGGAAAACATGATGGGTGTGATGTCTACCCAAGCTCGTAATATGGAAACCATGATGACTTCTATAGAACTGGCTACTAAGGATATGAGTACTTTGAAAACATCCATGAGTGGGCATGACACGAGAATGAGAACTATAGAGGCATCAGCATGTAATATGGAAGATCACTGAGTAGAGAAGGAGAACGAAAAAAAAGAGACTCCTGGAGGATTACCTAGTAATACCGAAAGAAACCCAGAGAGGTGAATGTCGTTATTACCCAAGGTATGATATTTGGAAGTAACGGAGTAGAAAACTCAGAAATAATGAAGTAGAAGATGATTCGGATGATAAATTAAAAGGACTTGAAAAGCAAGGACGAACTGTAATCAAAGTGAAGAAGAAGAAGAAATAATTGATGAATTCTAAGTCGAATGATCATATTGAAACCGAAATGAAAGAGGAAGAATGGATCAAAGTCCCGAGAATACCTAAAAATCCAAGGGCTAGCGATCTACTTAACCTTATTCAATGAACATGTTAGAAAAGACGGTTATCGAGATAGCACGTACTCAAGTAGGAGTAGCAATACCCCAACAGTAACAAGTAAAGAAGGATTTTGAACAAATTTCAAGGAAGATATTACGTAATCATGACACATGGAGACCACCAGATGCTCAAACATTTAAGGAAGCATCGCTATCTAAGGAAAAAAGTAAGGAGAGCATAATCGCAAAACTCGAATTTATTGACCTTAAGTCTTTACCTTACCCACCTAGAGATCAAATTAAGAAGTTGAAAACGGATAAAAAGTATGCACGCTTCCTTGATACATTTCGTCACCGAATGTCAATATTCCCGCCATGTAAGCACTAATCAATATGCCTACTTATGGCAAGTTTCTTAAAGATATTCTCTCAACAAAAACGCTTAGAAGAATATGAGAACATCCGCCTCAACGAAGAATGTTCCGCAAAGATACAAAGACAAACTTCCTCCTAAACTAAAAGATCTGTAGTTTTACCATCCCATGTGAGATTGGGGGTTTCTCGCTTAAAAAGGTACTCTGTGATCTCTGAGCTAGCATTAATCTTATGTCTTTTGAGGATTATAGAAACTTGGAATAGAAAACTTAAAAACACCGAGATGACTCTCCGTGATGGCGATAGGTCTATTAAACGCCCTAAAGGAGTCATTGAAGATGTATTGGTTAAAATAGATAAGTTTTACTTTCCAGCTTGACTTTGTAGTCATGGAAATGGAAGAAGGATTTTCAAGACTCTTATTCTAGGTCTCACCATTTCTAGCTACAGAAGAACTCTTATTGATGTTCAAAAAGGCGAATTAATTTTAAGAGTCAATGAAGATGAAGTCACCTTTAATATCTTTAAGGCTATGAAACATCCATACAAATCACTGTAATCATGTTCATTCATAGAAAGCATATCTTCTATGTATATGAATGATGTCGAATCGCAAAATTTTGAAGATAAGCTCAAGAATGTTTAGCCTTATCTATCTATGAAGGAGACAAACCAAGAAAAGAAAGAAATCATTTTTTATATCGACACCGAAGTTCTTTTGAAAACGCCCATGGCATCGTTATTTAGATTTAGAACTCGATGGCCCTAATATTGAAACCTTCGCAGTGAGCCACCAAAGAATCTGAATTAAAACCTCTCCTCGCAAATCTCAAATATGCCTTTCTTGAAAATGATAATTTGCTCCTCGTTATTGTCTCATCATCGCTGACCAAGTCACAGTGAAGATCGGTTGTTAAGAATGTTAAGACAACATAAGAAAGCGCTTGATGGACAAATGCAGTATATTCAGTGGAATAAGTCCTGAGATTTGTGTACACAAGATCATCTTGAATGAAGAGGCTAAACCATGTATCCAACCACAACGCTGCCTCAACCCAAATATGCAACAAGTAATCAAGAAAGAGGTTATTAAGTTACTAGAAATGGGAATAATCTTTCCCATATCCGATAAAGCTGAGTGGGTAAGTCCTACTCAAGTAAAGGCTAAAAAGGGCATGGATTCACGATAAAGGAAAATGATAAACATGAATGGATTCCAACAAGGAAGTCACAGATATCGAATGTGCATCGATTTTCAGAATCGAATGAGCATACCAAGAAAGACCATCATCCACTTCCATTCATCGCATGCATGTTAGAACGATTAAGTGGACATAAATTTTATTGTTTCTGGATGGTTATTCGTGTTATTTACAAATATTTATTGCAAGCAGAGATAGAGAAAACGACTTTCACATGTCCATATGGAACTTTTGCCTATAAAAGAATGCCGCTTGATTATGTAATGCACCAACTACATTTCAAAGATGCATGATGGCAATATTTTCAGATATGGTAGAAAATTTTTGGAAATCTTTATGGATGACTTCAATGCTTTTGGAGATTCTTTTGAAGAATGTCTTTACACTTAAACGCTGGCTTAAACGCCGTGGAAGACACCAACCTAGTTTTAAATTGGGAAAATGTCATCTCATGGTATCGATGGTATTGTTTTAGGTCATCGAATTTCAAAAGGTATTGAGGTAGATAAAGCCAAAGTTGAAGTAATTAAAAGTTACCTCCACCAAGAAACTCAAAACTCGAGAGGATTTCTTGACACGCGGGTTTATAGAAGATTTATTGCATTTTTCACGATAGCTAAACCTCTCACCATTTGCTTGAAAAAGAAGTACCTTTAAGTTTGATGATAAATGTATGGAAGCATTTGAAACTTTGAAAGCACGACAGTAATCGCACTCACTTCTAATCGCACAGATCGAACTTACCGCTTGAACTTATGTGTGATGCTAGTGATCCGGCAATGGAGTCGTTTCTAGGTCAACGCCATGACAAAGTACTTAAGGCAATCTACTATGCATCTCATACCTTGAACACAAATTTCAACTTAATTACGCCACCACCTAAAAGGAATCACGGGTCGTAATCTTTGCATTAGACAAATTTCGATCGATCTCATAGGTTCCAAAGTAATTGTTTATACCGATCATTCAAAGATTAAAATATTTGTTAAAGAAGAAAGATGCTAAGCCTCGCCTTCTTAGATGGATTCTCGCTACTTCAAGAATTTGACATTGAAATTAAAGATAAAAAGGCGTTGAAAACGTAAGAGCGTGCACTATTTGAGTCGATGGAATTTGAAGAAAGAAAAGGAGGAAGACAAGAGATCAAAGATTCATTTCCGTGATGAACAACTCCTCATGGTTGATGCTCCTCCAAGAATGCAATCGTTAAAGTCGTAATTTATCCAAAGAAAGCTCGCCATGGTTCGGTAATATTGTTAACTACTTTACCTGTAAGTATATTCCATCTCATTGACATGGCAAATGTAAAAGAAGTTCTTTTATGATTTAAAATTTTACTATTGGGAAAAGCCGATCTTTTTCAAAATGTTCAGATGGTATAATTAGAAAATGTGTACCCAATGATGAGATTTTAAGTGTACTATCATTTTGCCATGATCGTGAGGTCGAGGGCACCATGAGGGTGGAAACCGCTACAAAGTCTTGCAAAGTGGATTTTACCGCCTACTTATATAAAGATGCACACCACTATGCAAGGGTTTGTGAGTCATGCCTTAAATGGGGAAATATTTCCAAGAAGCACGAGATGCCTCTCCAACCTATTTTGGAGTGTGAGTTATTTGATGTCCGGGGTATTGATTTTACGGGCCCTTTCCTCCATCTTTGGTAAGAAATTCATTTTAGTGATGGTCGATTATGTATCCAAACGGGTAGAAGTCGAAGCTCTTCCCACTAATGATTCTAGAGTAGTGTTAAAATTCCTTAAAAAGAATATATTCACTAGATTTGGCACTCCTAGTGGCTATCATTAGTGACTAAGGATCACATTTTTGTAAATCGCCCATTTACAAAATTAATTGAGAAGTATGGTGTAAAACATAAACTTGGTACACCATATCATCCACAAACTAGGGATGTAGAAGTATCTAATAGAGAAATAAAAAGAATCGT
Organism: Gentiana macrophylla; assembly: GCA_026214975.1. Classification (NCBI taxonomy): domain Eukaryota; kingdom Viridiplantae; phylum Streptophyta; class Magnoliopsida; order Gentianales; family Gentianaceae; genus Gentiana; species Gentiana macrophylla. The sequence continues at coordinate 62,292,336 of CM047813.1, read as the reverse complement.
GGAAAAACTATAGAGTCAAATCAGAAAAATCAAGCAGTAAAGACTAGATGATGCATTATGGGCATATAGATAAACCTTTAAAACACCAATTGGTTGTTCTCCTATAAATTAGTTTTTGTAAATCTTGTCATCTCCTCGTTGAATTAGAACATCGAGCCTTTTGGGCTATTAAATTTCTAAATTTTGATCCAAAGGTCGTTGGTGATTATAGATTACTTCGCTAATCAGAATCGATGAGTTTCGCCTCGACGCTATTTAAAATGCTCGAATCTACAAGGAACGCACTAAATCTTTCCATGATAAGAGGATCTATCTTCGTGAGTTTCATGTAGGTGATCGAGTACTTTATATAATTCACGCTTGAAGTGGTTTCCGTGTAAGCTTAAATCAAGATGGACAGTCCATATGAGGTAACAAAATCTATAAGTCGAGCTATAGAATTAATCGATGGATTCACAACTTTTATAGCCAATGGTCACAGAGTGAAGTTATTTGTAAAAGAAGAAGGATACTCTAACAAGAGAGGTTATGTACCGAGCGACCCTCCAAATGTGATTAAAAAGAACGCTTTGCTATCACCACAAACCGAAATGATTCTGTGTACACTCTTTCTTATTTTTCGCTTAAAATACATTTTAGGTAATTTAGTCTTTTACCGGATAGACATTAAAGAACGGAATGCCTTTTATAGATAGAATAGAAGTTTTTATTCTACTTTTAAAATTAGGTTTAGATAAAGATGTTGCCTTTTAAAATAGAAACCTTAGTTTTTAAATTGAATAAAGAACTGATAAGTAAAATTAGAGAAAGAGATCTTTGTAATGGGAAATCGAGAAGTGCTATAAAGAGAAGGGCAAGATTCCTACTAAGGTGTAGAATCAGGAAAGAGTGAGCACAAAGTGGAAAATGTGGGGAAAGCACAACCAAATCCTGTGATGAATGTTTGAATGTAATTAAGATGGGAACGATCAGTGGTTATCCTAAAATCCCGATGGACAACAAAGAGAGAATTCAAACGCATCATTCCTAGGAATTAGGTTGATGGACCGCTACTATAGAAATCTCAAGAATTAAGGATGATAGAGTAGAAGTAGATTGAATTTTATTTTCAAAGATTTTATAAAAATTTTATGATAAACTTATTTTTATCATATATGGTTTATATGATATAATTAGAATTTATCATACAAAAATATCGTAGTAATTTATTTTATCATTAAATGATTTTGGGATTTTATAAAAATATTTTTATGATACAAAAAAAAAAAAAAAAAACGGATTTGATAACCCGGCGTAGATCGACTAAACCGGTCCACGCCGAATTAAATGAACTTAACCTACACGGGTTCTCTCTTTTTTCTTCTTCTTCTCCCCAATTTTTTTCTTAACAAATACGCTCTTCCCTTTTCTCCCCACCTCTTTACACCATAAAACCCACCTCTTTTCTTCTCCATTTTTATTATTTCAAATACCTCTTCTACCACACACACTACAAATTTAATACATTACACTCAAAGTTGGTGATTTTCGCTTAAGCACACAATTCCGGTAAGTGACATATTTTCCGCCACCCACGCTTTTCTACATCCTCACATTTTCGTGTAATCATCTAATATAATTATTTATCAAGTTTATAATTTTAAGTATCAATTTTATCAATTTTTGTTGATGTTTTCATTTTGTTTTAATATTAATTTTTGTTATTTGTATTTGGTGTTGTTGTTTATACCACAATCGTAGATGGTCGAGTCTTCCTCTCGTAAAAAGGGTAGTAAGAAAAGAAAATCGACATACCACCCGTAGTACCTGCATGAGCCTAGGCCTCGATGCCAGTAAGAAGAGGCCATATCCTTTAAGAAAATCACACCCCGCAGCCTGTAGCCGCTTTTGATAGATATTTTTCAAAATGTCCAAGATCGCTAGAACGGGTATAGATTTTACCGCTTTAGGACTCGAATCAAGGAAATTTTTGAGAATAGAGGTCGGATGGAGATAGCCCATGAGCGTGTTGACTCGTTAATGCCACGATGGTGGCTGAATTTTATTCGCTTATTTTCGCTATGAGTCTCAGATGAAGGCCCTTGACCTCTGCTTTCTTAAATGCTACCGCCCTTTTACTCACTACTATTAATGCATTTTTTGCCATTCCCGAGGTTCCCGATGAGGAAGATTATTATTCTGCTTGGGGTTTAATCCAAATTTAGTGTTTTGCAAGCTAAGGCTTATGAAGCTCAACAAGCCTTCACCCATCTCGCGACGTGGATTGATAATAGGTTTGCATACGGGGTTGTATTAAGGATGTCGAGCTATTAAGATGTTTCGGCTATAATGTCACCCATCTACTCATGTCGTTGCTTTTGGCAGAGATGATGTCATTCGCTGGGCAATAGTTAAGGATATTCCGGTCAATCTAGGAAAATTGATTTTCAATAAGGTTTGGGATTTTGCTCATGCTCAGATTCCGCAAGGAAACATGCCATTTCCAAATCTAATCTCTCAGATTGTGCTCGATGGCGAGAGTCCCACCTTTACCGGCCGACAAAATTGTTTCACGATACCCCAATCATAGGTCCTAGACTTGCCCCGCAACTCTGCTGGTAAACTTGATTATAATAATCCTAACCGACAAAGCCACACAAGAAATCCTCGCACTAGAATCCCACCCTATTTGGATCCTCTTCAGCACTGCAGGCAGAGTCGAGTTATCACCACCCGACGCCATTCTAAGTGCAATTGATAGAAGTCGACTAATATGTCGTTAGGATTCGACCGAGCCAGCAAAGGGGCCAATGATATTAGAGTGGGAGTTAGAGGTCACGAGCTTTTATGAGAGGTCTAGACCGCGCATGAGCAGATGTCCGATGATCTCGCCTCGCTGCCAGTGCAGATCCCTATACCTTACCACCTGGTTCGACCGATTCCTTCGCCTCCTACCTCTCAATCCTACACTCAAAGTTACTTTCGGTCGCTTTAGTATGTCGTGGTATGTTTCAGTGTGTCACAAATGCTACTTCAGGATTTGGAGATTACGCTCGATTTCAAACCATCACTACCGGTTTTGGATCGCTGGATTCGATAGTTCGGTTACTATGTCTACCATGCTCACAAGATCCATTCTATACCACGACTTCAACTTCCGACTTTGGAGCAGCTTTCGACTCAATCCATGTCACAAATTACCGTGATGATTTGAATTTTGAAGACTTCAATAAACTCGTTAAAATTTTATCATTGGAAAACATTTGTACTTTGATGACTATTTTTTCATTATGTTGTTTTGGCACTAGAAATTTTAACGTTGACGTTGGTTGATGCACTCAATGGTTAGTGCACTTTTTAATAATTTCACTGTAAGAATTTATTTGGTAATAATTTATGTATAACATTTTGATGAATGATGTATTTTATTTTGTTTGATTTTGAAAATTTTCTCGCCATCAACACACAAATTAGACTCGTCCGTGAATAGTGAAATCGCGACGCTGGTATATTCCGTTCACGCCGGTTATCACCGACGATACCTATATATATATAGGGTATTTATTTCGATGTAATTAAATAGATTCCGCGTAGGCCGAACACACCGGTTTACGCCGAAAATCTATTTATGACATCAAACGAATTTTTCCTCTTTCGCTTCGAATTTTTACCTATAAATAGCATACCTTGCAATCTTAGAAGGATACCCTTCCTCTCTTTCACCATCGATTAACGGTAGAAAATGTCCAATCATTCCTCTCCTTCAGTTAACAGTTACTCTCCCCAGTTGTACCCAAATGATGAAACCCCGGATATTCAACATTTATTTTTCGATCCTAATAATTATCCGCACCAAACAGCTCAAGACCGTTATCTAGCCAATTTCGGTCAGTCCCCTATTTTACTTGAGAAAGGTCTCAACTTTCAAAAATGAACCATGGGGATTTCTCCGACAAGGAGGTGGATGGGATCGCTTTGTCCGCACACCAAGAGGCAAGGTCAATGTCACTCTAGTTCGAGAATTTTATGCAAGACCGCTGACTGCGTTGCCGATCGACACGCTTTGTGCGTGTCCGTGGTTGTATTGTACCATTCACTCCTTTTATCATCAATCAAGCTTTTCAAATACCTCCCGTCCAAACTACCCCAAATAGTCATTATGAATCGCAGTGGAATTTGGACACGCTCATGGTGTTATTGATAAATGTGCCAAGCTTTCCAAATTCTCTTTCCAAATTACAACCGTGATCATGTTGTTCCACTTCACCGCTCTCATCTTCGAACTCGAAACATTTTATAAATTCGCGAGTTTTTCCAACTTTGACTTTTCCGAGGTTTCGGCGATTAGATGTCACATCAGATGCTATTACGATTGGAGCTATTATTGACTGGGAGTCCTCGATCCACAAGACGGCTATCAACTTTGCTCTTGGTAGATTTAAATTTTCGCCAACCGATGCCGCTTATGCTCTTTGATCTCTAAACTCAGATCCGCTTTTATGGAGTTCCGGAGAATGCTTCGATGAGATCTTTCCTTCTCGCCAACCTCTTCTAGGTCCGCTCAAAGAATGTACTAAGCGGTTCATCTACGTAAGAAGATTAGAGAGGTCATTTCATCTGTGTGAGATGGGAGGAGTCTAAGTGATTGGTTTATAAGTGGAATAAGATGTTTTAAGTTTTTAAGTTTTTAAGTTCTTTTAAGTTGTTTTAGTTTAAGAATTTCCTTTAAGTCCATAAGTTTGTTTAATTATGTCCTTATATTTTGTGTAATATTAATATTTCCTTTAATAAAATGTTATGTTGTAATCTTTTCTTTCTAAATGAATAATTTATAAGAAAACTCAGATCACCTTAATTAAAATCATTCCTTTTATTTTCTACTTAATTATTGCACTCACTTATCATCGGACGATGATGATAATCATTAGTGGGGAATGGAGTTAGGTTAGTAAATAAAATGAAGTTAATATATCAAATACTTATACACTTAGTTTAATTATCCTCAAGGAAATAAATGAAATAATATATAATTATTATAATAAAATGATATATTTTGATAGAACAAATTTTTAATTAAGTAAAGTAAGCTTGATATATTATTTCCATATTATTTATATCTATTTTAGATTTTAACAAGAAATTAAGTATGTATATCTAGATAAATAGTATGAAATATTTTTTTATGGAATTGGACAAAGAATCACTTATAATAAAATTTTAGAATAATTTTCATTTCAAGACAAGTATGAAATTGGAATCGACTAGAATGATGAGATTTTTGGCATTACTTTGATTAACTAGAGCTAAATAGCCTACCCAACATAATTTCCAATTTTTGTCCCCACTCACTTTGCAGAGTGATCAAGACCTCACCGAATTTAGCCATTATGATTAACTAGATAAACCGACCCTTAACTTAAATTGGTCTACATTTCTTTGAAATCCCGCAAGTATAGTATGTGCTTATGGATAATGTGATTTACATCGAAATACAAAAGTGGTATGTTCGAGATTGGAATAAATATTATTTGGAAGGCAATCTTGTATCAATTGTTGCTATTCTTGGAATAGTTGGGTACTAATATATTAGTTCTCACCTCATGACGCTTTGAAAATAATCGATTCTCGCAATAAGTTCGATATGTTAGTTTAAAAAAAAAAAAATAAAAAAAAAAAAAAAATAATAAAAAATCATTAAATCAAAGGTCGGATGTTACTAATCAAGATATTTTTTTTTTGATCAAAAGTTGAAGGTGTAAGACGCATTTACTTTGCTTCTATCTCTTTCGATTTTCCTTTCTTATCCTTCGATTAACCAAACACTCGAACTCCGAACGTTATAAGCCATTTTGCCAACTACTTGACTTAGTCTTTGATTCCAATAATTCAGACAAACATGCATTTTAAAGTTATTCTAAATATTTTTATTAAGTAATTCATGTAGAATTTCATTTTAGATAATATTTTATAACTAATTTATTGAATTATACACACTTTTTATCTTCTTAAATAATCTTAAATAGATAAAATTAATATAACTAAAATATCGACGATATACCTTACTAAATTAGAAATTTAGTCTAAATAAATTATATTGTTTTCATTATGAATATGTATCTATTATTTATCGCTTATTTTGCTTTATGACGATCAAAAGTTTAAGTGGGGAATAGTTGATATATGTTAAATTTATAACAAAATGTTATCACATTTTATACATATTATTGATTAATTTTATCTAAAAATATTAAATGATAGTAAAATAACATATAAAAATCTAATAAATACAAATAAATAACATAATACAAATTATAACTTTTGTTGTCGATTTAATTGTGTTTTTGTCGCTTTTGTTGTTGTTATATTGTATTATGTGATACAAAGTAGAAGAATCGAATCAAATCATACAAAAATCATCAAGTGGTAGATAAACCCGGCGCAGACCGAAGAAACCGGTTCACGCCGGATTATGTGATAATTACCCCATGTTACCCCATGTGCCTCGACACATGATATTCGAATCGTTAATCCGCGCGACGCCGGATCGGGCCAAGACGCCGACCGTAGATTTCGCTTATAAATACCTCATTTATGAGGTATGAAAAATATACCAATATATATATATATATCCCTATCTTATCTACTCTCAGAATATTATTTCAAAGAGGCATTATGCCTAAAAAGTAGTAGTAATAATGTTGTAATAGTAAGAATAATTATTGAAGATTGTTGAATTTATCATCATGTGACATTCAGAGGACGTAAGCCTCCTTCAACAATTATAATTGGTAATATTCTCATTGTTATTATGTTTGTTTGTTTTTTTACAATTTTATCTACTAGTAATAATGTATGTAGGCTAATTATACAACTAGCCAAGACATGTAATTGAAAATGTTTCTCTTTAGGAAATGGATGATGACTAAGTTAAAATATGATTAAAAATTGAATCGATGAATCTCTTTCTACTTGAACTAATTGATAGTCTATATTGACGTAATTAACCAAAGATGGATGTAACCATAACCTAATCATGAATCGACTGCAGACGTTAGGGTACGAGAAAAGGGTAGAAAGACCGGAAGGTAAAATTGGCCGCCTGACAAACGGAACCCTCTTTCTTATCCGGGATAGAATATTTATACTCGAGAGATTATCATGTCAAATCATTAGGTTTAATTACGGTTTTACCAAGCGAGGAGGCATAGAATGAATTCGTGCACTCGTATGAGGGGAATTTGTTACCGAGGAGTATACCGCTTCACATAATCAATTACACTTCAACAAGAAGATTGGTCACATCCATTAAAACTAAAAGAGATCATAATTCAATAACATTGTCTTGGTTAGTTCTTATTAACTATCTATTATATTGGTATCTATATCTATATAAATATCTAATTATTTATCATTTGAATAGCTCTAATTAAAAAGAATTGCATACTTAGATCAAGATAATAATAGCTAATTGGTGTTTAACCACATTTTAAAATTACATTTTCTTTCCCCGAGGATTCGACACTTGATTCACCGTGACTACACTACAATTGACCCGGCACATCGCCGGTAAGATTGACACCCAGTTTTAGCCGATCACTGACTCAGTGTCTAATGTTTGCTGAGTGAAGTGATGAAGTGATTATGCAATAATTAAAACAATCACAGCACAAATGTAAATACATAAAGTAAATCAACACAAGATTTGTTTATGGAAGTTCCGGGTGGTGTAATCCCGTACGTCTCCCCTTCTCCTGTGGTGTAGGAGGTATCACTAGAATTTTGAGATAACCGTTACAAAATCCTAGCCTAATGATAGTCCTTCACGACACTCTAGTTTCACTGTCTACACACAATGAAGAAAGGTAGGATTGCTCCCTTCATTCTGCACACTGATCTTTCGGAGGTGGAATGACTCCTTCACCATCTCATCACTATCACACACACAGTCCGCAGACTGCACCAACAGCTGTGGCAACCAAGTTGCAACCGTATGAGGAAAGGTGGAGTTGCTCTCCTCAAACTATGCACAACCAACCTTTTTTCACAAAGGTTAGGTTTAGAATTAATCAAAAGATTAAATCAGTGAGCTGTCTGATTCTTCTGGATATTGCGTTGTAGCTCCAAGATGTCTGCTTCCCCCTAATGGGTTACTGGATCTTTCTTTTAAATCATCAAGACAATTCTGTTGGCTTCCCCTTTTCTAGATATGAACTCTGATTATCTAGATCTGGATCTTTAGATATGTGCTTTACAAAACTTCTCCGATCCCCCTTTTCCAATCCTTTTTCTCTGTGTATTTATAGGGGTGATGTAACGGTCAACTAGCTCTTTTTGCCATTACATTTGTCGTTTAGCCAACGTTCATATGTACGACCTTTTGCCGTTTTGTTAGTTTAAATTTAACAAAGCCTTAACTCAGTTTTCTACTCTTCTTCAAAACTGAGTACCTTGTATTCTTGACATCCGACTTTAATTGACTAAGTCGGAGTACACCATTCAGCTTCCTTCTTCTCCTGATAACTGATAATCTTTGTCCTTAAGATTATTCAGCTTTACATGATCTATAGTTCAGTTTCAGATCACCACAGATTTGCCAGAATCATGATTTATAGTCACGGCTTAATCAAACTTTCTAACCGAGTTTGCCACCTCGCTTCTTCTCGTCTTCAATAATCGTGGTCTGTGTTCTCGGTTCTTCGCCTTCTTAGATAGGCCAACTGAAGTCAGTGTCCTCAACAGCTTATCTTCTTCGGGCTTGCATAACTAAGTCTGCTCCCTCAGTTCTTCATATATAAACTCAGTTTTCTTATTGTGACTCAGCTGTTTTCCTAGTTCCTATCTATTACAATGCTTGTCTAAAATAACCTATACAAGATTCAGACTCTAGATAGAACTTATACATTTTTCTATAGACTGTTTCTTGCTTCTTCTTTCATTACGCACTATAATAGCTAGTTATGACTTCATCATCATGGGTTATAAGTGATCTTATTAATTACGTGACGAATCATCAACGAAACATAAATATTATTTCCAACATATAGCAAAGAGATTGCTATGGACAAGTACTTTTGATCGATAAACAAATAAGTGGATTATGGAATGGAGGAGAAGACAATTCCAATTAAGTGTGACAACACAAGTGCAATATCTATTACTGAAAATCCAGTATTGCATTCAAGAACAAAGCATATTGATGTAAGATATCACTTTATCAGGGATCATTTTGAAAAATGAGATGTTATTCAATGATACATACCTTCTGAAGATCAATTGGCTGACATTTTCACAAAACCACTCAGTCATGAAAGATTTAGCAAGTTGAGAACTGAGTTGGGAATGATAGAAATTGACTAAGTACTAAGGAGCAGCTAACTGGAGTAATCAGCTAAGTAACTTCACCAGCTGACTATGGCATGTAAGGCACTTGTACTTGATCACGTGCAAAGCACATACTAGCAATAGGACTAGGTCTATCATAGTAGAGTATTGGCAAGTCAAGGTCGATCCCACAGGGACTCGTAAGAACGTCCAATTATCAAGATTGAGCTTGTCACGATAATGGTCTATGACCAACTATAATATAGACAGTAGTAAATTTGGTTCCTCAAACTAACAAGATTATGCTACTTCACACGAAGCAAAATGAGTTTCTAATGTATTAGTTCAATTATGAGTAATTAGTTATTCCCCCCACACATGGAACTGTCCTCCCCACTGGTGAATTTATTCATTGTTCAGCTACGGGTACAACTCCTAACTCTATCTATTCCGACAATGGTAGTAGACAATCTATACACAAGCTACCCTCCTTAATTGGTCCGTAATAGCCAATACGCATAAAGAACTAGAGCTGTCGATATTGAGCGCTAACTCATACAGCAAACCCGCCTAGACAGATGTCGACATTGATCAACACGTTCCTAGGGTCCATTCTAGATAATGTCCAAACATAGCACTTAACTATTCGTATTTCATGCTAGTTTACGATAACATGGAAATAGTTGATAAGGCTAAAAACATGTAAATTAAATCTATCGATCAACGTAGCTGGCGCCGATTATCATGAATTAGTAATTTACTAGGTATTCAGATCTAGCGATAGAGACCGTCGTAGATTTGAAGAACGCATCTACTATTCCATCATTTCTTCACCAACGAATCAGATCTATAACACATGGGGTAAAATAAACTAACTACTACATAATTAAACTAAATAAACAATTAAAACATACTAGTCGAATAGAACAACGATAGATCTACATTTTGGAAAAGACAGAAAATCATACCCTCGAAGTTGAGCGTAGATCTCCCTCGGATCTCTCCCTAGGCGGCGACTCCGTTGTCTTCTGACCAGAACTCATAAAATAATAAAATAAAGAACAAAGAACTTTTATTACATAATTTGCCTTGAATAATTTGGGTACATTGTGTTCTGCGGCGAAGCCTCTTATTTATAGCTATCTAAACCGACTTAGAAACATCTAGTTCTACCCCTCGTCCAAGAAAATGCATTTCGGAAGGATCTGGACTCTCGATAAGTCAACAGCACCTTCCGGTAAACCGGGGGTATTTTTGTCTTTTTTCTTCAGCCGACTTAACTTGGAAGGTTCTGGAATACTCTAGGCCCATTATTTTCATTCAGTCTACTCCATATTCATCCATCATGCTCAGCCCAATATCCCGTATCCTGAAAATAATCAAATAATACACGACATATGCATGAACCCGACATATGCTATTCAACTCAAATGGTTCATAGTTATAGTTCGAAACTACTATTTTTAGCTCATAATGGGTAGAATGTTGATGTCGTATGATAGACTATTTTAACCATCATCAACTACCCCTACTAGCCTTTTGCTCATCCATGAGCAGAGTATCAAGGCGGAATGTACCTCCAAGAGCAATCCCCATCAACTACCACATATTCAATAAAGATTTCCGACAGAGACATACATTAAGCCACAATCCATAAGCTTTCCATTAATCACTACTTACCACGCAGCAATGTGTCATGTGATGAATTAGTCGTGATAGTGCGTTTGTGAGAAGAATCAAGTTGTATTAACCACACAATCTTAACTTACTTGCACATACACTCGCTCATCTTGCCTTCATACTTGGTTACACAACATGGTACCTTAATCGGGTCGGGCGGACTCGGGGACTGAGCATCGCTCTTAAGTCCTCGTTTGTTTATTTTTATGCGAGGGTCGTGCCCTTTTTACATGAGTTCGCTTCCCTCACTGTCTTTATTGCATATAATTTTCTTTTTTCTTATTTTTTCAATTTTTTTCTGGTAGATTTCCTCCTTTTTTTTTCTCTTTCTCTCACAAGTCTGTTTGTCCCGGTTACCTCTCATCATCCATGTTGCTTCCCTTGTCTTACAACAATTTGTTAAAGTATATAGACAGACAAATAATGATTCCCGGTTAAAACAACTCATCATCTGATCTTAAACACTTCTCACTCAAATTATGTGCTCAAATATTGATTGCAATGATAGAATAATAATTAATAAGTTACTACTTCATGCAACATAACATATGCTCATTCTTCCATACTAAATTGAATATGCTATAGCTCACTTCAAATCGAACTTGGGCTCATTTTCTACCGATTTCTTACTCGAAAACGTTCAATAAGCAAGCTAAAAACAATGTTAAAATTTCAAAAATATTCCTTTTTTCGATTATCCAGCTAAGACGCCTACCCCCTACTTATTATAGAAATTGTCCCCAATGACTAATAATAAAGAAAATGAAAGGTACTTAGCTCTGGAAATGTCGGCCGAGTCAAAATGAATACCGGAGCAGAATCATTAGCTCCTAGGTCATTCCACTTCCAAGTTGTTACCTACAGTCCAAAATTCTTCCAAAAAAACGGTGAGTAACATGTGAAGGGCAATAAGAAAATAAGGTGGCGGTAATCGTGCATACCGGAGGAATGCACAAAAACAATTTAAGCCACTTTATTCTTATATTGGCCTGAGCAAGATGGGAAATTTTTTACGAGGGTATCACATGAGAATCGTGAAGGAAAAAGCCACATATATCAGGTGACTGAAGATATATGTGATGAAAAAAACCTTGTGATTGTCATGCTATTTATTGACTCAAAATAACTAAAATAAACAAAAGCAATAAATAAGGGTTTTAGAAATAGTTCTGAATTTATAGTCGTCAGCTCGACTGTATTAATAGGACTCCTTCATTCATATTCTGGCTCTGTCAACATAAAGACTTCCAACTCAGGGTTATACTTGTGCTCTAGGTAATGTTTCAGCCTCTGGCCGTTAACTGTGAAAATCTACCCAGAGTATTCATGTCTAACTTCACATGAACCTGAATTGTAGACTTTCTTGACTATATGTGGTCCATACCATTTAGACTTCAACTTCCCAGGAAAAAGACGAAGACGTGAATTATATGCCAGCACCTTATCTCCAACATGAAATGTGCTGTTCAGAATCTTCTTATCGTGCAGGCGTTTTGTTCTTTCCTTGTAAATACTTGCATTCTCATAAGCTTGAAGTCTAAACTCCTCCACTCTATTTAACTCTAGCATTCTCTTTTCACCGCCTAAATTCTCATCCATGTTTAGAAACCTCGTAGCCCACAGCGCTCGGTGCACAAGTTCTACCGGTAAATGACATGCTTTTCCAAACACTGTCATATATGGTGACATGCCAATCGTGGTCCTATAAGCTGTCCTGTACGCCCAAAGAGCGTCATCTAATTTCAAAGACCAATCTTTCCTTGTGGGATTCACAGTCTTCTCTAAGATCCTCTTAATCTCTCTGTTCGTGACTTTGACTTGTCAACTCGTCTGGGGGTGATATGCTGCTGCAATCTTAATCGAACATCATATCTCATCATTAACTTCTCAAACAACCTATTACAGAAATGACTCCCTCTGTCACTAATTATGGCTCTGGGCACTCCAAACCTCGTCAAAATGTTTTTCTTAAGAAACCTCAGGACAACCCTGGCATCATTAGTAGGTGAAGCTACTGCTTCCACCCATTTGGAAACATAATCAACTGCTACCAGGATGTAACGATTTGATTCTGACGATGTGAATGGCCCAACAAAATCAATTCCCCATACATCAAATAACTCCACTTCTAAGATACTCTGCAGTGGCATCTCATTCTGCTTAGAAATATTCCTGGTCATTTGACAGGAATGACAGGCTCGTGTAAACTCGTAAGCAGACTTATGAATTGTTGGTCAATAGAATCCACACTGCAGTACCTTTGCTGCTGTCTTGTTTGGCCCATAGTGACCTCCCGCTTCTTTAGAATGACACATGTGCAAAATACTTAGAATCTCATAATCATGGACGCATCTCCTAAGAATGGCATCAGGGCACACTTTTTAGATAGGGATCGTCCTAATGATAATGCTTCAGATACGTGAAAAACTTCTTCTTATCTACATTATTGAATTCCGGTGGTAGGTATCTTCCTGCTAGATAATTCACAATATTGGCAAACCAAGGGTATACCTTGCCTACTCTTGATGTATGTTGTCGGGACTAAGATTCAACTCGAGCTACCACTGAGATGGAAAAAAGTTGTTCATCAGGAAAGTTCTCCCTGATCTCAGTCGGTTGCTCTTCTTCCAGCAAAGTTAATCTCGACAGGTGATCAGCCACCTGGTTCTCTGATCCCTTTTTATCCTTAATCTCAACATCAAACTCTTGTAAGAGTAGAATCCATCTCAAAAATCTCAGTGTGGAGTCTTGATTGGTTAGAAGGTATTTCAAAGCTGCGTGGTCAGTGAACATAGTTACTTTCAATCCTATCAGATAAGGTCGAAAATTGTCAAATGCAAAGATGACAACTAAGAGTTCATTTTCTGTAGTCGCATAATTACTCTGAGCACTGTTAAGGGTACGACTGGTGTAATAGATAGGCTTAAAGATTTTATCCTCTCTTTGTCCAAGGGCTGCTCCAACTGCCGTGTCGCTTGCATCACACATAAGCTCAAAAGGTTTGTTCCAATCTGGGGCTACCAGAATTGGGGCGGTTATAAGCATTTGGTTTAATGTGTTGAATGCTTTCTTGCACTCTTCTCCAAATACGAAAGGTACATCCATTGCAAGTAATTCAGTCAAAGGTCTAGATACTTTAGAGAAGTCCTTAATAAACCTCCTATAGAATCCTGCGTGGCCAAGAAAGGCTCGCAACGTCTTTAAGTTCATTAGAGGGGGTAACTTCTCTATTACCTCGATCTTTGCCTTATATACTTCCATTCATTTCTTTGAAATCCTGTGACCCAACACTATTCCTTCTGTAACCATGAAGTGGTATTTTTCCCAGTTAAGTACAAGGTTGGTCTCTTCACATCTCTTTAGCACTCTACTCAAATTCTCCAAACATTTATCAAAGCTATCTCCAAATACAGAGAAATCATCCATGAAAATTTCCAGAAAATCTTCTACCATGTCCGCAAATAACGACATCATGCACCTTTGGAAAGTTGTTGGTGCATTACATAACCCAAAGGGCATGCGATTGTATGCAAAGGTTCCATAGGGACATGTGAAAGTTGTTTTCTCTCAAAAACTTGATGACCAAAATAGTAACGACCAACCTTAACCGGCAGGGTACCGGGTCGGAAGTACTACATTGGTGAGCAAGGTCTTATCCCACAGAAAATCAATTGAATACCAAAGTCGTCTTCGGATTTAGTTTAGGTCAACCACGATGTTTCAAGTATTCAACTACACTGAAACGATATGTAAATTAAGGATAAAAAGAGATATAAAGAGAAACATAGCCAAACCATGATCCAATTGATTACTTTCGCCCTCTAATCGATTATTTGGGAATGAGATTAACCAACCTACCAACCTATACTTATATCGATTGGTGCAAACTCCTAAGCTAGTATACGACGCCATGCAACAATCGAATACCCTTTGCCCGGTTCAACAGTTCGTCTTTAAGAATTTAATTGACCGAAACAAGATTAACGCGCTAGAGTTGCTCGATTTCACAACCGATTGAACATCACTCCCTAATCAATCTAAACAACTCAGTTGATTATAAGGAATGATCTTAAAACCCCTTTTCCGACACCCCCTTCGCAACATACATTTATAAAAGTGGTGTGTGAGTTCATGAATTAGGTGTACAGTCTAATTCAAGCATTAAGAACAATTTTTAAGACATTTATTCCTCAATATAACAACAATTAAACACTACCCATTCCCAATTTCATCAATTAGAGGGTGCTTTCATCAATCTTCACATAATTTGGCTATGAAATATTTAGCTACTCATAATAAAACTAGAAACAACAATTAAAGATAGAATTGAAGCCATAAATGAAATATAAACTAAATTGATTACCAAAATCGTAGAGAATCGGAGTTTACATCAAACTTTTTCAACACCTATGTCAATTGATGATGAAGAAGAATCAAAATGACAAAATTCCAAGAATATAGGAGAATTTTTAGCTAGATTATGCTATTTCTATGCAATTACTAGTGTAGAAATGAATCTAAGGATGAAAAGAGGGGATTTCGACCTAAAAGGGGTGAAAGGGTATGAGGAAGAAAATTCTAGATAAAGTGTAGTATCAAAGTTATCCCCAAAACTGTGCAAGAGCCTATTTATATGTGCTAAAAATTGCTCTTTAAACTGACCAATGCGTACACATTCCTGTCTGAATGCGCACGCATTGCTCTGTTGCTGCCTAGGAGAACTTGATCCTGCTGAGATGGATGCGTACGCATTGAACGCGTTTGCCCCCAATTTTTTGACTTGATGTTGCTTGTGGGATGCGTATGCATTATACTCAATGCGTACGCTTTGTTTCTGATTCTCCAAGGCTGAACATCCTGTATCAAGGATGCGTACGCATTGACTGCTTTCCTCCCAATCTTTGCATCCTGTACCAAGGATGCGTGTGCATAGCTCAGAATACGTACGCACTGGCTGCATTTTTCCCACTTCTGCAGTTTTCTTCAGCTTTTCCCATCCCCGAACCTCGGCCTTGCCTTTATGTGCCCAGTACCTTATCTTCCAGGCTTACGAGCACCTATATCCTACGTCATGACATCTAAAGGGATACTGAGCATAATCTCCCGAGATAAATAGGACTCGAAAGGACTAAAAACACCGTCAAAAAGCAAGGTTTACCATCTATATAATGGTTTACCTCAAAGTGAATGCATTGTGTGTTTTATCCCTTAACATGACCTGGAACTGCCTGGAATGAGCCAAAAGTGCCGTAAATGGGGGTTGAAATATGCACCAGAGCAAGGTAATGTTGACTCTCATCAACCAACCCCCACTTAGCATTTGCTCGCCCTCGAGCAAAATGAGCGTTTTAAAATAATCCAAGTAGTCAACGTCACACGCGTAGGTCAAGTCAATCACACATCAAAGTAAACCGGGAAGTAAATGAGCGAATGCATACAACTTAACCCTATCTTATCAAGCAAACGGGATGTGTGTGAGTGAAAAGCTTCTCCTACATCTACCGTGGTTCACCGGTTTGGATTATGGATGCTAGATTAATACGACTACACCATAGGCTCATACTTCATAAGCATCTCCACTAATCGGGGCCAACCGAGGTGAAGTAAGATCAAGTAGGATTTGCACGGTTGTAACTTTAGGTTAGGGACGGGGCTAACCGAAGGGAATTTGTAGGGAATAAACAACAAAGAGAGAAAACACGAGCAAGCTTAATCACGGGGTGTATCATTACACAACGTAGCTAGCTCTCCCCTTCTCTAGCTCAAAGTGAAACTCGAAACATGATCCAAGAAATAGAATGCCATATCGCACTATGTCTCGAGTGTAACGAGGCAAAAGCATACAAGAATCATGTTTCTACATTAAGGCATCATCCAACACACCAACATCATATAACAAATCAAAACATGAGTCCTAAAACTTTTGACTTTCTTTGACTCGACCTTTATTACACTTTTCAACACTTTATTTGCAAGCTTTCTTTGATTGATTTCATTTTCTTTTGATTTTTGACTTTTTTTTCAAGAAAGCTGCATTATACACATTTAATAGGTTTGAGTCAAAGTCCATCACATACATACTGTGTAAAAATGAGCTCCTACCCTCCAAATCATGAAATAGCTCATAAAAACCAACTCTTCTATACATATGTACTCCTCTACCACACTACACTTGCTTTAGCAAGTGTGCCCAAAGTGAAAAGATTAAGCTTAACTCGTAGGGTGTTCAAGGGAATGTAGACCACAAATAAAGCTTGTGGGTTGGAAATTTACGGGCTAAATACGAATGGCTAAGTGTCGGATGGGGGTCTAACCATCCTACCAAGGCTTAGAGGGTTTACTGTGGAATATGTCATGAGATGGCTATTTGGCTCTAGTTAGGTCAAAGAAATTCCATAACTATCGTCCCAAACTCTACCAAAGTCGGCCTTTCTATTTCGTCTCGAAGTTAATGGTATGAGTTCTAGGTAACCACATTGTGCCTAAGTCTACCACAATCGGTCACTAGTCACCATGGTTTGTGAATTCGAAGCCATACATGCATAAAAATCCCGTCTCCAAGATAAGGTAGTAAGCCAAGTAAGATGCATTTAAACATTCACTAAACCATTAATCCTATCGGTGTGACGGCTCAACAACCGAATGCAACATCAATCCCATGGAAAATTTTAAAAATTGCTTGAATTTGCTAAAGAAGTGATCAAACACTTAGCATACAACACTATTGCCGAAATTTAAACAATGAAGCATATAATCTAGCTAAGCCGACCACCCCCCACTTTAAATGAAACACTGTCCTCAGTGTGTGAATGATAAAGGAAAGAGGGCTTAGTTGAACCCGGCAGAAAGGTGCAACTGTGTACGTGACATTTCCAGGCAAGCTCCATCTCGAACACCAACACCAAGAGAAACAAAGAAGACACAAACACGGGGAACAGCCACCGTGCCGAATAGAAGTAATATATATCGAGATATAAGAAGGATAACGCCACAAATATGAATAGGGGAGGACACGGGGAAAATACCGACTCAGATTGCATGTGACAAAAAAAATATCAAATAAAATAAAAGAGTATCAACCATGCATAAAAGTACGGCCAAAACGGGCCAAAGTCAAATCATCCAAGTGCGGTAAACGAAGCAAAAGTGAAGAAACAAGTCTAGTGCCTCTCGGGCTTACATCCAGTCTAAATGAAAAACTGAAAAGTAAAAGATAACAGACAAGTCTAGGGCTGTTCAACGTGAGAACGGAAAAAAATGAAGTCAAGCACTCGTAGACTGGTCTGGTTGATCGCGCATGAGATAGAGGTCTACTGGATCTTCTGGCTCAACGGCGGGTGCAGTAGTAGTATGGGCTTGAGTAGCCCCATCAGCAGAAACGTCACCCTCGATAGTGACCAAATCATCCTGAACCCCGATCAACACATAGGTGGGAGCGGTCTCTCCTCCCTCAGCAGGTGCAGCAACATTACCTATACCTGTGGTGGCCTGTGGTGTGTCCTCATCTCCATCAGAAGCACTACCATCCCCTCGGACTCACTATCCTCATCACCAGAACTAGAGCCAGAACCTACCTCATCAGAACTACTCTCCTCATCTCCACACTCACTGCCCTCATCGTCCGAACCACTCTCCTCAGTAGTAGCCCCCGATCTCCCTCATCTACCCTCTCCTGGAACGCAACCTGAGTGACAAATGAGTCTAACTCCCCCGGGAAGACACAAGAAAGAGCAGGCCTACGAAGCTTCTTCCTAACGGAAGAGTTGCCGGAGGTGTGGATTGCCTCGACAAGACCGGCCAGAACAAGCCTTTGATCCTCAGCCCACACGCAGAAAAAGGCTGCCATGGTATAGACATTACGCTCGAAGGTGGAAAGAGGAGGAAGAAAGGATGGTGCGGAAGAAGATGGGCCGGAGGATTGGGTTGGTGGAGGTGCAACAAAAGGGGAAGGAGCGGAAACAGGGGGTGGAAGGGCTGAAACGGAGGGTCGGGCGTGCGTACTCCTGAGGACAACATGCTCTGGGTTCTTGCGAACACGGTCGTCTCCAGGGTAGGTCAAAACACCCGCACCGGTGGCCAACTCAAAAATGAGGTGAGGAAAGATTAGGGCTCGTTTGGCATCAGCTTTAAAGCTTGTGAACTGGCTGTAGATGTAACATCCAATATTGATGGTAAAATCAAAATGGAAGGCATAGAGAAGATCAAAGTCGGCTTTGGAAAGTCGGGACTGATTTTTGCTAGGATGCAGGTGGTTCAGAAGGAACTTGATCAAGAATTTTGTGGCATCAGACATTGAACTGATCAAAAGACTGGGGGCTTCACTAGACTTAGAAGAAAAGGGGACCTCGGGACACAACACTTGTCTACCCTCCTCACGATAATTCGGCTTAGTCTTCTTGAGGGTGTCAAGGGCACTGATATAATCTGTGTCCAAAGGTACCCCGGGAAGGTGAAAGTGTGTATCAATGGCCTCGGGAGAGATATGAATGGTGACTCCCAGACTTTAACTGAAGTGCAAGGTTGTGGAGAGGCTGTCCAGTTTGCAAAGAATTCTTGAACAATAGTGAGGTTTGGTGGTTTGGTATTGGTGGTCAAGAGAGGTTCCCACTTTCTTTGTGCGATGTTTTCATCAAAATGCATCCCAACATCCTTGGAATCGAAACAACGCTCAATAATAGGGTTCTTTTTTATGAAGAAATTCTTGTAGTTGTCGAGGGCTAAGGGAGAGATGAAACGATGTTCAAACGGAATAGGACCGGAAGCACCCCTAGGAGGATTGGACCTAGGTTGACTAGACGGTTCCCGGATGGTGAGGGCTGCCCCTCCTCTAGTCTTTGGCCTTTTCAAGGGTTTCTCGGCAGTAGCCTTACCCTTTCGTTTGGCCAAGGCAGAAGAGCCGGGATTGGACGTGGATTTGGGTGGAGCCATCAACCTATGGTTTGGATACAATGGGAACAACACCACAACAACCAACAAAACACAACTCGATTATCGTCCAACCAGGATTTCCCAAACAACAACAACAACACCAACAATACACCGCCCACAACCAAACCAAACAACACAGCCACAAACCAACAACACAGAAGAACGCCACCACAGCGAAGGAAAAGAAACACATCAATGAAAACTCAAGCCAAAACGAGTTAATTACAGTTTAGGAGTTTACATGGGTGA
Organism: Gentiana macrophylla; assembly: GCA_026214975.1. NCBI lineage: Eukaryota > Viridiplantae > Streptophyta > Magnoliopsida > Gentianales > Gentianaceae > Gentiana > Gentiana macrophylla. The sequence continues at coordinate 62,272,179 of CM047813.1, read as the reverse complement.
AATTGACAAATCAAACCCTAGAACTGAGAATTGACAAGAGAAGGCCAAGCTAAGCTTACCACATGAGAACGAGAACGAATTGGAGCAGAAATGCCATTGAAATTGTAGCAGTTGGCCGGAGGTGCTTCACAGGCGGCGGAGATGGTGGAAACGCAGCAACAATGGGTCGGGGAGCGGAGAAAACGCAGCGAATTGAAGAGAGTTGGAGTGGGGAGGGTGGAAAAGAGTATGGGTGAGGGATTTAGGGATTAGAGGTGAAGAAATTTGGTGAAAAAGTTGTGGAATCACCGGAGGGAAGGGAGAAATGCGGTTGAAATTAGGTTTGAAAAGGGGTTGGAACTGCCGGCTGTGCTTTATAGAATGGGGAATGCGTACGCATTGGGGTCAATGCGTACGCATCGGATGAAAGAAAGAAAAGGATGAATGGGATTTGTTGGATGGATGCGTACGCATAGCATAGAATGCGTACGCATTGAAAGCACTTAAACTCTCTGAAAGAATGATGCGTACGCATGCCATACAATGCGTACGCATTGAGCGAACTGAATTCTCAGCTGAAACGATGCGTACGCATCCAAGGTAATGCGTACGCATAGAATACACTTAACTCTCTGATGGCTCTCTAGTTGTGGAATGCGTGCGCATTGGCCAGAATGCGTACGCATTCCCCTGGCTTTCACCAAAATTTCAAAAACTGAGTTGAGGTCCCCACTCTATCACCAGAGATCACTCCTAACACCTAAAAATCACAAAAACAGAGAATTGGTGGGTTGCCTCCCCCAAGCGCCTTTGTTTTACGTCATTGGCTCGACGGAATGACTTATATGGTGTCAACTTTAAAGTTATACCATTGACACAAGGGTTGAATTGGTGGATAGAAAGAAGTTTGATGGAGTTATACGATTTAATTGTCAAGTTTGGAGTCCTTGACAAGACTCACAAGGTCCTACACAAGGGACGGGATCCTTAAGGAGGATAACCTCGAGTGCCTCATCGAAATGTAACATTTCATACTTTTTCAACTGGAGACCATTTGTAACAAACTTCCCCTTGGTTGGGTGAATGATTTCGACGGCACCGAAGGGGTAGACCTTAGCAACTATATAAGGACCCGACCACCGAGACTTGAGTTTTCCTTGAAAAAGGTGAAGGCAAGTGTTATAAAGGATGACTTTGTCACCTTCCTTAAACTCTCGAGGCTTAATGGCTCTATCATGAAGTAACTTAGTCTTTTCCTTATAGTCTCTCGCGCTCTCATAAGCTCTAAGGCAAAACTCATCTAACTCGTTTAACTGTGCTAACCGCCTCTCACCAACTAAACCATCATCCAAGTTTTGGAACCGGGTGGCCCAATATGCCTTATGCTCGAGCTCTACGGGTAGGTGACAAGACTTCCCATACACCAACATGTAAGGAGACATACCGATGGGAGTCTTAAAGGCGGTTCTAAGGGCCCATAATGCATCATCTAACTTATTGGCCCAATCCTTAGGGTGTGAATTAACGGTTTTCTCAAGAATATGCTTAATCCCCCGGTTACTTACTTCCACTTGGCCACTAGTTTGGGGGTGATAGGCTGTCCCTAACTTATGCTTGACCCCATACTTGGCTAGAAGAGTGTTGAAAGGACGGTTGTGGAAGTGACTACCGTTATCACTAATGATAGAACGGGGCACCCCGAAACGAGCAAAGGTATGCTTTTTAATGAACCGGATGACCACATTCCTATCATTAGTAGGGGATGCTATGGCTTCTACCCATTTCGACACATAATCACATGCAACTAGGATATACTTATTGTTATACGATGAAGGATAAGGTCCCATAAAGTCCAGCCCCCAAACATCAAACACCTCACACTCTAGGATCGGCTTTTGGGGCTTCTCATTTCTCCTAGAGATCCTACCTACCCGTTGACACGCATCATAAGATTTCACATAGGCATAAGAGTCACGAAAGATAGTTGGCAAATAAAATCTACTTTGGAGCACTTTGAGAGCGGTTTTGTCCCCTGCAAGATGACCACCGGCTTCCCGGTCATGACAAAACGAAAGGATATTCCTAATCTCGCTATCATGTACACACCTCCTAATTATACCATCCGAGCAACGTCTAAATAGATATGGATCATCCCATAAGTAGAATCGAATATCACTATAGAACTTCTTGCGTTGGTAATCCTTTAAACTAGGATCCACATACCCACAAGCAAGAAAGTTCACAAGGGGCATACCACGGGTCACCATACCTACCCCGTTGCTCATGAGCACTCATTTTCACCGGAAGCATCACATCAACTACCATCAACTGCTCATCCGGGAAAGATTCATTGATTTCCCTCTCAAATCTTCTCACTTCCTCATCTAACGTCATATGACTCAAGTGATCCGCTACCACGTTTTCACAACCATTCCTATCCTTAATCTGCACATCGAACTCTTAAAGAAGCAAAATCCACCGCAATAAGCGGGGTTTTTCCTCTTGCTTTGCAAATAAGTACCTCAACGCAGCATGATCGGTGTGCACTATCACTTTAGACCCAACTAAATACGACCGAAACTTGTCAAAAGCAAAAACAACAGCAAGCAATTCCTTTTCGGTCGTGGCATACTTTGATTGTGCGGGATTAAGTGTGTGAATAGAATAGTAAATAGGCTTAAATATCTTATCAACTTTCTGCCCTAAAACAGCCCCTACAGCAATGTCACTATCATCACACATAACCTCGAACTCTCGTGACCAATCAAGTGCAACTAGAATCGGTGCGGTCACTAATAACTTCTTAAGCACGTGAAAGGCATCAATGCACTCTTGAGTGAAAATGAAGGGAGTGTCTTTTGTGAGCAAGAGTGTAAGTGGCCTAGCAATCTTGGAGAAATCCTTGATAAAACGCCGGTAAAAACCCGCATGACCAAGAAAAGCCCGAAGGGTCTTCATGTTCGTAGGGACGGGCAATTTCTCACCGATCTTCCAATATTCCCATAGGTCTCCTAAGGGTCCGGTCAGCCATTTGTAAAGTCATATTGGTCTTGGTCAACCTACCTAGGCCCAACCTCTCATAAATACTCCTAGCCACGAGATTCACACTAGCACCTAGGTCACATAAAGCTTTTGGGAATCTAATAGAGCCAATGGTGCAAGGGATAGAAAAACATCCGGGGTCTTTCTTTTTAGGAGGAAGCTTGTCTTGAAAGACCGCGGAGCATTCTTCATTTAGGCACACCACCTCATCCATCTTGGCCTTGTTGGACAATATCCCTTTCAAAAACATAACATACGAAGGCATGTTAGCTATAACATCAACCAAAGGGATATTTATCTCAACCTTGTGCAAGATGTCAAGGAACTTGTTTTGAATCTTGGATAACACACCCTTCTTAGGACCTCTAGGGGGAAAAGGTAAAGTGCTCAAATCAAAAGGTGTAGAAGAAGTATTCATACCATTGCTACTTGTACCTTTCCTTTGTGGATTGGAAGTGGTTGTGTCCTCTTTGCTAGTTGCCTTCAGTGCCTTCTTATCTTGCTTGTGAGCTTCACTATCTTGCTCTCCAACAACTTGATCTTCACTATCATCTCTTACCATATCATCCACTTTGCTTTTACCATTATCTTCAACACTTTTCTTCAACCCAATGTCACTACCAACTACCTTGCCTCTTCTTGTAGAGATAGCATTCACACCCTTGGGATTTCTCACGGTGTTACTTGGCAAGCCTCCAACCGGTGCGGTATTAGCATTTTTGGTCAATTGACCCACTTGAGTCTCAAGATTCCTCAATGCCGATTGGAATGTGGTGGCATTGGTTTTAATGTCCCTTAACTCCCGACTATGCTCTTGCAAAGTCTTATTGATTTGTTCCAAGAGGATATCGGTATAGCTCTTTTATGGAATAGGAGCCATTGGTGGAGGTTGAGAATAGCTTCCTTGAAAGTAGTTTTGATGAGCATTCAGATGCTGGTAAGTTTTGGATTGTTGTTGTCGTGGAGCTTGATTGCCTTGATAAGAGGGACTTTTTTGAGGCCTAGAGGATTGCCCTTGATTCGGACCATGACCCCAAGTCAAATTAGGATTCTCACGCCAATTTTGTGGAGCTCCTTGGAAGTCATAGTTTTGGACATGCCCTTGCCCCACATAGTTAGCATCATAGGGTTGTGTATCCAACATCAAAATCATATCCATAGGTCCAATCACCGGATTTCCATAGATGGTGAGAGGGTTGAAATCCATTTGCCCCGCATTCAACTACCCTAAAGCGTAGGAATTCATCAAAGATTGTTGCAATGAATTCACATTAGCCACTAATTAGGTACCGGCTTGAGGTGCTACTTGAGCTTTCATTGGCACAGTTGTTGGTGGTGTGTTTGGAGATGTGCAATTTGTAGCCGAATGTTCACCACCACAAAATTGACATAACCGGGCCTTCTTGTTCTCTAAATCCAAATCATCAACCTTTTGTTCCATGGCTAACACCTTATTATGCAACTCGGAGTTTCTTTCGGGCACATCTACCACGGCGGTCACAAGTGGATTTTTATGCTTCACTTGCCTTCTTCCCAAACTCCATTGCCTATTGTTTTCACAAATCCTCTCAATGGTAGCCAAAGCCACATCCCGTGCTACATCTATGATGGAAACTTCACGTGCCCCATTCAATTGTTGCATTGAATTACCATCCCAATTTATATAGAATAGATGCACTTGATCCCATGCTTCAAATCCAGGTTGAGGGCATTTCCGTAACATAGTCGTGAACCGATCCCATGCCTCAAACAAATATTCACCCAATAGTTGCTCAAAGTTGGCAATGTCGGATTTCAAGTCAAGAGCCTTCGATGGTGGAAAGTACTTGAGCAAGAATGTGCTTGCAACTTGTTCCCATGTGTGGAGGGAGTCATGAGCCAAAGATGAATACCACTCCCTCGCTTTCCCTTTTAGAGAAAAAGGGAACAAAAGTTGCCGAACCACTTCCTCACCAACCCCATTTATCTTCACTGTTTTGTATACCTCAAGGAAATTATTAATGAAGGTGTTCAGATCATCCGTCGCCTTTCCTTCAAATTGAGCATTGTCCCCAAGTAAAAGCCAAACATGTTGCCTTATCTCCAAGTTATTAGCCTCAATGGCCGGTAATTGAATAGGACTATGGCCCGTGGTAGCCATTGGGGTCACATAATCTCTACAAAGTCTTACCGGTCAATTTCCCGCTTGGTTTACTTGAGCTTGAGGTGCATATAGTTGAGGGTTCGCTATGGGATTTGGTTGAGGATTATCTTGAGGGATAAATTGTTGAGCATAGGGTTTGGCCATTTGAGGGTATTGGTTCATCATAGGGTTCATCATGGGATTCATCATAGGATTGAATTGGGCCATTTGCATCATCATTTGTTGATATTGTTGAAGGAATTGGGTGTCTATTTGTGGAGGTTGTTGTGTTTGAGGGATTTGTGGAGTTTGGAGAGGGATATTTGTCCTTTGTTGAAAGTGATTGGTCAATGAGGGACTACGCACAATATTCCCTTCTCTAGGTAAAGGTTCCATCCTTGGGGAGAGTGAATTGGATGGTTGACCTTGATATTGAGTAGTATCCCTTTCCTCAAACGGATTCACACTTCTTTCTCGTTCCATACCCCGGTCAAACTCAAGATCTTCATTTCCCGTAGCCATATAGAACTCTCGAAACTAAAACTCTCACTTTTCAAATCTTGATTCACTTCCTCAACTAGAACTGCCTTGTTTCGCAAGGCATTTCGGTGTCTTGCCCAAGCATCAATATTGGGAATATAAGGAAGTAATGGTTCCTTTGAGCTTCGGGTCATACACTACAATGAGCAAACAACAAGAAAACAGTAAAATAAAAACAACCAAAGCCTAAATCTTCAAAAGACTTAAGAGATATCGATTAAATCCCCGCCAACGGCGCCAGAAAACTTGATGACCAAAATAGTAACGACCAACCTTAACCGGCAGGGTACCGGGTCGGAAGTACTATAGTGGTGAGCAAGGTCGTATCCCACGGAGAATCAATCGAATACCAAAGTCATCTTCGGATTTAGTTTAGGTCAACCACGATGTTTCAAGTATTCAACTACACTAAAACGATATGTAAATTCAGGATAAGAAGAGATATAAAGAGAAACATAGCCAAACCATGATCCAATTGATTACTTTCGCCCCTCCAATCGATTACTCGGGAATGAGATTAACCAACCTACCAACCTATACTTATATCGACTCATTCATGGGTTCAAACTCCTAAGCTAGTATACGACGCCATTCAACAATCGAATACCCTTTGCCCGGTTCAACAGTTTGCCTTTAAGAATTTAATTGACCGAAACAAGATTAACGCGCTAGAGTTGCTCGATTTCACAACCGATTGAACCTCACTCCCTAATCAATCTAAACAACTCAGTTGATTATAAGGAATGATCTTAAAACCCCTTTTCCCACACCCCTTCGCAACATACATTTATAAAAGTGGTGTGTGAGTTCATGAACTAGGTATACTGTCTAATTCAAGCATTAAAAACAAGTTTTAAGACATGAATTCATCAATATAACAACAATTAAACACTACCCATTCCCAATTTCATCAATTCGAGGGTGATTTCATCAATCTTCACATAATTTGGCTATGAAATATTTAGCTACTCATAATAAAACTAGAAACAACAATTAAAGATAGGATTAAAGCCATAAATGAAATATAAACTAAATTGATTACCAAAATCATAGAGAATCGGAGTTTACATCAAACTTTTTCAACACCCATGTCAATTGATGATGAAGAAGAATCAAAATGACAAAATTCCAAGAATAGAGAAGAAGTTTTAGCTAGATTATGCTATTTCTATGTAATTACAAGTGTAGAAATTAATCTAAGGATGAAAAGAGGGGATTTTAACCTAAAAGGGGTGAAAGGGTATGAGGAAGAGAATTCTAGATAAAGTGTAGTATCAAAAGTTATCCCCCAAAATCTGTGCAAGAGCCTATTTATATGTGCTAAAAATTGCTCTTTAAACTGGCCAATGCGTTCACATTCCTGTCTGAATGCGCACGCATTTCTCTGTGGCTACCTGGGAGAACTTGATCCTGCTGAGATGGATGCGTACGCATTGAATGTTTTGCCCTCAATTCTTTGACTTGCTGTTGCTTCTGGGATGCGTACTCATTGTTTCTGATTCTCCAAGGTTGAACATCATGTATCAAGGATGCGTACGCATAGCTCAGAATGCGTACGCATTAACTGCTTTCCTCCCAATCTTTGCATCATGTACCAAGGATGCGTATGCATAGCTCAGAATGCGTACGCATTGGCTGCATTTTTCCAACTTTTGCACTTTTCTTCAGCTTTTCCCATCCCCGAACCTCGGTTTTGCCTTTATGAGCACAGTACCTTATCTTCCAGGCTTACGAGCACCTATATCCTGTGTCATGACATCTAAACGGATACCGAGCATAATCTCACGATATAAATAGGACTCGAAGGGACTAAAAACACCGTCAAAAAGCAAGGTTTGCCATCTATATAATGGTTTACCTCAAAGTGAATGCATTGTGTGTTTTCTCCCTTAACATGACCTAGAACTGCCTAGAATGAGCCAAAAGTGCCATAAATGCGGATTGAAATATGCACCGGAGCAAGGTAAATTTGACTCTCATCAGTCCTCGGGTGCAATATGGATCTGATAATAACCTGAATATCCCTCTAAGAAATAATAAAACACATGACCACTTAATCTTTCCAACATCTGATCAATGAACGGTAGGGGAAAATGATCTTTACGAGTTGCATCATTCAGTTTCCGGAAGTCTATGCAAACTCGATGTCCAGTAATTAGTCTCACAGGGATTAATTCATCAAACTCAATAGGTTGGACAGTGAATCCTCCTTTCTTGGACACCACATGAATCGGGCTTACCCATTCACTGTTTGTAATTAAGAAAATAATTCCCATCTCCAACATCTTTATGATCTCTTCCTTTACAACATCCTTTAGTTGTGGCGTCAACCTCCTTTGAGGTTGAGCTGCTGTGTTCTTTTCAGGGTCCACAGAGATCTTATGCATGCACACCGATGGGCTTATTCCTCTAATATCTGCAATCGTCCATCCAAACGCTCCCCCGTGCTCTCTCAGTACTCTTAAAAGTTTCTCCTCCTCCAAAGGTGATAATGACGATGAAATTATAAGGGGGAGAGTATCATCTTGTAAGTACACGTACTTCAGGTGAGAAGGCAAAGGTTTTAATGTTAAGTTCCTTGGTGGCTCTTCTAACGATGATCTTAAAAGCTTACTAGTCAATTGTAGGTCAAAGAACTTGTGCCACGAAGGTCTATGAATGGTTCCTTCTAAATCCACAGAAGATATAGGCTCTTTTCTATTTCTCTCACTTGACCTTCGCTACACCAAGGCCAGGTTTCCTCATAGCTTTCTTCTTCTTTCAGGAGTAAAGTCTCAGCTACTTCAAGGTCTAGTGCCACTTGCTGATATAATTCCAAAACAAGTTCATCTATGGCATCTATCATGTAGCATGCTTCTCCTTCATCTCATGCATACTTCATTGAATTCATCAAATTGAATACTACTTTGTCTTCATTCACTCTCAAAATTAGCTCACCCTTATGAATATATATCAAGGTCTTACTCGTAGCTTGGAAAGGTCTTCCTAAGATCAGTGAAACATCATGGTTAGCTTCCATGTCTAGCACCACAAAGTCTACAGGGAATACAAACTTATCAACTTCCACCAAAACATCCTCCACCACTCCACAAAGTTGCTTCATTGACCTATCTGCTAATTGAAGGGTTATAGATGTTTCATTCAGCTCTTTCATGCCTAACTTAAGAAAGATGGAGAGTGGCATTAGATTGACACTGGCTCTGTTGGACTTATTTTTGAGTTTTAGTGATGAGTGCCAAACTAGCTGTTATAGAGCAAAGGCAAAAAGATTTCTAGATTAAATGTATAGGTTTATTAGAGTTTGATCCTTGTATAGGTTTGATCAAACAAGCACTGTAATTGGTCGGTGACTATCATGCATGATCTGTCTATATCGATAGAGAGGTATCGTGCCGTGAGACTAGTTTAGAAGCTCTTAAGATCGAAGGGTGAGGCTCAAACTAAGTTATTGAAGGCTAAGCGATCAAACTTAGTATTTAAAGTCAAGGATATGGAATCAAAATTTAGGGAAGTCTGTGATGACCTAAACTGATTGCATATACCTTATGTACAAGGTCTAAGTTCTATAAGTTAAATGGTGATTGGAACTTGGTTATACTTGAAATGGTGTAATCTAACTTCATAATAAAAAGTTAGATAATAGAGTATTCAGCTGCAGTGTTTTTATAAACACAGCAACCTGGATTAGCTGACTTATATGTATTTCAGCAGACTTACACTCAGGAACCTGCTGAACATATATCTCGATTTAAATCAAAGGTTACATTGGAAAAATACAAGGACAAGGACAGATAACAACTTCTGATTTTATCAAACAAATCAATGGCTAAGATTAAAGGGACGTTGGGAAGAAACAGAAGTTTATCCAATGGATACAAGTCAAAAGGTGAACAGAGTGAAAACTGTCAAAAAGCAATCTAATAGTGTCAGTACTATGTATAGGGACATAATATAAGTCAAGATAGGGACAAATCTGAAACGGCTATGTTTGAATTTCAAACATAAGTCACAAGGATTCCTACCTATAAATAGAGGACTTCCTAATTCAGATACAAGTGATGAACTTTAAGGAAAAACAACATATAATCTTGAGCTTCAGATTCTTATCAAGAAAAACACTCTGCTGAACATAAAGCTACTGATCTAGTCAAATTCTTCAAGTTTAATCAGTTATCAAGCTACATCAAGTTTACACACTTGAAGATCCCAAGCTGCTGATCATATCATCCTGGTCAAGCTGCTGAAAGCTGAATCACTTTCTTGATTCAATCTTTCTTTTATAAGAAATCTACTGAGGACAGTGAAGCATCTTTGGGTGTCAAGGACTGTTGTTGGTGGTGGAGCTGGTGAAGAGGCAATCCTACCCTTCAAGGACCAGTGGAAGACTCTGGAGCAGCAATCCTACCTGTTCCAAGTGTTCTGTTTGTGAAGCCATAGTTATTGGTGAAGGACAAACAACTTAGGGATTTTTGTAACTGCTATCTCAAGAATCTCTAGTGCATTACCTCCAACATCATAGGAGAAGAATGGACTGACATGATTACACCACCTGGAACCACTATAAAATCTGCCTACTTACATTCTGCATGTACATTCTGTATTTAGTTTACATAGCACATCAACCTACTGAAAGCAACTGAATCACACATCAACACTACTGAGTATCTAATACTTGGTATCATATTTTAACAACAATTAATAAGGCTTAAGTTGATTATATTCCGCTACTACAAATTCAGTAAGATCAATAGTCGAGAGACTCATCGAGGTGTCGCAGTCATTTCTTTGAAGTTCTTTGAGTTTGTTAACTCCAAAAGTTTTAAGTGTTAAGTTTATTCACCCCACCTCTAAACTTAACCAAAGCCTTTTCAAGGGACCAACAATTGGTATCGAGAGCGATTGCTTCGCTCAAGTAATCCTACTTGTTGTGCTTGTGAAAATACTTTGAAAACTTTTTCAAGTTTCTGATTTTCAAAGCCTTGCATCATGGATAACAACCAGTATGTTAGAACAATGTTGATGTGTTCTTTAGATCGTTTTGATGTGTATAAACGTCGTGTGCAGGCTTTTCTAGCTGCAACACATGATGAGATGTTGGATGTGCTGACAGATGGACCACTGGAGATCTTCAAGTCAGTAACAGTTGGGAATGAGACACAGTACATTCCAAAGCCAAAAAGAGAATGGAATGCTGAAGATAGAAAAAGGGCAAATCTGAACAATATTGCTACTGATATCATATATAGAACTTTGGATAGAAATATGTACATGAAAGTGAAGGATTACAAGACTGCAAAGGAATTGTGGGATAAGTTGCAATTAATCTGTGAAGGCACTGATGCAATCAAGAAGAACAAAATTAGTGTGGCAAAGAAGAAGTTCCAAAAGTTCAAAATGAAACCAAATGAGACTATTGAACAAATGGAGTCAAGATTCAATGAAATCATGGATGAACTCACCCTGCTGAATGTAAAATACACAAAAGAAGAAATCAACTCAAAAATCATGGAAGCATTACCTGCAAAAGAAGATTTAGAAATGAAGGTGACAGCAATAGAAGAGATGAGAAGTCTACATGAAGAGGACACCTTCAAATTGTTTTCAGATCTCAAAGCCTATGAATTCAGTAAGAAACTAGTCCCTGAGACTGAAAAAGAAGAACCAAAGAGCACTACACTGGCTGCTGCACACCAAGAAGAAACATCAGGAGCTCAAGACGATTTACTAGATGAGATGCAAGAGCAGATTGCCCTACTGAGCAAGAAAATCAGAATGATGAAAACTGGAAAAGGTTCTCCAAGGAATTTCACAAAGAAACCTATTGAAAAGAAGAAGGATGATTCCAAGAAAGACAATGATTACTTGTGCTTTCAATGCAAGAAACCAGGACACTTCAAACCTGACTGTCCTGAACTAAAGCAGAATAAGGAAACTGATTATCTTTGCTTCAATTGCAAGAAGCCTGGACATTTCAGACCTGATTGTCCAGACCTACTGAAGAGCAAAAGTCAACAAAAAAGATTTGGCAATAAAGCTATGGTTGCTGAAGATGAATCAGGATATGAAGTAGAATCAGAAAAGGGAAATGATTCTGATGATATTGCACTTGTTTCTCATATGGATGATTATGCTTTAATGGCAAATATGGATGAAACAGAGGAGGTATACAATTCTGTATCTATTAACACTCCTGCTGAAAGTTGATTGTGAATAACCTTGTGGTTCAAATCCTAAAAATTCTGACAATGAAGAAACTTTGGATGCCATCCTTAATCAACTGAGGATAATACAATCTAGTTATGAGGTTGTGAAGGCCGAAAAAGAAGCTCTTCAAATAGAAGTTGAAAGATTAAATGCTGAATTAAGAACTCTCAAATGTAAGGAAAATGTGGTTGAACAGAATCAACACAAGTCTGCTGTACATTCAGTAGCTGTTGAATCTGCTGAACAACCTTGTTCCTCTACTGCCTTCAAATCTGGAAAGCCTTATGGTGATAGAACAGGGCTTGGATTTGGAACTCAACAATCTAATAAGAGTGGATCCAGTAAGGTTACTGGTACCAGAATTGGTCCTAAGTTTGTGCCTGCACAAGATCCAACTCCAAAAAGGGTTGCTGAGATAGTAAAGCCTACTGAGATGACTTCAAAGAAGCAAAATCAGAAGTCAAAGAAGTCAACAACACCTAATAAAAAGAATAACTCTAAAAATAGGACTGTTGTACCTTCTAGACCTACTGATAGCAAACCTGCTACCAAGTCTGCTGAAGCACAAAGAAGTAAAAATCAAAAATATTCCAAGGTTAAGAATCCAAAACCTAAAAATGTCAATCATTTAAGGGATACTTATCTCAGGGTTAAAGGTAGATTGTTCCTTACTGATGAGTATTGGAATATTCCTGCACCTACTTGCTAGAAACAACATGTATAACCATGCTGCTAGGGTAAAACCTAAGCAATGGAATCAGCAGAGGACTCAGCAGAGGACTTATACAAGACCTCAGCAGGGATCTCAGCAGACTCCAAATTACTGGGCTGTTCCTAACAGACAGCAATCCAATGGTTATGCTAGTGCTTCTAACAACTAAAATCACTTCAAACAGCATTACATACCAAAAGGCTAGAAAGCATATGTGAATCCTACACAACCAATTGTTAGACCTTATGGATGTGTAGAATACATGTATGAACCAAAGTATGACACTTTTCAGAGAAGACCTTATGGAAATTGTGGAAATATTATATTAATTGTTTATGTTACTTGTGTAACATGACATATTAATTGTATTGTATAAATAATTAATATGTCATAAAGTAACTCTTTTTGTCCTATTATGTAATAGCCGACTCTAGCAATTAATACTAGCCGACTCTAGCACTTATTACTCTACTCCTAGCACTCTTTACTTTTCTAGGACCTTTCTCATTCATGCTTGTATCTATTTATACTCATTCTTTTCTCATGAATAAACAAGTTGAGTTTACTCAAGTATTATTGCTTTCTCAAACTCTCTTCATGGTATCAGAGACATAATCTTCTTTAATCCGCTGCAAAATCTCCTATCTTTTCAAGAATGTCTTCATTATCCGACGCCTCTTCATCCTCAGAAGAGTCCCAGCAGCCTCAGCAGGCTGGGGTCACTGAAAACTATTATTTTACAAATCACAGACTTGATGGAAACAACTATATACTATGGTCAAGATCTATGAAAATGTATATCTTCAGCCAAAGCAAGATGGGATACTTGTCTGGCTCCAAACCTGCCCCTGCTGAAACTGACCCCAAGTTTGAAGCATGGGATACAGAAAATAACCAAGTCATGACCATCCTCACGAGGTCAATGACAAAAGAGATTAGTGAGAACTTCATGATGTATGACACTGCTAAGGATATTTGGGATAATGCTGAGATCTTTACTCAAAAAAGGACAATACAACTGAGGTCTATGAACTTGAAGCCCAAATCCAAAATTGCAGACAAGGAGATCTGTTTGTAACTCAGTACTTCAATCAACTATCTAATGCATGACAACACCTAGTTATGTTGGAAACTCACCCATGGAAGGATGTACATGATGCTACCTTATACAAGGATATCATTGAGAAGAAGAGGGTATTCAAGTTCCTTACAGGACTGAACTCATCCCTTGATGATGTTAAAGGTAGAGTTCTTGCTACTAAACCTCTCCCCAACCTCAAATATGTGTTTGCTGAAGTCAAACATGAGGAAAGCAGGAGAAAAGTAATGCTGCAAAGCAACCCTGCTGATCACTCTACTGATAGCTCAGCAATGATGGTGGTCAGGAAGCCTACTGAGGTCACTGAGACTTACAGGAAACCTACTGAGAAGATAGGAAAGTTGTTCTGTGACCAGTGAAAATGCACAAATCACACCAAGGACAATTGCTGGAAACTACATGGTAAGCCTAGTTCTTCTAAACCCTCCAAACCAACCAGGGAGAGTCAGGACATGCGTGTCAGTGAAGAAGGGAACAAAGACACTACTTTGGATGCTCAGTTTGCTGCCTTCAAAGCCTTCATTGCTCAACAAAAGGAAGTTAGTTCTATCACTGACATAGCTACACATGCTATAATAGGTATATTCCACTCACCTCTCAGTAGTGATACTTGGATTGTTGATTCTTGAGCATCATCCCCATATGACTGGTAACAAGAGGCTCATATCTCACTTTAAACCCTGTCATTAGATCCACAATATTAAGATTACTGATGGATCTACTTCCTGAGCACAAGGTTTTGGAAATGTTAAACTTACTGATAAGATCTACCTACAGGATGTCCGATTTGTTCCAAAATTAGATCAGAACCTTATATCTCACAAGAGACTCACTAAAGACCTAAATTGGACAATCATGTTTAATAACAATCGGTGTATTTTCAACGATCCTTCTTCACAGAAGTGATTGGGTGAGCTAAAGCTCGCTCAGACTATTTATGGTCAACCCCGCTGAAGACAGAAAAGTGAAGACTGAAACTGCCTCAGAAGCCTGTAACCAAACCTTAGACAATATCATGTTATGGAATTATAGAATAGGTCATCCAAATTTTGGTTATTTAAAATCTTTATTTCCTGAATAGTTTAGAGGATGTAATCTTAGTGACCTTCAATGTGATATTTGTCATTTGCCAAACTTACTAAATCTATGTATACTAAAATATCTACCCTCCACACCTTTCACTTTAATTCATAGTGATGTCTGGGACCTTCAAGAATTAAAAGTATAACAGAAAGAGGTGGTTTGTCACCTTCATAGATGATCACACCAGGATCACATGGTCAAGTTTTTCTGATGAAAGATAAATCTAAAGTTGGAACCATCTTCCAAGAATTCTATAACATGGTTTCCACTCAATTTGACACTTGAGATTAAAATCTTAAAAACATATAATGCCCTAGAATACTATGAGTCTAACCTCAAGCACCTTCCGAATGATAAGGGAATTGTTCACATCAAGAGTGTGTAGAGACACCTCAAAGAGAATGGGGTTCTTTGAGAGGAAGAAAGAGCACTTCTGGAGATGGCTCGATCAGTCATGTTCACCACACATGTGCCTAAATACATATGGGGTGAAGCCATATTAACAGCCACATATCTGATCAACAAGTTACCCAACAAAGTGTTAGGGTTCAAGACTCCCATCCAAACCCTATGACAACTCATCCCCGCCTCACCTCATTGTCGACTTGCCTCCAAAAATCTTTGGATGTCTTGTGTTTGTCTATATTCATGCCCAACATAGAAGCAAACTTGACCCCAAAGCTCATAAGTGCATTTTCCTTGGTTATGCCAAAGACAGGAAGGACTACAAGTATTATTCTCCCACTGATAAAATATTCTACCACTCTATGGATGTAAAATTCTTTGAAAAAACTCCTTACTATAGCAACCCTACTGACACTATCATAAATGGAAACCTGATTGAAACAGAAACACTTCCCTCTTCTCACAGTCCTATAACTCTAACTGCACCCTCAGTTGAGGAACTCGAGGCTTTGCCTATCCCTATACCCAACTCCTAACATTCAGCAACCTCTTAAGACTCATCAGCCTCCTGACTCTGAACTCCCTACACTCATCGAACCTCGGCCTTTCGCCGATACTCCACAACCTCCCGAACTCTTGATACACCTCAAAGAACCTCACGGATACTCCCGAACCCATCGATATTGATAATGCACCCATTCTTTGTGTCGAAAGGGAAAGAGATCATGTACTGATCACTTTATTCATAATTATGTGTCCTATGATCACTTGTCACCTGCTTTTGCTATGTTTACACAGGATTTGGATACTCATTCCATTCCTAAAAATATACAGGAAGCTCTCAAACATGACAGTGGTGGAAGGTCAGCATCAAAATCGAATTATCGCACTTATTGACAACCATACTTGGGACCTCACCACTCTCCCACAAGGAAAGATGACAGTCAGATGTAAATGGCTATTCACCATCAAGTACAATGCTGATGGTACTATTGACAAGTACAAAGCTAGACTGGTTGCTAAGGGCTTCATGCAAACCTATGGACTTGACTACAAAGAGACATTTGCACCTGTGGCAAAGCTCAACACAGTCAGGGTGCTGATCTCCCTTGCTGTCCAACTTGACTGGCCACTCCACCAATTGGACATCAAGAATGCCTTCCTAAATGGTGACCTCACTGAGGAAGTTAATATGATTGTACCTCCTGGTTTTACCAACACCCATACTAAAGGGAATGTTTGTAAACTGAGAAAATCTCTATATGGCCTGAAGAAGTCCCCAAGAGCATGGTTTGGCAAACTTACTACTGTGGTTAAAGCTGCTGGATATCATCAGTGCAACTCAGATCACACCATGTTTATCAAAACAACCAACCAGAGATGATCCATCCTTATTGTCTATATGGATGATATCATCCTTACTGGTGATGACCATGCTGAGATCCACACATTGAAGACCCTTCTGGAAAAAGTGTTTCAAGTTAAAGATTTGGGCTACCTAAAGTACTTCCTTGGCATGGAAATAGCAAGAAACAGCCAGGGTATATCAGTCTCACAGATGAAGTATGTGCTGGACGTGCTGAAAGAAACTGGCATGCTAGGGTGCAAACCAGCTATCTCTCTAGTAGACCCCAGTAATCCACTAGTGCACGGCAATATTGCTGTAAGAAAAGAACAATATCAGAGACTTGTAGGAAACTTATTTACCTCTCTCATTCAAGACCTGATATTGCATATGGAGTTAGCCTTGTCAGTCAGTTCATCCATTGCCCTACTGAGCACCATTGGGTTGCTGTCTACAGAATACTAAGATACTTAAAGTCAACCCCTGGCCAAGGCTTACACTTCACTAAGTCTATTGAAAGAATAGTGAAGGTCTATACTGATGCTGACTTGGGTGGTTGCCATATAGACATAAGATCCACCACAGGCTATTGTTCATATGTATGGGGTAATCTTGTCACTTGGATAAGCAAGAAACAACCTACTGTCTCTAGAAGCAGTGCTGAAGCTGAACTCAAGGCGCTTTTTTTGGGCATTTGTGAAGCACTGTGGCTGAAAAGAGTCCTTACTAACCTTCAGCAACCTATCATCCTCTGCTGTGATAATAATTCAGCATTATGCATGGCAGAGGATCCTGTTCATCATGATAAGACAAAACATGTGGACATTGACAGACATTTCCTTAAAGAGAAGATTGATGCCCAGATCATTTAACTTCAATATGTTCCCTCAGCAGACCAGAATGCTGATATTCTCACCAAGGCCATTCCACCGCTTATGTTCAGCAGACTAAGTAGCAAACTGGCTGTATTGACATATACAACCCAGTTTGAGGGGGGTGTGGAAATATTATATTAATTGTTTACGTTACTTGTGTAACATGACATATTAATTGTATTGTATAAACATTTAATATGTCATAAAGTAACTCTTTTTGTCCTATTATGTAATAGCCGACTCTAGCAATTAATACTAGCCGACTCTAGCACTTATTACTCTACTCCTAGCACTCTTTACTTTACTAGGACCTTCCTCATTCATGCTTGTATCTATTTATAATCATTCTTTTCTCATGAATAAACAAGTTGAGTTTACTCAAGTATTATTGCTTTCTCAAACTCTCGAAATTTTCCAAGGGTCATGCTTACCACTGACCATTATGGATCCAAACAGTTTTGGGTACCTAAAATGCATTAACTTTGTTTTGTAGGGTGTCTGGTACTTTGACAGTGGATGTTCCAGACATATGACAAAGAATAAGCACTATTTGTCAAATTATGTGGCAAGGGATGGTCCAAGAGTGAATTTTGGCAACAAGAACACACCATGATACACAAGAGGATATGACACACTTGTGAGAAATGGATTAACAATCAGGAATGTTGCATTTGTGGAAGGACTGGACTACAACCTCTTGAAGCCTTAATGACGAGTTTTTTGTGACATGGGTTACAAGGCCACTTTTGACTAGGACACTGCATTGTCATTAGTGAAAGAGGTGATCAAGTTGTGTTGGCTGGAAGAAGACAACAAAACATGTATGTTGTGGATTGGTCTACTGCTGTTCCAGAAACATGCCTGATTATGCATACCAAGTCAGAACTTAATTGGCTATGGCATAAGAAGTTGAATCATCTAAATTTGGATGATATCAATTAGTTAGTGAAGAAGAAACTGGTGATTGGTTTACCTGAGATCACATTCAAGAAGGATGCTATATGTGATGCATGTCAGCAAGGTAAACAAACAAAGTCATGCTTCAAGTCAAAGACTAAACAATCAACAAAAAGAGTTTTGGAGCTGATGCACATGGATCTGTTTGGACCAGTAACACCAACAAGTGTAACAGGAAAGAAATACACTTTGGTAGTTGTGGATGATTATTCAAGATACATTGGGTAGTATTCATGAATAAGAAAAGTGAAACACTTCAAAAGATGCTTGAACTTTTGAAAAGATTACAAAATGAGAAAAGTTTGACACTAGTGAAGATCAGATCAGATAAGGGTACTGAATTTCTCAATAAAGTTATAAGAGAATACTGTGAGCAAAATGGTGTACTACATCAACTAGCTGCTGCTAGTACACCTCAGCAAAATGGGGTTGCTGAGAGAAGAAACAGGACTTTGAAATAAGCAGGAAGAACTATTGTTTGGGAAGCCTTATTACCTGAAAGATATTGGGCTGAAGAATACATCATGCTATACACAAAATAGAACCTCAGTGAACAAGAAGCTGCTGAAGACACCTTATGAAATTTGGAATGGAAGGAAACCTAATATATCCTATTTCCATCCATTTGGAAGCAAATGTTTTGTATTAAATCATAAGGAGTAATTGAAGACATTCTGAAAATGAATTACTTTGTGAAAAGTTTGCTAATTTGATGAAAAGTAAATTCCAAATGAGTATGATGGGGGAAATGAACTATTTCTTGGGATTGCAAGTCAAACAGATGAAGGATGGAATCTTCATTCATCAAACCAAGTATACCAAGGAGCTACTGAAGAAATTTGGTATGGAAAACAGCACAAAGGTATAAACTTCTATGAGTACAAACATTAGATTGGATGAAGATAAAGAAGGCAAAGATGTTGATCAAACCTTATATAGGAGGATGATAGGCAGTCTACTATACCTTACTGCCAGCAGACCTGATATATCCTTTGTTGTAGGTGTTTGTGCAAGGTTTCAATCAAAACCAAAAGAAAGTCATCTAGCTGCAGTAAAAAGGATTCTCAAGTATCTAAAAGAGACTTTGGATGTAGGAATATGGTATTCAAAAGATGGAAGTTCAAGGTTATATCCTACTCAGATTCTGATTATGCAGGATGCAAAATTGATAGAAAAAGTACCACAGGAACCTGTCAGTTGATGGGAAATAGACTGGCTTCTTGGATCAGTAAGAAACATAATTATATATCAACTTCCACTACTGAAGCTGAATATATTGCTACTGGAAGTTGCTGTGCACAAATACTTTGGCTAAGACAACAATTAAGGGATTATGGAATTGAAGAAAAGGAAATTCCTATAATGTGTGACAACACAATTGCAATTGCAATCACAGAAAATCCTATTTTGCACTCAAGAACCAAGCACATTGATGTGAGACATCATTTTATAAGAGATCATGTTGAGAAGAAAGATGTGGTGGTTCTCTATATCCCTACTGAAAATCAACTTGCTGACATCTTCATTAAACCTTTGGATAGTGAAAGATTTGCTAAACTTGGAATCATTAAAGTTGACTGATACATCTTTAATCAGCAGTGTACTGGAATTCACCAAGGGGATTAGTCTTTGCTATGATGGTTGAGCTCATTTAGCATATTAGTCATTGGTATCAACAATTCCATGTACTTATTTATGTTTGTACAATTGAGCAAATGAAGTTGCCAAGGGGATTGGTCTTTGTCCTGTTGGGTGAGCTCACTTGACAGTTCAGTCATTGGTATTAAACTTCATCTTGTATTATCAGTTGGACAAAAGCAAGAAGAATTGAAGATTAGCAAAGTAACTCTATCAGCAGGCTGCTGAGCCAAGTCTACTGATGACAAGGCTACTGATGGAAACGTTAATCAGTCAAACTTACAAAAGTCAAAAAGCAAAATAGCGGGATATTTACTTTATCTTTATAACCACAGTGACACGATCTGACGGTTACAACTCTTTATGGATAAGTTATGGGCCACGTATCAAGATCCCATTAACTCAAATTTAATCGTGGTTAATGCTACAGTACGTGCTCTGACAGTTTTCAACCACTACTCTTTGTTATATATACAGACCTATACACAGAAGATAGCTACAACTCTTATATTGCCATTCTCTGCAAATACTTTGTGTGAACGCAGATTTAAAAGTTTTCTTTTTCATCTTTCTCATTTATAATGGCGAACAAGGATGATGTTCATATCGGAACCAGTCATAGTGTTAGAGGATATGTTACTGATTGTCACTCTACTGAGCTAGCTATTAACATAGGACGAAGAATCAGAAGGATTGCTGACTTGGAAAATGTTATCAACAGAAGGCTGGAAAGAATTTCATATGTCAACGTGCTGGAATTCTGGTAGAACATAGTTATACATGAAGGTAGAGAGGCCTTCAATACAACGGTTAATTGTAGAGAGATTGAAATCTCTTCAGATCTACTGAGAGAGGTTTTTCATTTTAGGCCTGGAAATAATGCTCCTACCAATCCAGAAGCAATGAATCTGCCAAGGATGAAGTTTGTGGATGCAATAAAGACAAATGAGGAGATATCTTCATCTCTAGGCATTAAAGTGAAGCACATTGGATATGAGTATAATCTGCTGAGCAAATTAATTGCCAAGACCATTTTGGGATTAATTGGGAGTCTAGATACAAGTAGGGGTGGCAAAATCCCGTTTTTCCCGACCCGATTTCCGACCTGTTCCCGACCCGTATAATCCCGACCCAAATTGATCCCGACCCGAAAATTCAGGAATTTACCCGACCCGAATTAATACGGGAATGGGATCGGGTTCAAAACCTAGTCCCGTAAAAATCCGGATCGCGATCCCGACCCGAATTTGTATTTTTATTTTTTTTGTATTTTCTTTTCTTTTCTTTTAATTATATATATATATATATAATATAATCTGAATACCACCCATATAAATACCCTCATCCCACATTTTACCCTTAACCTAAAGACAAACTCGCCGCCGCTTGCCCGCTCTAGACCTTCAGCTCTGCTGCTCAGAGTCCGCTGCCGATCAGTGTCTTCTCCGACCACCTTCAATCGGTAATTATTTATCTCAGCCCTAGATACGATTCTTTACTTCAAGTCTTCAATTTTCTATCTCATTTTTTTCCTCATGATTTCACACGATTTACTAGCTATTTATGGATTTAGTGTTTCATTACTCTGGGAGATAAATCAAATTGTTCATCGAATTGGGATTGAAGATTATTTTTCCGGTATTTTTAATTCTAATTTGATGTTGGTCCCCAACTTTAATGTTGAAATTATTCACTCAAGAAATCTCAAATCGGGTGTTGAAGATTGTTAGTCTTCTGTTGTATTTTCCTTTCAGCCTGAAGCTGTCCGCGTGAACATAAATGTCATTATGTCAATGATGTTTTTTCATTAACATTGAACAAGTTTTTGTCCTTTTTATCATCAATTTATATATATATAGTAGTAATGCATTATATTTTGCTGAAGATAGAATCGTAATTCAGTTGTTTGTCTTGTATTCAGAAAAAAGAACTATTGTTTTAACTTTTAATTTTGGTGTATGACTATGAACTATGATCAAGTTATTGTAGTCCTTTTTATATAAAAACATAAATATATTTTAAGATCATATATTCGGGAAATTCATTCCCGATTTTCCGGGATCCCGAATATCCAGGATCCCGATTTTCGGGATCCCGAATTTATCGGGAACGGGTCCGGGAAGAAAAATAGAATCCCGAATCGAATCGGGTCGGGATCGGAAAGGTGTGTTACGGGACGGGTCCCGACCCGATGCCACCCCTAAGATACACTATCTGGACCTAAAATAGACCTACTGATCATCATCTGCAGAAGTATGAAGTTTGATTGGGCTGGATTCTTCATACATTACATAAAGAAGGTGTTTATTGAAGATAGGGATGGTGTAAGGAAGTCCAAGACCAAGCCCTTAGGTCTACTGATTCAGACCTTGTTAAATCACTTTCAGATACCTGATATTTCATCTGAAAAGATTAACAAATCTAGATACAAGCCAGAAATTGCTACCACCATTCCTGGTTTGGATGATGATGAAGATGTAGATGATGAGGCTATAGAAAGTGATAATGATGGTGGAGATGATGATGCTGGTGGTGAGCAGGTGAAGAAAGTTGCTAAGTTTGGTGCACCAAAGAAGATTGTTGAGAAGAGAAAGGCTACTGACACAAGGAAGATCACATAAATGTTAAAGCCTAGGAAGACAAGGAAGCAAACAACAGAGACTGCTGAGTCTGCTGAGGGTCCTGCTGAAATTGAAGTTACTGACCCTGCTGTAATTACAAAGAAGAAGTCTGCTGCTGAAATCCTAAAGGATCAATAGAAAGAAGACATTAGAAAGAGGAAAGCTATTGGGGTTGAAGCTGAAAAACCTTCCAAGAGGATGAAGGAAATTGCCAAGAAAAAGAAATATGGAAAGGCACAAAGGGAAGAAGAGGAAGAAGAGGCTATTGAAGCTGAGCCCTTAACTGTTATTAAGCCTACTGAAGAACCACAACAAGCTCGCTATACACGAGCCTCTGCCGCGAGGTTGTTGAATCCTCCCTGTAAAGGTCAGCTGAGCTCTTTGAAGCTCTGAAGAAGTTGTTGTTGAGCAACTTGTAGAAGAACCACAACAAACTACAGAGTCTGCACCTGCTGTGGAATTTGAAAAGTTGGTACAAGACCCTGCAAGTTCTGCAATAGTTTAGGGGGAAGAGCAATCTGCTGCTAACCCTGCTGATGAGCATGTAAGCCATGGGGAACCAAGTGTTGAACAGATGGAGGTAGTAGGCACTAATGTACAATCTGAGCAACCTACTGACCTAGAGGCATCTATTGAAGAAACTCTGAATCTGCTTGTTGAGACCTTTGGAGGTCAGCAAGGTGCACATGCAGCTCCTAGAAAGCCAACCATGCCCTTTGAAAGGAAGGAGAAAAAGAAGAAAGAAGGGTATGTTGATCCAAAGCTCCAGCTTGTAGCTGATTACTTTCAGTGGAAGTTTGGGTTCTACAAAACACAAAAACCAGCTGCTGAGGCAATGACTGATTTTGAGGAGTGGGCTTTCAAAAAGTTAGGAGTGGAGAATTTTCTTGATCAGGTTGGTATCTCCGTGTTGGAAATAAGATTGATGGATCTCATGGATGAGCAAAAGAAAGAAGGAGGTATCAAATTTAGGGATCCTAGAGATGGATCGGATAGTGATGATTCATCATCACCTGACTCTGGTGATGATTATCCCTCTGGTCCAGGAGAAGTCAGTGGAACTACTGTGATAAATGAACCAAGAATAGAAGCAGTTCATGAAAGTGGGATGTCACGAGGCCGCAGATTTGGTCAAGTGGGTGAGGATATGGAAGATCTCACCATTGATGATTTAAAGGCCTTAATCAATGATGGAACAAATCTTGGAGGCAACAGGCTGGTTGATGCATCAGATACTTTCTTTGTTGAAGAATCTGCTGAACATAGTGTTGATCAGCAGACTGTAGATTTGTATGAGGAGAAGGTTGCTGATCATAGTGAGCCTAATATCAGTTCTGAGGATTCTGCTCAATATCAAGAATGGATTGATACTCAGGTCACTCTATTCAAAACTGCTAATACTCTACGAAAGATTGCTAATGTTGAAGGGTTTCAAGAAGAAAATCTGCAATTCTAGTACAGAGAGTGTTGATCACTGAGGAACAAATAGTGATAGCACAGAGATTGGACATGGTGATGGGATTTGAGGGATCACCATTACTTGTTGAGGAGGTACAAAGTTCTTCGAGGATCGAGACATCACCTGGACAAAGGTTGGAACATATGGTACAAAGTTCTTTGAGGATCAAACAACACTGGACTAAGGTTGGAACTAACTATGGGTTTGGAGAAAACCCCTGTTGTTGTGGAAACACAGGCCGCTATAGTGGAGCCTGTTGGAGGAAAGGCCACTGAAGGGAAGGATGGTCAGCAGACTGCTGTTATTGATGAGGATGAGCAGCTGCTGGACTATGACTTCAGTGATGAAGAATTTCAAATGCCTGAGGAAGAACATATTGATGACGAAGCACAACAGGCATTTGTACCTATCTTTGAGGAACCTGCACAAAATCCTATAATGGAAGATATTCTTGGAGCCATGGTTGAAGAAGGACCTACCCCTGCTGGAAGGGACATGAGTAGAGCCATGGTTGTCAGCAGACAGAGGGCACAATACAATGTAGAAGAGCCTACTGATGAGTCTGCTGGAGGAGTTGCTGGTGGAGTACCAGTACATGTGTTGGATGAGTTGAGGGCTGTCAGAAGTGACATTACAAATTTAAGAACACAACTTGACAGGCAAGAGCCGAGGTTTGAAGATTTGATGAATCTGGTGGAAAATAGAGGAAGAACCACTGAGACTGTTGCTTCCAATATTACATCCACTCAGTATGCTCTTGCTGACCTTGACCAAGATGTGAAGGGGATTAAGCAAGGTTGCCTCTATTCAACAAAAACTTGATAAACTTTTCGAGGCACACCTAAACTGCCGAGGTGAACTGAACTCTCTTTGGATTGGATCCTAAGTTTACTGAGAGGAAGAATCTACTGGAGCAGACAATGCAAGAAAGGATTACTGCAGTTGACACTAGAACTGAAATCATGGAAGGGCAACTGAGTAATCTAGTCATCACCCAAGAGAGTTTTCATGGCCTGCTATCCCGTTTTGTTGATGATATCAATAAGGGGGAAGAGAGCCAGACAGCTGTAGCAAAAGAGGCTGCTAGGATTTTTGCACAGAAGAAATGAGAAGCTGACACCAATACATTTAGAGAGTCTGCACCTGGCAGACTTCCACTCACTGATGATCTTTTCAAGGAATACATGAAGCAGTACTACAACAAGAGAAGACCTTACTATGACAAGGGTTTTCATGAGGAACTAAACTCTTTTCTGGGACTTAAGTTTTGGGAAGCAAGGGTTAAAGCCTTGAGATCTACACAGAGGTGGAAGAGGTGGTAGAGGTGGAAGGAGTTTGCCTACTACATCAGCTAAAGATTCACTGAGTGGGTTGAAAGAGTTATACATGCGTTTAGTCTTCAGAGTACATCATATCCTTACTCTACCTGAAGCATGGAAATGGTGGAAAGAAGTGAATCCCCACATTGATTTTTCCCTTATAGAAAATGAATGGATGAGAGAGATGGTTAGAGAAATAAGGGCATATCATGAGCAGCAAGAGAAGGAGAGGCAAGAAAGAGAAAGAAGACACTAGATCAGCATACTTTATCTGCTTTAATTTTTGTTGAATCTAGACTGTAATACTTTTGAACAACTGATTATAATGAGAAATAACTAAGTTTGTTCTGTTTGTGTTTTTACTCTTTTTTCTTTGCTGTAAGGAGAGTATTGGCATCATCACCAAAAAGGGGGAAATTGTTGGACTTATTTTTGAATTTTAGTGATGAGTGCCAGACTAGCTGCTATAGAGAAAAGGCAAAAAGATGTCTAGATTAAATGTATAGGTTTATTAGAGTTTCATCCTTGTATAGGTTTGATCAAACAAGCCATCAGAATTGGTCAACTCGACTATCAATGCAGACTGTCTATATCGTAGGTATATCGTGTCGGAAGACAAGTTTAGGAACTCTCAAGACCGAAGGTCGGTGAGGGTTCAAACTCAGTTATTGAAGGCTAAGGAATCAAACTTAGTATTTAAAGTCAAGGATATGGAATCAGAATTTAGGGAAGTCTGTGATGACCTAAACTGATTGCATATACCTTATGTACAAGGTCTAAGTTCCATAAGTTAAATGGTGATTGGAACTTGGTTATACTTGAAATGATGTAATCTAACTTCATAATAAAAAGTTAGATAATAGAGAAGTCAGCTGCAGTGTTTTTATAAACACAGCAACCTGGATTAGCTGACTTATATGTATTTCAGCAGACTTACACTCAGGAACCTGCTGAACATATATCTCGATTTAAATCAAAGGTTACATTGGAAAAATACAAGGACAAGGACATATAACAACTTCTCATTTTATCAAATAAATCAATGGCTAAGATTAAAGGGACGTTGGGAAGAAATAGAAGTTTATCCAATGGATACAAGTCAAAGGGTGAACATAGTGAAAACTGTCAAAAAGCATTCTGACAGTGTCAGTACTATGTACATAGACAGAAGGTAAGTCAAGATAGGGACAAATCTGAAACGGTTATGTTTGAATTTCAAACATAAGTCACAAGGATTCCTACCTATAAATAGGGGACTCCTAATTCAGATACAAGTGATGAACTTTAAGGAAAAACAACAGATAATCTTGAGCTTCAGATTCTTATCAAGAAAAACACCATCCTGACCCTGCTGAACATAAAGCTACTGATCTAGTCAAATTCTTCAAGTGTAATCAGTTATCAAGCTACATCAAGTTTACACACTTGAATATCCCAAGTTGCTGATCATATCATCCTGGCCAAGTTGCTGAAAGCTGAATCACTTTCTTGATTCATTCTTTCCTTTATAAGAAATCTACTGAGGACAGTGAAGCATCTTTGGGTGTCAAGGACTGTTGTTTGTGGTGGAGCTGGTGAAGAGGAAATCCTACCCTTCAAGGACCAGTGGAAGACTCTGAGGCGGCAATCCTACTGCTCCAAGTGTTCGAGTTTGTGAAGCCATAGTTATTGGTGAAGGACAAACAACTTAGGGATTTTTGTAACTGTAATCTCAAGAATCCCTAGTGAATTACCTCCAACATCACAGGAGAAGAGTGGACTGATATGATTACAACACCTGGAACCACTATAAAATATGCCTACTTACTTTCTGCATTTACATTCTGTATTTAGTTTACATAGCACATCAACCTACTGAAACTAGCAACTGAATCACACATCTACACTACTGAGTATCTAATACTTGGTATCATATTTTAACAACAAGTAATAAGGATTAATTTGATTATATTCCGCTTTAACAAATTCAGTAAGATCAATAGTCACAGACAACCGAGTGTCGCCAGACTATCGAGTGTCGTGAGACTCATCGAGGTGTCAGCAGTCGTTGAAGTTCTTGAGTTTGTTAACTCCAAAAGTTTTAAGTGTTAAGTTTATTCACCCCGTAAACTTAACCAAAGCCTTTTCAAGGGACCAACAGCTCCAAGATCATACAACGCTTTATTTAGGCATACTCCTCCTATTGTGTATGGTATGAGGAAGCTCCCAGGATATTTACACTTAGGAGGCAGTTTGTGTTGCAAAAGCGCCGAGCATTCCTCGTTAAGGCATATAGTCTCAAGGTCTAACAATTTCCTTTTGGTAGAGATTGCTTCTTTCAAGAACTTCATATACTGGAATTCGGCGAGCTTCTACCAAAGGTATATTCATTTGCAACTTTTTAAACATCTCTATAAACTTTTTATAATGCGCATCATCATTATTCAGCTTATATTTCCTAGGGGGATAGGGTAATGTAGCAGGATTAATAGTTACAGTTCTTGAAGACTTACCTGCTGACTGCTGCTGCTCTGCCTGCTTGTCTGCTGAATTTTCAGACTCCCGGTTTACCGGAGTAGTGTCCCGGTTTACCGGCCCCTATTTTTCTCCAGATTCTGCTACGTTCTGCTGCTGACAACTTTCTGATTCTTCCTGGACAGTTGGTATAACTGGTCCAGGCAGTTCCTTTCCGCTTCTAGTCATAACTGCATTCACGTCCTTCAGATTCTTCTCAGTATTACTTGGCAGTCCTCCCGGAGGACGGTATGACACTTGTTCTGCAATCTGCCCCACTTTGTGCGACAGATTCTACACTAAGCCTTCTTGATTGATCAGTCTTGTATAATTAAATGCGGAAATATATGGTGAATTTTGTATTCAACTCAGTCATGGATTTTGAAAGTTGATTGACCGTGTCGGTCACAGTTGAGCTCATTTTATCCATGGCTACTTCCAAACCACCGGACTTGTTGAATTGAGGCATGAACCCACCAGTTTGTCTCGGTCTCTCTCCACCGTTTGAATCACTTTGTCGAGAACCCCTAGTAGGGTCACTCAGTCTAAAACCAGGGTGGTCATGAGAACCTGGGTGATATCCACCCCCATAAGGGTTTCCTTGACTCCCTATATAGTTCACGTCCTCAGTGTTGGTTGCTTCAATCTCTTGAACTTTCTCAACCTTGGCTATGCAATCTTGCATGCCATCTATCTTTTTATTCATTGCCATTAGCTGGTATAAAATCCTTTGAGAAGTATCTTCTCCAAATACGCATTCAGCTACTTTGGCCGTTTCAATTTGATGTGTTCCCCATTGACTTGTCAGTGCTATTTGCTCCAACATTTCTTGACTTATTCAGTGATGATAGAAGCATAAAACATCCTTTGCTTGATGCATCAACTCTCACTTGTTCACTTGGCCGTTATCCGCGAGAAACTATGCATTCATGACGGAAAAGTGATATCATGGTGAGGCATCTTCTATGTGCTTCCTTAAATATTTCCCAAGCTTCTTCAAAGGTTTCAGTGGGTTTCTTCTTGAAATTCATAATGTCATGTCTCATCTCAGTAGTGACTTCCCAGGTGGGCGTTCTTGGTCATAAACACGCAATGTGATCGGTGCAAGTTTGGATCGATCCCGGTGCTAGAGACAATAACCATATCTTCGCTTCTCCTTCTTGAGTGAATGGAAATAATTTGACTTGATGTTATCTTCAGCACACACTGCTTGGCTTGACGTGTCGACTATCTCCAAAATTGGTGACGTGTACACTAGGATCTTCGTTTGGTACTCCATGAAAGGTAGTGTAATTAGTCACCATCTGTATCACATTTGGTTTTGGGTGAAATACTTCAGCCGCATTCTCATGCTGAACAATTGCTGGCACGAATTGCTCGATTGTCGGCATTAGATAACTCAGAGTTCTCCTATATGCTTGTACCACAACTCCTGCTCCATTTTGTCCATTCTCGCCGTTTTGGGCCATGTCGATTCTGTATCCTCGAAAGTTGGAATCTCTTCTTCCCTTCATTTGTGATCTACTACGTGTGAAATCACGTCCGCAAATTTCTAATGATTTCTCTCAAGTTTCCTTTCTCTTTTGTCTCGCAAACTTTTCAATCTCGTGTATGAATCTCTCGAGTTTATTCTTTGAACTGTAGCGCACGACAAGACACAAAAATAAAATAAAAAGGTTAGTGACTTGCCTCGCCGGCTGTTACCTACACCTGGCAGACTCAAAAATATAGACTCTGAATACTAACTCGATGCTAAACTAACAGAAATGATTCTGCCAAAATTAAGACCCTCAGTTTATCGCGGTAGACCCTCGGTAAACCGGCTGCAATTTTATTCCAGATTTTAACAGAACTGACTCTGTACGACTATAGTATAAACAGACTATAAAACAGACACTTATAGAAAACACAATCTTAAATAAAAAGTATTCCTGACACGACTCCCCGGCAACGGCGTCAGAAAATCTTGATCGCGTGCAAAGCACTTACTAGCAATAGGACTAGGTCTATCATAGTAGAGTACTGGCGAGTCAAGGTCGATCACACAGAGACTCATAAGAATGTCTAATTATCAAGACTGAGCTTGTCACGATAATGGTCTATGTGTTGAAATAGTGTCCTAACCCAATCGGGTTGGACTGGATCCGACCGGGTCGGATCATTTCTACTATTTCTTTATGTTTCTACATATATTAAATGGCTTTTCTGTTGTCATATATATGTTCTTTTAAATAACAAATTATGAATTGTTATATGATAACGTCCTTAGTATTAAACTCTGATAAAGAAACCATGATAGGCGATTATGGTTGATGAGATCTCTAATCACTTTAATAAGTTGATACTTAAATGTCTCTAGGCTGATGTACTATTAAACAGGGCATTGATAGTATGAACATGCTAGCACGTATTAGATGTCTTATGTCTTTAAGGGCAGGGATAGATCTCGTCTATCGAAGTGTAGAGACACTTGGACTGTACGTGGACGTGTATTAGAGAATGCGTACGTTAGTCTGACCCATTTACATTAAGTGTCGCACTATGTGTCAGTTATGTAATTATCCATAAGACCGAGTCTTCATGGCATCACGGTGTGGATTGTCATGCTTTCACACTATTGAGGTTTCTCCTAGCCATGAGGCGATCATGCTGTAGTGATTGGGTGTGATACTGAAGCATGCGGAGTATACATGTTAGTTCGTCCGGGAATAACGTATCGTATGATTGGGATTGAATATCCGAAATGACCTTCTTATAAGGAATGTCTAGCTCTCGTGAATCTTTGCAAAGTGGGAGTAAATGTGTTATTCCGAGAGACCATGATATCCAGATTATAAGATACGATCGTTAATGTATTGACACTCGAGATACGATCGTATGGATATTCTTACTGCGGTAGGATTGTAACTTACACGGTAACTATTTCACATTAAAGGTAGTAGTCATTGCATTTGACTCTTCTGATGATTGGGGGTCACGGTGTGTTGCTAGACGCTATCCCGTGATCGTTAGGTATAAAGGGTATTTTCGTAATTTTCACTTTGTGCCTACGGTCAACATATTCGGAAGCCTATCGGGTCACACACATATGAACATCTAGCCGGATTAAAATGTGGTTATAGTTGATAACCAAATAAGGAAAGTTTATCTCGGGGCTATAAAGGTTATAGTGGTAAATTAATATGGTGCTATTTATTTATTATGAATAAATATAATACAAGATATTAATTATGTTGATTAATTAAATATATTTATTAGATATATGTGGCCACGTGATTTTGGCTAATAATGTGGCGCCAATCTCTAAGTGTATAGGATACATTTGAGTTTTGCAATTTAATTAATAAGATTATCATAATATTAATATTAGATATTAATTGATTTTAAAAAATAGATTTGTGGTAATAAGATAAATATAGTCAATATAAGATATTGACAATTTATTGAAAATATTTAATATAAGATATTGAATATAAATGAGATAAATCAATCAAAGGGATTTTCCTTATTTTATTAAGAAAATGTTGTCTTTCTCCTCAATCAACTAGGAAGCTAATCCTAATTAGATTGGGAACTATAGAGGGCGCCCCATGCCTTATAAATATGAAGGCTTGACTAGCTTTTTTGTACATCACAATTCCAATAGACTAATAGTTTCTTGTGAAAAATAGCGAGCTTCTTAGAGAAAGTATTGAGAGAGAGAAAAGGCCGGTCTAGCAACCGGATTTTTCTACTAGCAATCCAATAGTGGATTCCGGCGGGTTGTTCGTGTGGACTAGCGGTAGAGGCCGAAATCTTAGGCGGCTTCGTGCATCGCTACTCACCTTAGACGGTCAAAGTGTCGATCTTTTAGATCAAGCAAGGTTACCACCGTCTACTAGCCTTAAATGTTTATTTCTTAAACGAAGTCAATCCTGGTCAAAGGAAATAATTTTTTGTATTCCGCTGCGTTCCCGCGTAGATTTCCTAACAGTGGTATCAGAGAAAGGTTCGAGCTTAAGCAATAAGCATGTTATTTTGCGTAGTTAATTTTATCGTTTAAATCACGTAAATAAAAGATGAAAGATTTTTCATTCACAAAACGATACACGAAAAGAAAAAAAACGAGATCTGATGGTGCTCGGCCGATTGGCGGCGGCACCACCACCGGCGGTGGCGGCGGCAGGGTAGCCTGCCACAGGCGTCGTTTGACCGGTACAAGCTGGTGGATCTCCAAATTTTTTTTTTGTATTTTGTGATTCAATATGGTTCATAGTTGTGATTAAAATCTCTTATTGTTTAGTTGGTGTCATGTGAGTAACTAATGGTTGGGCCATTGGGATGACACATGGCATTAAAATAATAATGGCATTTCCAAACTTTGTTTGGTAGGCCTAGGCACTTTCCAAATATTTGATTTGGGAAAAGGCCTAGACCTAGGCCACTTTCCAAATTTTGATTTTGGAAAGTGGCCATGCATATTAACCAAAATATTGGTCTTTCCAAATTTTGTTTGGAATAGGCCTAGGTCCTTTTCAAAATATTTGATTTTGGAAAGGGTCAAGGGAGATACCTTTTGGTTAAGGAAACCAAAGGAATCCTTTTTGATTAGGAATCAAAAAGAAAGAAACAAAAGAGACTTAATTTTAATTTTGGAATAGTTCTAATTGATTAAAATTAAAATTGAAATCGTTTAAAATTAACGTTAATTTTATTTCGATCAAAGTCAATTAATTAATTAAATGTTAATTAGTTAATTGATTAGATAAAATTATTTAATAGATTAAACGTTAATCGATTAATTAAGACGCAAGTAGTTAAATTTTAATTTTATCTTTTTCATAAGATATTATTGTATGGATTAGATATAGTAGATATAATATGATTATATGGACCCGATTGATCATGGACTCGAACCGATAGGATAGATGTGAATGATTTAATTTTTCTGTTGGTTTAAAAATTGTCCTTGGTCGTTATGAAGAAGCGTGACCTAGTTTATTTTACGTATTATCCCATTCCGTTAGCTCCCCGTGTGCGGCGGGTGTATTTATTTTATTAGATAAAATTTATGTAACAAGAATGGAGCGGAAGATGAAGACCAAAAAAAGATGAAAATAAAGATCACATTGGAGAATGGAGCATTAAAGATCCTATTGGCGGTTGCAGCTACCCTTAGATTGTGACCCGCGGTTTCGTCAAATTGTATTCGAAACCGCACCTAGGAAAAGTCCATGATCATTCCGGTTACTTTACGCATTTATTTATTTTGTTCTTGTATTTATTTTATATGATACGATAGATGCATAACTAGGCACGATCTAGATGAATGTGTAGGATATATATCTATGGAGATAGATATATTTGATGAGACCATAATTAAAATTAATTAAGTGAATTAATTTGCATAAATACTTCCACCTCAAAAGAATCAAGTCGAAATTGCCTCCCCATATTATAATGACGGTGAAGAGCCCTTGTTCGGATCCAACTCATCAGCCAAAGCAGGGGGTTGACCTACCTCGGGTATATCGTCATTATCGAGATATGATCGTATGAGATCTCACGAATATTAGGGTTATGACTTGACTAAGAATTCTCTCGGCAACCGGCCAAAGCGGGGTCATTTGAATTTTAGAGCCAAGGGTTTGACTATTTCATAAGATGAAAATTGTCAATGAGTTAACTAGTCAAACAACAAGAGTCGTATAAGATATGATTGACAAAGAGTTGTCTACCTATTAGACTATTGTCGACCCATCAGCCAAAGCAGGGGTCACGGTAGTTTAATGGGATCTTGTCCACTAAAGAATTCTAAAAGGATTCTTGAAAGTCAATTGGGAGTAGTTGACTAGTGGGAGCAAAATCAAAAACCAAAAGACTATTTTTTATTTTGCGTGTATAAACAACAACACTTTTTTATTTTCACTACAAGAAAATGGGTCTTTAATGAGGAGTCAACATTCCGTCATTAAATGATATTATTAATGAGGAGACTTAAATTATTTTATTGGTTGATGACCAAATATGAATTCTCCTCATTATCTATAATATTTCTCCTCATTAATGATAGAATAAAAAAATCTCCTCATTAACTATACAGATTTAAATAATATGCTATAAATAAAAATTTTAAATCAAACAAATCACCCCATTATTATTCCAAAAATCTATCTTAACCATCCCTTTCCACCCAAAAATTTAACATCGGCAATAGAATCCTATCACTTACCCTAACCCTTCGTCCTTCTCTCTACCTCGCCGTTGTTACACCAGACGCCGCCACCCACTCCTGCCTTTCCTCTTCCCTCCCTCTGGCGGCCTCCACTCGCCTGACGCAGCTGCAAGAAGAGGATCCTTGGTCTTAAAATCGATGATCAGGTCGGTTGTTTAGACTTTCGATTGAGTTGATTCAATTTTTTTCTTGAAATGAAACTAAAAAATCAAACGTATAATCATTTTGGCTCCGGTGAGGGCGAATGGTCCAGCTAGGTTATGCATGTTTGAAGTGATTTAGTTTTATTATTGTCTGATTTAGTTTATTCTTATCTAGATTAGTTGGATTTTTGGCTTGTACAAAAAATTAGTGAAAATTGACACTAGACAGTGAGGTGATTCGGTGGTGCCATTGTGACCGAACCACTCTAATATAGTTTTATTTCTCTCTGTAATTTTTCATTTTAGTCTGAGTATGATGTATGAGTATTTAATGATTATGAATCTATTTCTTCTCAATATGGATTTATGAGTATGTGAATTTTGGATTTGACTGTGAACTTGGATCCTTGAAGCTACCAAAGTGAAGAACATGTGAAATTTGGGCTAAGTATTTTTTTTAACATTCAGGGCCTATCATTTTTGCTTGGCTGAATCATTAGACTTGAAAATATGGCATATTAAATTGTTAGTCTAAACTGGCATGCTGTTTATGAGATGAAATCATATATTTTGGGTAGTTGAATATCTTGCACCTGCTTGATTAAAAGTTTTAATATATTAATTCTTCTCATCAGTGTTCTGATCAAACTTCAATCTTCCAATTAAAAAGTGTGGTGGTCTATGTATGGATGGATAAGGAGGCAGGGTAGACAAATTAAGACGAGAAGGAAACAAAGAAGTTGCAAGAGAATCTTCACTCTTTGCAAAAATCTTCAAGACAAGGTAATATTCATAGCTTAGTAGTAATGATTATGTTTTCGATGTTCAAAACTTCACTAATCACTCTTTTTCATCAAGTTAAAGATCTTGAGAATCAATTGGCAGAAGAATGAAAAGAACGTTGGAAACAAGAGGGCAGAACATTGTGGACTATTTCTTCTTCCCAATCGTTGATGACCATTCTGGAAAAGAAACCACCAATAGGTTCACATTGCAGTTCTTGAATAAAGTTGGTTGTTGTGTGATATATGTGAGGCTAAGAAAATTGATTATGTTAATCATCCTACTAATCCTAGCTTATATACATACATACATAACTGGTTTAAATTAACCGCAACTAATTATTCTCACCAAATCTAACTTCCTAACATCCTCATTAACTTAAATATTTTGTAACTAAGTAGCTAATGCTTTGATTTCAAAACTACAAATCGTTTCTTTCTTGTTTGGGATGTTGAAGGCCAAGACAACGTAAATTGTGTATTGTCAGCCACTTAACGTTTCTGTCAATGGCATGCCCATTGTCCATTACGAATAACCCGTTTTATTTATTACAAGCAAGTTTGTTCAATTGCCTTGTTTTTCTGAAGCTTAATAGTCCGTCCTCATAGTGTTGCATAGGCTGTTTTGATATCCTTTTTGGCAACAAGTTTTAGTCTTATTGTGAGTTTGAATATTAGTCATATTCTGGTCTTGCATTTACTGAGGTGTGCATCATGCTTGTTCATGTTTCGCATATGAGTTGTAGTCTGTTTGCATCAGGTGTGCTCTTGTTCAGTCTGCTCTTTCAGTCATGACTATCTGCCTTGTCTGCATTTCTCATCAGTCTTGAATCTGTCCAGATCAGTTCTGTTTTTGCCCTAGTTCATCAGCATAAGTGGTTAGTTTGTCTTGCACTTGCTGATGTTGTCGTCCAGTATGACCAGTCTTGGAGTGTTCAGGACATGTCCATGACTTGTCTAGGACATGTCCATGAATTGTCTAGGACATGTCCAGACCCTACCCAGTTGTGCCCTATGCTTTGCATTGGTTTTAGATCTTGTTAGCATCATGTTTTATGTTGTCTTGTTCAAGTCTTGTTGATTTTGGACCTTGTCCAGACCTTGTTTGAAGCTTGTCCAGGGTATGCCCATGACTAGTCCAAGACTGTCCAAAGGAGTTGTCAAGTCAAGTCTAGTCTTGTCCAGGTCCAGCTTTGCATACTAGTCTTTCTTGTCATCTTGCTAAATGTGGTGTAAATTCTAAAAATTTTGTATTTTTCAGGCGTAAGTTACACTGCTTGAATTTATGATATGTGTTCTGTACTTATATTTGATTTTTTTGAGGCATTTTGACTTGTTTGATTGGTTTCTGAAATTGCAAGTTGGGATTGTAGCAACATAGAATCCACTATTAGCTTATATTTGGTTGTCGTAGTTATTTGTCATTTAATTTATTGTTTCTTGGAGATAGTATTAACGTATATCCATTGATTATGTGTAACTTTAGGCACTAATTTCTGTTTGTACAAAAGTTGGGAGGATAATCCTCGATATTAAGTTTGTGGTATTAAAGGTACTTGCTTGTTCATTATTAGCTACTAGTGTATCTCTGTTTTTTTTTTCTTCCTTATCGGTAATGTTTTTGTTGTTTGTGTTATATTTTGCTAGTTATATGAAATGACGCTTCTTGGATTTCGAATTTTGAAGGGCGTAGAGCGGGGCATTCTTTTCTTTGGTAGTGATGTTGTTTCTCTTTGCCGTTTAGTGCAAGCAGGTGCATAAAATCTTACTTTGTAAATGCCTTTCTGTCACTTCCTTTACTTGTGCTTTTGTTTTCTGAACTATAGGTTGCGTAACGTGATTACAAAACTATTTATATTTATGTGGAAGAAATATTCATTTATACGTCAATGATGCAGGCAGTCTTGAAAAGTGTAAAGAATTCATTTGCACATTGTACACATTTATATACATCCTTGGTACATACATGAAGCCACATGTAAGTATATCATTTCTTTTCAGAATAATTACGTCTTTTTTATAATCTGCTTTTGGTACAAAGTCTAATGTTGTCGGATGTATGTGGCGTTTTCACACTGATTGTAACGATGGGTGGTGAAATTTGGATATTGATTCTCTTTTCGATATTGATTTTCGTAGTTCTTCTTGGAGTTGATGCAAGTCCCCACGAATCAAACATAAACTTTGGGTTTTCTTATTTAAAATTCAGCTCAGAACCCAAGTTACCATATATCATGTTGATCGCTGTTTGTTTTGTTTTGGGATTAGTTATATCCCGATCCGATTAAGTTATGCTCATTCGAGTTTTCGAGTTGGGAATAATTTGAATGTTGTGAATTCGATTCTTTATTCAGGCAAGTATTGTTATATCTTATTATTATGTTCTAAAGTCACAATCGGTGATTTGTTTTTTTATTTTTTATAATGTTCTTGAGATTAGGAACTCGGCTGAATTGAAGAGAATAATGAAAACTATCCTCACTGGGAAATGCTTTAAACCAGAGAACTGCTAGGGGTAAGCAATCCTAATTATACTCAAAGTTCCTTAAAGTTCAAGTGTCTGTTTCACGTTTCATGTATGCCAAACTTGAGAAATTACACAGCTGTGAAAAGTAATGATATTACGCACTAGTTCTAATCATTTGTTAAAACCGTGGCCTTTTCAGTTCCATGCCAATTTGGTTAATGTTTTGTGAGATAAATACCTAGCCAATAGTTTTTCCCCGGTCAAAAAGTTATAAAATTTTGAAACACTTCCATTAAAGGAAGACTGCTTTTTTGCAACATAGGATTTTGTATTTGTCTATACTTAATATTTTTTGGAGATGACTGATTACTTAGTACTTAGTGCTCATTCTTTCCTTTTTTTCATCTTAATCTTGCAGGTACAAGATTGAGCTAGAACTGTGGATAGAAATCAAGTAAATACCCCCTCATATAGATAAGACAATTTACTATTGTTAATCTATATGGTCGAGACATTGTGTTCTATCGTATCATATCCTAGGATGTTGTAGTACGTAAGAATATTTTGGAAGTAGGTATTTTGTAGTAACGACTAAAAGCAACGTGTTTCTTTTGGGATGTGATATTAGAAAATCATTTAAATATACATATTATCTAACTTATCTTTTGGAAATAATCTATCATTGTGTATATTGATGTATTTGATTAGTATACATCTTATGAAGATGTAAATCTTTTATGTTTAAGATTACAAAAAAAATTACAACAATATTGTTACATTTTATTGACGGGTCAATTACCTTATGATGAGGAGATGTATCATGAATATTCCATGATTTAATGAGGAGCAAATGACCTTTTAATGAGGAGTTGTGTTGTATTGAATTTTTATTTAATGAGGAGTAAATAACTACATAATAAGGAGATTAATCGTCATTAAAAATAATTTTAATGAGGAGCAAATATTCTCATTAAATGTATGATTTAACTAATGAGGAGATCCATTTCTCCTCATTATATGTCATTAGCGGCGGAGGCGGCAATGAGGATTGAGTTCTCCTCATTAAAAGCTTTTAATGGGGAGAAATGGACAATTTATGAGGGGAATTCTCCTCAATAAAAGGCAAATTTCTAGTAGTGTTTTATTTTTATGTTGTAGTTTTTAGCAAACTTTATATTTATGTTTTTATTCTCGATTAGTAAAACCAAATTATGACTGTTACCTTTTGAGAAACGTTCTCAAATATAGTTAAGTAATTTTAATCCTTTTTAAATAAGCAATGAGACGAGCAACCCCGTTATAGTAGTTAGAGACAAGGAGACTACATAATTGATGTAGTGCTCCAAGACTTTAATTATTAATGAGAACGGGAGATCATGATATGGTTAAATCACTTGAAATAAGTTTCAATGAATTAATCATACGATCCAAGATGACCATTCTGTCATAAGATGACAATTAATTCAAACGTTGGATAAGAATGACCACATCGAATTTTGGAAATTTTGTTTTCAAAATTGTAAGATTTAAGTATTGACTTAATTCTTAAATCATTGCTTAAAGGTTAATTAAATAGACAATGTTTTGAATACGATTCAAAAGGTTAAATAAACTATTTAATAAACTTTATATTTTCTTTATGAAAGGAAATTAAAGACATAGCCCTTGCGATTTTTCTGATGTCTTATGAAGACTATACTAAGAAATATATACAAGTGCTTGAAGGATTAAAAAGGAAAGTTAGGGCAAGTGCTTAAATTGAGGAGTTGAAGCCTCTATCCTAAGCAAGCACGTTGAGGCAAATCTATCTAAACTCAAGTCAACTCTCGGATATAAATTAGAAAGATTAAATACGGAATACACTGAGATACGGAAAGTGAAGCAAACATTGCGACTTTTTCGGTTTTGTGTTCTGAGTCTAGTAAACTGATAAATGAACTAAATAAATGTTATTGTGTTCCGGTTCTTATGAAGAACATATTTTCAATTAAATGTTAGGATTTAATGGACATATTCAATTGTAAGGAATAAACGTTAATCCGATAAAGTTGAAAGGTCACTGAATCTAACATACTAGATTGATATCACTATATAGTTGATATAGGTGATGAAATCTCGACCAAATATTAGTATGGTTGTTATCCTTGATATTTGTGGTTGTTCTAGACATAGTCTCTCTGGAAGGAAAGTGTGTAATTAAACGTCATTCTGATGATGCTGAACCATATGATTATGAATCATGTGGGTTACACGTATCTTGTCCAAAAGGGACTAAAATACCCTTTTATGAAAATGGTTATAAATTCTAGAAAAAATGCCTAAAGCCTAAACATACCGATGTTTGTTGGCTTATGACAATTAATGCCACAAATAATTGTTTGTTAATCTCTATGACTATTTATAGAAATAGTTGAATGTACTAAGTGAAGTGCATAATTCGGTAAGCCCGAAAAGTTTGAGCTAGTACGAATATGAGATTGATGAGCTACTTAGGAATTAATCTCCAATTGGATTGAAGTAATTAATACCTGAAGGGTGTTTCAGAAGTCATCTAAAAAGGAATAAGATTCGCCCTTGAATGATACCATTTTTGGGATACACAATTAGATTGTGTTCCTGAAATGGAAGCAACACTTTATATGATAAATGTGTGATGCAAGCCATGCGAAGTATCCCTTACCCATTTTGGGATAGTTCCCTTATACTTAACCGAGTTCCAAAGAATAAAGGTTGAATAAATTCCATATTAGATATGGAAGAGGATGATGTCAAATCTATCTTAACCGATGATTTGAAGTTGTCATAGGCAAAGTCAGAAAGGCATGGAGCCTAGTACGCCATATGCAACTTTGTGGAATATCTTAGCAAGTACGCTAGATAATGTTTACTTACCCGCGGAGCAAAACTGTTTTTCTCCAAACATGCTGTCTTCTAGTGGAAGTGTTTCTTCCAAAAGAAACGGTGAGAGTAAATAAGATCTCAAAGGAGTTTGAGAACCACAAAGATACATTCAACCATAGGAACGTGAGCAGACGCCACATAATAATGGGGTGTAGAACACTGCTCAGTGCACATAAAAGTTCTATAAGTCAGCAGATAACCTCAGGCATGAAAAGGCTGCTAGTATGTTCATCTTGAAGAATGAATGTCTCACGACTTATGAAGGAATGTTTGAAAGGCAAGATTGAGAGATATGTCAAGGAGCTATAATGTCTGAATTAGATTCCATCAGTGACAACCATGTTGTGAACCTAGTCTGTCTTACCTAGAGGGAATGTCCCTGAAAGGCTGACATGGATATGATTACCATAAGGCTATAGTGACGGCTAAAGTGTACGGGGTGTAAACCTTGTAGTTATCTTTATGCTGCCAGCTGAGCCCAGTTCTATTCAGACTATGCTTGTTATAACTGATAGTGTTGAAGATTTTGGGCAAACAGCTCAATGTTCATAGACGATAACATGATATGTAAGCCCATGAGATCCATTTATGGACTCAAACAAGTTTCTCTAGACGATTTCTTTGTTTGATAATCAAAGGAGTTTGATTAAAAGAAGGGATATGCCCAATGTGCAAGATGGATAGTAGGAGTGTGTAGCATTTTTGAGTAAGGTATTGGATACCTCTCTCGGGAATTAT
Organism: Gentiana macrophylla; assembly: GCA_026214975.1. NCBI lineage: Eukaryota > Viridiplantae > Streptophyta > Magnoliopsida > Gentianales > Gentianaceae > Gentiana > Gentiana macrophylla. The sequence continues at coordinate 62,231,041 of CM047813.1, read as the reverse complement.
CACCCCATGTCACAGTCATTAATGTTTGGTAGTTCAAGGTCTTCACGAAAGCATTTGGATTACCAGTTCTTATTTTTGTAAATAAGAATCTATAGTGATAGATTTAACTGCTGTTAGATTATAGTTTACCTATATAGATATGATGCTAAAAGAGTTTAGCATAGATTGCAACGGGGGATACTGCTAGCCGGTGTTCTCAAGATCTATCTATGTTAGGACATTAGTCCTAAAGATAAGGTGAAAGATGATGCTTATAGAATGTTCCCTTTCCTACTGTGATAGGAACCATCATAAAAGTAATGCCACATGTTCATAGTCCATGAATCATCATGAGCAAGTATGAAAGTAAATCTGGTGAATGTCGAGGATATCCTTAAACAAGTTAATGATGGTTTCCTAGTTTATCAAAACTTGGAATCGGATAAATATAGATACACAGATGGAAATGTTCTTGGCTATGAAGGCAAGTGGGAGCTGCAGTCTGGGTTTGCAGTCACTTTGATTAAGTGATACGGTGAGATGGAAATGTTCTTGGCTATGGGTCACTGTAAGTTCTACAACTAGGCCAAAACACAGTAGTGCCTTGGAGGCGCAGTGGGAGCAGTGTATGTGTCTGTGAGGTTCATTTATGAACCTTGTACGGTTCTTCCACCTTTTCTATATAGCTGATATAGTAAGTGGATTCATTGCTTGAAGCAAGGACCATGTTCTCGTCAGAGATTCATGTGTGTGTTGAGGCGGTTCCTTTGACTTGAACATTTGGAGCATGATATGAAGATAGTCTGAGTCCCCACGGATAGCGATCCATTCACGGCTAGGGCTGGTTGCGAGTATTGCAAGAGATTCTTATGTTTCAACTTGGTCTTGTGTATGCGAGTGATTGGTTTTAGGCCAAGTAGCAGATTGTTGAAATAGTGTCCTAAACCCAATCGGGTTGGACCGGATCCGACCGGGTCGGATCATTTCTACTATTTCTTTATGTTTCTACATTTATTACATGAATTTTTTGTTGTCATATATATGTTCTTTTAAAGAACCTGTTAGGAACATTTTATTATGTTCTGATGATGGCCATACTAGCCGTTATAGCAAGCCTGAAATAAGTTAGAATTCTATGTATAAGTCTTTACTTAGAGTCTGACATGTTGTATAAGTTGAGTCAGACAAGTATTGTACTAGTTGATAGGACGGCAAAGTAAAGACAGACATTCTGCAGAGTGAAGCCAGCCAAGCACCAGCAGAGAAGTAATGAAGACATTATGGTCGGACTTATAACCAAGGAAGTCTGTGATGACCTTGGATAAGTCTAAGTTACACTTTAAGTGACGAAACATAATGCTTGATTATGGTGTACACTGATCTCACCCCAATCAAGGATCAGTGAAGTACAAAGATTCTTCTTTAACTTAAGTATTGAAGGAAACAGTGAATCGGCAGAGTAAACTGACTTTCGGCTGAGTGAAGACAAAACAGTGAAGAAAGATCTAAACGGCAAAGTCAGATGGACCACTCGACCGTTCAGAGAACGGTGAAGTAAACCTTATCAAAACAGAATTGAAATATGATGAAGATTCAGAGGATCATGCATTAAATGCACAATCAATAGAGGATCAATCAAGGACGGATTTTCTGCTATACGTTTGAAGAAAAATCCGATCACTGAAATCAAGGAGAATATAATTAAGGGGGAATCAAGAATAAAATCAAGGATTATTCCCCTCATTAGTATAGCCAACGGACGGAATTTCAAATCAAGGATATTCAAGGCTATAAATAGAAGGCATTGACAGACAGGTGAAGAAAATGATAAGAAAAAGAAAATCAAGCAGAAACTCTGTCAATTTGAAAAGCATTCTCTCTGAACTTACAAGGATTCATCTAGGGATCAACTTAGACATCAGAACTGCAAATTCATATTCAGCACTGAGATTGATCAAGCAAGTTTGTGAATCTCATTCACAATAAACTAAAGCAACTGAATCAGAAGCTATCTGAGAAGAGTTGTGTTTGTGATAACTGCTGAAGGATTTGATCTCAAGGAGCAGTGAAAGAGACTGAATCACTGAAGCTATTGCAGTCAAGGAGTGATAGTCTTATATATTGTGAAGCTTGGGAAGTCAAGGACAATCTTACTATTGTATCTGTGAAAACAATAGTGAATTCCTTCAATCATCATAGGAGAAGAGTGGATTAAGGGATTACACCACCCTGAACCACTATAAGCCTTGTGTCAATTTACTTTCTGCAATTTACTTTACTGCACTCATTTAAATTGCCTAGATTATAATCTATATCTGTGATTGTTTAAACTTCCTTGAAACAACATAGTAAGAAGGGACTTATCCGCTGCCCAAAAGCTTTTAAACATAAGAAATGTTTTTGAAACTCCACTATAGTCATTCACCCCCCCTCTGACTATAGTTTTACCCTTCTCTGGGACCAACAATTGGTATCGTGAGCGGTGTTCCTAGTATCGAAACCATTGAGTCTAATTTACAGTAACAAGGAGATCACAAATTTTCAAAGGAGTTTTCAAATCTGAGCTTTCTATACATTCATATCTATCTCTATTTTTACTTATGGATTCTTCAAACTCTATGTCAAAAGTACATGTTTTCAATGTTAATAATTTTGTTGAATATAAAATAAGAATGTTGTCTCATCTTGCAGCAACTCATGATGAGATGCTGGACGTAATTAATGATGGCCCAATCATGATCACTACTATGGGCACAAGAGCAGATCAAGGGAAGGAAATAGATAAACCTAAGAAATATTGGACCAAGGATGACAGGAGAAGAGCAAATCTTGACTTTGTTGCAAAATATATGATTTTGAAGACTCTAGATAGCAACATGTTCATGAGAATCAAAGATTGCAAAACAACAAAGGAGATGTGGGACAAGCTAGCATTGATAAATGAAGGATCTGAATTAGTTAAAGAAAACAAATTATCTGTTGCAAAACAAAAATTTTAAAATTTCAAAATGAAAGCTGGTGAATCCATTGATCAAATGGACAATAGATTCTTAAGCATCATCAGTGAACTGCAACAACTTGGACACACATTTCCCCAAAAAGAAGTATGCTTAAAGGTCTTGAGAGGCTTAGCTGAAAGATGGAAGATCATAACATCAGTAATCAGATGAACCACAAACCTTGCAAACATTGACACTCTGACTCTGATGTCCCAACTAAAAGCTCATGAATTCGAATTGAACGGTGAAGATGGTGCTCCGGCAGAGACACAAAGAGCCAGTGCACTGATAGCACCCCAGCAAAGTAACTTTGTTGATTGTATCAGCAAATAGACACTTGAACTTAAAGAACAGGTAGCTTTATTAGTTAAACGTTTTGACAGGTTTAGCAAAAAGAAGCCATTCAAAAGAAACTCATCATCAAACAAGAGGTCAAGCTCAAACAAAGACATGAAGAAGAAAGATGATGAATACATATGCTTCAACTGTAACAAGAAAGGTCACTTCAAGGCTGATTGTCCTAAAGAAAATGATAAAGATGATGAAAAGAAGAAATACAAAGCATCTAAAAAGAGGAAAGGCAAGAAGGCACTCAAGGCTGAATCTAGCAGTGAAAAGAATGAAGAATCATATGATAATGACTCAGATGATAGTGATGAAGAAGACAGCTCAGACAATGAAAGGCATTTCTATGTCTCATGACCAAAGAATTAGATGAAGATGAAAGTGATAGCTCAGACACTGAGAAAACAAGCCTATGTCTAATGGCCAAAGAATCAGATGGCGAGGTAACATCTAGCTCTTACTCTTCATCAAATGCATCCACATCTGACACTGCACAATCTCCTATTCTCCCATTAGACCCAGCAGACCTAGTCCAAAATCTCATGACTAAATTTGATGAAATTGAGATGAATCATGAAATTCTGGAAAAGGAATGCAATGATCTAAGAAAGGTAAATAAAAGATTAAAAAAAACTGGATAAAGCAAAAGCTGAACTAACTAGTAAGGAGACCTACTCTAATGATCAACAAACATCAGAGGTTCATACATCTGTTGTTGTGATGATCGATTGAGAAAATCCCCTACCGATTAAGATCACAAATGAACAGATTTACAAACCCTCAAAAAGGTTTGGATCCGGATACAGTCGTAGCTACAATAGTCGAGGATGAGAGTAGAAACAATGGTCAACACAATTCTGAATCCAGGACAAACAATGAACCAAAATTCAGAAAGGGACAAACCATAGTTTCAAACACTCATCATGTACCGGTGAAGTCAAAACCCAGTGCAGTAAAATAGCAGACTAAATCATCAATCCAGTCAACCAAAAGCAAGGACTTTCTGAAAGGTAAATGAAGACTTTATCCTTCAGAGGATGATTGGAATGTTGCACCTCCAAAATACAAGAAGAAACCATTCCATGATATGCATCATGTGTTTAAGAAAAATCAATATAGGTATGTCCCTAGACACATGAAGCAACATAGGTTTCCCTCTGCATATTGGAAAGTGAAGAAGGATGTAAATGCACCAAAAAGTAGAGAAAAGTATCAGAATACCTTTAGTAGAAATACTAGAAGCTATTCTGCCATGCCTTATATATATGAAGTTGATGACTTTAACTATCCAAAAAGAAGATCATTTGGATATACACTTGGAGTAGGAGGCATGATTGCTAACAGGTATGGACCCAAACAAGTGTTGGGTACCTAAACTTAATTAATTTGTTTTGTAGGATGTCCGGTACATGAGGCGGTGGATGTTCCGACACATGACAGAAAGAAGAGATGGCTCACTGACTTAAAAGTTTTTGATGGACCCAAAGTCACATTTGGAGGGAAAGAAAACCCTGGCAAGATTAAGAGGGAAGGCACAATGCTCAAGAACAATCTGAAGATTCAAAATGTGGCATATGTCAAGGGACTTAATTTCAATCTAATGAGCATTAGTCATTTTTGTGACAAAGGATATATTGTGCACTTCAGCAAGGAAGGATGCAAAGTCATTCACAACCAAACCAACACGGTAGAGTACTTGCAGGAAGAAGAAAAGATAACATGTATGAGGTGGATTGGAAAAAGACAACCAGAGAAACATGTTTGTTTGTCAAAAACAAACAATCAACTAGCTAGATCTGGCATAGAAGATTAAATCACCTAAATTTCAAGACCATCAACAAATTATCAAAGAACAAGTTAGTTGAAGGCCATGAGAGATCACATTCAAGAAAGAAAGTCTATGTGATGCATGTCGTAAAGTGGAAACAAATCAAAAGATCATTCAAGTCAAAGCCCTATCAATCAACAACAAGAATTCTACATCTATTACATATGGATCTGTTTGGACCAGTCACACCAGTAAGTGTAAGTGGCAAGAAATACACCCTAGTAGTGGTGGATGACTTCTCAAAATACACCTGGACCATTTTGATGAACAAGAAGAAAGAGAAACTCAAGAAGCTGCCAGATTTGCTGAGAAGACTCCAAAATGAGAAAGAACTGAAAATTATCAAGATCAGATCAGATAGAGGCACTGAATTTCTTAATGAAATTATCAGAACCTATTGTGAAGGAAATAGAGTACTACATCAATTATCTGCAGCAGGAACTCCACAACAAAATGGTGTAGCAAAAAGAAGAAACAGAACTCTTAAAGAAGCAGTCAGAACAATGATTGCTGAAGCATGCCTACCAAAGAGGTTTTGGGCTGAAGCAGCAAATGCAGTATGCCATACACAAAACAGATCAATCATCAACAAACATCATGAAAAAACTCCATATGAAATATGGAATGGTAGAAAACCTAATGTCTCATATTTCCATTTGTTTGGATCAAAATGTTTTGTTTTGAACAGGAATCAGCTACACACCTTTGATGAAGGTTGATGAAGCAATCTTTATGGGATACTCTGACACCAGCAAAGCATTCAGAGTACTCAACAAAAGAACATTGGTGATTGAAGAATCAATACATGTAGTCTTTGTTGAACCAAATACAAATGGTGAAAGTCCTCAAGATCAAGAAAAAGAAGAAGCACAAAGGCAAGTGTATATGAATACAACAGTACCAGCAACTATTCTGCATCACAATTTTAGAAATCAAGATGAGCCACAAGTCATTACAACTGAATAAGTACCAGAACTTTAAGATCATGCAGAACCTGAAGCTGCAGAAGCACCAAGTGAAGAACAACTTCAACCTGACCTAAATTGGCTAAGAGATCATCCTGAAGAACAAGTCATTAGAGACATTCACACAAGAGTTAGAACCAGAAGACAACTGGAGCATATTCTAACATGTTTTCTATCACAATCTGAACCCAAGACAATAGATGATGCAATTCAAGATGCAGATTGGATCACAGCCATGCAAGAAGAACTAAATGAATTTGAAAGAAATGAAGTCTGGGAACTTGTTGATGACTGAGAGGCAACTAACATCATTGGAACAAAATGGGTATTCAGAAACAAGAGGATGAGCAAGGAGCAGTTATCGAGAAACAAAGCAAGGCTAGTTGCAAAAGGCTATTCTCAAGCGAAGGAATAGATTATGATGAAACATTTTCACCAAGAGCAAGATTGGAGGCAATCGGACTCTTTCTAGCTTTTCTTTGCACACAAAGATTTCAAAGTCTATCAAATGGATGTCCAGAGTGCATTTCTGAATGGACTTTTGGAAGAAGAAGTATATGTGGAACAACCCCATGGTTTCCAACTCAAAGGAAAAGAAGACAAAGTATACAAACTAAAGAAAGCCCTTTATGGACTTAAGCACCACCAGAGCCTGGTATGAAACACTATCTCAATTTTTGATCAAGAATGGATTCAACAAGGGAACTATAGATAAGACTCTGTTCAAATTAAAGGAAGGAACTAGCACATTTCTAGTACAAATCAATGTTGATGACATCATCTTTGGATCAGAGGATGAAAAGCTGTGTGAGAAATTTGCAAACCTGATGAAGAGCAAATTTCAGATGAGCATGATGGGAGAATTAAATTATTTTCTTGGCCTTCAAGTAAAGCAAATGAAGGATGGTATTTTCATTAGTCAAGCCAAATATACAAAAGACTTAATACACAAGTATGGTATGGATACAAGTGGCACAGCAGATACACCAATGTGTGCAAGAGTCACTCTTGGAAAAGATGAAACTGGAAAGGATGTTGATCAGAAAATGTATAGAGGAATCATTGGATCCCTACTACATTTAACTGCAAGTAGACCTGATATAGAATTTGCAGTAGGAGTATGTGCAAGATTTCAAGCTCAACCAAAAGAATCACATCTTCTAGCAGCCAAAAGAATAATCAAATACTTGAAAAACACTGTTAATGTTGGAATTTGTTATCCAAAAGATGGAGGATTCAAGTTGATATCATATTCAGACTCTGACTATGTTGGATGCAAAATAGATAGAAAAAGCACCTCTGGAACTTGTCAAACGCTAAGCAGCAGACTAGTTTCATGGTTTAGTAAAAAGCAAAACTCCATATCTACATCAACAGCTGAAGCAGAATATATAGCAGTAGACAGTTGTTGTGCACAAGTACTTTGGATTACACAACAGCTAAGGGATTATGGAGTGGAGGAGAAAACAATTCCAATCATGTGTGATAACACAAGTGCAATATCTATTACTGAAAATCCAGTGTTGCATTCAATAACAAAGCACATTGATGTGAGACATCATTTTATCAGAGATCATGTTGAAAAAGTAGATGCAATCCTAAAATACATACCCACTGAAGATCAATTGGCTGACATCTTCACTAAACCACTCAGTTATGAAAGATTTAGCATGTTGAGAATCGAATTAGGAATGATTGAAATCGACTAAGTACCAAAAGCGGCTAAGCTGAGTAATCGGCTAAGTGACTTCATCATTTGTTTAAACCTTTGCCGTTACGAGAGGATGTAGCAGTAAGGTAAGGCGGTATCCAAATGAAGTTGACTTAAGCGATTGTTAGGAACATGCAAGTAAAGCACTCGATTGAAAGAGTCACTACATCGGCTAAGTAACGACCAAGGCACTTCACCGAAATAAAGATTGAAATCGTGGGAAAATTAAGGTGTGAACGAAATCAATTTCTATACACGTGGAGAATAAAGGAGTTATGGAAGATTATTCTGAGGATGATTACACACGTGGAGATCAATTTATAATCATGGAGGTAACCATATTATTTTTCGAATTACAAACGCCTCGATTCCCGGGCTCTATCATTACTTACCTCAATCCACTATCCCACTTCACTCGAATATCACAATTTACATACACAAAATCACGCCATTATGTCATAAAATCCTTCCATATTCAAACCACGTTCACACCACCCAATTCACCCTATATAAACGATACTTAGAGATTTTCAGAAATCTTTACACTCTTTTGCAAATTACAAACCCTACTTTTGAATCTCTCTGAAAACTCGAAGTGTTCTTTTCCAAACATCAATCACTTATCAATGGCTTCATCCTCCTCAAACACCCAAACTGGGTATGAAAAATCGATTGCCACTAGATCATTCTTACAAGAAGCACATTACTTAAAACTTTGCGGAAATGATGAAGATGCAAAACAACTGGCAGCTGGATGCAAAAACCTAAAATTATCAACCTTTCTCAATCCTCCAGTAACCGAAGTCTGCTATGAAAGTCTAATCTCTTTCTGGAAATCTGCAAAAATACGTTTCTGGGCTCCTTGCAGAAGAATGTGACGAATGGGAAGAAGATAAGATCGTTGCATCTGTCAACGGCAAAGACATAGTGATTACAGAAAAGGTAATTCGAAAACATCTTAAACTGTCAAACAAGGGTCAAGCAAAAGTGACTTTGGTACCACAAAACCTGGATGATTTCTGGTAACCATCGCCAAAACGGCAATCCCAGGGTCTAAGAAGGTCAATTGTCTTAGATCCGCTCTAAAGAAACCATTCAGTGAATTCAGTGCCCTAATCGGCAAAACCATTGAAGGAAGGATGGGAGCAAATAATGCCATGACAGAAATCAGAATGCAATTAATGGGTATCATTTACAACAATCTGGAGTTCAATTGGGCAAAATACTTCTTTTTAAGACTTAAAGAACAAATCCAAGGTGAAGTAAAAGCAGCCAAAAAGGGAAGAACAGAAGGAAAGATGAAGAAAGGACAATTCTGGGTGAAAAAGTCATAAGGGATTCAGCTACACTATCTGATGCAATGTCTCAAAGTCCCTGTTGTACAACTTCACAAATTGCATGAGTCCAAGGTCATGTTTACCTATGTTAAACAACAAAAGCAAGCCAGAGCAGGGAAGAGAAAGAAAGCCACAACTCATCCCTCCGGTCAAAGAAAGAAGCAAAAGGTTCAACACAATCTGTACAAGACAGCCTATGGAAAATTAATCGATGAAGAAGAAAAAGAAGAGGATTCTGATGTTGAGGCAGAACAACAAGAAGAAGAAAATGAAAGTGAGGATGAACAACCTCCAAATGAGGAAGTTACAGGAGACACTGGAGATGAAGAGGAATCTCCAGAAGAACCTGCACAAATGTCTGCAAATGATATTAATGATCGAATTGCAGAATATCTTGAATGGAAAGAAGGTGATTCCAGAAATCAACTTCTAGATTCTGAACGCATGCTTGCTGAGGTGGCATGGCTCTTTGACTTTCTAGGAATCACAACTCTGGTAGGTGTACTTGATGAATCTCCTCTCTGGGACATTGTTGATGCAACAAAGGCAAAATTGGCCCAGATCTCTGACAGACAGACAAACACAGTGATGACTCGGAAGATGGTGGAGATGATGATGATAATACTGATCAAGATGATGGAGATGATCAGGATGACAATGATAATGATGATCATCATGCTGATGATCATGACAAACAAGGAGAAGAGGTTACTCCTACACCGGATGTAATTGATGATAACATTCTTCTAAGAACCTTTCTACAGCCACATGCATCCAACTAGTCAACAACACCAGCTAAGACAACCACTCAACCACTATCTGCTGACACTCCAGCTGACAACCAAAACATAGTGGACACGGGTTCAGCTGCTGCCACTCCAGTCAAGGCAATCCCTAGCATAGAGCAAGGGGGAATAGTAGCTCAAGCTACACCAGCATACATATCTACCCAAATTCTTGAAGATTTGGATGTCAATGTAGATGTGACTCAGCATCAAGACAGAGGAAAACAAACAGACCCAGAACCAGCTGACATCCGGCACAAACTCTCTCAGCTGGCCACTGGTAACTCAAATGAAACATTTGAAAAAGCAGCAGACCTGCTGGCTGAAGAATTGGAACAACATGCCATACACCTCAGATCCATGACCTCAGCATTCAATGACAAAAGCTACTCCATTGAGAGAAAATTTGAGGCCATTGCTGAATATATTGAGGTACTGAATATCATAGTGCAACGCCAAGGAGACCTGATGAGACGACTCAACATCAATATCACAAACAATCTTGCAGGTCTCAGACAACATATTTCTCAAGAAAATGACTCTATGACAGTGGCATTTGGCACAAGATTCCATGGTGTCACCGAGGCCCGACTAGTCATGGCAATAGATTCACATCCATTGAATCAAAGCTGGACTCTCGATTGGAGCAGCGGTGGCCATAAATAGCATCTTACTCCAGCGAGAGGATGATCTTTGCCAAAAAAGGGGAAAATCAGGATAAGCCTGAAGATCAACTATTAGACCCCCAAACTTCCTTTGAAGAACAAAGCGAGAGCAAGGGACAGAGAAATCGAGAATAAAAATGAAGCGAGAAGAAACAAAAAGGAGGGCTAGAGAAGAAAGAGAAAAACCCCTAAACGAACCCTGCATTGGAATCCCTCTTCCTAGGCAAAGAAGAGATGATGACAGAGACATATCCGGCAAACAGCAAAGACTTGGATCTAGCCAGCAAAGAGTATCAACAAGTCAACACAGACTTAGCTCCAGAGGAAACACCAGCAGAGGCATCAGCAGCTCCAGATACACTGGTGAGCACAGAACGTTCACTGCTAGAAAAAGCAAAGCAGAATATGAAGCAGATGTACTGGACCATGTAAGAGAGTTTTTCAGAGTATAGGAAGGACTTTACCCTCATTTCTCACAAGATGAAGCATGGGCTGATTGGCTAAGCTATCAAGATGAAAGGATGAGAACTGATATGTCCAAACTCTACAATGATGTCAAGAGAGAGTTTGCTCTTTTAAAACAAACCAACAGCAAACCAAGTTCAGCCATACCACTTTCTGCAAAAGGACCAGAAGACTTGCCACTTGAACAACAAGAAGACTTCAACTATATGGTAAAATTCTTCAATCCTATGTGAAGAATGGACAAACAGGAGCAGTGGAGTCTCTACAAAAGTCTCAAGTTTGCTGACTCACATATTGCTGAAGCTAGGGAGAGACTTGAGAAGTACTTTGGAGAACCTAGGGCAAATGAGACTATGCCAGATTTCAACAGACTTTTTGCGAAGAAAGTATTCAAGGGGGTATCAAAATACACTGCTATGGCATACTTGAAGTGGAAGTTCCCTGAGATTGACTAGAAAGATATTGAATAAGTCCAAACCACAAAGTTCAAAAGGTACAAGGCTGAATTAAGCAAAATGTAGTTGTAACACTTGAATAAATTTTGAACTTGCTGCCCTTAAATGGATGACTAAAATTGTTGAGTTCTATTCTTTTAATTATTATGAAAAATTTGGCTTACTTATGTTTAGGCTTATGAGGGTTTTGGCATCATGAAAAAGGGGGAAATTGTTAAGAACATTTTATTATGTTTTGATGATGGCCATACTAGCTGTTATAGCAAGCCTGAAATAAGTTAGAATTCTCTGTATAAGTCTTTACTTAGAGTCTGGCATGTTTTATAAGTTGAGTCAGACAAGTATTGTACTAGTTGATAGGACAGCAAAGTAAAGATAGACATTCTGCAGAGTGAAGCCAGCCAAGTACCAGCAGAGAAGTAATGAAGACATTATGGTCTGACTTATAACCAAGGAATGTTACACTTTAAGTGATGAAACTTAATGCTTGATTATGGTGTACACTGATCTCACCCCAATCAAGGATCTGTGAAGTACAAAGATTCTCCTTTAACTTAAGTATTGAAGGAAACAATGAATCGGCAGAGTAAACTGACTTTCAGCTGAGTGAAGACAAAACAATGGAGGAAGATCTAAACGGCAAAGTTAGATGGACCACTCAACCATTCAGAGAACGGCGAAGTAAACCTTATCAAAACAGAATAGAAATATGATGAAGATTCAGAGGATCATGCATTAAATGCACAATCAATAGAGGATCAATCAAGGACGGATTTTCTGCTATACGTTTGAAGAAAAATCCGATCACTGAAATCAAGGAGAATATAATTAAGGGGGAATCAAGAATAAAATCAAGGATTATACACCTCATTAGTATAGCCAATGGACGGAATTTCAAATGAAGGATATTCAAGGCTATAAATAGAAGGCATTGACAGATAGGTGAAGAAAATGATAAGAAAAATAAAATCAAGCAGAAACTCTGTCAATTTGAAAAGCCTTCTCTCTGAACTTACAAGGATTTATCTAGAGATCAACTCAAACATCAGAACTGCAAATTCATATTCAGCACTGAGATTGGTCAAGCAAGTTTGTGAATCTCATTCACAATAAACTGAAGCAACTGAAACATAAGCTATCTGAGAAGGAGTGGTGTTTGTGATAACTGCTGAAGGATTTGATCTCAAGGAGCAGTGAAAGAGACTGAATCACTGAAGCTGTTGCAGTCAAGGAGTGATAGTCTTGTAGATTGTGAAGCTTGGGAAGTCAAGGACAATCTTACTATTGTATCTGTGAAAAAATAGTGAATTCCTCCAATCATCACAGGAGAAGAGTGGATTAAGGGTTACAACACCCTGAACCACAATAAGCCTTGTGTCAATTTACTTTCTACAATTTACTTTACTGCACACATTTAAATTGCCTAGATTATAACCTATATTTGTGATTGTTTAAAGCGCTTTGAAACAACATAGTAAGAAGGACTTATCCATTTGCCCAAAATCTTTTAAACATTAGAAAAGTTTTGAAACTCCACTATAGTCATTCACCCCACTCGACTATAGTTTTACCTTCTCTGGGACCAATGAGAACCAATTATGAATTGTTATTTGATAACGCCCTCGTATTAAACTCTGATAGAGAAACCATGATAGGCGATTATGGTTGATGACATCTCTAATCACTTTAATAAGTTTGATACTTAAATGTCTCTAGGCTTATGTACTATTAAACAGTGCATTGATAGTATGAACAGGCTAGCACGTATTAGATGTCTTCTGTCTTTAAGGCCAGGGATAGATCTCGTCTATCGAAGTGTAAAGACACTTGGACTGTACGTGGAAGTGTATTAGAGAATGCGTATGTTAGACTAACCCACTTACATTAAGTGTCGCACTATGTGGCAGTTGCGTAATTATCCTTAAGACCGGAGTCTTCATGGCATCACGGTGTGGATTGTCAGGCTTTGGCACTATTGAGGTTTTCCCTTTCCATGGGATGATCATGCAGTAGTGATTGGGTGTGATACTGAAAAATGCGGAGTATACATGTTAGTTCGTCCGGGAATCACATATCCTATGATTGTGATTGAATATCAGAAATGGCCTTCTTATAAGGAATGTCTAGCTCTCGTGAATCTTTGGAAAGTGGGAGTAAATGTGTAATTCTGGGAGAGCATGATATCCAGATTGTAAGATAAGACCGTTAATGTATTGACACTCGAGATACGATCGTATGGATATCATTACGGCGGTAGGATTGTAATTTACACGGTAACTATTTCACATGAAAGGTAGTAGTCATTGCATTTGACTCTTCCGATTATTGGGGGTCATGGTGTGTTGCTAGACGCTATCCCGAGATCGTTAGGTATGAAGGGCATTTTTGTAATTTGCACTTTGTGCCTACGGCCAACATATTCGGAAGCCTATCGGGTCACACACATATGAACATCTAGCCGGATTAAAATATGGTTATAGTTGATAACCAAATAAGTAAAGTTTATCTCGGGATTATAAAGGTTATAGTGGTAAATTAATATGGTGGTATTTATTTATTATGAATAAATATAATACATGATATTAATTATGTTGATTAATGAAATATATATATTAGATATATGTGGCCACATGATTTTGGCTAATAATGTGGCACCAATATCTAAGTGTATAGGATACATTTGAGTTGCAATTTAATTAATAAGACTATCATAATATTAATATTAGATATTAATTGATTTTGAAAAGATTTATGGTAATAAGATAAATATAGTCAATATAAGATATTGACAATATATTGGAAATATTTAATATAAGATATTGAATATTAATGAGATAAATCAATCAAAGAGATTTTCCTTATTTTATTAGGAAAATGTTTTGTTTCTCCTCAATCTACTAGGAAGCTAATCCCAATCAGATTGGGAACTATAGATGGGCGCCCCATGCTTATAAATATGAAGGCTTGGCTAGCTCTTTTGTACATCACAATTCCAACAGACTAATAGTTTCTTGTGAAAAATAGAGAGCTTCTTAGAGGGAGTTTTGAGAGAGAGAAAAGGCCGATCTAGCAACCGGATTTTTCTAGTAGAAATCCAATGGTGGATTCCAGCGGGTTGTTCATGTGGACTAGCGGTTGAGGCTGAACGTTTGGGCAGCTCCGTGCATCGTTACTCTCCTTAGACGGTCAAAGCATCGATCTTTTAGATCAAGCAATGTAACCACCGTCTACTAGCCTTAATGTTTATTGTTTAAACGAAGTCGATCCTAGTCAAAGGAAATAAATTTTTGAATTCCACAGCGTTCCCGCATAGATTTCCTAACACTATGACCAACTATAATATAGACAGTAGTAAATTTGGATCCTAAAACTAACAAGGTTATGCTAGTTCACACGAAGCAAAACGAGTTTCTAATGTATTAGTTCAATTATGAGTAATTAGTTATTCCCCCCACACATGCAGCAGTCATCCCCACTGCTGAATTTATTCATTGTTCAGCTACGGGTACAACTCCTAACCCTATCTACTCCGAAAATGGTAGTAGACAATCTATATGCAAGCTACCCTCCTTAATTGGTCCGTAATAGCCCATACGCATAAAGAACTAGAGCTATCGATATTGAGAGCTAACTCATACCATAAACCCGCCAAGACGGTTTGGAAACGACATTGATTAGCACGTTCATAGGGTCCATTCTAGACAATGTCCAAACATAGCACTTCACTATTCATATTTAATGTTAGTTTACGATAACATGCAAATTTTTGATCAGGCTAAAAACATGTAAATTGAATCTATCGATCAACATAGCTAGCGCCGATTATCATGAATTAGTAATTTACTAGGTATTCAGATCTAGCGATATAGACCATCGCAGATTTGAAGAACACAACTACTATTCCATGATTTCTTCACCAACGAATCAGATCTATAACACATGGGGTAAAATAAACTAACTACTACATAATTAAACTATATAAGCAATTAAAACATACTAGTCGAATAGAACAATGATAGATCTATATCTTGGAAAACACAGAAAATCATACCCTCGAAGATGAGCATTGAACTCCCTCGGATCTCTCCCTTGGCGGCGACTCCGTCGTCTCTCCGACCAGAACTCATAAAATAATAAAATAAAGAACAAAGAACTTTTATTGCATAATTTGCCTTGAATAATTTGGGTACATTGTGTTCTGAGGCGAAGCCTCTTATTTATAGCTATCTAAACCGACTTAGAAACATCTAGTTCTACCCCTCGCCCAAGAAAACCCGTTTCGGAAGGATCTGGACTCTCGGTAAGTCGGCACCGCCTTCTGGTAAACCGGGGGTATTTTTGTCCTTTTTCTTCAGCCGACTTAACTTGGAAGGTTCTGGAATACCCTAGGCCCATTTTTTTCATTCAGCCCACTCCAGATCCGTCCATCAGCTCAGCCCAATACTCCGTATCCTAAAAATATTCAAATAATATGTGAAATAATATCGAAATAGGGAAAATAAACGCTAAGTGCAGATTTCCCGACTCACGAACCCGACATATGCTATTCAACTCAAATGGTTCGTATTTATAGGTCGAAACTACTATTTTTAGCTCATAATGGATAGAATGTTGATACCGTTGGATAGACTATTTTAACCGTCATCGAAGATTACTCGCAAAGTTAATCAGAGCGATTGTTAGGAGCAGTTGTATACTGCAGACTCGAAGAAAGAAGTCACTTCACCGGCCCAAGTTGATCAGCCAAGTCACTCCACCGAACTATACATTGGAGTAAATAGCAAACTAAAGTGTGAACTAAATCATTTTTATACACATGGAAAATCAAGAAGTTATGGAGGATTATACTGTGGAAGATTACACATGTGGAACAATTTTTAATCGTAGAGGTAACTATAATATTTTTTGAATTACAAACGCCTCGATTCCCAGGGTTTATCATTACTTACCTCAATCCACTCCCCCACTACACTCAAATACCGTGATTTATATACATAAAATCATGCCATTATGTCACAAAATCCTTCCATATTCAACCACGTTCACACCACCAAAAATCATCCTATTTAAACTACACTTAGAGATTTTTCAGAAATCTTTACGCTCTCATGCAAATCATAAACCCTATTTCATCTGCAAAATCAAAGCCTTTTCTCTAAATCTCAATCTTACTCAAACAATGGCTTCATCCTCTTTAACCACCCAAACTGGAAAACAATATGAGAAGTCAATTGCCACTGGATCGTTCTTTCAAGAAGAACACTACTTAAAACTATGTGGAAATGACGAAGAAGCACGAAGATTGGAAAATGGATGCAAAAACCTAAGATTGTCGAATTCTAAATCCTCCCATCAAGGACATCTGTGATGAAAGCCTCATCCCCTTTCTAGAATACAACCATGTTTGTTTCTGGGCTCCTTGTTGAAGAAGGCGTCGAAATGGGTGAGGACCGGATTGTTGCATCTGTGAATGGTACAGAAGTGGTTATTACAGCCAAGGTAATTCTCAAACACCTTAAACTCTCTAATAATGGTCAAGCAAAAGTGGCCCTTGTTCCACAAAACTTGGATGTATTCTGGGTAAATATCGCTAAGACGGCAAACCCAGGCTCTAAGAAACTCAACTTTCTTAGATCTGTCTTGAAGAAACCCTTCAATGAATTCAGTGATTTAGTTGGAAAAACAATTGTAGGAAATCTAGGGGCAAACAATGCCATGAAAGAGGTTCAAATGCGCCTTATGGGAATCATCTATAACAGTCTGGAGTTTAATTGGGCACACTACTTCTTCCAAAGACTCAAAGAACAGATTCAAGGTGAAGTAAATTCTGAAAAAAAGGGACTTGCCGAAGGGAAGAAGAAAAAGGAGATCTTCTGGATCAAGAAATCCTTTGGAATTCAACTCCACTACCTCATGCAATGTCTGAAAGTTCTGGTACTCAAACTCCATAAATTGCATGAATCCAAAGTCATGTTTACCTATGTCAAATAGACAAAGAAAGCAGATGGAGGGAAACGAAAGCAACCTAGCAGAAACATATCTGGTCCAAGAAAGAAACAAAAAGTTCAAAGAAATATGGACAAAGAGGAGTTCAGAAAGTTAACTGATGAAGAAGATGAAGAGGAATTAGACGAAGAGGCAGAGCAACAAGAGGAAGAAAGTGGAAGTGAGGATGAACAACTTCAAAATGAGGAAGTTACGGCAGACACTGGAGAGTATGAGGAAACTCCAGAAGAACCAGCACAGATGTCTGGAAATGATATTGATGATCGAATTGCAGCATATCTTGAATGGAAAGAAGGGGACTCAAGACTTCAGCTTCAAGACTCAGAACATATGCTTGCTGAGGAGGCTTGGTTTTTTGATTTTCTGAGGATCACAATCCTGGTTGGTGTACTGGATGAATCCCCACTCTGGGACATGGTTGATGCTGCCAAAGCAAAACTGACCCATATCTTTGACAAAGACAGTGGTGACTCGGAGGATGATGGAGATGACCATGACAATGATAATGCTGATAATCCTGATGATAATGATGGTGATGATCATGATAATAATGATTGTGCTGATCAAAATGATGATGGTGATAATTCAAAGGGTCACGATCATGGACAGGAGAAAGAGGCTAAACAAACAGCTGATGCAATTAATGATAACATTCTTTTGAGTTCTTTCCTACAACCACACGGATCAGCAAAGTCAACTCAAACAGATAAGGCAACACCTCAACAACTGTCTATTGACACTTCGGCTGAACCGACTACAGTATTGGACACTGGCTTAGCTACTGCAACACCAGTCAAGACAACTCCTGGCACAAAGCAAGGGGGAATAGGAGACAGTGCTACACCAAAACTCACATCTACTCAAGTACTTGAAGAAGTAGAAGGTGGTGCAAATGTTACTCAACCAACAACACAGCACCAAGAATCAGTTGAGGTTCCTCCCACAATGCAACATCAAGATAGAGGATAGAAAACAGAACCATAACCAGCTGATATCCATCACAAGTTTACTCAATTGAAAACTAGCATATCTAATGAGATCATTGAATAGGCAGCAACCTTGTTGTCCGAGGAACTGGAACAACAATCAATGTATCTTAGATCTATGACTCTGGCATTTAAAGATGAAAGCCACTCCATAGAGAAATGATTTCAGGCTGTTGCTGAGTACATTGATGCACAAAACATTGTTGTACAAAGACAAGGTGACTTGATGAAACAGTTAAACCTCAGTATCACCAACAATCTTGCAGGACTCAGACAACACATTTCTCAAGAAAATGAGTCCATGGCACTTGCTTTTGGCACTAGATTTCGAAGTGTAACCCATAAGCTGTCTGATTATGACTCAAGGTTCACATCCATTGAGTCCAAACTGGACACTCTGATTGGTACAGCTGAAGCCACAAATAGTATCTTACTACAAACAAATGGATGATCTTTGCGCCAAAAGGAAAGAAGTGATAAGCCTGAAGAGGGATCAACAGTTAGACCCCTAATTTTTACTGAGGAACAGTTAAGAGCAAGGGACAGAGAAATCAGAATTCAAAATCAAGCTGAAGAACAACTGAGAAAAACCAGAGTGGAGAAGGAAAAAGCCCTAAATGACACATGTATTGGATTCCCTCATCCCTTCCAGAGAAGAGATGATGATAGAGATAGATCAGGAAGACAACAAAGACCTAGATCTAGTCAACAAAAGGGATCAACAAGCCAACACAGATTCAGTACTAGCAGAGGCAACACCAGCAGAAGTAGTAGCAGCACTAGATATACTGGTGAGAAAAGAACATATACTACTCACAGAAACATGGAAGAATATGATGCTGAAGTACTAGATAATGGAAAAGAGTTCTTCAGAGTTCAAGATGGTCTGTATCCAAATCAAATGCAAGAATAAGCATGGGTAGACTGGCTAAGCTATCAGGATGAGAAAATGAGAACTGATATGGCCAAAATTTACAATGATGTTAAGAGACAACATGCATCTCTTAAGCAAAATACTGGATCCGACTCAACCAGCAGACCAAGTACAGCCATACCCCTCTCTGCAAAAGGACCAGAAGATTTAACCAGTGAACAACAAGAAGATTTCAACTACATGGTAAAATTCTTCAACCCTATGGGGAAAATGAACCGATAAGAACAATGAGGTCTGTTCAAGAATCTCAATTTTGCTGACTCACATATTGCTGAAGCTAGGGATAGTCTTGAAAATACTTTGGAGAATCCAGGGCGAATGAGACTATGCCTGACTTTCACAGACTCTTTGACAAGAGGATATTTCAGGGAGTCTCTGAGTACACTACTATAGCCTACTGGAAGTGGAAGTTTCCAGAAATCGATTGGAAAGATATAGAGGACGTCCAGACCACCAAGTTCAAGAGGTACAAAGCAGAATTGAGTAAAATATAATTATAGCACTCTGAATATGTTTTGAACTTACATTCCTTATTGCCCTTGACTGGACGAATAACAATTTTGTTCTGTTAATTATGATGAAAAAATTGGTACACTTATGTTCAGGCTTAAGAGGGTTTTGGCATCATCAGAAAGGGTGAAATTGTTAGGAACATTTTATTATGTTTTGATGATGGCCATACTAGCTGTTATAGCAAGCCTGAAATAAGTTAGAATTCTCTGTATAAGTCTTTACTCAGAGTGTAAGTTGAGTAGGATGGCGAAGTAAAACAGATGTCCGGCAGAGTGAAGCTAGCCAAGTACCAGCAGAGAAGCATGAAGACATCATGGTCTGACTTATAACCAAGGAAGTCTGTGATGACCTTGGATAAGTCTAAGTTATAATTCAAATGATGAAGTACATTGTCAAATATGTTGTACACTGATCTCACCCAAATCAAGGATCAGTGAAGTACATGAAGTACCTGAATGATCAAAGAAAATAACAGAGCAGTAAACCGGCAGAGTAAACTGACTATCGGCTGAGTAAAGACAAAGCAGTAAAGGAAGATCTAAGCAGCAAGTCAGAAGGATCACTTACCCGTTCATGGAAGGCCCAGTAAAAGATGAAGATCAAGCATTAAATGCACAATCAATTGAGGATCAATCAAGGACGGATTTTCTGATAGACGTTTGAAGAAAAATCCGATCACTGAAATCAAGGAGAATATAATTAAGGGGGAATCAAGAATTAAATCAAGGATTATTCTCCACATTAAATAACCAATGGACGGAAATTCAAATCAAGGATTATCAAGGCTATAAATAGAAGGCATTGACAGACAAGAAGAATAACGATTGAATCTGATAAGAAACAAGCAGAAACTCTATCAACTTGAAAAGCATTCTATATGTACTTAAAAGAAACATCTAAAGATCAACTCAGAATTCAAGACTCAAATTCCACATCAAGCACTGAGATTGATCACAAGTCTGTGAATCCAATTCACATCAACTGAGGCAATTGAATCAGAGGAATCTGAGAAGGAGTTGTAACCTTTGTGATAGCTGCTGAAAGATTTGTTGTCCAGGAGAAGTGATAGAGACTGAGTCACTGAAGCTTTTGAAGCCAGGGAGTGATAGTCTTGCAGATTGTGATGCTTGTGTAGTCAAGGACAATCGTGCTATTGTATCTGTGAAAACAATAGTGAATTCCTCCAATCATTACATGAGAAGAGTGGATTAAGGGCTTACACCACCCTGAACCACAATAAACCTTTGTGTCTATTTACTTTCAGCAATTTACCTTACAGTACTTTATTTCATTGCATACTCTATATCTGTGATTGAATAGTCTACTTTGAACCAACATTTAAAGAAGGTACTTATCCGCTGCCCAAAAGCTTTTAAATATAATAAATTTTTTTTGAAACTCCACTATAGTCATTCACCCCCTCCCCCCCTCTGACTATAGTTTACCCTTCTCTGGGACCAACAGGGCCCTGTTCTTGTTGAACTGTGATTTCGTGTTCCTTGAGGAATTGATAAGCATGGTTTTATCTCCTTGATTTTAGGGGATAATTATGGGTATATTTGAATGTCAGAATCGGAGCCTTTATGGCTATGAATTCCTTCCATATTTACCTGATTTTATTGGGCACGTGGGAAATTGGGCCCGAGGTAGACTCATGCTGAGCTGATTTCTATTATGCTTAGGCCGACCTACCGAGGTCGGGGAGTAGCCGAGCAGAGCTTGGCTCAGACTCTTGGGGCTCTTGGCCCTTGAGGTGTTGACTTCTTGCCTCCAGTATTGTAGGATTACTGTAGGGATGACACGTGGTGAGAGTCTTTGTTCGATCTCCTTCATAAGCCCTCGATTCAATTGAGCTCCTCAGTCGGCTCAAATCGCATCGGCTATTGTTTTGACGTGGTCATAACTGTCCGAGGCGTCGCTGCCCACTAACTTTGAATAGGGCGTCATTCGAGACAAGTTGGGGGTTATAACCATGTCATATCATTCGTTTCTTCCTCATATTTGCTATTAAACCAGAATATTATGATTCGGTTTCCGATCACTATTCTCCTACTTCCAATCTTCAAATTGCATTTCCAAGTAAGTTGATTCTTTGTATTTATTCACAATTTACTTTCCGTTGTAGCATGTTCTTTGTTATTCCCTGAAGCTAGTTTAATCGAACCTTGCCGGACCCTAGACATTAAGATGGTCTTTACCAGTTGTGGATATGCCATATCAATTCTCACTCAGGGAGTGTTGGACAAAATCTGTGAGTTGTACAGGATCAATAGGGAATGGTATGCTCCCATGTTGCCCTCTGATCCACACCTTTTCGCTCATGACCCGCCGGAGGGGTTTTGCACCATTCACGAGGAGTATTTCAAGGTTGGCCTTAGGCTCCCCTTCTACCTGGATCTCCTTGTTGTACTTAGCTACTACGAGCTAGGGCTCACCCAGATAGCCCCCAATGGTGTCAGGGCCATCATTGGGTTTGCTATTTGGTGCCGGTTGCTTAACATCAAATTTTCTATGAGGAAGTTTATGTATTTTCACAACCGTGGGGGAGTGAAGGATCACCCAAATTGGTACTATTTTTCTCGGAGAAGAGGGCATTCAAGTGACGTTCCTATTATCCCCAAGGGTGATACGTCTGTTGGTCCCAGAGAAGGGTGAAACTATAGTCAGAGGGGGGAGGGGGGGTGAATGACTATAGTGGAGTTTCAAAACATTTTCTTGTGTTTTAAAAGCTTTTGGGCAGCGGATAAGTCCATTCTTACTATGTTGTTTTCAAATCAGTTTAGACAATCACAGATATGTGTTATGATGTAGGAAAATTAAATAAGTGCTGTAAAGTAAATTGCAGAAATTAAATTGACACAAGGTTTATAGTGGTTCAGGTGGTGTAATCCCTTAATCCACTCTTCTCTGTGATGATCGGAGGAATTCACTATTGTTTTCACAGATACAATAAATGTGATTGTCCTTGGCTTCCCAAGCTTCACAATCTACAAGACTATCACTCCTTGATCGCAACGACTTGATGATTGAGTCTTCCTTTTTTGCTCCTTGAGATCAAAATCCTTCAACAAAGCTATCACAGTTTCAACTTCTCTCAGATTGCCTACGATTGATTGCTTGATTTGATGTGAATGTGATTCACGCACTTGCTTGATCAATCTCAATTCGAATATGACTTTGTAGTTACGATGTTTGAGTTGATCACTAGATGTATCCTTGTAAGTTCGGAAGAAGGCTTTTCTAATTGTGAGTTTTCGCTTTTCTTTCTTTTCAATCGTCTTCCTCTTTTTCTGTCAATGCCTTCTATTTATAGCCTTGAATAGCCTTGATTTTGAAATTCCGTCCGTTGGCTATATTAATGAGGGAATAATCCTTGATTTTATCCTTGATTCCCCCTTAATTGTATTCTCCTTGATTTCAGTGATCGGATTCTTCTTTCAAATGTATAGCAGAAAATCCGTCCTTGATTGATCCTTCAATGATTGTGCATTTAATGCATGATCTGCTGAATCTTCAATGTATATTAATTCTGATCTTGTAAGTGTCTCTTCACACCGTCAGAGAGCGGTGGAGTGAGCCTCTCGACTTAGCCGTTAGTTCTTTCTTCGCCGTTTTGTTTTCTCTTTGCCGGCGATCGATTAGTGTACTCACCGATTCACTTTGTTTTCTTCTTTGCTTTAGTTTCAGGAGAATCTTTATACTTCACTGATCCTTGATTTGGGTGGGATCAGTGTACACCATATTGGGATATTGAGTTTTATCACTTGAAACATAACTTAGACTTATCCAAGGTCATCACAGACTTCCTTGATTATAAGTCAGATCATAATCCCTTCTATGTATCTCTGCTTTGGTGCTTGGCTAGCTTCACTCTGCCGAATGTCATTTTCACTTTGCCGTCCTACCAACAAGTACAATACTTGTCGACTCAACTTATACAACATGTCGGACTCTAAGTAAAGACTTATACAGAGAATTCTAACTTATTTCAGGCTTGCTATAACAGCTAGTATGGCCATCATCAAAACATAATAAAATGTTCCTAACAATTTCCCCCTTTTTGATGATGCCAAAACCATCATAAGCCTGATTATAAGTGATCAAAAAATTCATAATAACCAACAGAACAAAATTTCAACAATTTTATTCATCCACCAAGGGGCAATGAGATCCAAAGAATTTATTCAACTGTTACAAACTACATTTTGCTTAATTCAGCCTTGTACCTTTTGAACTTTGTAGTCTGAACATCTTCAATGTCTTTCCAATCAATTTCTGGAAACTTCCACTTCTAGTAAGCCAAAGCTGTGTATTCAGATACACCCTGAAAAACTCTTTTGGCAAAAAGTCTATTGAAATCAGGCATGGTCTCATTTGCCTTAGGTTCTCCAAAATATTTTTCAAGTCTTTCCCTAGCCTCAGCAATGTGTGAGTCTGCAAATTTGAGACTTTTGTAGAGACCCCACTGTTCCTGTTTCTCCAATCTCTCTATGGGATTGAAGAATCTTGCCATGTATTTGAAATCTTCTTGTTGTGCGGCTGGCAAGTCTTCTGGTCCCTTTGCAGATAGTGGTATGGCTGAACTTGGTTTGTTGTTGGTCTGTTTGAGAAGTGCAAATTCTCTTTTGACTTCATTGTAGAGTTTGGCCATATCAGTTCTCATCCTTTCATCCTCGATAGTTTAGCCAATCAGCCCAAGCTTCATCTTGTGAGAGGTGAGGATAAAGTCCTTCTGTGACTCTAAAAATTCTCTTACATGGTCCAAAGTACATCTGCATCATATTCTCGCTTTGCTTTGGTGACCGAGTGTAAGTTACGTGCTCACTAGTATATTTGGAGCTGCTGCGCCTCTGCTGAGTGTTTCCTCAGTCTTTGAATCTGTGTGTTGGTATGAGATCCTCTTTCTTTGGGTGGATCCAGGCCTTTCTTTGTCTGCCCGGACTGTCTGCGCTCTATCATCATCTCTTCGTTGAATAGGATGAGGAAATCCAATGCGAGAGGTTCCTTTGTGGCTTTTTCTCTTTCTTCTCGATCCTTCTTTGTTGCTCTTCCGCTTCATTTAAGATCCTTATTTCTCTCTCTTGCTCTCAATTGTTCTTGGTGAAATTAGGGGTTTGAAAGTTGATCCTTGAGCTTATCCAGATTTTGGGGTTTGAAAGTTGATCCTTGAGCTTATCCAGATTTTCCCCCTTTTTGGCAGCATCATCCCTTTGCTGTAGTAGGATGCTATTGGTGGCCTCTGCCGTTCCAATCGAGAGAGTCAAGTTTTGATTCAATAGAGGTGAATCTATTGTTATGATCATTCAATTTCTCATTGACACTCCTAAGTCTAGTGCCAAAAGCTCACGCGGTGATTCGTTTTCTTGGGAAATGTGTTGCCCGAGGCCTGCAAAGATCATTGGTGATATTGATGTTAAGTCGCTTCATCGACTTCCTGTTGTTGAACCACAATGTTTTGTGCATCAATGTACTCGGCAATGGCTTGAAACTTGTTTTCAATGGAGGAGCTTTTGTCATTAAACGCTGAAGTCATGGATCCGAGATACATTGCTTCTTGTTCCAATTCTTGACCAAGCAAGTCCGCCGCTTTCTCAAAAGTTTCATTTGTAATGCGGTGTTAATTTGAGAGAGTTTGTGCCTTGTTTCACCTGGTTTCGGATCTGTTTCTTGCCCTTGTCTTGATGTTGAGTGACATCCGCATTTACATCTAGATCTTCAAGTATTTGGGTAGATGAGTATCTTGGTGTGGCTTGAGTGCTTGTTCCCCTATCTCTATGCCGGGGTAGTCTTGGTGGAGTGGCAAAGAATGAACCGATGTCCACAATGTTTGTCTTCGTTATTGGAACATTGATGCACAATGATTGAGTGGATTTGTCTTTCTTTGGAGTTGAATACTTTTCGGAGGCTTGTGGTTTCAAAATGTACGGAGAAGAGTAGTGTCATCAATTGCATCCAGTGCGGGAGAGCATCTTCTTCTCTGTCTTTACCTAAATCACCATCATTATTGTCATTACAATCATGATCATTATCATCATCATCATCATGATCATCATCACCACCGTCTGAGTCATCATCCTGTCTCCAGGAAGTGCGGAGCATCTTTGCCTTGGCTGCATCAACCAATTCCCATAGTGGTGATTCATCAAGTACTCCTACAAGTGTTGTGATTCCCGGAAAATCAAATAACCAAGCTTCTTCAAGAAGCATGTGGTACGTGTCTTGAAGTTGTTGTGCGGAATCGCCTTCCTTCCATTCAAGATATTCGCAATTCGGTCATCTATTTCATTTCTGAGACAATTGTACAGACTTCTTACAGAGATTCCTCATCTTCTCCAAAGTGTTTTCTTCATTTGGATCTTTGTTCATCCTCACTGGCATTTTCTTCTACTACTGTGTGCTTCCTCATTGTCGAGTCCTCTTTCGCTTCTTCTTCATCGATTAATTTTCCAAAGTCTGTCTTTTCGGACTTCACTTTGACCTTTGTTTCTTTCTTTGACTTGTGGTGTTGTGTGAGGATTTCTTCCTCTTTCCTTCTCTGCCTTCTTTTGTGGTTTGACATAAGTAAACATGACTTTGGATTCATGCGATCTGTGGAGTTGTGCTGAGGGGACTTTGAGACATTGCAATGAGATAGTGCAATCTGTATCCCATATGACTTTTTCACCCAATTGTCCTTTCATTGTCTTTCCCTCTTTTATCCCTTTTTTCGCCTGCTTTTACTTCACCTTGGATTTGCTCTTTAATTCTCAAAAAAAAATATTTTGCCCAATTAAATCGTAGCTTGTTATAGATGATTCCCATTAACCGCATTCTAATTTCTGTCATGGCATGATTTGCTCCCAACTTTCCTTCAATGGTTTTGCCAATTAGGGCACTAAACTCATTAAATGGCTGCTTCAACTCAGATCTGAGACAATTTACTTTTGTGGATCCTGGGTTTGCCGTTTGGCAATGATTGCCCGTAATTCATCTAAGTCTGTGGTATCAATGTCACTTTTGCTTGACCCTTATTTGAAAGTTTGAGATGTTTTCGGATTACCTTTCTTTGTAATCACCACGTCTTTGCCATTTATGGATGCAACAATCTTGTCTTCTTGAACTTGTCACTTTCTTGAAGAGGGAGCCCAGCACGCGTATTGTGCAGATTTCGGAAGGAAATCGACTTTCATAACACACTTGATTATTGGAGGATTGAGGAAGGTGGATAATTTTAGTTTTTCGCGACTGCCGCCAACCTTTTGGCATGCTCATCATTTCCACCACGCTTTTGGTAGTGTTCGCTTGGAAGAATGAGCCGGTGGCAATCGATTTTTAAATACCCGGCTTGAGTGATTGAGGAAGATGATGCCATTTTTGAGAGGAGAGGAGTTTGAAAATGAACTTGAGTTTGCAATAGAGATAAACGAGAGTAGGGTTGTAATTTGCAAGAGAGCGTAAGGATCTTTGAAAATCTCTAAGTCTGATTTATATAGTGTGATTCGGGTAGTGTGAACGTGGTTTGAATATGGAAGGATTTAGTGACATAATGGCGTGATTTTGTGTATGAAAAACGCGATATTCGAGCGTAGAGAGGGAGTGGTTTGAGGCAAGTAATGATAGAGCCCGGGAATCGAGGAATTTATAATTTAAAAAAAATAATATAATTACCTCCATGATCATAACGTGATCGCCACGTGTGTACTGAATAATCCTCCATAATTTCTTTATTCTCCACGTGTATTTAGAATTGATTTTGTTCACACTTTGAATTTGTCCAAATCTTTATTTCGGTGAAGTGCCTTCGCTGGTCACTTAACCGGTCCAATGAGTTCTTCTCTGAGCTGCTTTATTGAACTGTTCCTAACAATCAGTTAAGTTACCTCTGCCGGATACCAGTGCCTTACCTGCTACATCTCCTGTAACGGCAAAGGTTGTACCAGTTGATGAAGTCACTTAGCCGATTACTCCAGTTAGCCGCTCGTTGATACTTAGTCAATTTCAATCATCCCTAACTCAGTTCTCAACAAACTAAATCTTTCATAAGCGAGTGGTTTAGTGAAGATGTCGGCCGATTGGTCTTGGTGGATATGTATTTTAGGATGACATCTCCCTTTTCAACATGGTCTCTGATAAAATGATGTCTCACATCAATGTGCTTTGTTCTTGAATGCAATACTGGATTTTCTGTAATAGATATTGCACTTGTGTTGTCACACATGATTGGGATTGTTTTCTCTTCGACTCCATAGTCCCTTAGCTGTTGTCTTATCCACAGTACTTGTGCACAACAGCTACCTGCTGCTATATATTCTGCTTCAGCCGTTGATGTAGATATAGAGTTTTGCTTTTTGCTGAACCATGAGACTAGTCTGGTTCCTAGCATTTGGCATGTTCCAGAGGTGCTTTTTCTATCTATTTTGCATCCAGCATAGTCAGAGTCTGAATATGATATCAGTGTAAATCCTCCATCTTTTGGGTACCAAATGCCAACATTGATGGTGTGTTTCAAGTATTTGATTATCCTTTTAGCTGCTAGAAGATGTGATTCTTTTGGTTGAGCTTGAAATCTAGCACACACTCCTACTGCAAATGCAATATCGGGTCTGCTTGCAGTTAAGTATAATAATGATCCAATAATTCCTCTATACATTTTCTGATCAACATCTTTTCCTCCTTCATCTTTTCCAAGTATGACTCTGGCACACATTGGTGTGTCTGCTGTGCCACTTGTGTCCATCCCATACTTGTGTATCAAATCTCTTGTATATTTTGCTTGACTAATGAAAATTCCATCCTTCATTTGCTTTACTTGAAGGCCAAGGAAGTAGTTTAATTCTCCCATCATGCTCATCTGAAATTTGCTCTTCATTAGGTTTGCAAATTTCTCACACAACTTTTCATCTTCTGATCCAAAGATTATGTCATCAACATAGATTTGCACTAGCAATGTGCTTGCCCCTTCCTCTAGTTTAAATAGAGTCTTGTCTATAGTTCCTTTGTTGAATCCATTCTTGATCAGGAATTGTGACAGTGTTTCATACCAGGCTCTAGGTGCCTGTTTGAGGCCATAGAGGGCCTTCTTGAGTTTGTATACTTTGTCTTCTTTTCCTTTGATTTGAAATCCAGGAGGTTGTTCTACATAAACTTCTTCTTCCAAAAGTCCGTTTAGGAATGCACTTTTGACATCCATTTGATAGACTTTGAAGTCTAGAAAAAGTCTTATTGCTTCCAATCTTGCTACTGGAGCAAAGGTTTCATCATAATCTATTCCTTCAGCTTGGGAATATCCTTTTGCAACTAGCCTTGCTTTGTTTCTGACAACAGTTCCTTGCTCATCCATCTTGTTCCTGAATACCCATTTTGCACCAATGATGTTGGCCATTTCAGGTCTGTCAACAAGTTCTGGACTTCATTTCTTTCAAATTCATTTAGTTCTTCTTGCATGGCTGTGATCCAATCTGCATCTTGGATTGCATCATCTATGGTCTTGGGTTCCACTTGTGATAGAAAGCAAGTTAGCATGTGCTCCAGTTGTCTTCTTGTTCTGACTCCGGTGTGAATATCTCCAATGACTTGTTCTTCAGGATGGTCTCTAAGCCAATTTAGGTCTGGTTGAAGTTGATCTTCACTTGGTGCTTCCATACCTTCATCTTTGAGCATGAACTTCAATTTCAGTGCTTCTCTGTTGTATTGATATGTGGCTCCTCTTGATTTTCAAAAGATGATTCATGATAGTATTTGGTATGGTTGCACTTGTATAGATTTGCCTCTGTGTGCTTTCTCTTCTTGGTCTTGAAGATCTTCACCATTTGTATATGGTTCATCAAAACCACATGTATTGATTCTTCAATCACCAATGTTCTTTTATTTAGTACTCAATGCTTTCTTTGGTGTCCGAGTATCCCATGAAGATTGCTTCATCGACCTTCTCATCAAAGGTATCTGAGATGATTCTGTTCAAGACAAAGCATTTTGATCCAAACATATGAAAATATGAGATATTGGGTTTTCTACCATTCCATAATTCATATGGAGTTTTTCCATGATGTTTGTTGATGATTGATCTGTTTTGTGTATGGCATCTTGTGTTTTCTTTGCTTATTTCAAAATCTCTTTGGCAAGCATGCTTCAAACAATCATTGTTCGACGCTTCTTTGAGAGTTCTGCTTTCTTCTTTCGCTACACCATTTTGTTGTGGAGTTCTGCTGCAGATAGTTGATGTAGTACTCCATTTTCTTCACAATAGATTCGATAATTTCATTTAGAAATTCGGTGCCTCTATCGATCCGATTTTGATAATTTTTAGCTCTTTTTCATTCTGGAGTCTTCTCAGCAAGTCTGGTAGCTTCTTGAGTGTTTCTTTCTTCTTGTTCATGAAGATGGTCCAGGTGTATTTTGAGAAGTCATCCACCACTACAAGAGTATATTTCTTACCACTTACACTACTCTGGAGTGGATCTGGTCCAAAGCAGTCCATGTGCGGTAGATGTAGAACTCTTGTTGTAGATTGATGAGGCTTTGATTTGAATGAGCTTTTTATTTGTTTTCCTTTTCGACAAGCATCACATAGACTCTCTTTCTTGAATGAGATCTCTGCAGCCTTCAACTAACTTGCTCCTTGATAGTTTGTTGATGGTCTTGAAATTCAGTGATTTAATCTTCGTGCCAAATCCGACTTGTTGATTGTTTATTCTTGACAAGTAGACATGTTTTACGCTTGGCTGTTCTCCGATCCACCACATACATGTTGTCTTGTCTTCTACCCGCAAGAACCACTTTGTGTTTGTTTGATTGTGAATCACTTTGCATCCTTCTTTGTTGAAGTGCACATTGTAGCCTTTGTCACAGAATTGACTGATGCTCATCAGATTGAAGTTAAGTCCCTTGACATATGCCACATTTTGAATCTTTAGATTGTTTTTGAGTATTGTGCCTTCCCCCTTAATCTTGCCAGGGTTTTCTTTTCCTCCAAATGTGACTTTGGGTCCATCAAAAGCTTTAAAATCAGTGATCCATTTCTTGTTTCCTGTCATGTGTCTGGAACATCCACTGTCTATGTACCAGACATCCTACAAAACAGATTAATTAAGTTTGGGTACCCAACACTGTTTGGGTCCATATTTGTTAGCAGTCATGCCTCCCATACCAAGTATGTATCCAAAAGGTCTTCTTTGGATAATTGAAGTCATCAACTTCATATGTATAAGGCATGGAAGAATAGCTTCTAGTATTTCTCTGAAGGTATTACGATACTTTTTCCACCTTTTGGTGCATTTATATCCTTCTTCACTTTCCAATATGCAATAGGAAACCTTTCTTGCTTCATGTGTCTAGGAACATAGCTAGATTGATTTTTCTTAATCACATGATGCATTTTGTGGAATGGTTTCCTCTTGTATTTTGGAGTGTGACATTCCAATCATCCTCTGAGAGGAAAAAGTCCGCTTTTACTTTCGGGATGGTCTGTTGTTTTTGTATGATTGGAATGAGGATTTAGTCTGCTGTTTCACTACAGTGGGTTTTGACTTCACTGGAACAGGATGATCTGTTGGAGACATGGTCTGTACCTTTCTAAATTTTGGTCCATTAGTGGTCCTCAAATTAAAATTGTGTGGACTATTATCCCTACATTCATCCTGACTGTTATAGCCAAGACCAGATCTGGATCCAAACCTTTTTGAGGGTTTGTATGCTGGTGCTTTTAGTGGTGCAGTGATTACCTTTATTGGTGAGGAGTTCTTCTTAAGCGATCTGTTGGTAAATGGATGTATGGTCATCTCGCTTTTGTTGATCATTTAAGTAGGTCTCCTTACTAGTTAATTCAACTCTTGGTTTATCCAGTTCTTTCTTTAACCTCTTATTCTCTTTTCTTAGATCCTTGCATTCCTTTCCGAATTTTCATGATTCTTTTCAATTTCATCAAATTTAGTCATGAGATTTTGGACTAGGTCTGCTGTATCTAACGGTAGACTAGATGATTGTGCAGTGTTAGATGTGAATACATTAGATGAAGAACATGAACTAGATGTTACCTCAGTTTCATCTGATTCTTTAGCCATTAAACATAGGCTTGTTTCCTCGATTGTCTCGAACTATCACTTTTGTCTTCATCCAATTCTTTGGTCATGAGGCATAGGCATGCCTTTTCATTTTCTCGATTTGTCTTCTTCATCACTATCATCCGAGTTATTATCGGATGATTCTTCATGCTTTTCACCTTTGGATTCTCGCCTTAAGTGCCTTCTTGCCCTTTCTCTTTCGGATGCTTTGAATTTCTTCTTTTCATCATCTTTGTCATTTTCTTCGTGACAATCGGCCTTGAAGTGACCTCTCTTATTGCAGTTGAAGCATCTGTATTCATCATCTTTCTTCTTTATGTCTCTGTTAGAGCTTGACTTTTTGTTTGATGTTGAATTTCCTTGAATGGCTTCTTTTAAACTGTCAAAACGTTTAACTAATAAAGCTACCATTCTTTTAGTTCTTGTGTCTCTTTCTTTGATGCATTCGCAAAGTTACTTTTTTGAGGTGCAAAGCTAATGCGATAATTTTGTGTGTCTCTGCGGACCACCATCTTCACCGTCGATTCGAATTCATGAGCTTTCAATTGGGACATCGATTGTCGAGTGTCGTTGCTTGCAAGATTTGTTGTTCCTCCGACATCGATGTTATGATCTTCCATCTTTCGCTTAGTCCTCTCGGGATCTTCAAGCATACTTCTTTTTGTGGATATGTGTGTCCAAGTCATTGCGATTCATCGATGATGCTTGAGAATCGTTGTCCATTTGATCAATGGATTCACCAGTCTTCATTTTAAAGTTCTCAAATTTCTGTTTTTGCAGATAATTTAATTTTGTTTTCTCGCTTGAGATCCTTCATTTATCAATGATAGTTTGTCCCACATCTCCTTTTGGTTGCTTTTGCGATCTTTGATTCTCATGAACATGTTGTCGCTTGTAGAGTCTTTAAGATCATATCTTTTGCTACAAAGTCTAGGTTTGCTCTTCTCCTGTCATCTTTGGTCCAATCTTTCTTGGGTTTGTCTATCTCCTTTCCTTGATCTCGCTCCTGTGCCTACCACGGTAGTGATCATGATTGGGCCGTCATTGATTACATCCAAGATCTCCTCATGAGTTCTTTGCAAGATGAGATAACATTCTTATTTTATATTCATCAAAATTATTAACATTGAAAACATGTACTTTTGACAAGAAGTTTGAGGAATCCATCAAGTGCAATTTGAAGAAAAAATGGCAAAGTGAATGAAAACTTTGATTTGAAAACTACTTTGAAAATATGTGATCTCCTTGTTACTGTAAATTTGATCTCGAGCAGGTTCGATACTAGGAACACCGCTCTGCTACCAATTGTTGGTCCCAGAGAGAAGGTGAAACTATAGTCGAGGGGGGTGAATGACTATAGTGGAGTTTCAAAACTTTTCTTGTGTTTTAAAAGCTTTTGGGCAAATGGATAAGTCCCTTCTTACTATGTTGTTTTCAAATCAGTTTAGACAATCACAGATATGTGTTATGATGTAGGCAAATTAAATAAGTGCTGTAAAGTAAATTGCAGAAATTAAATTGACACAAGGTTTATAGTGGTTCAGGGTGGTGTAATCCCTTAATCCACTCTTCTCCTGTGATGATCGGAGGAATTCACTATTGTTTTCACAGATACAACAGTGTGATTGTCCTTGGCTTCCCAAGCTTCACAATCTACAAGACTATCACTCCTTGACTCGCATGTGCCTTCATGATTGATTCTTCCTTCCTTTGCTGCTCCTTAAGATCAAAATCCTTCAACAGCTATCACAGTTTCAACTTCTTCTCAGATTGCCTCTGATTCAGTTGCTTCATTTGATGTGAATGTGATTCACGCACTTGCTTGATCAATCTCAATTCTGAATATGACTTTGTAGTTCTGATGTTTGAGTTGATCACTAGATGTATCCTTGTAAGTTCAGAGAGAAGGCTTTTCTAATTGACAGAGTTTCTTCTTTTCTTTCTTTTTCAATCGTCTACCTCTTTTTCTGTCAATGCCTTCTATTTATAGCCTTGAATAGCCTTGATTTTGAAATTCCGTCCGTTGGCTATATTAATGAGGGAATAATCCTTGATTTTATCCTTGATTCCCCCTTAATTGTATTCTCCTTGATTTGTTGATCGGATTCTTCTTTCAAATGTATAGCGTAAAATCCGTCCTTGATTGATCCTTCAATGATTGTGCATTTAATGCATGATCCATTGAATCTTCAATGTATATTAATTTCGATCTTGTAAGTGTCTCTTCACCGCCTCGTAGAACGGTGGAGTGAGCCTTCGACTTAGCCGTTAGTTCTTTCTTCGCGCTTTGTTTTCTCTTGCCGATTGATCAAGTGTACTCACCGATTCACTGTTTTTCTTCTTTGCTTTAGTTTCAGGAGAATCTTTATACTTCACTGATCCTTGATTTGGGTGGGATCAGTGTACACCATATTGGAATATTGAGTTTTATCACTTGAAACATAACTTAGACTTATCCAAGGTCATCACAGACTTCCTTGATTATAAGTCAGATCATAATCCCTTCTATGTATCTCTGCTAGTGCTTGGCTAGCTTCACTCTGCCGAATGTCTGTTTTCACTTTGCCGTCCTACCAACAAGTACAATACTTGTCTGACTCAACTTATACAACATGTCAGACTCTAAGTAAAGACTTATACAGAGAATTCTAACTTATTTCAGGCTTGCTATAACAGCTAGTATGGCCATCATCAAAACATAATAAAATGTTCCTAACAACTTCTCACAAGAGATGGAAGGATAGGTTATTTTTTGTCCGTCACGAAGACCATCCGGCGTTAAGTCGATGGAACTCGGAGGAACTAGACATGGACAAATGCCCTGAGCTTGACGGGAAATTCGTGGAGAAGATTCATGAGTCAGGGTACTCAATCGAATGGAAAGATCTATACGATAACCTGATCTCGACAGCTCGGTTAGAAATGGTGGGGCCTAGCCCTTACAAATCCCTCAACGAAGACGAATGGGTCTCCCGTCGGGGTTTTCTCTTTGCGATTTGTGTTTTAACCTAAATTTGTTTGACTGGATAGCTAACTGTTTTGTTTTTATTTGCAGTGGCTAATTTCGCACAATTGCGAGCTGGTGCCGAGTGAGTAGTTGTAGTTGGCCAATCTGAGATGGGCTTTACCACAAGGGGTATGGCGAGCGGGGAATCTTCTGCCTGTGGCACTGAAACAGGTCCATCCACTTGTGTCCTACCTTGGGAACAAGCAGGTCTGG
The DNA here is from genome assembly GCA_026214975.1 of Gentiana macrophylla. Taxonomy (NCBI): domain Eukaryota; kingdom Viridiplantae; phylum Streptophyta; class Magnoliopsida; order Gentianales; family Gentianaceae; genus Gentiana; species Gentiana macrophylla. Next base: position 62,195,810 of record CM047813.1, on the reverse strand, counting down.
AGCCTCTGGACACTCCTAACCTGGAGAAGACAAAGGAAGGGGACTTGCCTCTTCAGAAAAAGGGACGGTCTAGGCCGGCCATGACCGCACGAGAGAGAAAGCCCTTTAAAAAGGGAAAGTCAAAGGCTCTAAGAGGAGCTCAAAACCACTCCGGTCCTCAAGAGGGTGCTACTTCCAAACAGGAGCAGCTCGTCAGCATGTCGGACAAGGAGCTAGCCACTATTGGCTTTAGGTCTATGGAGTTTGTAAGTCGTTGTTCTTCCCTTTATCTCCGTACTATAATTTTGATAGTCATTACCCTTTCCTGTTTAATCATGTAGGGTTGGACCGGATCCGTTTGGGTTGGATCATTTCTTCTATTTCTTTATGTTTATACATATGATAAATTGCTATAATGTTATTATATATTCTGTTTATCCATATGAACCAATTTGTGATTGTATTTATGATAACGTCCTGAGTGTCAAACTGTAACAGAGAAACAATGATAGTGATTATAGTTGATGAGATCTCAACTCACTTTAAAAGGTTTGATACTTAAATATCTCTAGTCGTATGTGCTATTAAATAGGACATTAATAGTACGATTAGACTAGCACGTATTAGATGTCTTCTATCTTATTGAAGATATGGATAGATCTCGTCTATCGAAGTGTTGAGACACTTGGACTATACGTGGATGTGTATTAGAGAATGCGTACGTTAGACTGACCCACTTACTTTATTAAGTGTCGCACTATGTGGCGGTTGTGTAATTATCCTGAGACCGGAGTCTTCATGACATCACAGTGTGGATTGTCATACTTTGACACTATTGAGGTTTCCCCCAGCCATGGGGCGATCATGCGGTAGTGATTGGGTGTGATACTGAAGCATGCATAGGATTCATATTGCTCGTCCGGAAATCGCGTATCCTATTATTAGGATTAAATATCCGAAAGGGCCTTCTTATAAAGAATGTCTAATTCTCGAAAGTCTTTGAAATTGTAAGTAATATGTTAATTCGAGAGAGTAGGATATCTAGATTATAAGATACTGTCGTTGATGTTTGACACTCGACATACGACCGTATGGATATTATTACAGCGATAGGATTCTATTTAGACGGTAACTGTTTCACATGAAAGGTAGTAGTCTTTGTATTTGACTCTTCCGATGATTGGGGGTCGTAGACGTGTTGCTAGACGCTATCCGTGATCGTTTTGTTTGAAGGGCAGTTTCATAATTGCACTTTGTGCCTACGGCCAACATATTCGAAAACCTATCGGGTCACACACATAAGAACATCTAGCCGGATTAAAATGCGGTTATAAAGATAACCAAATATAGAATGTTTTATCTCGACTATAAAGTGTTATAGTGATAAATTAATATAGTTGTATTTATTTATTATTAATAAATTAAATACAAGATATTAATTATGTTGATTAATTAAATATACATATTTTTAATATGTATGGGGCGAAATATGTATATATGATATATATGTATTTTGCAAATTGATTAATCATAGTATTATATTAACTAAAGAATATTCCAGATGCCAATTTATGGCTAAATGGGGCACCACTTTCTTGTTTATATGATACACTTGGAATGTGCAATTTAATTAATCAGATTACCATATATTAATATTAGATATTAATTGATTTATGAAAAATATATTTATGATAATAAGATAAAGATAATCAATATTATATATTGACAGTATCTTGGAAAAATTTAATATGAGATATGAAATTAAATGAAATAAATCAATCAAAGATATTTTCCTTGTTGTATTTGTAAAAAGTTTTCTTTTTCTCCAATCTACTAGGAAGCTTCTCCCAATCAGATTGGGACTACTTTGGGGCACCAACTTCATTATAAATAAGAGGTTAGTGTCAAGCTCTTTTGTACATGACAATTAGAAGAGTTCTAATTTACTAGAAATATGAGAGCTTCTTAGAGAAATTTTGAGAGAGAGAAAAGGTCAGTCTAGCAACCGAGTTTTTCTAGTAGCAATCCATGATGGGATTCCAGTGGGCTATTCGTGTGGATCAACGGTAGAGGCCAAACACTTGGGTGGCTCCGTGAAGAAACTACAACCGTAGACTGTTAGGAACATTTTATTACGCTTTGATGATGGCAATACTAGCTGTTATAGCAATCCTAAAATAAGTTAGTAATCTCTGTATAAGTCTTTACTTAGAGTCTGACTTGTTGTATAAGTTAAGTCAGACAAGTATTGTACTAGTTGGTAGATGGCTAAGTAAAATAGAATTTCGGTAGAGTAAAGGCAGCCAAGTAACCAGCAGAGAAGCATGAAGACATATGGATTGACTTATAACCAAGAAAGTCTGTGATGACCTTGGATAAGTCTAAGTTATATTACAAGTGATGAAACTCATCGTTAAATATAGTGTACACTGATCTCACACAAATCAAGATCAGTGAAGTGCATGAAATGCCTGAAAGTTCAAAGAAATCAAGAAAGCAGTGAACCGGCAAAGTAAACTGTCTACCGGCTAAGTAAAGGAAAAGCAGTGAAGGAAGAACTAATCAACCGAGTCAGCAAGAATACTAAACCGGTAAAGTAAAAGACAAGTGAAGGAACTGCTAAGCAATTCAAGCTTATTCAGAACGTGAAGAATTAAGGAAGATTCATAAGATCAAGCATTAAATGCAGAATCAATCAAGGACGGATTTTGTGATAGACGTTTGAAGAAAATCCGGATCACTGAAATCAAGGAGAATACAACAAAGGGGGAATGAAGAATTAAATCACGGATTATTCTCCAAATTAAATTGCCAACAGACAAAATTCAAATTAAGGATTATCAAGGTTATAAATAGAAGGCATTGACTGACAGGAAAAAGAACGATTGAAATATATACAAGAACAAGCAGAAACTCTGTCAAAATCCTAAGCCTTCTTTCTAAACTTAAAAAGGACACATCTAGAGATCAACTCAGAAATTAGAGCTATAAATACACATCAATACTAAGATTGATCAACTACTATGTTCAATTCACACACCAGTCCAGCAACTGAATCATAGCCATCTGAGAAGGAGTTGTTTTTGTTATAGCTGCTGAAGGATTTGTTCTGAAGGAGCAGTGTTGAAGACTGAGTCACTGAAGCTTTTGTAGCCAATAAGTGATAGTCTTGTAGATTGTGAAGCTTGTGTAGCGAAGGACAATCTTACTATTGTATTGGTGAAAGACAATTGTCAGTTCCTCCAATCATCACAGGAGAAGAGTGGATTAAGGGATTACACCACCCTGAACCACTATCAACCTCTGTGTCTGTTTACTTTCAGCACTTTACTTTATTGCATACTATATCTGTGTTTACATAACCTACATTGAAACATCATTAAAAGAAGGGAATTATCCGCTACCCAAAAGCTTTTAATTATAAGAAAAGTTTTTGAAACTCCACTATAGTCATTCACCCCCTCTGACTATAGTTTTACCCTTCTCTGGACCAACATAGACAAAGCATCGATCCAATTGGATCAACCAAGGTATTCTCTAGTCTACTTCTTTTATGCTTGTTGCTTAAACGATGTTGATCCTGGTTAAAAATGAAATAATTTTTTGAATTCCGCAGCGTTCCCGCGTAGATTTCCTAACAGTGGTATCGGATCGAGCTTCGAGCTTAAGCAATAAGCATTAGTAATTTGCGTAGTTGATATTATCGTTTAAATCATGTAATTAAAAGATGAAAGATTTTTGATTCGCAAAACGATACACAAAAAGAAAAAAAACTAGATCGGGTGGTGCTTGGCCAACTGGCGGCGACACAACCACCAGCGGCGGCGGTGGGGCAACCTGCTGCCGGCGTTGGTTGACCGGTCAAAGGTGGTGGATCTCCAATATTTTTGCTTTGTGTATTCGTGATTCAATATGGTTCATAGTTGTGATTGATATCTCATTTGTTTAGGTGTGTCATGTGGTAACTAATGGATCAAATAGTGGTAATGACGGAATAAAGAAAGGAAAACATGCTAGAAATAATAAAAGAGAAATAATTCAATACCATATAACCGCAGAAAATCTGATCCATAAAAGTATGAATAAATAATTCCACCAAAAAGTTGAATCTTTAGAACTTGAAACGCAAATCTAAGCTATAAAAAGTGTTTAGAATCAAAGGATATTATCTAGGGGATCAAAGGATTGAAGGGTGATCAAATTATACTAATACCGCACCAAAATCGCCTAAGAAGATTCTAAAGTTGGCCAAGAATAATCAGGGGCTGAATGAGCTACGTATTTATAGTGTAGGGCAGAAATCTGCTTCTATCGGTCTTGGACGAGCGTTTGGGGTCCTGGCAAATGCTAGTTTGCCTGGGAATCTTGAAGATATTTGGGTTTCATCTTCTATGAACCAGCGTTTGCCTTGCCTTGAACGCCAGTTCATGGATCATGCCTTGAGGGGCAAACACCCATTTGGATACATGAACGCCCGTTTGGACTATATGAGCTTTCTTGATTCGGTCTGAACCCATACAAACGCTAGTTTGAGGGTAATTTGGACGCTCGGTTGGCTAAAAGTCTAACTTTCAGTATTTGATGCCAACTCTCTGAACGCCAGTTTGGCCTAAGCTTGAGTCAAACGCCCGGTTAGTAGGTAAACGCCTTGCTTTTCTTGATTTCAGTCCAAACTTGACTTTTCTTCCACTTTCTTGCCACTTTCGTGCCTTGATAAACCCTTCCACTTTTTAAAATATTGCCTTCCGGGTGCCCGAGTCACCTAAGTCCTGCAATAACATATACGAACAAACACCACGCGTAATTCCGCAAGACAAAAATGCTCGGGGTTTAACTCCCCGTGCGCATAACTCTCGATATTACTCTCAAAACGGTCTATATCTACCCAAAACATGCCAATAAAGTGATAAACGAGGGTTAAACTGCACACCAAAGTACGGTAAAGTTGAATCCCATCAACCACCCCACACTTAGCCTTTGCTCGTCCTCGAGTAAATTAGGCGCTTTAAAACAGACCAAGGGATCAACTTTATGAAACATGCATAGCACTCACGACATCAAGGTAAACGTAAAGCAGACACTGAATGTGAGACACTTGACTATATCTTATCACGAAAACAAAATGTGTGTGATATAAACCAAGGGCTACACTCAAAATGATTACCGGCCAAATGTTAAGCTCGGGGCTAGAATCTCCTCTAATCGAGGCAACCGAGGCTAAATACAGTCAAGTAGGACTTGAAGGGTTATAATGTTAAGCTCGGGGCAGGGTGTATCAAAAGGAAATCTGGGACTGGAGAAAGAGAAAACACGAGTGAACCTAATCAGCTCATTGACTTCCGCTTCAAGACATTCAAAACCACACCAATCCCTATAATCTTTCTATATCCACTGATAAGCAATTCTCATCTCAACATCATACTTTTATTCATTTGAACACTCCTTCTTTGACTTTTTTTTTTCAAATTTATTCAACCTTTCACAATATCTTTTAATTTTTTTTCATTCTTTTTTTTTCTTTTTTTTTCCCTTCTAATTTATCAGATTTCTTGAACCAACAAGCCTTACTATAGATTTCTCCAGAGCTCCTCCCCATCGTTATACTAGCTCGTACTAACCAACTCCTCTCGAAACACACACCATCTCCCACCCCACACTTGATTCAGCAAGTGTGTCTAAAGCAACAACTAAGTCCACTCGTAGGGTGATCAAATGAAACATGACCAATAAAGTAGCTCAGGGTTGGGGTAATACATGCTAAGTAACCAAAACGGCTCATTTCGGACGGTGGTCAGGCCGTCCTGTCAAGGCTTAGAGGGGTTGAGAGGGTAAAATGTTGGGATTTTGGCTTATTTAGCTCTGGTCAGGTCAAAGAAGCGCCAGGACTCTCATCCAGTATCCGGCCTAGGTCAACCTTTCTATTTCGCCTCGAAACTAGTGGTGTAAGTGTGTATAGCAACCAGACTAAGTATAACCAAGGTTCTGCGTGCACTAAAAGGGTTCATATCGTAACAAAATAAAATCGCCCTACACATATTACTCGACTACTAAGACATTGACCAACTCCATCGTGGGAAACATGCATATACCGCGGTGTTAGATCGTGAAAAGTTTTAAAATTTTAAGACACGAACTGACTCGAAAACGGACATTAACTAAGCATATCACAATTACCGGCACATTTATCCAACGAAACAATATAAAGCTAAGTCGTATCCACCCCTCACTTTTAATGAAGCAATGTCCTCAGTGCATGAATGAGATAGAAAAGAAGACTTAGCTCATAAACCCGGCAGAAGGGCGCTATCGAATACCGTAACCGCCTCGTGTAAGCACGACCCGAATCCCTATACCAAAATAGATACAACCAGAGAAAAGCATGCACGGGACATGGTCCTCGTGCCAAAATATCGAATAGGGATATGGGGGGTACAATAAGACGGCCCTGTCACGTCAGGAAACTCGAAATGCAATGTGTAACGCACACACTGGATTGCTATATATGGATAAATAACCCCTACGGGGAAAACATAGAACATCTATGCATAATAGAAAAACCACAGCAACATATAATAGACAAAACATCCAAAGTGCGTACAAATAAAAGCCAAAATACAAACGAAAGTAGTAGCATGCCTTAAGGCTTACACAAAATCATCAAAATATCACATAGTAGAAACTCAAGACTGAAAGTATCATCAAACGTCGGACAAACGTAGCAAATAGGCTAGACAGCTCCTAACGAACCCTAGCACCTGACACAACCTACAAAAGGAACAGCATATATAACAAATAACATCACGTCTGTCCAGGTGTATCATCATCAAAAGCGAGTACAAGTAGTGCATACTCAAATATCCCTAGATCACCTTTTATTCCAAACAGTATTATTATGACAGGGTTGCCTCCCCCCAAGCGCCTTTGTTTTACATTGTTGGCTCGACCGGATGATGCTTAACAGACTCCACTCAAGACAAACTTAAACAATACTAACAAACATGCATTACCTAGCACTCAAGCACGTAATCAACTCAACCAAATTCCGTACTCATCCGTTTAAGCATGCTCATAGATATACCCAGTACAAACATCATCATAATAGAGCTAATAAGTGGCTTACCCCGTTTAGCTCATAATACTGCCTCGGGCCATCCTACAACATCTTTCTTATCAACATGCACTTCCCTCAATATTGGGATCAACGGTAAGACAGGCGATCCCGATTCATTATTTGTCTCAATCTTTCTCTCATCGATGACATCATGTGAACTCACTGCTTTCCCTTTCAATGGGATCTTGCTTTCCTGCATGTTAGTACGAGCCACAACACAAGAAAATATAGGCTCGGCATAAAAGCATTCCTCATTTGTAACATTATGACCTCTGTCCTTGTAGACATTCAGTTTCTCTCTCTTGCCTCCCACGCCAAATGAAATATTTCCTTCCTTCACCCCAATATGAGCATCGCTCGTGGTCAAGAAGGGCTGACCAAGCGGGAAAGATGTCCTAGAATCCATTTCCATGTCGAGGACGACAAAATCTACGGGGAAAACAAACTTACCTACTTGCACCAGGACATCTTCTGCTACCCCTATAGGTGTCCTCACTGACCTATCAGCCATCTGAAGGGTCATTCCCGTGGGCTCTAGTTCTCCTAACCCTAACTTCTCATATAAGGCTCTCGGCATCAGGCTCTGAAGCTCCTAGATCGCATAAGACATTCTCGATCACGATGATTGCCTATGGTGACTGGGATGGTAAAGCGCCATGATCTCTCATTTTCAGGGGTATCTTACTATCATACACCGCCGAACACTCCTCCCTCAGCTTTACTACTTGAATCATTTTCTCTCGACTCGATAACGCCCCTTTCAAACACTTATAGTACGCCGGTACACTCGCGACCGCCTCTACAGCAAAGGAGGCGTTAATCTCTACCTTTCTAAGAATGTCTAGGAACTTATTTTGACTATCGGTGAGAAAGTTCTTCCTAGGACCCTTAGGTGGATAAGGCATCGTACTCTCATCAAAATTAGGAGGGAGGGGCATAAAATCATTCTTACCTCGATCTTTTGGCCGCGACGTGCACAGTGTAGGCTCTTTCTCAAGCGGGAGTGCTCGACTCTTCCTCTTTAATGTCTACCACTATGAAATCACTGCGCTTTCTGTCGACTCTACCTTCTTTCTCTAAGCCTCTAGCTCTTTCTCCATTTCTATCTCTCTCTCTTTCTTTGCAATTGCTAGATTTCTCTTGACTGCCGCCAACTCTCTTCTCATTGCTTCTAACTCGCCGATCCCGCCTCTTTCCAAATCCTCAGCCTCATCTTCTTTATGCAGATAATTCTCTGCTTTGGTCACTTTATCTTTCTTTGACCAATCAAGCCCCAGATCTCTGCTACTTCTAGTAAATACTGCATTCACTTCCCTCAAATTTTGTTTAGTATTGCTTGGGACGCTGCCAATCAAATTTTTCTTCAATGTATTCATTATTTGACCCACTTGGGTTTCCAAGTTCCGAATGGCAGAATGGGTGGCCACTTTTTGCTCCACATCATTTTTGTTCAACTCAGATATGGCCCTATACAGTTTTTCCACGAGTATCTTAGCGGACATCTTCTGAACACCAGAGTTATTCGATTGCTGATTATTTTGATTGATCAGGTGGAGATGAGCATTAGGATGCTGGTAGGTGCCGGAATTATTTTTTCTTGGCGGCTGGCTTGCATGCTGATTCGGATTGTTCTACTGGCCCTGATTCTGATTCCAACCTTGATTCTGGCCCCAATTCTGACCTTGTTGCTGCTGTTGGCCTTGTGAATGAAAATGCTGATTCTGGTATGAACTCTGATTCTAGGGATTCTGGTTCCAAGGTCGGTTGTATGAGCTTTGGTTTTGCCTAAAATCTTGGTTCTGATTATTTTTACGATTCCAGTTTTGACTCTGCCCCTGATTCCAAACTTGACCTGGCTGACTCTGATTCCACTGTCCCTGATTCCCTTGTCCAACATAGCTCACATCGTATTGCGGTGAATCATCACCCATACCATAATCCATTGGCGGCCCTTGCTGATTCTCAAAATTTTGATACTGCTGTTGTTGACCAAACTCTTGCTGATGCATATTCATCTGCCCCATCGCATACACATTCATCTTCTGCTGATCATTATGATTCCCAAACTGTTGATGTGCTGGAGTAGGTATCAACTGTTATGGGTCCATGAACTTTTTCGATGATGTACACTCCAATGCTGAGTGTCCACCCCCACAAAGTTGGCATTTCTCTGCCTTCTTTTTAGCCATCTCCATTTGGTCCATTTTCAGTACCATTTCTTTCATTTTGTCATGCATGGCTGTCTCTCTATCAAGCTCTTATTTTAGAGACTTTACACTTTCCATCGGGGCTTTCTTCTTTTTCCTACTAGACCCCCATTGTCATTCCCCATATGCCATTGTTGGTCTCAGAGAAGGGTAAAACTATAGTCGGAGGGGGGTGAATGACTATAGTGGAGTTTCAAAAACTTTTCTTATGTTTAAAAGCTTTTGGGCAGCGGATAAGTCCCTTCTTACTATGTTGTTTCAAAGCAGTTTAAACAATCACAGATATAGATTATAATCTAGGCAATATAAATGAATGCAGTAAGGTAAATTGCAGAAAGTAAATTGACACAAGGCTTATAGTGGTTCAGGGTGGTGTAATCCCTTAACCCACTCTTCTCATGTGATGATTGGAGGAATTCACTATTGTTTTCACAGATACAATAGTATGATTGTCCTTGACTTCCCAAGCTTCACAATCTACAAGACAATCACTCCTTGACTACAACAGCTTCAGTGATTCAGTCTCTTTCACTGCTCCTTGACATCAAATCCTTCAGCAACTATCACAAGCACAACTCCTTCTCAGATGACTTCTGATTCAGTTGCTTCAGTTTATTGTGAATGAGATTCACAAACTTTATTGATCAATCTCTATGCTGAATATGAAATTGTAGTTCTGATGTTTGAGTTGATCTGTAGAAAATTCCTTGTAAGTTCAGAGAGAAGGCTTTTCAAAATGACAGAGTTTCTGCTTAGTTTTCTTTTTCTAATCGTTGTTTATATCTGTCTGTCAATGCCTTCTATTTATAGCCTTGAGTATCCTTGATTTGAATTTCCGTCCGTTGGCTATATTTATGAGGGGAATAATCCTTGATTTTATTCTTGATTCCCCCTTAATTATATTCTCCTTCATTTCAGTGATCGGATTTTTCCTTCAAATGTATAGCAGAAAATCCGTCCTTGATTGATCCTCTATTGATTATGCATTAAATGCTTGATCCTCTGAATCTTCATCATATTTCAATTCTGTTCTGATAAGGATTACTTCGCCGTTCTTTGAACGGTCGAGTGATCCATCTGACTTTGCCGTTTAGAACTTCCTTTTTTGTCTTTGCCTTCACTTTGCCGAAAGTCAGTTTACTCTGCCGATTCACTGTTTCCTTCATCACTTAGTTTAAGGAGAATCTTTGTACTTCACTGATCATTGATTTGGGTGAGATCAGTGTACACCATATTCGAACATTGAATTTCATCACTTGAAACATACTTAGACTTATCCAAGGTCATCACAAACTTCCTTGGTTATAAGTCATATGATTAGGTCTTCACTGCTTTTTCTGCTGGAGCTTGGCTGGCTTCACTCTGCCGAATGTCTGTTTTACTTTGCCGTCCTACCGCCTAGTACAATACTTGTCTGACTTAACTTATACAACATGTCAGACTCTAAGTAAGGACTTATAAAGAGAATTTTAACTTATTTCAGGCTTGCTATAACAGCTAGTATGGCCATCATCAAAACATAATAAAAATGTTCATAACAATTTCCCCCTTTTTGATGATGCCAAAACCCTCATAAGCCTGAACATAAGTAAGCCAATTTTTCATAATAATCAACAGAACAAAACTCAACAATTTTATTCATCCATTCAAGGGCAATAAGATATTGCATCTTTTTATTTCAAGACAAAGGCAAATAGAAATAATTCAAATTGAGTGTGAGGTCTACTTCTTCACATCTTCAAACCTGATGCCTTTGTCTTTGCTACCCTTGCCCTTTTCTGTTGGGCTTGCCTTCTTTTCACTGGAGCTTTCAGGCTTTGAGCTTCCTTCCCCCTTTTTGGCAGCACCAAAGAGTGCTTCAAGATTTTCCGTTGATGCGTCAGACTCAGGGAGATGACCATACCTTATTTCTAGTATCTTGTTGTTTGCCTCACCAACTTTGATTAGAAGGTCAAGTTGTTTGCCAGAATGCTCCATTATCTCATCCAGATGCTGAATTTGATGAGTGTGAGAATTGAGAGTGTCCACCAAGGGCTTAAGATTGTTGTCAATCCTTTCAGCATGAAACTCAAGATTGGTTTGGACATGATGAGGATGAGTTCTTTGTAAGTTGCACAAAGAAGTTTCCTTGTCTTTCCATGACCTCATCTTGGATCTTGATATGATTGATGAGGGCCTCAATCTTGTTGTTGAAGGAGGTTGCTTCACTCCTTAAGGCATACTTCAGGTTTTGCCTGCTGTGATACTGCCTTTCCATGTCCACAATGAGGGGTTGAATGTCCATATTCAAGATGACCACTTTCTGAGTGTTCATCCTCTGACTCAGCTTCTTCCACAATTATCTCATCTTCTTAAGATGAGGTGATTCTATATCCTTCCTCACCTTTCTCAAGGTAGGTGATTTCCTCTTCGCTTTTCTTCTTACATTCTTTGTGTCATCACCGATTGTCATAGGTTCATCCAAGTTCTTTGGTGCCACCATAGTGGTGTTGTCTTGTGCCTTTTGGGATTTGGTTCTTCGTCCCACAACTGATCTGCTACTTTCAGGTTGTTTTCTTTTGCTCCCAGCAATGGGTTTGGGTTTCATGGATGCCTTGATGTAGGTAAACATTGTCTTAGACTTGTGTGGGACCTGCAGATTTGTGGGTTTCACTTTCAATACGTCAAACATGTGTTGAAGAAGTAACCCATATGATATCCTCTCCCAGAAATCACCTTTCTTCTGCAAACCCTTGCTTGGTGCTGTAATTGATAGGTCAATTTCCTTTTGAATCTGATCCTCCAATCTATTGAATACAAATGTTGCCCAATCAAATTTGGTACCTTTGTATAATAGCCATGAATTTGATCCGTAACTCAGTTAAGTTTTCCATTGACCCTTTTCTGCCTTCGATATTCTTGGTGATGACCGGTGCAAATTCAACAAACGGAAGTTTTAGCGTTGATCTAGGGAGATTGTATGTTTGCTGTTTTTCTTGGGGTTTTTGGCTATCTCAGCCTAGAATTTCGTGATGTCAATCTTCACACACTTTACATTCGCTGGACCTATCATTGGTAGTTGTAGGAACCTATTGAGAAGACTAGGCTTTATGACTTCCTCTTTCCTAAATATTGAACTTTTTATGCAATCGACCTCAGTTTTCTTTGTGCTTGGCCCAAACTTGGCATTTTTCCAAAATGCGATCAGATTTTCATAGCAGATTCCAGTGATTAGGGGGTTTAGGAAGGTCATTAACCCCAAATTTGAACAGCAATCAACCAAGCGTTGAGCTTTTGCATCATTGTCACAGAAAGAGAGATAATGTTCAGGTTTGAAAAATGAGCCAGTGATGATGGATTTCTCTTTTTCAGTGGGAGAGATTGTAGAAGATGAAGCCATTGATAATTGATTGATGTTTAGAGAAGAATACTTTGAGTTTTTAGAGAGAATCAAAAGTAGGGCTTGTAATTTTGCAAAAGAGTGTAAAGATTTCTGGAAATTTCTAAGTGTAGTTTATATAGGATGATTTGGGTAGTGTGAACGTGGTTTGAATGTGGAAGGATTTTATGACATAATGGCATGATTTTGTGTATGTAAATCGCGATATTCGAGTGAAGTCGGGGAGTGGATTGAGGTAAGTAATGATAGAGCCCGGGAATCGAGGCGTTTGTAATTCGAAAAAAAAAATATAATTACCTCTATAATTATAAATTGATCTCCACGCGTGTAATCATCTTCAGGATAATCTTCCATAACTCCCTTATTCTCCACGTGTATGAAAGTTGATTATGTTCACACTTTAATTTACCCATGATTCCAATCTTTATTTCGGTGAAGTGCCTTGGCTGGCTATTTAGCCGGTGTAGTGACTTTTTCACTGAGCCGCTTTATTTGACTATTCCTAACAATCAGTTAAGTCACTTTGCTGGATACAAATGCCTTACTTGCTACATATCCTGTAATGGCAAAGGTTTGAACAGCTGAAGAAGTTACTTAGCCGATTACTCCAGTTAGCCGCTCTTTTGTACTTAGTCGATTTCAATCATTCCTAACTCAGTTCTCAGCATGCTGAATCTTTTATGACTAAGTGGTTTAGTGAAGATGTCAGCCAATTGATTTTCAGTGGGTATGTATTTTAGAATGACATCTCCTTTTTCAACATGATCTCTGATAAAGTGATGTCTCACATCAATGTGTTTTGTTCTTGAATGCAACACGGGATTTTCAGTGATAGATATTGAACTTGTGTTGTCACACATGATTGGAATTGTTTTCTTCTCCACTCCATAGTCCCTTAGCTGTTGTCTAATCCAAAGTATACATAAAACAACCGCATCTTCGCTATATATTCTCGCTTCATTGTTGATGTAGATATGGAGTTTTGCTTTTTGCTAAACCATGAAACTAGTCTGCTGCCTAGCATTTGACAAGTTCCAGATGTGCTTTTTCTATCTATTTTGCATCCAGCATAGTCAGAGTCTGAATATGATATCAACTTGAATCCTCCATCTTTTGGATACCTAATTCCTACATTGATAGTGTTTTTCAAGTATTTGATTATTCTTTTGGCTGCTAGAAGATGTGATTCTTTTGGTTGAGCTTGAAATCTTGCACACACTTCTACTGCAAATGCTATATCAGGTCTGCTTGCAGTTAAGTATAGTAGGGATCCAATGATTCCTCTATACATTTTCTGATCAACATCCTTTCCAATTTCATCTTTTCCAAGAATGACTCTTGCACACATTGGTGTATCTGGTGTGCCACTTGTATCCATACCATACTTGTGTATTAAGTCTTTTGTATACTTGGCTTGACTGATGAAAATTCCATCCTTCATTTGCTTTACATGAAGGCCAAGAAAATAATTCAGTTCTCCCATCATGCTCATCTAAAATTTGCTCTTCATCAGATTTGCAAATTTCTCACATAAATTTTCATCCTCTGTTCCAAAGATGATGTCATCAACATAGATTTGTACTAGCAATGTGCTTGTTCCTTCCTTTAATTTGAATAGAGTCTTATCTATAGTTCCCTTGTTGAATCCATTCTTGATCAGAAATTGTGATAGTGTTTCATACCAGGCTCTGGGTGACTGTTTGAGTCCATAAAGAGATTTCTTTAGTTTGTATACTTTGTCTTCCTTACCTTTGAGTTGGAAACCAGGGGGTTGTTCCACATATACTTCTTCTTCCAAAAGTCCATTCAGAAATGCACTCTTGACATCCATTTGATAGACTTTGAAATCTTTGTGTGCAAACAAAAGCTAGAAAAAGTCGATTGCCTCCAATCTTGCTCTATTGGTGCAAATGTTTCATCATAATCTATTCCTTCTGCTTGAGAATAGCCTTTTGCAAGTAGCCTTGCTTTGTTTCTGACAACAATTCCTTGCTCATCCATCTTGTTTCTGAATACCCATTTTGTTCCAATAATGTTTGCCATGTATGGTCTGTCAACAAGTTCCCAGACTTCATTTCTTTCAAATTCATTTAGTTCTTCTTGCATGACTATGATCCAATCTGCATCTTGAATTGCATCATCTATTGTCTTGGGTTCCACTTGTGATAGAAAACATGTTAACATATGCTCCAGTTGTCTTCTGGTTCTTACTCCTGTGTGAATATCTCCAATAACATGTTCTTCAGGATGATCTCTTAGCCAATTTAGGTCTGGTTGAAGTTGTTCTTCACTTGGTGCTTCTGTAATTTCATGTTGTGCATGAGCTTCAAGTTCTGGTGCTTCTTCTGTTGTATTGACTTGTGGCTCATCTTGATTTCCAAAATTGTGATACATAATAGTTGCTGGTACTGTGGTATTCATATACACTTGCCTTTGTGTTGCTTCTTCTTCTTGTTCTTGATGACTTTCACCATTTGTATTTGGTTCATCAAAGACTACATGTATTGATTCTTCAATCACCAATGTTCTTTTGTTGAGTACTCTGAATGCTTTGCTGGTGTCATTCCATATTTCATATGGAGTCTTTCCATGATGTTTGTTGATAATTGATCTGTTTTGTGTATGGCATGCTGTGTTTTTCGCTTGATTTAAAATATCTTTGGCAAGCATGCTTCTGCAATCATTGTTCTGACTGCTTCTTTGAGAGTTCTGTTTCTTCTTTCGCTACACCAATTTGTTGTGGGTTCCTGCTGCAGATAATTGATGCGAGACTCATTTTCTTCACAATAGGTTACGATAATTTCATTAAGAAATTCATTGCCTCTATCTGATCTGATCTTGATGATTTTTAGTTCTTTCTCATTTTGAAGTCTTCTTAACAAATCTGGCAGCTTTTGGAGTGTCTCTTTCTTCTTGTTCATGAAGATGGTCCATGTGTATTTTGAGTAGTCATCCACCACTACCAGGGTGTATTTCTTACCACTTACACTTACTGGTGTGACTAGTCCAAACAAGTCCATATGCAACAGATGTAGAATTCTTGTTGTTGATTGATAGGGTTTTGACTTGAAGAAACTTTTGATTTGTTTCCCTTTCTGACATGCATCACATAGACTTTCTTTCTTGAATGTAATCTCTGGCAGTCCTGCAACTAACTTGTTCTTTGATAATTTGTTGATGGTCTTGAAATTCAGGTGATTTAGTCTTCTGCCATAACCAGCTAGTTGACTGTTTGTTTTTGACAAACAAACATGTTTCTGCCTTGGCTGTTTTCCAATCCACCACATACATGTTATCTTTTCTTCTTCTTGCAAGTACTACTATGTTGGTTTGGCTGTGAATGACTTTGCATCCTTCCTTGCTGAAGTGCACATTATAGCCTTTGTCACAAAATTGACTAATGCTCATTTGATTGAAATTAAGTCCCTTGACATATGCCACATTTTGAATCTTCAGATTGTTCTTGAGCATTGTGCCTTCCCCTTAATCTTGCCAGGGTTTTCTTTGCCTCCAAATGTGACTTTGGGTCCATCAAAAGATTTGAAGTCAGTGAGCCATCTCTTGTTTCCTGTCATGTGTCTGGAACATCCACTGTCTATGTACCAGACATCCTACAAAGCAATTTAATTAAGTTTAGGTACCCAACACCTGTTTGGGTCCATACTGATATGATCATGCCTCATACTCCAAGTGTATATACAAATGATCTTCTTTTGGATAGTTAAAGTCATCAACTTCATATATATAGGCACGGCGTAATAGCTTCTAGTATTTCTACCGGGTTATTCTCGATACTTTCTCTACTTTTTGGTGCATTTGCATCCTTCTTCACTCTCCAATATGCGTTGGGAAACTGACTTGCTTCATGTGTCTAGAGTATACCTAGTTTGATTTTTCTTAAGCACATGATGCATATTATGGAATGGTTTCTTCTTGTATTTTGGAGGTGCAACATTCCAATCATCCTCTGAAGGATAAAGTCTTCCTTTACCTTTCAGAAAGTCCTTGCTTTGATTGACTTGATTGATGATTTAGTCTACTGTTTTACTGCACTGGGTTTTGACTTCACCGGTACAGGATGAGTGGTTGAGACCATGGTCTGTTCCTCTCTGAATTTGGTTCAATGTTGATCCTGGATTCAGAATTATGTTGACCATTGTTTCTACTCTCATCCCGATCGTTAGGCTAAGACCATATCTGGATCCAAACCTTTTTGAGGGTTTGCAAACTGGTTCATTTGTTATTTTAACTGGTAGGGGGATTTTCTCAACTGATCTGTCAACAACAGATGTATGAACCTCTGCTAGTTAGTTCAGCTTTTGCTTTATCCAGTTCTTTCTTTAATCTTTTATTTTCCTTTCTTAGATCCTTGCATTCCTTTTCCGTAATTTCATGATTCATTTCAATTTCATCAAATTTAGTCATGAGATTTTGGACTAGGTCTCTTTGGATCTAAAAAGGAGAATAGAAGATTGTGCGATGTTAGATGTGGATGCATTTGATGAAGAGTAAGAGCTAGATGTTACCTCGGTTTCATCTCGATTCTTTGGCCATTAGACATAGGCATGTTTTCTCAAGTCCTGAGCTATCACCTTCATCTTCATCTAATTCTTTGGTCATGAGGCATAGACATGCTTTTTCATTGTCCGAAATGTCTTCTTCATCATCAATTATCCGAGTTATTATCGGATGATTCTTCATTCTTTTCACCGCTAGATTCGGCCTTGAGTGCTTTCTTGCCTTTCCTCTTTCGGATGCTTTGTATTTATTCTTTTCATCATCTTTATCATTTTCTTCGGGACAATCAGCCTTGATGTGACCTTTCTTGTTGCAGTTGAAGCATCTGTATTCATCATCTTTCTTCTTCAAGTCTTTGTTTGAGCTTGACCTCTTGTTTGATGATGAGTTTCCTTTGAATGGCTTCTTTTTGCTAAACCTGTCAAAACATTTAACTAATAAAGCTACTGTTCTTTTAGTTCATGCGTCTCTTTTCGATACAATCGGCAAAGTTACCTTCTTTGAGAGTGCAATCGGCGTTGGCTTTTTGTGTCTCTCGCCGAGCACCATCTTCACCGTTCGATTCAATTCATGAGCTTTATGTTGGGACATCGTTGTCGAGTGTCAAGTGCTTGCAAGGTTTGTGGTTCCTCTAATTCATCGATGTTATGATCTTCCATTTTTCAGGTAAGCCTCTCAAGATCTTTAAGCATACTTCTTTCTGGGGATATGTGTGTCCAAGCTGTTGCAGTTCAGTGATGATGATAGAGAATCTGTTGTCCATTTGATCAATGGATTCACCAGTATTCATTTTGAAATTTTCAAATTTCTGTTTTGCAATAGATAATTTGTTTTCTTTAACTGCTTCAGATCCTTCATTTATCAATGCTAGCTTGTCCCACATCTCCTTTGCTGTTTTGCAATCTTTGATTCTCATGAACATGTTGCTATCTAGAGTCTTCAAAATCATATCGTTTGCAACAAAGTCTAGATTTGCTCTTCACCTGTCATCCTTGGTCCAATCTTTCTTGGGTTTGTCTATTTCCTTTCCTTGATCTGCTCTTGTGGATACCACAGTCATGATCATGATTGGTCCATCATTGATTACGTCCAACATCTCCTCATGAGTTGCTGCAAGATGAGATAGCATTCTTATTTATATTCATCAAAATTATTAACATTGAAAACAGGTACTTTTGACATAAAGTTTGAGGAATCCATAAGCACAAATAATAGATCTATATGTGAATGAATAGAAAACTCAGATTTGAAAACTACTTTGAAAATATGTGATCTCCTTGTTACCAGAAATTAGATCTGAACAGGTTCTGATACTAGGAACACTGCTCCGATACAAATTGTTGGTCCCAGAGAAGGGTAAAACTATAGTCAGAGTGGGGAGGGTGAATGACTATAGTGGAGTTTCAAAAACTTTTCTTATGTTTAAAAGCTTTTAGGCAGCAGATAAGTCCCTTCTTACTATGTTGTTTCAAAGCAGTTTAAACAATCACAGATATAGATTATAATCTAGGAAATATAAATGAATGCAGTAAGGTAAATTGCAGAAAGTAAATTGACACAAGGCTTATAGTGGTTCAGGGTGGTGTAATCCCTTAATCCACTCTTCTCCTGTGATGATTGGAGGAATTCACTATTGTTTTCACAGATACAATAGTATGATTGTCCTTGACTTCCCAAGCTTCACAATCTATAAGACTATCACTCCTTGACTGCAACAGCTTCAGTGATTCAGTCTCTTTCCCTGCTCCTTGAGATCAAATCCTTCAGCAGCTATCACAAGCACAACTCCTTCTCAGATGACTTCTGATTCAGTTGCTTCAGTTTATTGTGAATGAGATTCACAAACTTGATTGATCAATCTCAGTGCTGAATATGAAACTGTAGTTCTGATGTCTAAGTTGATATGTAGATAAATCCTTGTAAGTTCAGAGAGAAGGCTTTTCATAATGACAGAGTTTCTGCTTAGTTTTCTTTTTCTAATCGTTGTTTTTATCTGTCTGTCAATGCCTTCTATTTATAGCCTTGAGTATCCTTGATTTGAAATTCCGTCCGTTGGCCATATTTATGAGGGGAATAATCCTTGATTTTATTCTTGATTCCCCCTTAATTATATTCTCCTTGATTTCAGTGATCGGATTTTTCCTTCAAATGTATAGCAGAAAATCCATCCTTGATTGATCCTCTATTGATTGTGCATTAAATGAATGATCCTTTGAATCTTCATCATATTTCAATTTTGTTCTGATAAGGATTACTTCACCGTTCTTTGAACGGTCGAGTGATCCATCTGACTTTGCCGTTTAGATCTTCCTTCACTGTTTTTGCCTTCACTTTGCCGAAAGTCAGTTTACTCTGCCGATTCACTGTTTCCTTCATCACTTTAGTTTAAAGAGAATCTTTGTACTTCACTAATCATTGATTTGGGTGAGATCAGTGTACACCATATTTGAACATTGAATTTCATCACTTGAAACATACTTAGACTTATCCAAGGTCATCACAGACATCCTTTGTTTTAAGTCATATGATTAAGTCTTCACTGCTTTTCTGCTGGTGATTGGCTGGATTCACTCTGCCGAATGTCTGTTTCACTTTGCCGTCCTACCAACTAGTAAAATACTTGTCTGACTTAACTTATACAATATGTCAGACTCTAAGTAAGGACTTATACAGAGAATTCTATCTTATTTCAGGCTTGCTATAACAACTAGTATGGCCATCATCAAAACATAATACAAATGTTCCTAGCAGCCATATTCTCAATCTGTCTCATAGCTTGTTATGGTGGCAGATATCTCCGCGACTGGCGGCGTTCAACTTGTTCTGGTCCACTGGCTCTAAGGCCCTAAATAGTATAATAACTTGCTCAATAATGTAAAACCCGTGTGGAGGGCATCTCTTCAGTAGACCCCTAAACCCCTCATATGTCTCTTTCAGTGTCTCTCCCTCAAGTCCATCAAATGAAGAGATTTCTTCTTTCAAATCTAAAATCTTCGCCGGAGGAAAGTACTTCCTCAAAAACACTCTCACTACATTCATTGGGTAGCGAATCATACCAATCCTTAGTAGCTCCTCTAAGTGCAAACGGGAAAACTATCAGCTTTATCGCCTCATCACTAACCTCATTATACTTCATCGTCCCACAAATTTGGAGAAAATGATCCAGAAAGCTGTTTGGGTTTTGTTGACTTCCCGTGGAGCAGAGCATGTTCCCCAACATGTTCAAGATATTCTCGCTTTATGTCCATGTTGTTGGCATCGATAGGCGGCACTCGAATTGGATTGTGTCATGTGACTTCTTGTGGGAAGTCATATAATCCCTGCTGCACTCTCGGTCCTTGTACCGCCGAGCCCTCTGTGGTGATAATTTCGTTGTTGTTCTTTGTTGATAATCTTCTTTGCATAGGTGGTTGATTCTTGATTATATGGGTTTTGGACCCCCGTTGATTTCCTTGATTCTCTAGCATCCGCAATAATCGGGTTCTGACGCTTGGTCGAGTTTCGTCTGAAATTCTAGGCATCTCGTCTTTCCCTATTTTGTCCAATCCTCGCCCCTCGATTAAAGCTGCAGAGTGATCAATCTTTGTACCACTGTATTGTCTTCCCTTAACTGTTCGTCACGAGGGTTCCTCGGTGGAGTTTGCAACTGAAGTGTCACATTACCACCAGTAGTGTTCGAGGTTTGTCCTTGTGCATTATGTTCATCGATGGGATCTTTGCCATTTCTACGAGTTGTTATATCGTCCATTTCTTTAGAGGAATCAGAGAGAGGGCTTTCCATTGCCCCTTCTTATTCAAACAAAGGATTCGGACTGGCAATAAGGATCTCTCCTCAGCGCTGACTGTTTCTATGCCGTGCAAACGCTTCAATTTCTTCAATTGGTTCGATAAGAGGTTCTTTTGAACTGCGGGTCATTCACTGCGGAACACAAAACAACAAGAAAATGAAATAAAAAAGACCTAAGCCCAAGGTTTCGGTCAACTTAAAGGATATTAAACATTACTCCCCGGCAACGGCGCCAAAATTCTTGATAGCAAAATACTTAACCGCTAACTTTCACCGATAGAGTATCAGGTCAACGGGAAGGACGAATCCACATGGAGTAATGTCTAAGTACCAAAGCTGACGTAGAGCTTAGTTCAGGTCAAAATAATGGTAGATGATATTATTCTAATGCAAAAATAAAGATGAAACTACCGGTTCTACTTCTGAGTATTAAAAGGTATAGCCGAACTATGATCCGGCGAGCTACTTTTACCCCTAAGGAAGGAATTGACAGGGAGTGTGTCTTAACCGACCTACCTATCCAAAGTAGTTTAACGACTTTCATGGGTGCCAACTCCTAATTCTGGTGATTAGACTGAACAACTCAATCTAACCACCCTATGTGAAGCTAACCGAATCTCCCTTTAGAAAACCGATTATCCCAACATGATTAAGCTTTAGAGTTGCTCGAAAAATGATGACAAACCTTTGTATTGTAAACGGTCCTAACAACTAGGCCAAATTTACGCAACAATCCTAAAACCCCTTATCCCACATCTCACCGCAAAATGCATCTATAAGTTCGATGTGTGTGACAGTGAACTAGGTGATCAATCTAATTCAAAGATGTTAAAATAAGTTTTAGGGCGTGGATTAATCATTAAGACATAATATTACGCATTACACAACTCCCAATCTCATCCCCCATAGGGTTTTTTCTCGCTTTCACATAATTCGAGTATACATGCAATTAGCTACTCATGATTATGCTAATGACGGAATAAAGAAAGGAAAACATGCTAGAAATAATAAAAGAGAAATAATTCATTACCATATAACCGCAGAAAATCTGATCCTGAAAAGTATGAAGAAATAATTGCCTCAAAAAGTTGAATCTTTAGAACATGAAACGCAAATCTAAGCTATAAAAAGTTGAATCAAAGGATGTTATCTAGGGGATCAAAGGATTGAAGGGTGATCAAATTATACTAAAACCGCACCAAAATCGCCTAAGAAGAGTCTAAAGTCAGCCAAGAATAATCCGGGGCTGAATGAGTGCGTATTTATAGTGTAAAGTGAAATCGCATTCATCGGTCTTGGACGAGCGTTTGGGGTCCTAGAAAACACTAGTTTGCACGGGAATCTTGATGATATTAGGTTTCATCTTTCGTGAACCCAGCATTTGCTTTGCCTTGAATGCCAGTTCATGGATCATGCCTTGAGGGACAAACGCCCGTTTGGATTATATGAGCTTTGTTGATTCGGGCTGAACCCACACAAACGCCAGTTTGGGGGTAATGTGGATGCTCGGTTGGCTAAAACTCTAACTTTCAGTATTTGATGCCAACTCTGTGAAAGCTAGTTTGAATTGGCCAAACGCCAGTTTGGCCTAAGCTTGAGTCAAACGCCAGTTTGGGGTAGGGGAAACACCAGTTTGCCTTGATTTCACTCCAGACTTGACTTTTCTTCCACTTTCATGCCACTTTCGTGCCTTGATAAACTCTTCCACTTTAAAATATCGCCTTCCGGGTCCTCGAGTCACCTAAGTCCTGCCATAACATATACGAACAAACACCACGCGTAATTCCGCAAGACAAAAGTGCTCGGAAAAGAGTTAAATATCGTTAAAAATGCGGAGTTTACTATCGATATGACAATTTAACTCCCCATGTGCATAACTCTCGATATTAATCTCTGTTGGTCCCTTGAAAAGGCTTTGGTTAAGTTTAGAGGGGGGGTGAATAAACTTAACACTTAAAACTTTTGGAGTTAACAAACTCAGCAACTTCAGCAGCCTGCTAATACTTCAGTAGTCTGCTGACTATTGATCTTACTGAATTTGTTGCAATGGAATATAATCAAGTTAAGCCTTATTACTTGTTGTTAAAATATGATACTAAGTATTAGATACTGAGTAGTGTAAGTGTGTGATTCAGTTGCTAGTTTCAGTAGATTGATGTGCTAGATATACTAAATGCAGAATGTAAATGCAGAAAGTAAGTAGGAAGATTTTATAGTGGTTCCAGGTGGTGTAATCCTGTCAGTCCACTCTTCTCCTGCGATGTTGGAGGTAATTCACTAGAGATTCTTGAGGTAGCAGTTACAAAAATCCCTAAGTTGTTTGTCCTTCACCAATAACTATGGCTTCTCAAACTGAACACTTGGAATAGGTAGGATTGCTGCTCCAAAGTCTTCTACTGGTCCTTGAAGGGTAGGATTTCCTCTTCACCAGCTCCACCACAAACAACAGTCCTTGACACCAAAAGATGCTTCACTGTCTTTAGTAGATTTCTTGTAAAAGAAAGATTGAATCAAGAAAGTGATTCAGCTTTTAGCAGGTTGATCAGGATGATATGATCAGCAGCTTGAAGACTTCAAGTGTGTAAACTTGATGTAGCTTTATAGCAGATTACACTTGAAGAATTTTACTAGATCAGTAGCTTTATACTCAGTAGGGTCAGCAGGGTGTTTTTCTTGATAATAATCTGAAGCTCAAGATTTCTTGTTATTTTTCTCTTAATGTTCATCCCTTGTATTTGAATTAGGAGTCCTCTATTTATAGGTAGGAATCCTTGTGAATTATGTTTGAAATTCAAACATAGCCATTTCAGATTGTCCCTTTCTTGACTTACATTCTGTCCCTGTACATAGTACTGACACTTGTTAGAATCCTTTTTGATAGTTTTCCGTCTGTCCACCCTTTGACTTGTATCCATTGGATAAAGGTCTGAATCTTTCAAACGTCCCTTTAATCTTAACCATTGATTTGTTTGATAAAATCAGAGGTTGTTAGATGTCCATTTCTTTGTAATCTTCCAATGTAACCTTTGAATAATTTGAGATATACATCAGCAGGTTCCTGTGAACGTAATTCTGCTGAAATGTATATTAGTCAGCTGTTCCAATGTTGATGTGTTTATAAAAACACTTCAACTGATTTATCTTATATCTAACATTTTATTGTGAAGTTAGATGACACCATTTTGATCATAACTGAGTCCCAATCACCACTTAACTAATGGAACTTAGATCTTGTACACAAGGTATATGTAATCGATTTAGGTCATCATGCACTTCCCTAAATTTCGATTCCATATCCTTGACTTTAAATACTAAGTTTGATCCCTTATCCTTCAATAATCGAGTTTGAACCCTCGCCTTTCTTGGTCTTCAACGAGTTTCTAAACTAGTCTATCGACCTAGGTACCTATCGATATAGACAAGTCTCATTGATGTAAGTCGGTGACCTATTACTGATGCTTGTTTGATCAAACCTATACAAGATCAAACTCTAATAAGCCTATACATTTGATCTAGACATCTTTTTGCCTTTGCTCTATAACACCTAGTCTGGCACTCATCAATAAAACTTAAATATAAGTCCAACAATTTCCCCCTTTTTGGTGATGATGCCAATACCCTCCTTACAGCAAAGCAAAAAGATTAAAAACAAAAACAGAACAAATTCCAGTCATTTCTTATTATAATCATATTGTTCAAAAGTATTACAGTCTAGATTCAGCAAAAGTAAAATAGATGTAGTATACAGATCTAGTGTCTTCTTTCTCTTTCTTCTCTCTCCTTCTCTTGCTGTTCATGGTAAGCTCTTATTTCTCTAACCATTTCTCTCATCCATTCATTTTCAATAAGAGAGAAATCAATGTGAGGAGTCACTTCCTTTCACCATTTCCATGCCTCAAGTAAATTAAGGTTGATCTGATGTACTCTAAAGCCTAAGCGCATGTACACTTCTTTGAATTCATTCAGTGATTCCTTTGCTGATGTGGTAGGTAAACTCCTTCCACCTCTACCACCTCTTCCACCTCTGCCACCTTTGGATCTCATGGATTTGACTCTTGCTTCCCAAAACTTCAAACCCAAAAAGGAGTTTATCCCTTCATGAAAACCCTTGTCATGATAAGGTCACCTCTTGCTGTTGTAAACCTTCTTATATTCTCTGAGAAGATCATCAGTAAGTATAAGTCTGCCAGGTGCAGGCTCTCTAAAAGCATTGGTGTCATCTTCCCATCTATTCTTTGCAAAGATCCTAGCAGCCTCTTTTGCTCTCTTTGCTTGGCTCTCTTCCCCTTTTTGACATCATCAACAAAACGGGACAAAGAGGCCATGAACACTTTCTGTGTGATTACTAGATTACTCGGATTGTCCTTCCATAATTTCGATTCTTACATCAAGCTGCAGTAATCCTTTCTTGCATTATTCGCTCCAGTAGATTGATCCTCTCATAAACTTAGGATCCAATCCAAGAGGTTGAAGTGTTCCAAAGAGTTCGATCCACAGAGATTCGGTGCCTCAGCAAGTTTATCAAGTTTCTGATGAATTGCTTCAAGTTGATCTTTCAGAAACTTCTCCTTCATTGTATTTCCTTGTCTGACCCCCTTTACATCCAGAGCAAGGTCAGCAAGAGCATACTGAGTGGAAGTTGATATAGAATTCTGTTTCATACTGAACCAAGAAACCAGTCTATTTCTATCAAGCGATGAGTTCTGTGGTGCTTTTTCTATCAATCTTGCATCCAAATTTTAATCGAACCGAGTAGGATATAAACTTAAAGCTTCCATCTTTTGAATACCATATCCCTACTCCCAAAGTCTCTTTTAGATACTTGAGAATCCTTTTGACTGCAGCTAAATGACTTTCTGTAGGTTTTGATTGAAATCTTGCACAAACACCTACAACAAAGGATATATCAGGTCTGCTGGCAGTAAGGTACAGCAGACTGCCTATCATCCTTCTGTATAAGGTCTGATCAACATCTTTTCCATCTTTTTCTTCATCCAATCTAATGTTTGTACTCATAGGAGTTGATACCTTGGTGCTGTTTTCCATACCAAATTTCTTCAGCAGCTCCTTGGTAGACTTGGTTTGATGGATGAAGATCCCATCTTTCATCTGTTTGACTTGCAATACCAAGAAATAGTTCATTTCTCCCATCATACTCATTTGGAATTTACTTTTCATCAGATTAGCAAACTTTTCACAAAGTAGTTCTTTTTCAGAGCCAAAAATTATGTCATCAACATAAATCTATACCAGAAGGGTGATGTTTCCTTCATTGATTCTGAAAAGAGTCTGGTCAATGGTACCTTTGGTAAATCCATTGTCCACCAAGAATTGAGATGAAGTCTCATACCATGCTCTTGGTGCTTGTTTCAAACCATAAAGTGTTTTATTGAGTCTATACACTTTATCTTCTTGATCTTTACCTTCAAAACCAGGAGGTTGCTGAACATAGACCTCCTCTTCCAGAATGCCATTTAAAAATGCACTTTTGACATCCATCTGATATACCTTGAAGTTTTTATGAGCTGCATATGCCAAGAATAACCTGATAGCTTCCAATCTTGCAACAGAGGCATATGTCTCATCAAAATCTATTCCTTCTGCTTGAGAATAGCCTTTTGCCACTAGTCTGGCCTTATTCCTCACAATGGTACCAGATTCATCCAATTTGTTTCTGTAAACCCATTTTGTACCAATTATATTTGCATGATTAGGCCTTTCCACTAGTGTCCAAACTTCATTTCTTTCAAATTCATTTAATTCTTCTTGCATAGCAATTATCCAATCTGGATCTGATATTGCTTCTTCAACAACTTTAGGTTCCATTTGAGATAGAAAACATGTAAACATTGCTTCTAACTGTCTTCTAGTCCTCACACCTTGCTGTATACTGCCAATAACTTGCTCAGCAGGATGATCCCTTAACCATTGTGGATTCTGGTAAGATTGATTCTCAGGAACATCATCTTCAGTAGGGTCTGATGTTGCTTCAGGGGGTTTAGCAGATCCTTGAACTGCTTCAGTTGTTGCATCAGTAGTGTCACCAGCAGGGTGTTCTGCAGGGGCAGAATCAGAAACCTTTAAGTTATTAAACCTTTCCAAAACTTCAACACATTCTGGATCAGTGACTTGTAGATTCTCAGCAGGATCTGAAGCTTCATCTTCCATTCCAGTGAACTTAGGTTCATCAAATACAACATGTATTGTTTCTTCATGTTTCAATGTCTTTTTGTTCAGTACCCTGAATGCCTTGCTGACAGAAGAGAATCCCAAGAAAATTCCTTCATCTGATTTTGGTTGGAATGTCTTCAATTGCTCCTTATGATTTAGGATAAAACATTTGCTTCCAAATGGATGGAAATAAGATATGTTAGGTTTCTTTCCATTCCAAATCTCATAAGGTGTCTTCAGCAGCTTCTTGTTCACTGAGGTTCTGTTTTGTGTATAGCATGCTATATTAACTGCTTCAGCCCAATATCTTTCAGGCAATAATGCTTCACAAATCATAGTTCTTCCTTCTTCTTTTAATGTCCTATTTCTTCTCTCAGCAACCCCCCTTTTGTTGAGGTGTAGCAGCAGCAGCAAGTTGATGTAGTACACCATTTTGTTCACAATATTCTCTTATAACTTTATTCGTAAATTCAGCCACTTATGCGATCGATCTTCACCATGTTACACTTTTCTCATTTTGCAATCTCTTCAAAAGTTCAGGCATCTTTTGAAGTGTTTCACTTTTCTTGTTCATTAATATCACCCAAGTGTATCTTGAATAATCATCCACAACTACCAAAGTGTACTTCTTTCCTGTTACACTTGTTGGTGTTACTGGTCCAAACAGATCCATGTGCATCAGCTCCAAAACTCTTTTTGTTGATTGCTTAGTCTTTGACTTGAAGCTTGATTTTGTCTGTTTACCTTGCTGACATGCATCACATATGGAGTTCTTCTTGAATGTGATCTCAGGTAAACCAATCACCAGTTTCTTCTTCACCAACTGATTGATATCATCAAAATTTAGATGATTCAACTTCTTATGCCATAACCAATTGAGTTTTGACTTGGTATGCACAATCAGGCATGTTTCTGGAACAGCAGTAGACCAATCCACAACATACATGTTTTGTTGTCTTCTTCCAGCCAACACAACTTGATCACCTCTTTCACTAGTGATAATACATGTGTTTTTGTCAAAAGTGACCTAGTATCCCATGTCATAAAACTGTCCAGTGCTCAGTAGGTTGTAGTCCTATCCTTCCACAAATGCAACATTCCTGATTGTTAATCCATTTCTCACAAGTGTGCCATAACCTCTTGTGTATCCTGGTGTATTTTTGTTGCCAAAATTCACTCTTGGACCATTCTTTTCCACAAAATTTGACAAACAGTGCTTGTTCTTTGTCATATGTCTGGAACATCCACTGTCAAAGTACCATACACCCTACAAAACAAAGTTAATGCATTTTAGGTACCCAAACCTGTTTGGGTCCATAATGGTCAGTGGTAAGCAAGACCCTTGGCAAGTTTTCATAAGGTCTTCTTTGAAAGGTATCATACTTTTGTTCATACATGTATTCCACACATCCATAAGGTCTAACAGTTGGTTGTGTAGGATTCACATATGCTTTCTGGCTTTTTGGTATGTAATACTGTTTGAAGTGATTTCTGTTGTTAGAAGCACTAGCATAACCATTGGATTGCTGTCTGTTAGGAATAGCTCTGTAATATGGAGTCTGCTGAGGTCTTGTATAAGTCCTCCGCTGAGTCCTCTGCTGATTCCATTGCTCAGGTTTTACCTTAGCAGCATGGTTATATCTTTTGTTTCTAGCATTGGGGGCAGGATTATTCCAATCATCATCAGTAGGGAACAGTCTACCTTTCCCCCTAAGATAAGTATCCCTCAAATAATTAACATTTTTAGGTGTAGGATTCTTATCCTTGGAATATTTCTGATTTCTACCTTTTTGTGGTCCAGCAGACTTGGTAGTAGGTCTGCTATCAGCAGGTCTAGAAGGTACAACAGCCCTACCTTTAGACTTGTTCTTTTTTTTAGGTGTTGTTGACCTTTTTGACTTATGATTTTGCTTCCTTGAAGCTTTCTCACTAGGCTTCACTGCCTCAGCAACCCTTTTTGGAGTTTGATCTTGTACAGGTACAAACTTAGGACCAATTCTGGTATTAGGTTCAGTAACCTTGCTGGATCCACTCTTGTTGGGTTGTTGAGTTCCAAATCCAAGCCATGTTCTGTCACCATAAGGCTTTCCAGATTTGTATGCAGTGGATGAACAAGATTGTCCAGCAGATTCAGCAGCTACTGAATGTACATCAGGCTTGTGCTGATTCTGTCCAACTTCTTTTTCCTTTCCTTTGAGAACTCTTAATTCAGCTTTTAATATTTCAACTTCTGATTGAAGAGCTTCTTTTTCAGCCTTCACAATCTTATAAACAGATTGTATTATCCTCAGTTGATTAAGGATGGAATCGAAAGTTTCTTCATTCTCAGAATTTTTAGGATTTGAACCACAAGTTGATTCACAATCACTTCCAGCAGGAGTGTTAATAGATATAGAATTGTATACCTCCTCTGTTTCATTCATATTTGCCATTAAAGCATAATCATCCATATCAGCAACAAGTGCAGTATCATCAGATTCATTTCCCTTTTCTGATTCTACTTCATATCCTAATTCATCTTCAGCAACCATGGCCTTCTTGCCAGATCTTCTTTGTTGTCTTTTGGTCTTCAGTAGGTCTAGACAATCAGGTCTAAAATGTATAGGCTTCTTGCAATTGAAGCAAAGATAATCAGGTGCCTTTTTCAGTTTTAGTTCAGGACAGTCAGGTTTGAAGTGTCATGGTTTCTTGCAATGATAGCACAAGTAATCATTATCTTTCTTTGATTCATCATTCTTCTTTTCACTGAATTTCTTTGTGAAATTCCTTGGAGAACCCTTTCCGGTTTTCATCATTCTGATTTTCTTGCTCATTGGGGCAATCTGCTCTTGCATCTCATCCAATCGATCATCTTGAGCTCCTGATGTTTCTTCTTGATGTGAGTCTTAGGTACAAGCTTTTTGCTGAATTCATAGGGCTTAAGATCTGAAAACAATTTGAAGGTGTCTTCTTCATGTAAACTTCTCATTTTTTCTATGGCAGTCACCTTCATCTCTCAAACTTCTTTAGCAGGTAATGCTTCCAAAATTTTTGAATTGATTTCTTCTAGTTCGTACTTCACACTCAGTAGTGTGAGTTCATCCATGATTGCATTGAATCTTGACTCCATTTGTTCAATGGTTTCATTTGGTTTCATTTTAAACTCCTGGAACTTCTTCTTTGCCACACTGATCTTGTTCTTCTTGATTGCATTAGTGCCTTCACAGATTAACTGTAACTTGTCCCAAAGTTCTTTTGCAGTCTTGCAATCTTTCACCTTCATATACATATTTCTATCCAAAGTTCTGTATATAATATCAATAGCAATATTGTTGAGATTTGCTCTTTTTCTATCTTCAGCAGTCCATTCCTGTTGGTCCCAGAGAAGGGTAAAACTATAGTCAGAAGGGGGGGGGTGAATGACTATAGTGGAGTTTCAAAAACTTTTCTTATGTTTAAAAGCTTTTGGGCAGCGGAAATTCCCTTCTTACTATGTTGTTTCAAGGCAGTTTAAACAATCAAAGATATTGGTTATAATCTAGGCAATTTAAATGAGTGCAGTAATGTAAATTGCAGAAAGTAAATTGACACAAGGATTATAGTGGTTCAGGGTGGTGTAATCCCTTAATCCACTCTTCTCCTGTGATGATTGGAGGAATTCACTATTGTTTTCACAGATACAATAGTAAGATTGTCCTTGACTTCCCAAGCTTCACAATCTATAAGACTATCACTCCTTGACTACAACAGCTTCAGAGATTCAGTCTCTTTCACTGCTCCTTGAGATCAAATCCTTCAGCAGTTATCACAAACACAACTCCTTCTCAGATAGCTTCTGATTCAGTTGCTTCAGTTTATTGTGAATGAGATTCACAAACTTGCTTGATCAATCTCAGTGCTGAATATGAATTTGCAGTTCTGATGTCTAGATAAATCCTTGTATGTTCAGAGAGAAGGCTTTTCAAATTGACAGAGTTTCTGCTTGATTTTCTTTTTCTTCTCATTTTCTTCACCTGTCTGTCAATGCCTTCTATTTATAGCCTTGAATATCCTTGATTTAAAATTCCGTCCGTTATTATACTAATGAGGGGAATAATCCTTGATTTTATTCTTGATTCCCCCTTAATTATATTCTCTTTGATTTGGTGGTCGGATTTTTCTTCAAACGTATACTAGAAAATCCGTCCATGATTGATCCTCTATTGATTGTGCATTTAATGCATGATCCTCTGAATCTTCATCATATTTCAATTCTGTTTTGTTAAGGTTTACTTCGCTGTTCTCTGAACGGTCGAGTGGTCCATTTGACTTTGCCGTTTAGATCTTCCTTCACTGTTTTGTCTTCACTCAGCCGAAAGTCAGTTTACTCTGCCGATTCACTATTTCCTTCAATATTTAAGTTAAAGGAGAATCTTTGTACTTCACTGATACTTGATTGGGGTGAGATCAGTGTACACCATAATCAAGCATTAAGTTTCATCACTTAAAGTGTAACTTAGACTTATCCAAGGTCATCACAGACTTCCTTGGTTATAAGTCAGACCATAATGTCTTCATTACTTCTCTGCTGGTGCTTGGCTGGCTTCACTCTGCAGAATGTGCATCTTTACTTTACCGTCCTATCAACTAGTACAATAATTGTATCGACTCAACTTATACAACATGTCGGACTCTAAGTAAAGACTTATCTGAGAGAATTCTAACTTATTTCGGGCTTGCCATAATGGCTAGTATGGCCATCATCAAAACATAATAAAATGTTCCTAACAATTTCCCCCTTTTTGATGATGCCAAAACCCTCATAAGCCTGAACATAAGTAAGCCATGTTTTTCATAATAATTAACAGAATATAACTCAACAATTTTATTCATCCATTTAAGGGCAGCAAGTTCAAAATTTATTCAAGTGTTACAACTGCATTTTGCTTAATTCAGCCTTGTACCTTTTGAACTTTTTGGTTCGAACTTCTTCAATATCTTTCCAGTCAATCTCAGGGAACTTCCACTTCCAGTATGCCATAGAAGTGTATTCAGATACCCCTTTGAATACTTTCTTGGCAAAGAGTCTGTTGAAATCTGGCATAGTCTCATTTGCCCTAGGTTATCCAAAGTACTTCTCAAGTCTCTCCTTAGCTTCAGCAATATGTGAGTCAGCAAACTTGAGACTTTTGTAGAGAATCCACTGCTCCTGTTTGTCCATTCTTCCCATAGGATTGAAGAATTTTACCATATAGTTGAAGTCTTCTTGTTTTTCAATTGGAAAGTCTTCTGGTCCTTTTGCAGAAAGTGGTATGGCTGAACTTGGTTTGCTGTTGGTTTGTTTTAGAAGTGCAAACTCTCTCTTGATATCATTGTAGAGTTTGGCCATATCAGTTCTCATCCTTTCATCTTGATAGCTTAGCCAATCAGCCCATGCTTCATCTTGTGAGAAATGAAGGTAAAGTCCTTCCTGTACTCTGAAAAACTCTCTTACATGGTTCAGTACATCTGCTTCATATTCTGTTTTGCTTTTGTGAGCAGTGGACACTCTATGCTCACCAGTGTATCTGGAGCTGCTGCTACCTCTGCTGGTCTTTCCTCTGGTGCTAAGTCTGTGTTGACTTGCTGATCCTCTTTGCTGGCTAGATCCAAGTCTTTGTTGTTTGCCGGATCTGTCTCTGTCATCATCTCTTCTTTGCCTAGGAAGAGTGAATCCAATGCAGGGTTCGTTTAGGGCTTTTTCTCTTTCTTCTCTAGCCCTCCTTTGCTGTTCTTCTGCTTCATTTCTGATTCAGATTTCTTTGTCCCTTGCTCTCAGTTGTTCTTCAGTGAAGTTTGGGGGCTAATAGTTGATCCTTCAGGCTTATCCTGATTTTCCCTTTTGGCAAAAGATCATCCTTTGCTTTGGAGTAAGATGCTATTTGTGGCCTCTGTCGTTCCAATCAGAGAGTCCAGCTTTGATTCAATGGATGTGAATCTATTGTCATGACTAGTCAGTTTCTCAGTGACACTATGGAATCTTGTGCCAAATGCCACTGCCATAGAGTCATTTTCTTGAGAAATGTGTTGCCTGAGACCTGCAAGATTGTTTGTGATATTGATGTTGAGTTGTCCCATCAGGTCTCCTTGGCGTTGCACAATGATATTCTGTGCCTCAATATATTCAGCAATGGCCTCAAATTTTCTCTCAATAGAGTAGCTTTTGTCATTGAATGCTGATGACGTGGTCAATCAGGTTATAATAAAATACTCGACCACCATAAACCAATACTAGCAAGAGGACTAGGCCCATCGTAGTATAGCTATAGTGAATCAAGGTCGATCCCACAGGGAACCAATTGTGGATCATCTTATATACAAACAATTAATTAAACATGTCAAGGACATAGAGGCGGTCTACGACCAACATAAAACAAGAAAAGTAAAGACACGACTCGACACAGCGTAATTAACCTCCCCAATTATAATTTTTATCGTTTGGACCTAGATAATTTATATAATAAATCGAACTTATTAAGCTGTCAATCCGTTTGTATCTATCTTAGATTGGCTACGGAGTCATCCTCTTCAACTTGACTTAGCACCGGTAGGTCACTAAATCACTGTGGTATTGTTACGTGACTTCGCCTTTTGGTGCCTCCATCTCATATAACTCACACGCTTACGACTCTAAGGATGCCGATATTAACCGTACACCTCGTCCAGGCAACATTCCTATGGTGAGGCGTACTTCCTAAACGATCGCTCAAGCCCTCGTCCAACTAACAATTACCTTTTAGGTCTCATGCTAGTTTACGAACTACGTATAACTAGGTGACGTCAATTCCCTAATACAAAACCTACCTAGATCTCATTTGAAAGCCCGGAAGATCATTCATGAGCCGACCTAGAGCCCTATATTGGTATTTCCTAATCGTGACGCTAATTAAAATCGACGAGCAACGTAGCCGTGGCCATACCTACCGAGATAATAAATTCTATTAAGTTAACCTAACCATAAAGACGTGGCTATTTAACGGATAAAACAGGGCTCGGTCGACCGAATAGGTGGGCTCGGTCGACCGAGTGAACTCATTCGGTCACCCGAATCAATTTCGTCCCCAGATTACATCCCTGAACGTATCTCTCAGCGTTTCATCATACACAACGGATTAAACAGTAATTCGTAAAGCATTCATATAAACTAACATAGATACGCATTAATTAAACAATGCAGATTCATGGATAGAAACTAAGTGTATAACGAGGTTATGGGATCCCCATAGACAAGGTATCGCCACATCCCTAACGTCATAGCCTAGATCTACATCATCTAGCTATGATTAACTAATTCAAACGATAAAACATAATTGGGAGGGATTAATTACTTAAAAGAAAGAAACAGAAAGTAAAGGCTTACATAATTTGCAGCCCTTAAACTCTGGAAACCCTCAAATTATTCTACATTGTATCAAGATATGAATAGAGTGATTTTATTGAATGATATTCTAAGGTATTCAAGGTGTGTGTTACAATTGCTCATAGTCATTTGCTTATATAGGAGTTTCAAAGCCGACTTAGGAAGGATCTAGAGGATAAACACGAGTAAAGCCGAAAACCCGCCGCTGCAGGCTCGGTCAACCGAAGGATGCACTCGGTCGATCGAAGCTATAGGCTCGGTCGACCGAACCTACTTTTGCACACGTTAATCGCTTTTCTTGTCTATCTTGCTCCCCACTCCACGCTTGCATGTTGATCCGATTAATCTTCCACTTAATGCTCCGATTTTCTTCCTTCCTTATCTTGAGATAATTGATTGAATGACATTAATCCTCTCGATTTGTTGTGATCTGCAAAATCAATAATTATCGCACAATAAATCGGCTTTAAATAATAAAAACACTAAATACCAAATATCATATTAATAATCACTTAACATTAAATAATAAATATAAACGAGTGATTTAATATGAAATATACATTATTAATCTCGATTTAAGGATAACATTGATGACATTTACGGGTATAATTTGACCGTCATCAACTACCCCCACTTAGACTTTGATCGTCCCAACAAAGCATCAATAAGTCATTCCCAAGACAACATTTTCTATGGTCAAATCACACTTACACAAGAAACTCAAGTCAACTCATACTAGTCATGCTCATAAGATATCCATTATTCACTAATCGACTATGAATCGAAGTGATGTGTGCATGTGCATTTAGTTTTATATATTCGTGGCAAGATCGAGTTTATGCCAACTCGTAATCTCAACCTACCAACCTCGGCATTCATACTTCTCAAGCCTTTAAATTTTTGAAGCACTAGAGCAATAAGCAAGAGCGTATCTATAGGGTTTTTGGACTTGGAGACCGAGTACTACTCAAAGCCTCTTAAAGAGTTGAATATTTTTTCATATCTTCATATTTTTCAAATACTATCAATCTCAAGGAAGAAAACTTTTTAGAGTATCCCCTATCTTAGATCATGTATAGCATCGAATATTGCCACAAGCTGGGCTACTTTGGTAATGTTACTACAAGCCAAAGTGTCTAACATTTTGCTAAAACACAGTGCGTCTCAAGCTTATTACTCCGCTTTTGTTGGCAAGAAGATAAGAATACATCAGCCAATAAGTATCGTCACTAAGTCTACATAACCAATCATCTATGCAATGTACACATAATTTTTCTTGATTATTATGATTTGCGCGGTATACTCGATTCACAAAGTTGAGTAATCGAATAATAAATAACTACTTGCAAAAACGAGCATGAATATCCTTAAATTTACTTAATATAAGTATAAAATGATCACGTACTCATGAACTTGGTTTCTTTCCTATCAATTCTTAGCTAGGGACTCACAATTCTAAGGGTACGAGATACATAATATGGTATTTATTCAGTTTTTTCAATCATGTGCCGTTTCATTCAAATTTCAATCATAACATAACATGGCTAAGTCTCCTACCCCCACTTAAACATGGCATTGTCCTCAATGACAAAAATAAATGAGAAGTTAAGAAAAGACTTAGCTCGAAACGGCTCTCAAGTAAAGGAAAAGATCGGAGTAAATTTCAAAGACGTCGTGGAGAAGCAAGTGAAAACTCATATAAGGCACAGACTCCACTAAACCGTTAATAACACCATGTCTATGGAGGTTATAAAATAATGTGGCGATAATGAGGTATAAATACCTAAAAACAGTTTAAGCCACTTTATTTTATACAACCAAAGACAAGAAAAATACTAAATAGAAAGAAAAATAAACAAGCAACTAAAGATGGTAGTCTCCATCTAAAACCGGGTGGATAAGACAAAGATCAAAAAGCATAACCCCATGTGGGAAAAACACGAGGTGGACTGGCGCACTATGTATTCATTCCAGTATAAAAGAGAAACTTGGTAAGGTATAACAGATTGAATGCGACCTATTGGCTAATGATCAAATACTTAGCGCAGAAACTTCTCGCTTGCATTGGATATCAACAACTTAGGAGATGTAGCTACTCTCTAAAATTACTAATAACCCAATGTATCACGTAAAAGTCATAACCGTCATCAACAAGGTCTGAGTGGTGTGATAGTTCAGAACAAAACTTATCATCTAGAAATGCCGGAATGTGAAATTTAAAACTTCCGGTAGAAAGATAAGTTGTACTTTGAACGAACCAAAAACCTTTAAAATCTAGCTAGGGTCAGAGCTACACTTACCCCAACTAGGATCATGAAAATCAAAATGATAAAAGATAATCATTAACGCTGAGCAATATTTCAAATTCCGCAACACATAGGTATTGTGTAAACAAAATGGAGGTTTAGAGTGTGTCGGGTTTAGAAAAAGATACACATGAGGTTGGGAAGAAAAGATAAAGGGTGGGTAAGAAATTGTGGTTATGGGTGGGTTGAAAATGGTTAAGGCATTGAGATTGGGTGGGAGAGTGAAACGGATGGAAAGAAAGAGAGGCGATGAAAGGATGGTTAGAAATGTGAACTGTTGGGGCAGATTGGTGAGAGGATCGAAAAGTTTGAAGGTGAAAAAGTGTAAAGGGAAAGATAAGGATAGTTGTAGAATGAATTGCACACCACTTTGTATTTTCACTTGGATCACCATTCTAAAAGGTTTTGGAAGTTGACCAAAATTGTTTTTGTTCGCACCAATCATTCTCTGTTACATTTTCAGTAATTCTCAAGCTCTCTTAATGCTTCCATCTTAAGATTGATTGCTAAATTTCCTTTTCTTTAGCAATTTTTCGACTCTCCTACGGAACTCTATTTCACGTGGCCTACATTGAGTAAAAAAGTTTTGCACATCCTTAGCCCAATGGCCATCGGAACACGGCAAAATAAAAAACCTCAACATATTTCACGTTACTTTTATTTGACTCAAAGAAAGAAAAACCTAAAATCCTAAAAAGAAATCCTAAGGATTTTAAAGAAGTAGTTCTGAGTTTAAAGCCCTCAGCTCGACTTTCCAAAAGTATCCTTGTCAGTCATTATTCTTGGATCACGAGATATTGACCCCTCTGAGCACTATAAGAGGTGGGCCCATCATTGCTATGGATTAATACCCTTCCCTTGGTTGTGAGACCTAGGAAACGACATGTATCCATACCATTTATCCAAAGCTCTTACCTCGGCTCTCGTTTTTAGGAATTAGTGAATTCTAAGAAACTCGGTCAAATTACGGTTTTGGCCTTGACAATAAGAAACAATGAATCAAAGTACTCCGAATAAGGTCGGTTATGTAGGCAAGCCTACGCCGTCTTATTCGTTGGAACATATGTGACAGTTCAGGCCAATCCGTCAAGATAAGCCCCGTTTAGCCCGAAGGCTTATCGGCTATGCTAAGTCTTGTTGAACTGCTGTAACGTACATCACACGTGGAGGGGAGTCGATTGTGCCGAAGCTCGGTTAAACTCGCCCAGCCATGGTTAAACCATTTCCGAACCCATGTACTAAGAGTCTCTGATTTCTAAATTGTCACCCAAAGCATAATCTCGTTTCTGTTTAAGGTGGGTTCACCGAGAAGCCATCACCATAAAACTCAACGAAAGCAGAAGATGGTGTTCTCTCAAGCCTCAACGTCTTCTTTAGATTGTGAATGCTTAAACTACACAATTTGTTGCTCCCATGGCCAGTAGAAGCAATTTCATGCATAGGACCATGAGATTTTAATAGAACTACGAGGAACTCTTTATTCACTGCTTCCTTCAACTACTACATGTTTCCCTACACCCTCTAGATGAGATAGATTTGGGGGCAGAACCTTCCACACTAATAAAATTATTCTTACAAACCAACTCCGGGCTAAGATTCATACTAAGGTTCATGTATAGGCTAACTTATGCTCAAAAAACCAAAAGGTAGTAAAACATAAGCAAAAAAGGTAGTACCTTGCCTTCAACATTGTACCACGAAGAATTTAAGCCTTTAAAATTTTTTCAGAGCCATCTTGGTGCTTTAAAGGTATTGCTTCCATTGCTTTTCCCATTGTAGATTCGTAGCTCCACATGTTGTTGGGTTATTTTCTCAGCGCCCTTGAAAAATTATTGACTTGGATTATTGCTTCCTGGTTTTCGCACATGTAGAAGAAAAACAGACCGTAGATCGATTTTAACATGGTTTCCCATGTCGCTATCGGACTCTACGGATTAAACATACGAGGATAAAGCAGATAAGCGAAATTCCGGACTCGAAAACACAAATCGAAACCGTAAAGCAGTATCAGAAAAAAAACAAAACAAAACAAAACAAAACAAAATTCTAAATTCTCGTCGACCGAATGAGGTCTCTCGGTCGACCGAATAAATTTTATTTAATTTTATTTTATTTTTTTTTATTTTCTTTTAAGCTGGAATTTTCAGACAGAGCAGACAACCAGAGGGACTCAAAACGTAAAAACAGACTCTAAAACAGAAAACTTGACATGAATGAAAAATTATTTATATATAAAATTGACCGTTGATTCCCCGGCAACGGCGCCAAAAAAACTTGATGACGTGGTCAATCAGGTTATAATAAAATACTCGACCACCATAAACCAATACTAGCAAGAGGACTAGGCCCATCGTAGTATAGCTATAGTGAATCAAGGTCGATCCCACAGGGAACCAATTGTGGATCATCTTATATACAAACAATTAATTAAACATGTCAAGGACATAGAGGCGGTCTACGACCAACATAAAACAAGAAAAGTAAAGACACGACTCGACACAACGTAATTAACCTCCCCAATTATAATTTTTATCGTTTGGACCTAGATAATTTATATAATAAACTGAACTTATTAACTGTCAATCCGTTTGTATCTATCTTAGATTGGCTACGGGAGTCATCCTCTTCAACTTGACTTAGCACCGGTAGGTCACTAGATCACTGTGGTATTGTTACGTGACTTCGCCTTTTGGTGCCTCCATCTCATATAACTCACACGCTTACGACTCTAAGGATGCCGATATTAACCGTACACCTCGTCCAGGCAACATTCCTATGGTGAGGCGTACTTCCTAAAACGATCGCTCAAGCCCTCGCCCAACTAACAATTACCTTTTAGGTCTCATGCTAGTTTACGAACCACGTATAACTAGGTGACGTCAATTCCTAATACAAAACCTACCTAGATCTCATTTGAAAGCCCCGGAAGATCATTCATGAGCCGACCTAGAGCCCTATATTGGTATTTCCTAATCGTGACGCTAATTAATTAAAATCGACGAGCAACGTAGCCGTGGCCATACCTAATGAGATAATAAATTCTATTAAGTTAACCTAACCATAAAGACGTGGCTATTTAACGGATAAACAGGGGCTCGGTCGACCGAATAGGTGGGCTCGGTCGACCGAGTGAACTCATTCGGTCACCCGAATCAATTTCGTCCCCAGATTACATCCCTGAACGTATCTCTCAGCGTTTCATCATACACAACGGATTAAACAGTAATTCGTAAAGCATTCATATAAACTAACATAGATACGCATTAATTAAACAATGCAGATTCATGGATAGAAACTAAGTGTATAACGTAGGTTATGGGATCCCCATAGACAAGGTATCGCCACATCCCTAACGTCATAGCCTAGATCTACATCATCTAGCTATGATTAACTAATTCAAACGATAAAACATAATTGGGAGGGATTAATTACTTAAAAGAAAGAAACAGAAAGTAAAGGCTTACATAATTTGCAGCCCTTAAAACTGGAAACCTCAAATTATTCTACATTGTATCAAGATATGAATAGAGTGATTTTATTGAATGATATTCTAAGGTATTCAAGGTGTGTGTTACAATTGCTCATAGTTGTTGCTTATATAGGAGTTTCGGCCCGACTTAGGAAGGATCTAGAGGATAAACACGAGTAAAGCCGAAAACCGCCACGACTGCAGGCTCGGTCAACCGAAGGATGCACTCGGTCGATCGAAGCTATAGGCTCGGTCGACCGAACCTACTTTTGCACACGTTAATCGTTTTCTTGTCTATCTTGCTCCCCACTCCACGCTTGCATGTTGATCCGATTAATCTTCCACTTAATGCTCCGATTTTCTTCCTTCCTTATCTTGAGATAATTGATTGAATGACATTAATCCTCTCGATTTGTTGTGATCTCGCAAAATCAATAATTATCGCACAATAAATCGGCTTTAAATAATAAAACAAACTAAATACCAAATATCATATTAATAATCACTTAACATTAAATAATAAATATAAACGAGTGATTTAATATGAAATATACATTATTAATCTCGATTTAAGGATAACATTGATGACATTTACGGGTATAATTTGACCGTCATCCAAAAAACTTGATGACGTGGTCAATCAGGTTATAATATACTCGACCACCATAACCCAATACTAGCAAGAGGACTAGGCCCATCGTAGTATAGCTATAGTGAATCAAGGTCGATCCCACAGGGAACCAATTGTGGATCATCTTATATACAAACAATTAATTAAACATGTCAAGGACATAGAGGCGGTCTACGACCAACATAAGACAAGAAAAGTAAAGACACGACTCGACACAACGTAATTAACCTCCCCAATTATAGTCTTTATCGTTTGGACCTAGATAATTTATATAATAAACTGAACTTATTAACTGTCAATCCGTTTGTATCTATCTTAGATTGGCTACGGGAGTCATCCTCTTCAACTTGACTTAGCACCGGTAGGTCACTAGATCACTGTGGTATTGTTACGTGACTTCGCCTTTTGGTGCCTCCATCTCATATAACTCACACGCTTACGACTCTAAGGATGCCGATATTAACCGTACACCTCGTCCAGGCAACATTCCTATGGTGAGGCGTACTTCCTAAACGATCGCTCAAGCCCTCGTCCAACTAACAATTACCTTTTAGGTCTCATGCTAGTTTACGAACTACGTATAACTAGGTGACGTCAATTCCCTAATACAAAACCTACCTAGATCTCGCTGAAAGCCCCGGAAGATCATTCATGAGCCGACCTAGGAGCCCTATATTGGTATTTCCTAATCGTACGCTAATTAAAACTGACGAGCAACGTAGCCGTGGCCATACCTACTGAGATAATAAATTCTATTAAGTTAACCTAACCATAAAGACGTGGCTATTTAACGGATAAACAGGGGCTCGGTCGACCGAATAGGTGGGCTCGGTCGACCGAGTGAACTCATTCGGTCACCCGAATCAATTTCGTCCCCAGATTACATCCCTGAACGTATCTCTCAGCGTTTCATCATACACAACGGATTAAACAGTAATTCGTAAAGCATTCATATAAACTAACATAGATACGCATTAATTAAACAATGCAGATTAATGGATAGAAACTAAGTGTATAACGTAGGTTATGGGATCCCCATAGACAAGGTATCGCCACATCCCTAACGTCATAGCCTAGATCTACATCATCTAGCTATGATTAACTAATTCAAACGATAAAACATAATTGGGAGGGATTAATTACTTAAAAGAAAGAAACAGAAAGTAAAGGCTTACATAATTTGCAGCCCTTAAACTCTGGAAACCCTCAAATTATTCTACATTGTATCAAGATATGAATAGAGTGATTTTATTGAATGATATTCTAAGGTATTCAAGGTGTGTGTTACAATTGCTCATAGCTGTTGCTTATATAGGAGTTTCAGCCGACTTAGGAAGGATCTAGAGGATAAACACGAGTAAAGCCGAAAACCGCCCCTGACCAGAGGCTCGGTCAACCGAAGGGATGCACTCGGTCGACCGAAGCTATAGGCTCGGTCGACCGAACCTACTTTTGCACACGTTAATCGTTTTTCTTGTCTATCTTGCTCCCCACTCCACGCTTGCATGTTGATCCGATTAATCTTCCACTTAATGCTCCGATTTTCTTCCTTCCTTATCTTGAGATAATTGATTGAATGACATTAATCCTCTCGATTTGTTGTGATCTCGCAAAATCAATAATTATCGCACAATAAATCGGCTTTAAATAATAAAAACAGCTAAATACCAAATATCATATTAATAATCACTTAACATTAAATAATAAATATAAACGAGTGATTTAATATGAAATATACATTATTAATCTCGATTTAAGGATAACATTGATGACATTTACGGGTATAATTTGACCGTCATCAACTACCCCCCACTTAGACTTTGATCGTCCCGAACAAAGCATCAATAAGTCATTCCCCAAGACAACATTTTCTATGGTCAAATCACACTTACACAAGAAACTCAAGTCAACTCATACTAGTCATGCTCATAAGATATCCATTATTCACTACTGACTATGAATCGAAGTGATGTGTGCATGTGCATTTAATTTTATATATTCGTGGCAAGATCAGAGTTTATGCCAACTTCGTAATCTCAACCTACCAACCTCAGCATTCATACTTCTCAAGCCTTTAAATTTTTGAAGCACTAGAGCAATAAGCAAGAGCGTATCTATAGGGTTTTTGGACTTGGAGACCGAGTACTACTCAAAGCCTCTTAAAGAGTTGAATATTTTTTTCATATCTTCATATTTTTCAAATACTATCAATCTCAAGGAAGAAAACTTTTTAGAGTATCCCCCTATCTTAGATCATGTATAGCATCGAATATTGCCACAAGCGCGGGGCTACTTTGGTAATGTTACTACAAGCCCAGTGTCTAACATTTTGCTAAAACACAGGTACGTCTCAAGCTTATTACTCCGCTTTTGTTGGCAAGAAGATAAGAATACATCAGCCAATAAGTATCGTCACTAAGTCTACATAACCAATCATCTATGCAATGTACACATAATTTCTTCAGTTATTATGATTTGCGCGGTATACTCGATTCACAGGTTGAGTAATCGAATAATAAATAACTACTTGCAAAAACGAGCATGAATATCCTTAAATTTACTTAATATAAGTATAAAATGATCACGTACTCATGAACTTGGTTTCTTTCCTATCAATTCTTAGCTAGGGACTCACAATTCTAAGGGTACGAGATACATAATATGGTATTTATTCAGTTTTTTCAATCATGTGCCGTTTCATTCAAATTTCAATCATAACATAACATGGCTAAGTCTCCTACCCCCCACTTAAACATGGCATTGTCCTCAATGACAAAAATAAATGAGAAGTTAAGAAAAAGACTTAGCTCTGGAAACGGCTCTCAAGTAAAGGAAAAAGATC
Source organism: Gentiana macrophylla (assembly GCA_026214975.1). NCBI lineage: Eukaryota > Viridiplantae > Streptophyta > Magnoliopsida > Gentianales > Gentianaceae > Gentiana > Gentiana macrophylla. The sequence continues at coordinate 62,152,053 of CM047813.1, read as the reverse complement.
GGAGTAAATTTCAGCACGTCGTGGAGAAGCAAGTGAAAACCTGTATAAGCAGACAGACTCCACGAAACCGTTAATAACACCATGTCTATGGAGGTTATAAAATAATGTGGCAGTAATGAGGTATAAATACCTAAAAACAGTTTAAGCCACTTTATTTTATACAACCAAAGACAAGAAAAATACTAAATAGAAAGAAAAATAAACAAGCAACTAAAGATGGTAGTCTCCATCTAAAAACCGGGTGGATAAGACAAAGATCAAAAAGCATAACCCCATGTGGGAAAACACGAGGTGGACTGGCGCACTATGTATTCATTCCAGTATAAAAGAGAAACATGGTAAGGTATAACAGATGCAATGCGACCTATTGACTAAAGATAAAATAAAAAACTTAACGCATAAACTTCTCGCTTGCATTGGATATCAACAACTTAGGGAGATGTAGTTACTCCTCGAAATTACTAATAACCCAATGTATCACGTAAAAGTCATAACCGTCATCAACAAGGTCTGAGTGGTGTGATAGTTCAGAACAAAACTTATCATCTAGAAATGCCGGAATGTGAAATTTAAAACTTCCGGTAGAAAGATAAGTTGTACTTTGAACGAACCAAAAACCTTTAAAATCTAGCTAGGGTCAGAGCTACACTTACCCCAACTAGGATCATGAAAATCAAAATGATAAAAGATAATCATTAACGCTGAGCAATATTTCAAATTCCGCAACACATAGGTATTGTGTAAACAAAATGGAGGTTTAGAGTGTGTCGGGTTTAGAAAAAGATATACAAGGATGGTAAGAAAAGATAAAGGGTGGGTAAGAAATTGTGTTTATGGGTGGGTTGAAAATGGTTAAGGCATCGAGATTGGGTGGGAGAGTGAAACGGATGGAAAGAAAGAGAGGCGATGAAAGAATGGTTAGAAATGTGAACTGTTGGGGCAGATTGGTGAGAGGATCGAAAAGTTTGAAGGTGAAAAAGTGTAAAGGGAAAGATAAGGATAGTTGCAGAATGAATTGCGCACCACTTGTGAATCTTCATTTGGATCACCTAAAAAGTTTTAGAAATTGACAAAGATTGTTCTTGTTCACACCAATCATTCTCTGTTACATTTTCGATAATTCTCAAGCTCTCTTAATGCTTCCATCTTAAGGTTGTTTGCTAAATTTCGTTTTCTTTAGCAATTTCTAGACTCTCCTACGGAACTCTATTTCACGTGGCCTATATTGAGTAAAAAAGTTTTGCACATCCTTAGCCCAATGGCCATCGGAACACGGCAAAATAAAAAACCTCAACATATTTCACGTTACTCTTATTTGACTCAAAGAAAACAAAACCTATAATCCTAAAAAGAAATCCTAAGGGTTTTAAAGAAGTAGTTCTGAGTTTAAAGCCCTCAGCTCGACTTTCCAAAAGTATCCTTGTCAGTCATTATTCTTGGATCACGAGATATTGACCCCTCTGAGCACTATAAGAGGTGGGCCCATCGCTGTTGCGGATTAATACCCTTCCCTTGGTTGTGAGACCTAGGAAACGACATTTATCCATACCATTTATCCAAAGCTCTTACCTCGGCTCTCGTTTTTAGGAATTAGTGAATTCTAAGAAACTCGGTCAAATTACGGTTTTGGCCTTGACAATAAGAAACAATGAATCAAAGTACTCCGAATAAGGTCGGTTATGTAGGCAAGCCTACGCCGTCTTATTCGTTGGAACATATGTGACAGTTCAGGCCAATCCGTCAAGATAAGCCCCGTTTAGCCCAAAGGCTTATCGGCTATGCTAAGTCTTGTCGAGCTCGCAGAACGTACATCACACGTGGAGGGAGTTGATTGAGCGAAGCTCGTTTGAACTCGCCACCATGGTTAAACCATTTCCGAACCTATGTACAAAGATTCTTCGATTTCTAAATTGTCACCCAAAGCGTAATCTCGTTTTTGTTTAAGGTGGGTTCACCGAGAAGCCATCACCATAAACATCAACGAAAGCCGAAGATTGCGTTCTTTCAAAACTCAACGTCTTCTTTAGATTGTGAATGCTTAAACTACACAATTTGTTGCTCCCATGGCCAGTAGAAGCAATCTCATGCATAGGACAAAGAGGTTTTAACAGAACTACGAGGAACTCTTTATTCACTGCTTCCTTCAACTACTGCATGTTTCCCTACACCCTCTAGATGAGATAGAGTTGGGGGCAGAACCTTCCACACTAATAAAATTATTCTTACAAACCAACTCCGGGCTAAGATTCTTACTAAGATTCATGTATAGGCTAACTTATGCTCAAAAAACCAAAAGGTAATAAAACATAAGCAAAAAAAAGGGTAGTACCTTGCCTTCAACATTGTACCACGAAGAATTTAAGCCTTTAAAAATTTTTCAGAGCCATCTTGGTGCTTTAAAGGTATTGCTTCCATTGCTTTTCCCATTGTAGATTCGTAGCTCCACATGTTGTTGGGTTATTTTCTCAGCGCCCTTGAAAAATTATTGACTTGGATTATTGCTTCCCTGGTTTCTGCAGACAGAAGAAAAACAGACCGTAGACTGATTTTAACATGGTTTCCCATGCTGCTATCAGACCTACGGATTAAACATACGGGGATAAACAGACAAGCGAAATTCCACCCGGTTTTAAGAATATTTAAGCGGTGGAGGTTGTAGATGAAGACCACCATCTTTCGTTGCTTGTTTATTTTTCTTTCTATTTAGTATTTTTCTTGTCATTGGTCGTATAAAATAAAGTGGCTTAAACTATTTGTTTTTAGGTATTTATACCTCATTCACGCCACATTATTTTATAACTTCCAAAGGCATGATATTTTACGGTTTCGTGGAGTTTGTCTGCGCTTATCTGAGTTTTCACTTGCTTCTCCACAACGTGCTGAAATTTACTCCGATGTTCTGCCTTTACTTGAGAGCAGTTTCCAGAGCTAAGTCTTCTTCTTAACTTCTCATTTATTTTTGTCATTGAGGACAATGCCATGTTTAAGTGGGGGGTAGGAGACTTAGCCATGTTATGTTATGGTTGAAATTTGAATGAAACGGCACATGATTGAAAAAATTGAATAAATACCATATTATGTATCTCGTACCCTTAGAATTGTGAGTCCCTAGCTAAGAATTGATAGGAAAGGAACCAAGTTTCATGAGTACGTGATCATTTTATACTTATGTTAAGTAAATTTAAGGATATTCATGCCCGTTTTGCAGTAGTTATTTATTATTCAATTACTCAACCTGTGAATCGAGTATACCGCGCAAATCATAATAACTGAAGAAATTATGTGTACATTGCATAGATGATTGGTTATGTAAACTTAGTATCAATATCTATCTGCTGATGTATTCTTATCTTCTTGCCAACAAAAGCGGAGTAATAAGCTTGAGAGCGCACTGTGTTTTAGCAAAATGTTAGACATTTGGGCTTGTAGTAACATTACCAAAGTAGCCCCCGCTTGTGGTAATATTCAATGCTATATTTGATCTAAGATAGGGGATACTTTAAAAGTTTTCTTCCTTGAGATTGATAGTATTTGAAAAATATGAAGATATGAATTGAAGATATTCAACTCTTTAAGAGGCTTTGAGTAGTACTCGGTCTCCAAGTCCAAAACCCTATAGATACGCTCTTGCTTATTGCTCTAGTGCTTCAAAAATAAAAGGCATAAGAAGTATGAATCTTTGAGGTTGGTAGGTTGAGATTGCGAAGTGCGCATAAACTCTAATCTTGCCACATTTATATAAAACCAATGCACATGCACACATCACTTCGGTTCATAGCGAGTAGTGAATAATGGATATCTTATGAGCACGACTAGTGTGAGTTGACTTGAGTTTCTTGTGTAAGTATGATTTGACCATGGAAAATGTTGTCTTGGGAAATGACTTATTGATGCTTTGTTCGGGACGATCAAAGTCTAAGTGGGGGGTAGTTGATGACGGTCAAATTATACCCGTAAAAGTCATCTACGTTGACCTTAAATCGAGATTAATAATATATATTTCATATTAAATCACACGTTTATATTTATTATTTAATGTTAAGTGATTATTAATATGATATTTGGTATTTAGCTGTTTTTATTATTTAAAGCCGATTTATTGTGCGATAATTATTGATTTTTGCAGATCACAACAAATCGAGAGGATTAATGTCATTCAATCAATTATCTCAAGATAAGGAAGGAATAAAATCGGAGCATTAAGTGGAAGATTAATCGGATCAACATGCAAGCGTGGAGTGGGGAGCAAGATAGACGAGAAAAACGATTAACGTGTGCAAAAGTAGGTTCGGTCGACCGAGCCTATAGCTTCGGTCGACCGAGTGTCATCTTTCGGTTGACCGAGCCTTAGGTTTGGGTCGGTTTTCGGCTTTACTCGTGTTTATCTTCTAGAACCACCCTAAGTCGGCAAAAACCTCTATATAAGCAAGCAGCTACGAAATTGTAAAGACACACCTTTCATACTTTAGAATATAATTCTACTTTGATATTTTAATACAATGTAGCATAAGTAGATTGAAGGTTTCCAGCAATTTAAAGGCTGCGAGTTATGTAAGCCTTTATTTTCTGTTTCTTTTCTTTTAAGTAATTAATCCCTCCCAATTATGCTTTATCGTTTGAGTTAGTTAATTCATAGCTAGATGATGTAGATCTAGGCTATGACGTTAGGGATGTGGCGAAGCCTTGTCTATGAGGATCCCATAACCTACGTCATATGTTTAACGTCTATTCATGAATCTGCTTGGTTTAATTAATGCGTATCTAAGTAGTTTATATGATTTCTTTACTAGTTACTGTTTAATCTGTTGTGTATGATGAAACGCTGAGAGATACGTTCAGAGATGTAATTTGGGAGTTGAAATCGTTTGGGTGACCGAATGGTGTCATTCGGTCGACCGAGTGTCTATATTCGGTCGACCGAGCCTCCTGTTTATCCGTTAAATAGCCACGTCTTTATGGTTAGGTTAACTTAATAGAATTTATTATCTCAGTAGGTATGGCTATGGCTACGTTACTCGCTTAGTTTAATTAAAAAGCGTGTAAAAGGAAATACCAATATAAAACTCTTAGGTAGGCTTATGAATTGATCTTCGGACGTTCAGCGTTATCTAGGTAGGTTTATATTCGGGAATTGCATGCACCTGCTTATACGTACGTCGTAGATTAGCATGAGACTATAACTTGGTAATTGCTAGTTGGACGAGAGCTTGAGTAATCGTCTAGGAAGTACGCCTAACCAAAGGAATGTTGCCCGGACGAGGTGTACGGTTAATATCGGCATCCTTAGAGTCGTAAGCGTGTGAGTTATATGAGATGGAGGCACTAAAAGGCGAAGTCACGTAACAATATCACAGTGATCTAGCGACCTAACGGGTGCTAAGTCAAGTTTAAGGGGATGACTCCCGTAGCCAATCTAAGATAGATACAAACGGATTGACAGTTAATAAGTTCAGTTTATTATATAAATTATCTAGGTCCAAACGATAAAGACTATAATTGGGGAGGTTAATTACGTTGTGTCGAGTCGTGTCTTTACTTTTTCTTGTCTCATGTTGGTCGCAGACCGCCTCTATGTCCTTGACATGTTTAATTAATTGTTTATATATGGAATGACCCACAATTGGTTCCCTGTGGGATCGACCTTGATTCACTATAGCTATACTACGATGGGCCTAGTCCCTCCCCAATTATAGTCTTTATCGTTTGGACCTAGATAATTTATATAATAAACTGAACTTATTAACTGTTAATCCGTTTGTATCTTATTTTAGATTGGCTACGGGAGTCATCCTCTTTAACTTGACTTAGCACCGGTTAGGTGGCTAGATCACTGTGATATTGTTACGTGACTTCGCCTTTTGGTGCCTCCATCTCATATAACTCACACGCTACGACTCTAAGGATGCCGATATTAATCGCACACCTCGTCTCAGGCAACATTCCTATGGTTAGGCGACTTATACTTCCTAAACGATCGCTCAAGCCCTCGTCCAACTAACAATTACCTTTTAGGTCTCATGCTAGTTTACGAACCACGTATAACTAGGTGACGTCAATTCCTAATACAAAACCTACCTAGATCTCATTGAAAGCCCCGGAAGATTATTCATGAGCCGACCCAGAGCCCTATATTGGTATTTCCTAATCGTGACGCTAATTAAAATCGACGAGCAACGTAGCCGTGGCCATACCTATTGAGATAATAAATCCTACTAAGCTAAACCTACCATAAAGGCGTGGCGGACTAACTAATAGACAAATAGGGGCTCGGTCGACCGAAAGCATGAGACACTCGGTCGATCGACCGAATGATTCCATTCGGTCACCCAAACGATTTCATCCCAGATTACATCCTAGAATATATTTCTCGCGTTTCATCATACGAGTAATTATTAAATAAGAATCAGAAAGAAATCATATAAACTACTTAGATACACATTAATTAAACCAAGCAGATTCATGAATAGACGTTAAACATATGACGTAGGTTATGGGATCCTCATAGACAAGGCTTCGCCACAACCCTAACGTCATAGCCTAGATCTACATCATCTAGCTATGAATTAACTAACTCAAACAATAAAGCATAATTGGAAGGGATTAATTACTTAAAAGAAAAGAAACAGAAAATAAAGGCTTACATACTTGCAGCCTTTAAATTGCTGAAAACCTTCACATTATTCTATATTGTATCAAAGTTGTATTATGAATTGTAAGATTGAAGAAAAGAATGAATGGATTCTTTACAAATTTCGTATCATGCTGCTTATATAGAGGCTTTCGCCGACTTAAGGTGGTTCTAGAAGATAAACACGATTAAAGCCGAAAACCGACCCAAACCTAAGGCTCGGTCAACCGAAGATCTACACTGGTCGATCAAGCATTAGGCTCGGATCGACCGAACCTAGAAATGCCCCCTTTTCACACGTTTTCTTCGTTTGCCTTGCTCCCCACTGCACGCTTGCATGTCGATCCGATTAATCTCTCATTTAATGCTCCGATTTCCTTCCTTCCTTATCTTGAGATAATTGATTGAATGACACTAATCTTCTCGATTTGTAATGATCTGTAAAATCAACATTAATCGCACAGTAAATCGGATAAAAACGAGTAAATACCAATTCACATAATATAAATCACATAACATTAAATATTAAATATAAACATGTGATTTAATATGAAATATATATTATTAATCTCGATTTAAGGTCAACGTTGATGACTTTTATGGGTATAATTTGACCGTCATCAACTACCCCCCACTTAGACTTTGATCGTCCCGAACAAAGCATCAATAAGTCCTTTCCCAAGACAACATTTCCCATGGTCAGGTCATACTTACGCAAGAAGCTCAAGTCAACTCATACTAGTCATGCTCATAAGATATCCATTATTCACTACTCACTATGAATCGAAGTGATGTGTGCATGTGCATTTAGTTTTATATATTCGTAGCAAGATTAGAGTTTATGCCAACTTCGTAATCTCAACCTACCAACCTCAGCATTCATACTTCTCAAGCCTTTAAATTTTTGAAGCACTAGAGCAATAAGCAAGAGCGTATCTATAGGGTTTTTGGACTTGGAGACCGAGTACTACTCAAAGCCTCTTAAAGAGTTGAATATCTTCAATTCATATCTTCATATTTTTCAAATACTATCAATCTCAAGGAAGAAAACTTTTTAAAGTATCCCCCTATCTTAGATCAAATATAGCATCGAATATTGCCACAAGCGCGGGGCTACTTTGGTAATGTTACTACAAGCCCAGTGTCTAACATTTTGCTAAAACACAGGTACGTCTCAAGCTTATTACTCTCCTTTTGTTGGCAAGAAGATAAGAATACATCAGCAGATAGATATTGATACTAAGTTTACATAACCAATCATCTATGCAATGTACACATAATTTCTTCAGTTATTATGATTTGCGCGGTATACTCGATTCACAGGTTGAGTAATTGAATAATAAATAACTACTCGCAAAAACGAGCATGAATATCCTTAAATTTACTTAATATAAGTATAAAATGATCACGTACTCATGAACTTGGTTTCTTTCCTATCAATTCTTAGCTAGGGACTCACAATTCTAAGGGTACGAGATACATAATATGGTATTTATTGATTTTTTTCAATCATGTGCCGTTTCATTCAAATTTCAATCATAACATAACATGGCTAAGTCTCCTACCCCCACTTAAACATGGCATTGTCCTCAATGACAAAAATAAATGAGAAGTTAAGAAAAGACTTAGCTCGGAAACGGCTCTCAAGTAAAGGAAAAGATCGGAGTAAATTTCAAAGACGTCGTGGAGAAGCAAGTGAAAACTCAGTATAAGGCATGACTCCACGAAACCGTTAATAACACCATGTCTATGGAGGTTATAAAATAATGTGGCGATGAATGAGGTATAAATACCTAAAAACAGTTTAAGCCACTTTATTTTATACAACCAAAGACAAGAAAAATACTAAATAGAAAGAAAAATAAACAAGCAACTAAAGATGGTAGTCTCCATCTAAAAACCGGGTGGATAAGACAAAGATCAAAAAGCATAACCCCATGTGGGAAAACACGAGGTGGACTGGCGCACTATGTATTCATTCCAGTATAAAAGAGAAACTTGGTAAGGTATAACAGATTGAATGCGACCTATTGGCTAATGATCAAATACTTAGCGCAGAAACTTCTCGCTTGCATTGGATATCAACAACTTAGGGAGATGTAGCTACTCCTCGAAATTACTAATAACCCAATGTATCACGTAAAAGTCATAACCGTCATCAACAAGGTCTGAGTGGTGTGATAGTTCAGAACAAAACTTATCATCTAGAAATGCCGGAATGTGAAATTTAAAACTTCCGGTAGAAAGATAAGTTGTACTTTGAACGAACCAAAAACCTTTAAAATCTAGCTAGGGTCAGAGCTACACTTACCCCAACTAGGATCATGAAAATCAAAATGATAAAAGATAATCATTAACGCTGAGCAATATTTCAAATTCCGCAACACAAAGGTATTTTGTAAAGAAAATGGAGGTTGAGATTATGATGGGTTTAGAAAAAGATACACATAAGGTTGGGAAGAAAAGATAAAAGGTGGGTAAGAAATTGTGTTTATGGGTGGGTTGAAAATGGTTAAGGCATTGAGATTGGGTGGGAGAGTGAAACAGATGGAAAGAAAGAGAGGCGATGAAAGAATGGTTAGAAATGTGAACTATTGGGGCAGATTGGTGAGAGGATCGAATAGTTTGAAGGTGAAAAAGTGTAAAGGGAAAGGTAAGGATAATTGTAGAATGAATTGCACATCACTTTGGATTTTCACTTGGATCGCCATTCTAAAAGGTTTTGGAAGTTGGCCAAAATTGTTCTTGTTCGCACCAATCATTCTCTGTTACATTTTCAATAATTCTCAAGCTCTCTTAATGCTTCCATCTTAAGGTTGTTTGCTAAATTTCCTTTTCTTTAGCAATTTTTCGACTCTCCTAAGAAACTCTAATTCACGTGGCCTATATTGAGTAAAAAAGTTTTGCACATCCTTAGCCCAATGGTCATCGGAACACGGCAAAATAAAAAACCTCAACATATTTCACGTTACTCTTATTTGACTCAAAGAAAACAAAACCTATAATCCTAAAAAGAAATCCTAAGGGTTTTAAAGAAGTAGTTCTGAGTTTAAAGTCCTCAGCTCGACTTTCCAAAAAGATTATCCTGTCAATCATCCTTCTTGGATCGCCAGACCTTGACCCTCTGAGCATTATATGAGGTGGGCTTGTCGCTTTTGCGGATTAATACCCTTCCCTTGGTTGTGAGACCTAGGAAACGACATTTATCCATACCATTTATACAAAGCTCTTACCTCGGCTCTCGTTTTAGGAATTAGTGAATTCTAAGAAACTTAGTTAAAATTACGGTTTTGGCCTTGACAATAAGAAACAACGAATCAAAGTACTCCGAATAAGGTCGGTTATGTAGGCAAGCCTATGCCGTCTTATTCGTTGGAACATATGTGACAGTTCAGGCCAATCCGTCAAGATAAGCCCCGTTTAGCCCGAAGGCTTATCGGCTATGCTAAGTCTTGTCGAACTGCTGTAACGTACATCACACGCGGAGGGGAGTCGATTTGAGCCGAAGCTCGGTTGAACTCGCCCAGCCATGGTTAAACCATATCCGAACCTATGTACAAAGATTCTTCGATTTTTAAATTGTCACCCAAAGCGTAATCTCGTTTTTGTTTAAGGTGGGTTCACCGAGAAGCCATCACCATAAACATCAACGAAAGCAAAAGATGGTGTTCTCTCAAAACTCAACGTCTTCTTTAGATTGCGAATGCTGAAACTACACAATTTGTTGCTCCCATGGCCAGTAGAAGCAATTTCATGCATAGGACCATGAGATTTTAACAGAACTACGAGAAACTCTTTATTCACTGCTTCCTTTCAACGACTACATGTTTCCCTACACCCTCTAGATGAGATAGATTTGGGGGCAGAACCTTCCACACTAATGAAATTATTCTTACAAACCAACTCCGGGCCAAGATTCATACTAACTTATGCTCAAAAAAAACAAAAGGTAGTAAAACATAAGCAAAAAAAAGGTAGTACCTTGCCTTCAACATTGTACCACGAAGAATTTAAGCCTTTAAAAATTTTTCAGAGCCATCTTGGTGCTTTAAAGGTATTGCTTCCATTGCTTTTCCCATTGTAGATTCGTAGCTCCACATGTTGTTGGGTTATTTTCTCAGCGCCCTTGAAAAATTATTGACTTGGATTATTGCTTCCCTGGTTTCTGCAGACAGAAGAAAAACAGACCGTAGACTGATTTTAACATGGTTTCCCATGCTGCTATCAGACCTACGGATTAAACATACTGGGATAAACAGCATGTTTAAATTCGCACTAAAACACAAATCGAAACCGTAAACGAATGTAACAAAAAACAAAACAAAACAAAACAAAACAAAATTTAAATTCTCGTCGACCGAATGAGGTCTCTCGCTCGACCGAATAAATTTTATTTAATTTTATTTTATTTTTTTATATTTTCTTTTAAGCTGGAATTTTCAGACAGAGCAGACAACCAGAGGGACTCAAAACGTAAAAACAGACTCTAAAACAGAAAACTTGACATGAATGAAAAATTATTTATATATAAAATTGACCGTTGGTTCCCCGGCAACGGCGCCAAAAAACTTGATGACGTGGTCAATCAGGTTATAATATACTTGACCACCATAAACAAATACTAGCAAGAGGACTAGGCCCATCGTAGTATAGCTATAGTGAATCAAGGTCGATCCCACAGGGAACCAATTGTGGATCATCTTATATACAAACAATTAATTAAACATGTCAAGGACATAGAGGCGGTCTACGACCAACATAAAACAAGAAAAGTAAAGACACGACTCGACACAACGTAATTAACCTCCCCAATTATAGTCTTTATCGTTTGGACCTAGATAATTTATATAATAAACTGAACTTATTAACTGTTAATCCGTTTGTATCTTATTTTAGATTGGCTACGGGAGTCATCCTCTTTAACTTGACTTAGCACCGGTTAGGTGGCTAGATCACTGTGATATTGTTACGTGACTTCGCCTTTTGGTGCCTCCATCTCATATAACTCACACGCTTACGACTCTAAGGATGCCGATATTAATCGTACACCTCGTCTAGGCAACATTCCTATGGTTAGGCGATTTATACTTCCTAAACGATCGCTCAAGCCTCGCCCAACTAACAATTACCTTTTAGGTCTCATGCTAGTTTACGAACCACGATAACTAGGTGACGTCAATTCCTAATACAAAACCTACCTAGATCTCATTTGAAAGCCCCGGAAGATTATTCATGAGCCGACCTAGGAGCCCTATATTGGTATTTCCTAATCGTGACGCTAATTAAAATCGACGAGCAACGTAGCCGTGGCCATACCTACCGAGATAATAAATCCTACTAAGCTAAACCTACCATAAAGACGCGTGGCGGACTAACTAATAGACAAATAGGGGCTCGGTCGACCGAAAGCATAGACACTCGGTCGATCGAATGATTCCATTCGGTCACCCAAACGATTTCATCCCCAGATTACATCCTAGAATATATTTCTCGGCGTTTCATCATACGTAATGATTAAACAAGAATCAGAAAGAAATCATATAAACTACTTAGATACACATTAATTAAACCAAGCAGATTCATGAATAGACGTTAAACATATGACGTAGGTTATGGGATCCTCATAGACAAGGCTTCGCCACATCCCTAACGTCATAGCCTAGATCTACATCATCTAGCTATGAATTAACTAACTCAAACAATAAAGCATAATTGGAAGGATTAATTACTTAAAAGAAAAAAGCAGTAAAATAAAGGCTTACATACTTGCAAACCTTTAAATTTGTCAAAACCTTCACATTATTCTATATTGTATCAAAGTTGTATTATGAATTGTAAGATTGAAGAAAAGAATGAATGGATTCTTTACAAATTTCGTATCATGCTGCTTATATAGAGGCTTTCGCCGACTTAAGGTGGTTCTAGAAGATAAACACGATTAAAGCCGAAAACCGACCCAAACCTAAGGCTCGGTCAACCGAAGATCTACACTCGGTCGACCGAAGCATTAGGCTCGGTCGACCGAACCTAGAAATGCCCCTTTTCACACTTTTTCTTCGTTTGCCTTGCTCCCCACTGCACGCTTGCATGTCGATCCGATTAATCTCTCATTTAATGCTCCGATTTCCTTCCTTCCTTATCTTGAGATAATTGATTGAATGACACTAATCTTCTCGATTTGTAATGATCTGTAAAATCAACATTAATCGCACAGTAAATCGGATAAAAACGAGTAAATACCAATTTACATAATATAAATCACATAACATTAAATATTAAATATAAACATGTGATTTAATATGAAATATATATTATTAATCTCGATTTAAGGTCAACGTTGATGACTTTTATGGGTACATTGTATAGATGATTGGTTATGTAAACTTAGTGTCGATACTTATTGGCTGATGTATTCTTATCTTCTTGTCAACAAAAGCGGAGTAATAAGCTTGAGACGTACCTGTGTTTTAACAATGTGTTAAACACTGGGCTTGTAGTAACATTACCAAAGTAGCCCCGCTTGTGGTAATATTCGATGCTATACATGATCTAAGATAGGGGATACTCTAAAAGTTTTCTTCCTTGAGATTGATAGTATTTGAAAAATATGAAGATATGAAAAATATTCAACTCTTTAAGAGGCTTTGAGTAGTACTCGGTCTCCAAGTCCAAAACCCTATAGATACGCTCTTGCTTATTGCTCTAGTGCTTCAAAAATTTAAAGGCTTGAGAAGTATGAATGCCGAGGTTGGTAGGTTGAGATTACGAAGTTGGCATAAACTCTAATCTTGCTACTTAATATATAAAACTAAATGCACATGCACACATCACTTCGATTCATAGTGAGTAGTGAATAATGGATATCTTATGAGCATGACTAGTATGAGTTGACTTGAGCTTCTTGCGTAAGTATGACCTGACCATGGGAAATGTTGTCTTGGGGAATGACTTATTGATGCTTTGTTCGGGACGATCAAAGTCTAAGTGGGGGGTAGTTGATTACGGTCAAATTATACCCGTAAAAGTCATCAACATTGACCTTAAATCGAGATTAATAATATATATTTCATATTAAATCACATGTTTATATTTATTATTTAATGTTAAGTGATTATTAATATGATATTTGGTATTTAGCAGTTTTCATTATTAAAAGCCGATTTATTGTGCGATAATTATTGATTTTGCAGATCACAACAAATCGAGAGGATTAATGTCATTCAATCAATTATCTCAAGATAAGGAAGGAAGAAAATCGGAGCATTAAGTGGAAGATTAATCGGATCAACATGCAAGCGTGCAGTGGGGAACAAGGCAAACGAAGAAAACGTGTTAAATATGCCAAGTTTAGGTTCGGTCGACCGAGCCTAGTGCTTCGGTCGACCGAGTGTCAGCTCTCGGTTGACCGAGTGTCAGCTTCGGGGCGGTTTCCGGCTTATATCGTGCTTATCTTCTAGAACCACCCTAAGTCGGCAAAAACCTCTATATAAGCAAGCAGCTACGAGAATTGTAATACACACCTTTCATACTTTAGAATATAATTCTACTTTGATATTTTAATACAATGTAGCATCATTATATCAAAGATTTCGAGTTTGAAGGTTGCAAGTTATGTAAGCCTTTATTTTACCATTCCTTTTCTTTTAAGTAATTAATTTCCCAATTATGTTTCTATTGTTTGAGTTAGTTAATCATAGCTAGACGATGTAGATCTAGGCTATGACGTTAGGGATGTGGCGATGCCTTGTCTATGAGGATCCCATAACCTACGCCATACACTTAGTATTTATTCATGAATCTACTTGATTTAATTAATGCGTATCTATGTTAGTTTATATGAATATCGTGTGTAATTATCGTTTAATCTGCTCTGTATGATGAAACGCCGAGAGATATGTTCAGGGATGTAACTGGGATGAAATTGATTCGGGTGACCGAATGAGTTCACTCGGTCGACCGAGCCCGACTATTCGGTCGACCGAGCCCTGTTTTATCCGTTAAATAGCCACGTCTTTATGGTTAGGTTAACTTAATAGAATTTATTATCTCAGTAGGTATGGCCACAGGGAACCAATTGTGGATCATCTTATATACAAACAATTAATGAAACACGTCAAGGACATAGAGGCGGTCTACGACCAACATAAAACAAGAAAAGTAAAGACACGACTCGACACAACGTAATTAACCTCCCCAATTATAGTCTTCATCGCTTGGACCTAGATAATTTATATAATAAACCGAACTTATTAATCTGTCAATCCGCTTGTATCTATCTTAGATTGGCTACAGGAGTCATCCTCTTCAACTTGACTTAGCACCGTAGGTCACTAGATCACCGTGGTATTGTTACGTGACTTCGCGCTTTTGGTGCCTCCATCTCATATAACTCACACGCTTACGACTCTAAGGATGCCGATATTAACCGTACACCTCGTCCAGGCAACATTCCTATGGTGAGGCGCATTTCTAAACGATCGCTCACGCCTCGCCCAACTAACAATTACCTTTTAGGTCTCATGCTAGTTTACGAACTACGATAACTAGGTGACGTCAATTCCCTAATACAAAACCTACCTAGATCTCGCTGAAAGCCCGGAAGATCATTCATAAGCCGACCCAGAGCCCTATATTGGTATTTCCTAATCGACGCGCTAATTAAAATCGACGAGCAACGTAGCCGTGGCCATACCTAATGAGATAATAAATTCTATTAAGTTAACCTAACCATAAAGACGTGGCTATTTAACGGATAAATAGGGGCTCGGTCGACCGAATAGGTGGGCTCGGTCGACCGAGTGAACTCATTCGGTCACCCGAATCAATTTCGTCCCCAGATTACATCCCTGAACGTATCTCTCAGCGTTTCATCATACACAACGGATTAAACAGTAATTCGTAAAGCATTCATATAAACTAACATAGATACGCATTAATTAAACAATGCAGATTCATGGATAGAAACTAAGTGTATAACGTAGGTTATGGGATCCCCATAGACAAGGTATCGCCACATCCCTAACGTCATAGCCTAGATCTACATCATCTAGCTATGAATTAACTAACTCAAACAATAAAGCATAATTGGAAGGGATTAATTACTTAAAAGAAAAGAAACAGAAAATAAAGGCTTACATACTTGCAGCCTTTAAATTGCTGAAAACCTTCACATTATTCTACATTGTATCAAAGTTGTATTATGAATTGTAAGATTGAAGAAAAGAATGAATGGATTCTTTACAAATTTCGTATCATGCTGCTTATATAGAGGCTTTCGCCGACTTAAGGTGGTTCTAGAAGATAAACACGATTAAAGCCGAAAACCGACCCAAACCTAAGGCTCGGTCAACCGAAGATCTACACTCGGTCGACCGAAGCATTAGGCTCGGTCGACCGAACCTAGAAATGCCCCTTTTCACACGTTTTCTTCGTTTGCCTTGCTCCCCACTGCACGCTTGCATGTCGATCCGATTAATCTCTCATTTAATGCTCCGATTTCCTTCCTTCCTTATCTTGAGATAATTGATTGAATGACACTAATCTTCTCGATTTGTAATGATCTATAAAATCAACATTAATCGCACAGTAAATCGGATAAAAACGAGTAAATACCAATTTACATAATATAAATCACATAACATTAAATATTAAATATAACGCGTGTGATTTAATATGAAATATATATTATTAATCTCGATTTAAGGTCAACGTTGATGACTTTTATGGGTATAATTTGACCGTCATCAACTACCTTCACTTAGACTTTGATCGTCCCGAACAAAGCATCAATAAGTCCTTTCCCAAGACAACATTTCCCATGGTCAGTCATACTTACGCAAGAAGCTCAAGTCAACTCATACTAGTCATGCTCATAAGATATCCATTATTCACTACTCACTATGAATCAAGTGATGTGTGCATGTGCATTTAGTTTTATATATTCGTAGCAAGATTAGAGTTTATGCCAACTTCGTAATCTCAACCTACCAACCTCAAAGATTCATACTTCTCAAGCCTTTAAATTTTTGAAGCACTAGAGCAATAAGCAAGAGCGTATCTATAGGGTTTTGGACTTGGAGACCGAGTACTACTCAAAGCCTCTTAAAGAGTTGAATATTTTTCATATCTTCATATTTTTCAAATACTATCAATCTCAAGGAAGAAAACTTTTAAAGTATCCCCTATCTTAGATCAAATATAGCATTGAATATTACCACAAGCGCTGGGCTACTTTGGTAATGTTACTACAAGCCCAGTGTCTAACATTTTGCTAAAACACAGGGACCGCCTCAAGCTTATTACTCCGTTTTTGTTGGCAAGAAGATAAGAATACATCAGCAGATAGATATTGATACTAAGTTTACATAACCAATCATCTATGCAATGTACACATAATTTCTTCAGTTATTATGATTTGCGCGGTATACTCGATTCACAGGTTGAGTAATTGAATAATAAATAACTACTCGCAAAAACGAGCATGAATATCCTTAAATTTACTTAATATAAGTATAAAATGATCACGTACTCATGAACTTGGTTTCTTTCCTATCAATTCTTAGCTAGGGACTCACAATTCTAAGGGTACGAGATACATAATATGGTATTTATTCAGTTTTTTCAATCATGTGCCGTTTCATTCAAATTTCAATCATAACATAACATGGCTAAGTCTCCTACCCCCCACTTAAACATGGCATTGTCCTCAATGACAAAAATAAATGAGAAGTTAAGAAAAAGACTTAGCTCTGGAAACGGCTCTCAAGTAAAGGAAAAGATCGGAGTAAATTTCAAAGACGTCGTGGAGAAGCAAGTGAAAACTCAGATAAAGGCAGACTCCACTAAACCGTTAATAACACCATGTCTATGGAGGTTATAAAATAATGTGGCAAGAATGAGGTATAAATACCTAAAACAGCTTTTAAGCCACTTTATTTTATACAACCAAAGACAAGAAAAATACTAAATAGAAAGAAAAATAAACAAGCAACTAAAGATGGTAGTCTCCATCTAAAAACCGGGTGGATAAGACAAAGATCAAAAACTAAATGCACATGCACACATCACTTGATTCATAGTGAGTAGTGAATAATGGATATCTTATGAGCATGACTAGTATGAGTTGACTTGAGCTTCTTGCGTAAGTATGACTGACCATGGGAAATGTTGTCTTGGGAATGACTTATTGATGCTTTGTTCGGGACGATCAAAGTCTAAGTGGGGGTAGTTGATTACGGTCAAATTATACCCGTAAAAGTCATCAACA
The DNA here is from genome assembly GCA_026214975.1 of Gentiana macrophylla. NCBI lineage: Eukaryota > Viridiplantae > Streptophyta > Magnoliopsida > Gentianales > Gentianaceae > Gentiana > Gentiana macrophylla. The sequence continues at coordinate 62,134,159 of CM047813.1, read as the reverse complement.
TTGACCTTAAATCGAGATTAATAATATATATTTCATATTAAATCACATGTTTATATTTATTATTTAATGTTAAGTGATTATTAATATGATATTTGGTATTTAGCGCTTTCATTATTAAAAGCCGATTTATTGTGCGATAATTATTGATTTTTGCAGATCACAACAAATCGAGAGGATTAATGTCATTCAATCAATTATCTCAAGATAAGGAAGGAAGAAAATCGGAGCATTAAGTGGAAGATTAATCGGATCAACATGCAAGCGTGCAAGCGATGGGGAACAAGGCAAACGAAGAAAACGTGTTAAATATGCCAAGTTTAGGTTCGGTCGACCGAGCCTAGTGCTTCGGTCGACCGAGTGTCAGCTCTCGGTTGACCGAGTGTCAGCTTCGGGGCGGTTTCCGGCTTATATCGTGCTTATCTTCTAGAACCACCCTAAGTCGGCAAAAACCTCTATATAAGCAAGCAGCTACGAGAATTGTAATACACACCTTTCATACTTTAGAATATAATTCTACTTTGATATTTTAATACAATGTAGCATCATTATATCAAAGATTTCCAGAGTTTGAAGGCTGCAAGTTATGTAAGCCTTTATTTTCTGTTCCTTTTCTTTTAAGTAATTAATTTCCCAATTATGTTTCTATTGTTTGAGTTAGTTAATCATAGCTAGACGATGTAGATCTAGGCTATGACGTTAGGGATGTGGCGATGCCTTGTCTATGAGGATCCCATAACCTACGTCATACACTTAGTATTTATTCATGAATCTACTTGATTTAATTAATGCGTATCTATGTTAGTTTATATGAATACTGTGCGAATTACTGTTTAATCTGCTCTGTATGATGAAACGCTGAGAGATATGTTCAGGGATGTAATCTGGGGATGAAATTGATTCGGGTGACCGAATGAGTTCACTCGGTCGACCGAGCCCAGCTATTCGGTCGACCGAGCCCTGTTTTATCCGTTAAATAGCCACGTCTTTATGGTTAGGTTAACTTAATAGAATTTATTATCTCAGTAGGTATGGCCACATGCCACGTTGCTCGCCGTTTTAATTAGCGCACGATTAGGAAATACCAATATAGGACTCTAGGTCGGCTTATGAATGACCTTCCGGGGCTTTCGGCGAGATTCAGGTGTTTTGTATTAGGAATTGACGTCACCTAGTTATACGTAGTTCAGTAAACTAGCATGAGACCTAAAAGGTAATTGTTAGTTGGACGAGGGCTTGAGCGATCGTTTAGGAAGTACGCCTCACCATAGGAATGTTGCCTGGACGAGGTGTACGGTTAATATCGGCATCCTTAGAGTCGAAAGCGTGTGAGTTATATGAGATGGAGGCACCAAAAAGCGAAGTCACGTAACAATACCACGTTGATCTAGTGACCTACCGGTGCTAAGTCAAGTTGAAGAGGATGACTCCGTAGCCAATCTAAGATAGATACAAACGGATTGTGATTAATAAGTTCAGTTTATTATATAAATTATCTAGGTCCAAACGATGAAGACTATAATTGGGGAGGTTAATTACGTTGTGTCGAGTCGTGTCTTTACTTTTCTTGTTTTATGTTGGTCGTAGACCGCCTCTATGTCCTTGACGTGTTTCATTAATTGTTTGTATATAAGATGATCCACAATTGGTTCCCTGTGGGATCGACCTTGATTCACTCGGTTTTGGCCTTGACAATAAGAAACAACGAATCAAAGTACTCCGAATAAGGTCGGTTATGTAGGCAAGCCTATGCCGCCTTATTCGTTGGAACATATGTGACGATTCAGGCCAATCCGCCAAGATAAGCCCCGTTTAGCCCGAAGGCTTATCGGCTATGCTAAGTCTTGTCGAATCGCTGTAACGCACATCACACGAGGGGAGTCGATTTGAGCCGAAGCTCGGTTGAACTCGCCTGACCATGGTTAAACCATATCCGAACCTATGTACAAAGATTCTTCGATTTTTAAATTGTCACCCAAAGCGTAATCTCGTTTTTGTTTAAGGTGGGTTCACCGAGAAGCCATCACCATAAACATCAACGAAAGCAAAAGATGGTGTTCTCACATATACATTGACATCCAAATCTTCAAGAATTTGGGAAGATGTGTTTGCTGGTGTAGCTTGAGCTGCTATTCCCCCTTGCTCTGTGCTGGGGATTGCCTTGACTAGAGTGGCAGCAGCTGAACCAGTGTCCACTATGTTTGGGTTGTCAGCTGGAGTGTCAGCAGATAGTGTTTGAGTGGTTGTCTTAGCTGGTGTTGTTGACTTGTTGGATGCATGTGGCTGTAGAAAGGTTCTTACAAGAATGTTATCATCAATTGCATCCGGTGTAGGAGTAACCTCTTCTCCTTGTTTCTCATGATCATCAGCATGATGATCATCATTATCATTGTCATCCTGATCATCTCCATCATCTTGATCAGTATTATCATAATCATCTCCACCATCTTCCGAGTCATCACTGTGTCTATCCGAGATCTGGGGCAATTTTGCCTTTGCTACATCAACCATGTCCCAGAGAGGAGATTCATCAAGTACACCTACCAGAGTTGTGATTCCCAGAAAGTCAAAGAGCCATGCCTTCTCAGCAAGCATGCATTCTGAATATAGAAGTTGATTTCTGGAATCATCTTCTTTCCATTCAAGATATTCTGCAATTCGATCATCAATATCGTTTGCAGACATTTGTGCAGGTTCTTCTGGAGATTCCTCTTCATCTCCAGTGTCTCATGTAACTTCCTCATTTGGAGGTTGTTCATCCTCACTTTCATTTTCTTCATCTTGTTGTTCTGCCTCACCATCCGAATCCTCTTCTTCGTCTTCTTCGTCGATTAATTTTCCAAAGGCTGTCTTGTCCAGATTGCGTTGAACCTTTTGCTTCTTTCTTCGACCGGAGGGATGAGTTGTGGCTTTCTTTCTCGTCCCTCCTCTGGCTTGCTTTTGCTGTTTAACATAGGTAAACATGACCTTGGACTCATGCAATTTGTGAAGTTGTACAACAGGGACTTTGAGACATTGCATCAGATAGTGTAACTGAATCCCATATGACTTTTTCACCCAGAATTGTCCTTTCTTCGTCTTTCCTTATGTTGTTCCTTTTTTGGCTGCTTTTACTTCACCTTGGATTTGTTCTTTAAGTCTTAAAAAGAAGTATTTTGCCCAATTGAACTCCAGATTGTTGTAGATGATACCCATTAACCTCATTCTGATTTCTGTCATGGCATTATTTGCTCCCAACTTTCCTTCAATGGTTTTGCCGATTAGGGCACTGAATTCACTGAATGGTTTCTTTAGAGCGGATCTAAGACAATTGACCTTCTTAGACCCTGGGTTTGCCGTTTTGGTGATAATTACCCAGAAATCATACAGGTTTTGTGGTACCAAAGTCACTTTTGATTGACCCTTGTTTGAAAGTTTAAGATGTTTTCGAATTACCTTTTCTGTAATCACTATGTCTTTGCCGTTGACAGATGCAACGATCTTATCTTCTTCCCATTCGTATTTTGCAGATTTCCAGAAAGAGATTAGATATAGCAGACTTCGGTTACTGGAGGATTGAGAAAGGTTGATAATTTTACGTTTTTGCATGCTGTCAGTCGTTTTTCTTCTTCATCATTTCCGCAAAGTTTTAAGTAGTGTTCTTCTTGGAAGAATGATCCAGTGGCAATCGATTTTTCATACCCAGTTTGGGTGTTTGAGGAGGATGAAGTCATTGATAAGTGATTAATGTTTAGAAAAGAACACTTCGAGTTTTCAGAGAGATTCAAAAGTAGGGTTTGTAATTTGAAAAAAGAGTGTAAAGATTTCTGAAAATCTCTAAGTATCGTTTATATAGGGTGATTGGGTAGTGTGAATGTGGTTTGAATATGGAAGGATTTTATGACATAATGGCATGATTTTGTGTATGTAAATTGCGATATTCGAGTGAAGTATGATAGTGGATTGAGGTAAGTAATGATTAGAGCCCGGGAATCGAGGTGTTTGTAATTCGAAAAATAATATGGTTACCTCCATGATTATAAATTGATCTCCACATGTGTAATCATCCTCAGAATAATCTTCCATAACTCCCTTATTCTCCACGTGTATTGAAATTGATTTCGTTCACACCTTAATTTTCCCACGATTTCAATCTTTATTTCGGTGAAGTGCCTTGGTTGGTTACTTAGCCGATGTAGTGATTCTTTCACTGCGCTACTTTACTTGCCTGTTCCTAACTGTTGGTCCCTTGGAAAGGCTAACACAAGTTTAGAGGGGGGGGGGGGGTGAATAAACTTGTCCCTAAAACTGGATTTAAAACAAATTAAGGTTCAGTTAAACTTGTGTGGAGTTAAGCCGACAAAGCTGAGTTTAAGTCAAACTGACTTAAGCTTAAAACTGAGTCAACCGGAAGCGGATAAGGTTATAGCCTTTTTCTTGATCTTGTTATTCTCTATGAAAACTGAGTGTAGTAAACTGAATTCTGATGAATGTCAGTTTGTGAACTGTGAAGTATATAACAATCAATTATGAAAATGCTGTAAATAAATGCTGAATAAATAAGTAAGTGCGTAAAGTAAATAAGGCAAGTATTATAGAGGTTCCAGGTGGTGTAATCTTGTACGTCCTCTCTTCCCTTGTGGTGCGGAGGAAAATTCCACTAGAAGTTCTTGAGGTGAACTGTTACAAAAAGTCCTAAACAATAGTCCTTGGCTAATCCCTAGCGTCACTATCTAAATAGTTGTAGAATAGGTAGAATTGCTGTTCTTCAATTGCATGGAACACTGATCCTTGGAGGGTTGAATTGCCTCTTCACCAGCTACCACCACAAACACAGTCTATCCGACTGCTTGTCACAACTGTCCTTGGAGAAACCTTCCCGGTTTGCTTCACAGTCTAAAACCTTTGATGTAGAATAAAAGTTGGGCTGAGAATCAATAAATTGATTCTTGTTTGTGGTTCTTCAAAGTGTCTGATTCTTGATAAAATCTGTTTAGCTTGAACACTTGAAGAATTTCTAGATATGATCTTGTTATAGCACAGAGATGATAGCAATTCGAATGATTAATGCACACGTTAATTCTTGTTAAAACTCTATGTTCTTGTACATCTAATCCTTGGTGCAAAGTCCTCTATTTATAGTGTGACGTCCAACGTTCATCTGGCTTCAATTCGAGTTGTATCAACGTTTCTCTTGTAACGGCTATATTTCCGATCGCTCACGTGTCAAGAACTCATCCAATAAAATTGCTTCCTTTATAACGCTCGATCGCACGATCGGTTGTTGGATGGTGACATATAAAATCGAAGTTTTCTTATCGCTTTATCTTGAGTTAATTGTTAGTCAGTTTCTTAACTAACTTGGAGCGTTAACTGAGATTTTACTCTTCTTCAAATTTCAGTACTCCAGTTTTCATCTGATTATAATTGACTTAATCAGTCTACACCATGACTCATTATCATCTAAGAATTCATTGTCCTTATGATTCTTAGGTCTTCATACAAGATCTATAAAGTCAATTCAGGTCACCACAATCTTGCCTGAAGTCCAACTTTACAATCTCGACTTGTAATCTTCATAACTGAGTTTGAACCCTCAGTTCTTCAATCTTCAATAACTGAGTCTGTGTCCCTGATTCTTCTACATCTGCTTTCATTTGTTCAGTCTTGTCTTTAATCTTCAGTTTATCATCAATCCTGTGATTCTTCTAATACTGTGCCATTTTCTGCTTTGAGAATAAATCAGATAAAAAGTAGTTCAAGGATTCTTCATTTGTCTGGTCCTTGTACTTAGCTTTGATAGGATTGTGATTGTTGGTAAACATCATCCATAGATCCTTTGTTAGAGTAGCTCTTCTGTCTCCAGGTTGACTGTATTTTGCAATGAGCTGCTCGTCAGTTAGTTCTTTCCTTAAGAACTTAGGATCTGATTTGTATCTTTGCAATTCATCTGCAAGTCGCTTCATCTCTCCAAGTAACTTTAGCTTTTCTTCTTCAGCTTCCCCCTTTTTGGCATCATATAACTGATCTACCAGGGCATGGGTTGCTTTTTGATCTGCTGAGATCTGTCACTGAGAAGCAAGTACTTCCTTAAGCTGAGTTTCTAACCCGTAGATATGCTGATTCATATGCCAGTGAGCCTGTGCATGTGTTTCCCTATCTACTGCGGTTGAGTCTTCAAGTTTTTGTTTGAGTAACACAATTTCTAAAGCAGAAATTGAACTTGACTTGTGGATCATCTCTAGTCTTGCATGAACTGAAACATCTGTTCTAGTTCTGTAGTCGAGATATCCAGAGATAATTGATAGAAGATCATTTTGTGCATCCTTGTTACTAAGCACAATCTTCAAATTTTCATGAACTTTAGCCTATTCATCCTTTGTGAGGATGTCAGAAGGATCATAAGTATCTTCTATTGGATCCTTAAACTGAGTATTATCTTCAATAATCATCAGTTGTTGATTAGCAGTTCCATCAGCAGCTTCCTGATTGTCAGTTGTCTGATCTATAACTGGCAATTCTTCTTGCTGAGGTACAATTTGCGTTGTTAGAGGTTGGGGTTGAGTTTCTGTTTGCAAAACTGTAGTCTCATCAGCTTCTTTTCTTGATTCATCATCTTTATCATCATCTTTCTTCTTTGAAGTATCTTTGGATGATGTTGCTGATTCTCTTCTTTTTGCTAGTTCAGTGAATCTTTTGAAACAATTGTCAAGAAATTCCGAAATAGGAAACAGAGCATACAGATCTCTAACTTCCAATTTCTCCAAGAGTAGTTTCTCTTCATTCTGTAGACTGACATCTCAAGAATCTTCTAGTTTAAGCTTCATCTTCATTAACTTGATGATTCTATCAGCTTCAAAAACTGGTGATGATTGCTGAACTGATTGATGTTGTAACTGAGAAGTGTGGTCAGTAGTGACATTTTCTTGTATAACTTCAGTTGTCTGTTGTTGTTGTCCCCCCTTAGTTGGTGCTTTCTCTCTTGAGATTTCTGGGTACAAACATCTTACAACTGATCTTACTTCTGCTGATTCAGATTTTCGCTTAGTCCCTTTGTGTATAGCTTCCGGCTGATACACAGTTTTCTGACCTGCTTCAGGTTGGAAAGTTGTTCCTACGATTTCTTTTGGAACTGCAGTTTGCCTTGTTTGCTTCCCTTCCTTGATTCTTTCTAAGTAAAACTGAATGATTCCACTAAGTGTCTTTCTTCGTCGGAATCACAACGATTACTTGACCTTCACTTGAGCCCTTTTACATCTTTTTCTAATTCAAACTAAATGTTGTCTCTTGAACTAATTGACAACATAACCTGCCCAATTGAATTCTACTCCATCCCAGATTATATTCATGAGATAAATATTTTCTTCTGACAGTATACTGATGCCTTTTGATTTTCCAATGACATGTTTGCTGAGCCATCTGCTGAGGTGTCCAAATTCTGGCTTGATTTTGTCTACATCAATACCAGGTTCGATTGGTTCCGTAGAAAAAGTAAGTTGCTCAAGAAAAGCTTCTCTTTTCAATGGTAGAGTAGTCCAATCTATTGTTGTCACAGTTGAATTTGTGAAGCCAAAGAGTGTCCTTATGACGCTTTCATTGAGAACAATGCGATCTCCACGAACTTTGGTCATCAGAGAATCTCGTACCAAACGCATATTTTGCCAAAATTGCAAAATTCCATCTACATCACGTTCTTCTTTGAACTTAACTTCCAGGATGTTTCTCAAGCCTGGTTGTTTCTCGATTTTATCACATATCCAGCTTGCTAACAGAGTGTTTTGACATATAGCTTCATACATTTCGAATGTCAGTTCATCTAACTCTGTTATTAATCTTTCTAGTTTTGATTTTTCTGAAGTGGCCATGTTTGAGTGTGAACACAAAAATTGATTTTTGATAAGATAGAGATTTTGAAGAGTCTGTTTTGTTTTCTGAAAAGGGATGAGGATTTTGAAAAATAATGTGAACGGAGGTTGAATAAATAGGTAGGAAATTCTGGCGGTTGAGTAGTACAACTTTTCAAATTCCATGATGGTTTTGGGTAACCGATACATGTACTGTTCTGAAAAACGTGGGGTGTACACGTGAAATTCTGACAAAAGGAACTACGGTAATTTAATGCGATATAACCGCTGTCGCTTTTATCTTGTCAGCCTTTGACTTGAGTTGACTGGAATAAAAACTGAGACTGAAGTCAGTTTGAAGATGTAACTTTCAGTTTCAAAAAATTATTCAGTTTCAATTTCAGTTGATCAGTTTGAAATTGTTGATGTCAATGACTAGTCTGTTAAGTGAGCGCACCCATCGTAACAAAGATTAATCCCCTTGACGAATTTCTGGCTTAACTGATTTCAACTGACTTTGATTATCCCTAATTCAGTTCTCAGTTTGGCAAATCATTCTTTGTCCAATGGCTTTGTAAAGATATATGCCAATTGATCTTCAGTAGGTACATAAAGAACTGTGATATCCTTTTTCTCTGCATGATCTCTTATGAAGTGGTGACGTACATCAATGTGCTTTGTTCTTGAGTGTAAAACTGGATTATCAGTGATTGCAATTGCACTTGTGTTATCACACATTATGGGAATCATTCCTTCTTCTATCCCATAATCCCTTAATTGATGTCTGATCCATAATACTTGAGCACAACAACTTCCAGCTGCTATGTATTCAGCTTCAGCTGTAGAAGTTGAGATTGAGTTTGTTTTCTTGCTAAACCATGACACAAGTCTATTTTCTAGTAACTGACATGTGCCTGATGTGCTTTTTTGGTCCACTTTGCATCCAGCATAATCTGAGTCTGAATAAGAAATCAGCTTGAATTCTCCTTCTTTTGAATACCATATTCCAACTCCATCTGTATCTTTCAGATATTTCGAAGTTCTTTTCACAACTGTGAGATGACTTTCCTTTGGTTTTGACTGAAATCTTGCACATACATCAACAGTATATGATATATCTGGCCTACTTGTTGTGAGATAGAGTAAGCTTCCAATCATCCTTCTATAGAGTGTTTGATCAACATCTTTGCCTTTTTTGTCTTCATCTAATCTGATGTTGGTCCCCATTGGTGTAGAAATTCCAGTAGATTTTTCCATACCAAACTTTTTGATAAGTTCTCTTGTATACTTTGTTTGGTGAATGAAAATTCCATCATCTAACTGTTTAGCTTGTAAACCGATGAAGTAACTTAATTCTCCCATCATACTCATTTGGAACTTGCTTTTCATCAAACTTGCAAATTTCTCACATAATTGTTCATCTTCTGATCCAAAGATGATGTCATCAACATAAATTTGAACAAGTAGAGTATTTTCACCATTCTTCATTCTGACTAATGTTTTGTCGATTGTTCCTTTGAAAAATCCATTATCCACCAGAAACTGAGATAGAGTTTCATACCAAGCTCTTGGTGCTTGTTTAAGTCCATAAAGAGCTTTCCTTAGTCTGAAAACTTTGTCAGCTTGATCTTTGATTTCAAATCTAGGTGGTTGTTGAACGTATACTTCTTCTTCAAGAATTCCATTCAGAAATGCGCTTTTAACATCCATCTGATAAACTTTGAATTTCTTGTGAGCTGCAAAGGCAAGAAATAATCTGATTGCTTCTAATCTTGCAACTGGTGTATAGGTTTCATCAAAGTCTATGCCTTCTGCTTGAGAGTATCCCTTAGCTACAAGTCTAGCTTTGTTTTCGATGATATTCCCATCTTCATCAAGTTTGTTTCAAAACCCATTTGGTTCCAATGATATTGACATGAACTGGTCTATCTAGCAATTCCCATACTTGATTTCTCTCGAATTCATTGAGTTCTTCTTGCATAGCTAATATCCAGTCTGGATCTTTCAAAGCTTCTTCAATTTCTTTTGGTTCTGATTGAGATAGAAAACACGCAATCATTGCATCTAGCTGATCTCTTATTCGAACGCCAGTTTGAGTATCACCAATTACTTGATCTTCAGGGTGATCTCTGTTGGTCCCAGAGAAGGGTGAAACTATAGTCAGATGGGGGGGGGGGGGTGAATGACTATAGTGGAGTTTCAAAAACTTTTCTTCTGTTTAAAAGCTTTTGGGCAGCGGATAAGTCCCTTCTTACTAAGTTGTTTTCAAATCAATTTAGACTATCACAGATATAAGTTATGATCTAGGTAATTTAAATAAATGTTGTAAAGTAAATTGCAGAAAGTAAATTGACACAAGGCTTATAGTGGTTCAGGGTGGTGTAATCCCTTAATCCACTCTTCTCCTGTGATGATTGGAGGAATTCACTATTGTTTTCACAGATACAATAGTATGATTGTCCTTGGCTTCCCAAGCTTCACAATCTACAAGACTATCACTCATTGACTACAACAGCTTCAGTGATTCAGTCTCTTTTGCTGCTCCTTGAGATCAAAATCCTTCAACAGCTATCATAGGTTCAACTCCTTCTCAGATTGCCTCTGATTCAGTTGCTTCAGTTTGATGTAAATGTGATTCACACACTAGCTTAATCAATCTCAGTACTGAATATGATTTTGTAGCTTTGATATCTGAGCTGATCACTGGATGTATCCTTGTATGTTCAGATAGAAGGTTTTTCAAATTGACAGAGTTTCTGCTTGATTTTTCTTTTCAGATTGTTGGTTTTCTTTGTCTGTCAACGCGTTCTATTTATAGCCTTGAATAACCTTGATTTTGAAATTCCGTCAGTTGGCTATATTAATGAGGGAATAATCCTTGATTGTATTTTTTATTCCCCCTTAATTACATTCTCCTTGATTTTAGTGATCGGATTTTTCCTTCAAACATATAGCAGAAAATCCGTCCTTGATTGATCCTCTATTGATTGTGTATTTAATGCATGATCTTCTGTATCTTCAACATATATCAAATCTGATCTGGAAAGTGTTTCTTCACCATTTTCTGAACGGTTGAGTGATCCTTCTGACTTAGCTGTTTTAGATCTTCCTTCACCGTTTTGTCTTCACTCAGCCAAAAGTCAGTTTACTTTGCCGAATCACTGTTTTCTTCTTTGCTTCAGTTTAAAGAGAATCTTTGTACTTCACTGATCCTTGATTGGGGTGGGATCAGTGTACACCATATTTGAATATTAAGTTTCATCACTTAAAGTGTAACTTGGACTTATTCAAGGTCATCACATACTTCCTTGGTTATAAGTCAGACCATTAATGTCTTCATTGCTTCTCTGCTGGTGCTTGGCTGGCTTCACTTTGCCGAATGTCTGTTTTTACTTTGCCGTCCTACCAACTAGTACAATACTTGTCTGACTCAACTTATACAACATGTCAGACTCTATGTAAAGACTTATATAGAGAATTCTAACTTATTTCAGGCTTGCTATAACAGCTAGTATGGCCATCATCAAAACTTAATAAAATGTTCCTAACAATCTCTCATCCATTGATATGTGGGTGTTTGCATCACAAGGTCTATGTCCTGTTCGACTGGTTATTCAAGAACTGGTTCTTGAATTTCTTCATTTGGATCAGGAACATTTAGTTCAGGAGTGGTTTGTTGAGTAATTGGAAATTGAGACTGATCTGGATCTGAACATTCTGAAATTTGTAGTCTTCCAATGTCAACTGAAACTGGTTCTAGAATGACTGGTAACTGAGACTGAGAAACTGGTTCTTGTCGGTCTTCAGTTGTTTCACCAGGGAAGTTTGGTTCATCAAATACTACATGTATTGATTCTTCATGCTTGAGTGTCCTCTTGTTTAGTACTCTAAAATCTTTGCTGACACTTGAATATCCTAGAAAAATTCCTTCATCAGCTTTAGGCTGAAAAACATGAAGTTGATCCTTCCCATTATTGTGTATGAAACATTTTCTTCCAAAAGCATGAAAGTATGAAACATTTGGTTTTCTTCCATTCCAAATTTCATAAGAGGTCTTCTCATGTCTTTTGTTCATGAGAGCTCTGTTTTTTGTGTAACAAGCTGTGTTAACTGCTTCTGCCCAATATCTTTCAGGTAGTTTTGCTTCACATATAATAGTTCTCCCAGCTTCTTTGAGTGTTCGGTTTCTTCTTTAAGCTACACCATTCTGTTGAGGTGTTCTCTTCACAGTATTCAATAATTACGCTGTTGAGGAATTCAGTTCCCTTATCTGATCTTATTTTCACAACTGATACTCTTTTCTGATTCTGAAGTCTCTTGAGTAATTCAGTAAGTCTTTGCTTGGTTTCACTTTTCTTGGTTAAGAAAATTACCCAAGTGTATCTTGAAAAATCATCTACTTCTTTCCACTAATACTAATTGGTGTAATAGGTCCAAATAAATCCATGTGTAGTAACTCCAGATGTCTGGTTGTTGAATGCCGAGATTTGGTCTTAAAACTTGCTTTTGTTTGCTTTCCTTGTTGACATGCATCACATAAGCTGTCCTTCTTATATGATATTTCTGGTAGTCCAATAACTAACTGCTTCTTAACAAGTGTGTTGATATCATCAAAGTTAAGATGACTCAGTTTCTTGTGCCATAGCCAAACTGATTTCTGATTTTGTATGCACAAGCAAACAAGTTTCAGCAACGGCTGTTGTCCAATCTACTACATACATATTTTCTTTTCTTCTTCCGGCTAGGACAACTTGATATGCTTTCTCGCTGACGACAACACAAAATTCTTTGTCGAAAGTAAATTTGTATCCCATATCACAGAATTGACTAGTGCAGAGTAGATTGTAGTGTAATCCTTCTACATAAGATACATTCTGGATTGTAAGTCCATTCCTGATTAAGGTGCCATAATCTCTGGTGTATCCAGGTTTGTCTTTGCTTCCAAAATTAACCTTTGGTCCATCCCTTGCAATAAAATTACTGAGACAGTCTTTACTCTTTGTCATGTGTCTAGAGCAACCATTGTCAAAGCACCATATATCCTGCAATAAAAATTATACATTTTTAGGTACCCAACTCAGTTTGGGTCCATAGGGGTCAGTTGTTAGTACAACTCTGGGAATATATCCTTTTGGGATTCTTCGGATATTGTTGCACTTGTTTTCATATATGTAAGCCACACTCCCATAGTATCTATGTTTGGATTGTGTCTTATTTATATGATCTCTCAGGTATTTTGACTGAAAATTATTTCCATGTTGCTTTCTATTATTAAAGCTAGAATGATAACCGTCATTCCTTCAGATCGAGGTCCGAATCGACCTTGGCATCGGGACTTTTGCCGAGAAAACCGAGATTAGCCCTCACGAGTCTTAGATGAAACTTTTGATAGGTTTTATGTCTGTAATGATTGTTATTATCGCTTTACCAATAGATGCAAAGTAAAATTCCAATCATCATCGGTGGGATATAGTCTTCTTCCCCCGAATGTGTGAATCTTTGAATGATTGACATTCTTGGATTTACTTTGATTGTAATTTTTCTGGTTCCTGACTTGAGTGGATCTGGCAGTTGTCTTGCCACTTCGGTTTCCATTATATACAGCTGATCTACCATTTGGTTTCCCTTTGTTGGTAACTCTGGTTGTTTTCTTGGAAAAATGATTTGTCCTATGTGATACTGGCTTTACTGGTTCAACAATTTTCTCAGTTTGTGGAAGTTCCTCAGCTACAAACTTAATGCCAGTTTTGGTACTAGGTTTAGTAGCTTTGCTAGTTCCATTTTTAGAAGATTGCTGTGTATCAAATCCTAAACCCGTTTTGTCTCCATACGGTTTTCCTTATTTGAATCCGGTAACCGAACTTGATTGAGCAAATGATTCAGTTGCGGCTGCAGATACATTAGACTGATGCTGAATCTTTTATTTATCAGTTATAGTCAGTTTCAACACTTTTAATTCAGACTTCAATCTTTCAACTTCAAGAATTAGTCTTTCCTTCTCAGCTTTAATTGATTCATAACCAGCTTGTATAGTTACTAGCCGATTCATCAATTCATCAAGTGTTTCTTCTAATTCTTGATTTTTTGGATTGGACTCAGCAGTCGAAGAACATGCATTTTGCATGGAAATTTGAGCTGAAGAATATTTGGAATTTGATCCACATACCTCATTTGTATCTTCCATGTGTCATCTGATAATCTTTCAGTACCAGCTTCATAATCTGACTCATCTCCAGCAATGAGTGCTTTTCTACCAACTCTTCTTGGTGGAGTCTTCTTGATTAGATCTGGACATTCAGCCTTATAATGTCCTGGCTTTTTGCAGTTGAAACAGAGATATTCATCGTCTTTTCTTTTCTCAGGAGTCCTCTTGATGAACTTCTGAGTGACTGGGTGTCCACTCTTCATTCTTCGAATTCTGTTCATCATTAGAGCCATTTGTTCTTCCATCTCATCCAATTCATGAAGATTGCTTGATGAGTTTTCTTGAATGTCATTTGATGCTTGCGTGAGTGCTGTGGTCTTTGGTTCCTCCAGAGCTTTGATTATTGCAAATTGTGACTTGTAAAATCTTCACCGAATTCATAAGCTTTCAGATCGAGAAGATTTTGAAAGAATCCTCTATGTCAAGTCTTCTAGATTCTTCCATAGTCGTGACCTTCATTTTCCAAAGACATTGGTAATGCCTTCAAGATTCTTGTGTTGATAACTTTCTTAGAGTACTCAATCTTGAGTAGATCTAATTCATCAATGATAGCACTGAATCTTGTTTCCATTTGGTCAATGGTTTCTCCAGATTTCATCTTGAAATTTTCAAACTTTTGTTTTGCAACAGAAATTTTATTTTCCTTGATTGAATATGTTCCTTCACAAACAAGTTGTAGTTTGCCCCACATTTCCTTGGCAGTTGTGCATTCTTTCACCTTTAAGTACATGTTGCTGTCAAGAGTCCTAAGAATAAAGTCCATAGCAACATTGTTGAGATTGTTTCTCTTGCGATCATCACTAGTCCATTCGGATTTGGGATTTGCAACTCGAACTTGCTCTCCACCAACAGTTTGCATATGAGTGATCTGAATTGGTCCATCAGTGAGTACATCCATCATTTCATCATGAGTAGCTGCTAGAAAGGCCTGCATACGACGTTTATATTCGTCAAATCTGTCCATGTTGCACATAAGCATCTGTCTTGCATATTGATTTTTATCCATAGTGAGTGAGTGAAAATTGATTGTTTAACTACTGGAAACTGAGCTTTCAAATGAGAACAACTAGAGGAGATATAGAGCAAATGATAACTTGTCAAAGAGACACTGTTTCGATACTAATTTTAGGTATCAGAAATAACTGATGATCAGTTACTTCAAGCAAACAAACTGATACTTGAATTCAGTTCTGGATCTCTTCAACTTAGAAACACCGCTCCGATACCAATTGTTGGTCCCTTGGAATGGCTAATACAAGTTTAGGGGGGGTGAATAAAATTGTCCCTAAAACTGAATTTAAAACAAATTAAGGTCCAGTTAAACTTGTGTGGAGTTAAGCTGACTAAGCTAAGTTTAAGTCAAACTGACTTAAGCTTAAAACTGAGTCAACCGGCAGCGGATAAGGTTTTAACCTTTTTCTTGATCTTGTTATTCTCTGTGAAAACTGAGTGTAGTAAACTGAATTCTGATGAATGTCTTTTTTGTGAACAGTGAAGTATATAACAATCAATTATCAAAATACTGTAAATAAATGCTGAATAAATAAGTAAGTGCGTAAAGTAAATAAGGCAAGTATTATAGAGGTTCCAGGTGGTGTAATCTCAGACGCCCTCTCTTCCTCGTGGTGCGGAGGAAAATTCCACTAGAACTTCTTGAGGTGAACTGTTACAAAAAGTCCTAAACAATAGTCCTTGGCTAATCCCTAGCGTCACTATCTAAACAATTGTAGAACAGGTAGAATTGTTGTTCTTCAATTGCTTGGAATATCGATCCTTAGAGGGTTGAATTGCCTCTTCACCACACTACTACCACAAACACAGTCTACCCGATCGCTTGTCACAATCGTCTTGGCGAAACCTTCCGGTTTGCTTCACAGTCCTAAAACCTTTGATGTAGAATCAAAGTTTAATGAGAATCAATAAATTGATTCTTTTGTGGTTCTTCAAAGTGTCGATTCTTGATAAAATCTGTTTAGCTTGAACACTTGAAGAATTTCTAGATATGATCTTGTTATAGCGCAGAGATGATAGCAATTCGAATGATTAATGCACACGTTAATTCTTGTTAAAACTCTATGTTCTTGTACATCTAATCCAGGGTGCAAAGTCCTCTATTTATAGTGTGAGGTCCAACGTTCATCTGGCTTCAATTCGAGTTGTATCAACGTTTCTCTTGTAACGGCTATATTTTCTCGACCGCTCACTGTGGTCAAGAATCATCCAATAAAATTGCTTCCTTTATAACGCTCGACTGTACGATCAGTTGTTGGATGCCTAACATATAAAACTAAGTTTTCTTATCAGTTTTATACTGAGTTAATTGTTAGTCAGTTTCTTAACTAACTTGGAGCGTTAACTGAGATTTTACTCTTCTTCAAATTTCAAGATCTCAATTTTCGCCTCGATTATAATTGACTTAATCGTGAGTACACCATGACTCATTATCTTCTAAGAATTCATTGTCCTTATAATTCTTAGGTCTTCATACAAGATCTATAAAGTCGATTCAGTCACCACAATCTTGCTCAAGTCCAACTTACTGATCTCGACTTTTAATCTTCATAATCGAGTTTGAACCTCGCTTCTTCAATCTTCAATAATCGAGTCTGTGTCCCTCATTTCTTCAGTCTTCTATATAAGCCAACTGAGTCTGTGTCCCTCAGCGAACTTATTTTCTTTACTTTGATACTGTTGTATTCTGAGTCAGTTTATCTGTCTTAGTGATTTCCAGTTTTCTAGACGATTTCCAGTTTTTCAGTTTTACGACACACTAACTGTTACAGTGCTTGTCTGATGTAACTTATACAAATATCAGACATTAGTAAAACCTATACATTCTATTTTAGACACCTTTTAACTTTTCACTATAATAGCTGGCTTCAGCTCTTCATCAATGGGGTTAAGATAATACTTTGAATAAATATGATGAATTATCATCAAAACATAAATTTTATTTCATACACTAACAATCAGTTAAGTCGACTTCACTGGATACCTGTGTTGCCTTGCTCGCTACATCCCTCGTGAACGGCAAAGGTTTAAACAGCTGATGAAGTCACTTAGCCGATTACTCCAGTTAGCCGCTCTTTGGTACTTAGTCGATTTCAATCATTCCTAACTCAGTTCTCAACAAGCTAAATCTTTCATAACTGAGTGGTTTAGTGAAGATGTCAGCCAATTGATCTTCAGTGGGTATGTATTTTAGGATGACATCTCCTTTTTCAACATGATCTCTGATAAAATGATGTCTCACATCAATGTGCTTTGTTCTTGAATGCAACACTGGATTTTCAGTAATAGATATTGCACTTGTGTTATCACACATGATTGGAATTGTTTTCTCCTCCACTCCATAATCCCTTAGCTATTGTCTAATCCTAAGTACTTGTGCACAACAACTGTCTGCTGCTATATATTCTGCTTCAGCTGTTGATGTAGATATGGAGTTTTGCTTTTTGCTAAACCATGAAACTAGTCAGCTGCCTAGCATTTGACAAGTTCCAGAGGTGCTTTTTCTATCTATTTTGCATCCAAAGATAGTCGAGTCCGAATATGATATCAACTTGAATCCTCCGTCTTTTGGATACCAAATTACAACATTAATGATGTTTTTCAAGTATTTGATTATTCTTTTGTCGCTAGAAGATGTGATTCTTTTGGTTGAGCTTGAAATCTTGCACATACTCCTACTGCAAATGCTATATCAGGTCTACTTGCGATTAAATATAGTAGGGATCCAATGATTCCTCTATACATTTTCTCGATCAACATCCTATCCAATTTCATCTTTTCCAAGAGTGACTATTGCACACATTGGTGTATCTGTTGTGCCACTTGTATCCATACCATACTTGTGTATTAAGTCTTTTGTATATTTGGCTTGACTAATGAAAATACCATCCTTGATTTGCTTTACTTGGAGGCCAAGAAAATAATTTAATTCTCCCATCATGCTCATCTGAAATTTGCTCTTCATCAGGTTTGCAAATTTCTCACACAACTTTTCATCCTCTGATCCAAAGATGATGTGATCAACATAGATTTGTACTAGCAATGTGATAGTTCCTTCCTCTAATTTGAATAGTGTCTTATCTATAGTTCCCTTGTTGAATCCATTCTTGATCAAAAATTGAGATAGTGTTTCTTACCAGGCTCTGGGTGCCTGTTTAAGTCCATAAAGGGCTTTCTTTAGTTTGTATACTTTGTCTTCTTTTCCTTTGAGTTGGAAACTAGGGGGTTGTTCCACATATACTTCTTCTTCCAAAAGTCCATTCAGAAATGCACTCTTGACATCCATTTGATAGACTTTGAAATCTTTGTAAAAAAGAAAAGCTAGAAAGAGAGTCGATTGCCTCCAATCTTGCATGGTGCAAATGTTTCATCATAATCTATTCCTTCGCTTGAGAATAGCCTTTGCAACTAGCCTTGCTTTGTTTATGACAACTGTTCCTTGCTCATCCATCTTGTTTCTGAATACCCATTTTGTTCCAATGATGTTGGTTGTGTCTGGTCTGTCAACAAGTTCCCATACTTCATTTCATTCAAATTCATTTAGTTCTTCTTGCATGGCTGTGATCCAATCTGGATCTCGAATTGCATCATCTATTGTCTTGGGTTCCACTTGTGATATAAAACATGTTAGCATATGATCCAGTTGTCTTCTGGTTCTAACTCCTATGTGAATATCTCCAACGACTTGTTCTTCAGGATGATCTCTTAGCCAATTTAGGTCAGGTTGAAGTTGTTCTTCACTTGGTGCTTCTACAGCTTCAGGTTCCGCATGATCTTCAAGTTCTGGTGCTTCTTCAGTTGTAATGACTTGCGGCTCATCTTGATTTCCAAAATTGAGATGCAGAATAGTTACTGGTACTGTTGTATTCTTATACACTTGCCTTTGTGCTTCTTCTTTTTCTTGTTCTTGAAGACTTTCACCATTTGTATTTGGTTCATCAAAGACTACATGTATTGATTCTTCAATCACCAATGTTCTTTTGTTGAGTACTCTGAATGCTTTGCTGGTGTCAGAGTATCCCATAAAGATTGCTTCATCAGCCTTTTCATCAAAGGTGTGTAGCTGATTCCTGTTCAAAACAAAACATTTTGATCCAAACATATGGAAATATGAGACATTAGGTTTTCTACCATTCCATATTTCATATGGAGTTTTTCCATGATGTTTGTTGATGATTGATTTGTTTTGTGTATGGCATCTTTGCATTTGTCGCTTCAATTTCAAAACCTCTTTGGTAGGCATGCTTCAAAGAATCATTGTTCGATCGCTTTTTTAATGATCATGTTTCTTCTTTCTACTACACCATTTTGTTGTGGAGTTCTGCTGCAGATAATTGATGTAGTACACCATTTTCTTCACAATAGGTTTCGATAATTTCATTAAGAAATTCAGTGCCTCTATCTGATCTGATCTTGATAATTTTCGGTTCTTTCTCATTTTGCGTCTTCTCAAAGAAATATGGCAAACTTCTTGAGTGTCTCTTTCTTCTTGTTCATGAAAATGGTCCAGGTGTATTTTGAGAAGTCATCCACCACAACTAGGGTGTATTTCTTGCTACTTACACTTACTGGTGTGACTGGTCCAAACAGATCCATATGTAACAGATGTAGAATTCTTGTTGTTGATTGATAGGGCTTTGACTTGAATGAACTTTTGATTTGTTTCCCTTTCTGACATGCATCACATAGACTTTTTTTCTTGAATGTGATCTGTGGCAGGCCTTTAACTAACTTGTTCTTTGATAATTTGTTGATGGTCTTGAAATTTAGGTGATTTAATCTTCTATGCCAGATCCAGCTAGTTGACTGTTTGTTTTTGACAAACAAACATGTTTCTGCTTTGGCTGTTTTCCAATCCACCACATACATGTTATCTTTTCTTCTTCCTGCAAGTAATACTGTGTTGGTTTGGCTGTGAATGACTTTGCATCCTTCCTTGTTGAAGTGCACATTGTAGCCTTTGTCACAAAATTGACTGATGCTCATCAGATTGAAATTAAGTCCCTTGACATATGCCACATTTTGAATCTTCAAATTTTTCTTGAGCATTGTGCCTCCCCCCTTAATCTTGACAGGGTTTTCTTTGTCTCCAAATGTGACTTTGGGTCCATCAAAAGCTTTGAAGTCAGTGAGCCATCTCTTGTTTCCTATCATGTGTCTGGAACATCCACTGTCTATGTACCAGACATCCTACAAAACAAATTAATTAAGTTTTAGTACCCAACACTGTTTGGGTCCATACCTGTTAGCAGTCATGCCTCCTACTCTAAGTGTATATCCAAATGATCTTCTTTTTGAATAGTTAAAGTCATCAACTTCATATATATAAGGCATGTCAGAATAGCTTCTAGTATTTCTACTGAAGGTATTCTGATACTTTTCTCTACTTTTTGGTGCATTTACATCCTTCTTCACTTTCCAATATGCAGAGGGAAACCTATGTTGCTTCATGTGTCTAGGGACATACCTAGATTGATTTTTCTTAAACACATAATGCATATCATGGAATGGTTTCTTCTTGCATTTTGGAGGTGCAACATTCCAATCATCCTCTGAAGGATAAAGTCTTCCTTTACCTTTCAGAAAGTCCTTGCTTTTGGTTGACTGGATTGATGATTTAGTCTCATTGTTTTATCAAGACTTTGGTTTTGACTTCACGTGCACAGATGAGTGTTTGAAACTATGGTCCGTCCCTTTTCGAATTTTGGTTCATTGTTAGTCCTGGATTCAGAATTGTGTTGACCATTGTTTCTACTCTCATCCTGACTGTTGTAGCCAAGACCAGATCTAGATCCAAACCTTTTTGAGGGTTTTAAACTGGTTCATTTGTGATCTTAAATGGTAGGGGGATTTCCTCAACCGATCTGTCAACAACAGATGTATGAACCTATGCTGTTTGTTGATCATTTGAGTAGGTCTCCTTACTAGTTAGTTCAGCTTTTGCTTTATCCAGTTTTTTTTAATCTTTTATTTTCCTTTCTTAGATCCTTGCATTCTTTTTCCAGAATTTCATGATTCATCTCAATTTCATCAAATTTAGTCATGAGATTTTTGACTAGGTCTGCTGGGTCTAATGGGAGAATAGGAGATTGTGCAGTGTCAGATGTGGATGCATTTGATGAAGAGTAAGAGCTAGATGTTACCTCAGTTTCATCTGATTCTTTGGCCATTAGACATAGGCTTGTTATCTCTGTGTCTGAGCTATCACCTTCATCTTCATCTAATTCTTTGGTCATAAGACATAGACATGCCTTTTCATTGTCTGAGTTGTCTTCTTCATCACTATCATCTGAGTCATTATCAGATGATTCTTTATTCTTTAACTGCTAGATTCAGCCTTGAGTGCCTTCTTGCCTTTCCTCTTTTCAGATGCTTTGTATTTCTTCTTTTCATCATCTTCATCATTTTCTTCAGGACAATCAGCCTTGAAGTGACCTTTATTGTTACAGTTGAAGCATCTGTATTCATCATATTTCTTCTTCATGTCTTTGTTTGAGCTTGACCTCTGTTCTTTAAGTTCAAGTGTCTCTTTGATGATACAATCATCAAAGTTACTTTGCTGGGGTGCTATCAGTGCACTGGCTCTTTGTGTCTCTGCTGGAGCACCATCTTCACCGTTCAATTCGAATTCATGAGCTTTTAGTTGGGACATCGAGTCGAGTGTCGGTGTTTGCAAGGTTTGTGGTTCCTCCGACATCGATGTTATGATCTTCCATCTTTCGTAAGCCTCTCAAGATCTTTAAGCATACTTCTTTTCGGGAAATATGTGTCAAAGCCGCAGCAGATTCATCGATGATGCTTGAGAATCTGTTGTCCATTTGATCAATGGATTCACCAGCCTTCATTTTGAAATTTTGAAATTTCTGTTTTGCAACAGATAATTTGTTTTCTTTAACTGCTTCAAATCCTTCATTTATCAATGCTAGCTTGTCCCACATCTCCTTTGCTGTTTTGCAATTTTTGATTCTCATGAACATGTTGTTATCTAGAGTCTTCAAAATCATATCTTTTGCAACAAAGTCTAGATTTTCTCTTCTCCTGTCATCCTTGGTCCAATCTTTCTTAGGTTTATCTATTTCCTTCCCTTGATCTGCTCCTGTGCCTACCACAATAGTGATCATGATTGGGCCATCATTAATTACTTCCAGCATCTCCTCACGAGTTGCTGCAAGATGAGCAAACATTCTTATTGTATATTCATCAAAATTAGTAACATTGAAAACAGGTACTTTGGACATAAAGTTTGAAGAATCCATAAGTACAAATAGAGATATATACGAATGTATAGAAAGCTCGATTTGAAAACTACTTTGAAAATTTGTGATCTCCTTGTTACTGTAAATTAGATCCAAGCAGGTTCGATACTAGAACACCGCTCTAATTCCAATTATTGGTCCCGAGAGAGGGTAAAACTATAGTCGAGGATGGGGGTGAATGACTATAGTGGAGTTTCAAAACTTTTCTTATGTTTAAAAGCTTTTGGGCAATGGATAAGTCCCTTGTTACTTTGTTGTTTCAAGGCGTTTAAACAATCACATATATAGGTTATAATCTAGGCAATTTAAATGAGTGCAAGAAAGTAAATTGTAGAAAGTAAATTGACACAAGGCTTATAGTGGTTAGGGGTGGTGTAATCCCTTAATCCACTCTTTTCCTGTGATGATTGGAGGAATTCACTATTGTTTTCACAGATATAATAGTAAGATTTTCCTTGACTTCCCAAGCTTCACAATCTACAAGACTATCACTCCTTGATGGCGCAATGACTTGAGTGATTGATCTCTTTCACTGCTCTTGAGATCAAATCCTTCAACAGTTATCACAAACACAACTCCTTCTCATATAGCTTCTGATTCAGTTGCTTCAGTTTATTGTGAATGAGATTCACAAACTTGCTTGATCAATCACATGTTGAACATGAATTTGCTGTTCTGATGTCTGAGTTGATCTCTAGATAAATCCTTGTAAGTTCGCAGAGAGAAGGCTTTTCAAATTGTGAGTTTCGCTTGATTTTCATTTTCTTCTCATTTTCTTCACCTGTCTGTCAATGCCTTCTATTTATAGCCTTGAATATCCTTGATTTGAAATTCCGTCCATTGGCTATACTAATGTGGGGAATAATCCTTGATTTAATTCTTGATTCCCCCTTAATTATATTCTCCTTGATTTCAGTGATCGGATTTTTCTTCAAACGTATAGCAGAAAATCCGTCATTGATTGATCCTCTATTGATTGTGCATTTAATGTATGATCCTCTAAATCTTCATCATATTTCCATTCTGTTTTGTTAAGGTTTACTTCGGCGTTCTCTGAACGGTCGAGTGGTCCATCTGACTTTGCCGTTTAGATCTTCCTTCACTGTTTTCTCTTCACTCAGCCGAAAGTTAGTTTACTCTGCCAATTCACTGTTTCCTTCAATACTTAAGTTAAAGGAGAATCTTTGTACTTCACTGATCCTTGATTGGGGTGAGATCGGTGTACACCATAATCAAGCATTAAGTTTCATCACTTAAAGTGTAACTTAGACTTATCCAAGGTCATCACAGACTTCCTTGGTTATAAGTCAGACCATAATGTCTTCATTACTTCTCTGCTGGTGCTTGGCTGGCTTCACTCTACAGAATGTCTGTCTTTACTTTGCCGTCCTATCAACTAGTACAATACTCGTCTGACTCAACTTATACAACATGTCAGACTCTAAGTAAAGACTTATACAGAGAATTCTAACTTATTTCAGGCTTGCTATAACAGCTAGTACGGCCATCATCAAAACATAATAAAATGTTCCTAACAATTCCCTTTTTGGTTTTGGAATGTACTGTGTCTCATCTCCCACTGTTAGTGACTCGGTAATCTCCAGTGGTCCATCTGTCAGCACATCCATCATTTCATCATTTGTTGCAGCTAGATAAGCATGCATACGACGTTTATACTCAACAAAATGATCTAAAGAACACATCAAACTTGTTCTAGCATACTGATTGTTATCCATGACGCAAAGCTTTGAAAATTAGAAACTTGAAAAATTTTCAAAGTATTTTCAGAAGCACAACAAGTAGGATTACTTTAGAACAGAAGCACTACTCCGATACCAATTGTTGGTCCCTTGAAAAGGCTTTGGTTAAGTTTAGAGGGGGGGTGAATAAACTTAACACTTAAAACTTTTGGAGTTAACAAACTCAAGAACTTTAGCAAGACTCTTGATACTTGATGAGTTCATCGACACTCGAAGAGTCTGTGACTTTTGATCTTACTGAATTTTTTGCAGCGGAATATAATCAAGTTAAGCCTTATTACTTGTTGTTAAAATATGATACTCAGTAGTGTAAGTGTGTGATTCAGTTGCTAGTTTCAGTAGATTGATGTGCTAGATATACTAAATGCAGAATGTAAATGCAGAAAGTAAGCAAAGCAGATTTTATGGTGGTTCAGGTGGTGTAATCCTATCAGTCCACTCTTCTCCTATGATGTTGGAGGTAATTCACTAGAGATTCTTGAGGTATGATTACAAAAATCCCTAAGTTGTTTGTCTTTCACCAATAACTATGGCTTCATAAACCTGAACACTTGGAAGCAGTAGGATTGTTGCTCCAAAGTCTTCCACTGGTCCATGAAGGGTAGGATTGCCTCTTCACTAGCTCCACCACAAACAAAAGTCCTTGACACCCAAAGATGCTTCACTGTCTTCAGTAGATTTCTTGTAAAAGAAAGATTGAATCAAGAAAGTGATTCAGCTTTCAGCAGCTTGATCAGGATGATATGATCAGCAGCTTGAAGACTTCAAGTGTGTAAACTTGATGTAGCTTGATAGAAGATTACACATGAATAATTTGACTAGATTAGTAGCTTTATACTCAGTAGGGTCAGCAGGGTGTTTTTCTTGATAATAATCTAAAGCTCAAGATTTCTTGTTATTTTTCCCTTAATGTTCATCCCTTGTATCTGAATTATGAGTCCTCTATTTATAGGTAGGAATCCTTGTGACTTATGTTTGAAATTCAAACATAGCCGTTTCAGATTTGTCCCTTTCTTGACTTACATTTTGTCCTCAGACATAGTAATCGACACTTGTCGAATCCTTTTGTGCTTTTCGATCATCCACCCTTTGACTTGTATCCATTGGATAAAGGTCTGAATCTTTCCAACGTCCCTTTAATCATAACCATTGATTTGTTTGATAAAATCAGAGGTTGTTAGATGTCCCTTTCTTTGTAATCTTCCAATGTAACCTTTGAATAATTCGAGATATACATCAGCAGGTTCCTGTGAACGTAAGTCTGCTGAAATGTATATTAGTCAGCTGTTCCAATTTTGCTGTGTTTATAAAAACACTTCAGCTGATTTCTCTTATATCTAACTTTTTTTTGTGAAGTTAGATTACACCATTTTGATCATAACTAAGTCCCAATCACCACTTAACTAATGGAACTTAGATCTTGTACACAAGGTATATGTAATCAGTTTAAGTCATCATAGACTTTCCTAAATTCTGATTCCATATCCTTGACTTTAAATACTAACTTTGATCCCTTAGCCTTTAATAACTGAGTTTGAGCCCTCAGCCTCAGTCTTCAGCAGGTTCCTAAACTAGTCTACTGACCTAGGTACCCTATTGATATAGACAAGTTTGCTGATGTAAGTCAGCTGACCTATTATAGTGCTTGTTTGATCAAACCTATACAAGATCAAACTCTAATAAGCCTATACATTTGATCTAGACATCTTTTTGCCTTTGCTCTATAACAGCTAGTCTGGCACTCATCACTAAAACTTATAAATAAGTCCAACACTCTTTAAACAGGCTATATCTACCCAAAACATGCCAATAAAGTGATAAACGGGGGTTAATCTACACACCAAAGTACAGTAAAGTTGAATCCCATCAGAGATCTCATGAATATTGGGTTATGACTTGACTAGAATATTGCGGTGATTGGACCTCGCCAGGACCGTCTTAAATAGAGACAAGGGGTTGTCTATCACATAGAGATATGTAGTGTCAAAGAGTTGACTAGTCAACCACCAAGAGTTACATAGAGATGTGATTGGTAAAGTGCTACCTACCTTTCGAAATATTCCGGTTGATCGCCCCTCGTCGGGAATCGGGGTAACTAGATGGGATCTTGGCCACTAAAGAATTTTGGAAAATTCTTGAAAGTCAATTGGGAGTAGTTGACTAGTGGGAGCAAAATCATGAACCGAAAGACCATTTTTAATTTTGCATGTATAAACAACAACACTCTTTTATCTTTATTTTATGTTGTAGTTTTAGCAAACTTTTATATTTATGTTTTTATTCTCGATTAGTAAAACCAAATTATGACTGTCACCTTTTGAGAAACATTCTCAAGTATGGTTAAGTAATTTTAATCCTTTTAAAATAAGCAATGACATGAGCAACCTCGTTATAGTAGTTACAGACAAAGAGACTACATATTTGATGGAGTGCTCTAAGACTTTAATTATTAATGATAAAACGGAAGATCATGATATGATTTAATTACTTGAAATAAGTTTCAACGAATTAATCATTTATTGGATACGATCCAATATGATCATTCTGTCATACGATGACAATTAATTCAAATGTTTGTTAAGAATAACCACGGCAAATTTTGGAAAGTTTGTTTTTAAAATTGTAAGATTTAAGTATTGACTTAATCATTGCTCGGAGATTAATTAAATGGTTCATGTTTTGAATATGATTCAAAATGTTAAATAAACTACTTAATAAACTTTAGATATTCTTTATGAAAGAAAATTGAAGTCATAGCTCTTGTGATTTTTCTTAAGTCTTATGAAGACAACATTAAGGAATATTTATGAGTCCTTAAAGGATTAAAAGGAAAGTTAGGGCGTGTGTTTGAAATGAGAGATCTTTTTGAAGTCTCTATTCTATGAAAGTATGTTGAGATAAATCTATCTAAGTTCAAGTCAACTCTTAGATATATGATATCATACGAGTATGTTAAAATTAGAAGGATTAAAAATGGAATACACAACGATACAGACTGGTGAAGCAAACGTTGCGATATTTTTGGTATTGTATTCTAAATCTGGTAGACTGATAAAGGGACTAAATAAATGTTATCCTATTCCGGTTCTTGTGAAGAACATGAGCTCAGTTGTTTGTTAGGATTTAGTAGACTTCTTCAATAGTAATGAATAAATGTTATTCCAATAAAGTTAAACGGCCACTGAATCTAACATACTAGATTGAAGTCACTATATAGTCGATATAGTTGATAAAATCTCAACTAAGTATTTGTATGGCTGTTATCCTTGAAATTTTGTGGTTGTTCTAGATAGAGTCTCTAGGGAGGAGAGTCATGTGATTAGATGTCATTCTGATGATATCTGAACCATGTGATTATGAATCATGTGGATAATACGTATCTTATCTAAAGACGACTAAAATACCCATTTAAGAAAAGGTTATGAATCTAGAAAAATTGTCCAAAGCCTAAACATACCAATGTTTGTTGGCTTATGACAATTAATGGCGCAAATAATTGTTTATTTCTCTCTATGACAATTTTTTAGAAATAGTCAAGTGTACTCAGTGAAGTGCAAAATTCGGAAAGCCCAAAAAGTTTGAGCTAGTTCGAAATGAGATTGATGAACTACTTAGGAATTAATCTACAAGTGGATTGAAGTAGTTATACCTGAAGGGTGTTTTAGAAGTTATCTGAAAAGGAATTAGATTCTCCCTTGAAGGATACCATTTTTAGGATACGCAATTAGATTGTGTTTTTAAAATGGAAATAACACTCTATATGATAGAGATGCGACACGAGCCATGCGAAGTATCCCTTACTTGTTTCGGGATAGTGCCCTTATATCAGAAATATACTTAAGCAAGTTCCAAAAATGAGGTTGAATAAATTCCAAAACAGATATGGAAGACGATAACATCAAATCCATCTTAACCGTTGATTTAGGGTTGTCATGCTTTTAACAAGTAGGAAATGTCTTAAAGGCTTGGAGCTTAGTATGACATGTGCAAATTTGTGGAATATCTTCTAGCATCTTTGGATATCATTTACATGCCCATGGAGCAAAAGGTGTTTGTCTCCAAACATGTTGTCTTCTAAAGGAAGCATTTCTTCCAAATGAAACAGTGGGAGTAAGTTGAGACCTGAAAGAGTTTGAGGACCACAAAGAGGTATTCAACCGTTGGAACATGAGTAGGTATTTGCATAGCAATGAGGTCTTCGCTAAATGCACAAAAGTATTCCATGAGCCCAGATGACCACACGCCTGAAAGGGCTACTGGTATGTTCATCTTGAAGAATGAAGATCTCGTGACTTATGAAGGATTGCTTGGAAGGCAAGATTAAGAGAAATGGCTAAGAGCCAAAGAATCTGAAGTGAATGCCTCTAAAAGGTGTGGTAGGTCTTTATGAAAGACTAACATGGAAAGGAAATAAGATTACTAGTTGAGATAAGTTGATGGCCAACGGGGTATGAGGCCAAAACCTTGTAGATACCTTTATGCTACCAGCTAAGCTTAAGTCTATTCAGATAGTGCTTGTTGTAGCTTCGTTTCATGGCTATATGATAGTGTTGAAAACGTTAGGCCAAAGGCTTGACGTTCATAAGTAAGCTTATGAGATCCATTTATGGACTTAAACAAGTTTCTCTATATAACTTCTTTGCTTTAATAATCAAAATAGTTTGATTTGATCAAAAGTGAAGATATGCCTAATCTGCAAAAGGGTTAGTGAGAGTGTTATAGTTCTCAAGCAATGTATTGGATATCCTCCTCGAAACCAATTCCCGTGTCACAGTCAAGTAATGTTTGGTAGTTCAAGGTCTTTACAAAAGCTCTAGGAAGTAGCAGTTCATATTCTGGAAATTTGAATCTATAATGATAGATTTAGATACAGCTTAATCGTCACAGTTCTACCTGATTGATGGGATGCTAAAAGGTATAGTATAGATCATAGCAAGAGTGTTGGACTTCTTTCTGAGTTTTAGTGATGAGTGTTAGACTAACTGTTATAGTGCAAAGGCAAAAAGATGTCTAGATAAAATGTATAAGTTTATTACAGTTTGATCTTTGAATAGGTTTGATCAAACAAGCACTGTAATGGTCAGCTGATTTATATCAGCAGACTGGTCTATATCAGTAGGGTAGATAGGTCAGTAGACTAGTCAGGAACCTGCTGAAGACTGAAGGCTGAGGGCTCAAACTCAGTTAATGAAGGCTAAGGGATCAAACTTAGTAATTAAAGTCAAGGATATGGAATCAGAATTTAGGCAAGTCTGTGATGACCTAAACTGATTACATATACCTTGTGTACAAGGTCTAAGTTCCTTAAGTTGGATGGTGATTGGAACTTAGTTATTTGCAAAAAGGTGTAATCTAACTTCACAAATAAAAGTTAGATAAAAGAAGTCTGCTGCATTGTGTTTTAAACACATCAAATTATAGTTCAGCAGGCTGATAGGTATTTCAGCAGACTGATGAACCTGCTGATATATATACCTCGTTTAATTCAAGATTACATTGGAAGATTACATGGATAAGGACAGCCAACTACCTCTGACTTATTAAACAAATCAATGGCTGAGATTAAAAAGACGTTGGGATGATTCAAGACTTTATCCAATGGTTTTAAGTCAAAGGGTGGAATGATCGTATTTCGTCAAAGGATTTCGGCAATTGTCGACCCCTATGAATAGTGACAGAAAGCAAGTCAGATGGGACAAAACCAGGAACGGTTAAATTTGAATTTCAAATACAAGTCACATGAACTCCTACCTATAAATAGAGGACTTCCAATTCAGAAAAAGATGATGAAAATTAAGGAAATACAAGAGATAATTCTAAGCTGCATTTTATCAAGAAAAGCACCCTGCTGAACTTACTGAGCTTAAGGCTACTGATCCATAGAAAATCTTCAAGTGTATTATGTATTCAAGCTACATCAAGTTTACACACTTGAAGACTGCAAGCTGCTGATCATATTCATCCTGATCAAGCTGCTGCAACTGAATCATTTACTTGATTCATTCTTTATTCTACAAAGAATCTGTTGAAGACAGTGAAGCACTTCTGTGTGAAAGACTGTTTTTTGTGGTGGAGCTGGTGAAGAGGCAATCTTACCCTTCAAGGACCAGTGGAAGACTTTGGAGCAGCAATTCTACCTGTTCCTTGTTTTCAGTTTGTGATGCCATAGTTTTTGGTGAAGGACAAGCAACCTTAGTAATCTTTGTAACAGCTACATCAAAGATCTCTAGTGAATTACCTCCAACATCACAGGAGAAGAGTGGACTGACAGGATTACACCACCTGGAACCACTATAAAATCTGCCTTCTTACTTTCGGCACTTACATTCTGCATTAAGTTTATTATACACATCAACCTACTGAATCTAGCAACTGAACTCACACACATAAACTACTAAGTATCTAATACTTAGTATCATATTTAACAAGTAATAAGGCTTAATTTTTTATATAATTCCGCTGCACAAATTCAGTAAACTCAGCTCGCCGGTGACTCGTATGTGTATCAAGAAAGTTATCGAGGTGTCGCACTCACCGAGGTATCGTGATGGCGGTGAAGTTGCAGAGTTTGTTAACTGCAAAATTTTTAAGTGTTAAGTGTTGGACTTATTTCTTAGTTTTGATGATGAGTGCCATACTAACTGTTATAGTGCAAAGGAAAAAAGATGTCTAGATCAATTGTATAGGTTTATTAGAGTTTGATTCATAAATAAGTTTGATCAAACAAGCATCAGAATGGTCACCACTTCACGCATCGCCAGACTAGTCTAGGTCGAGAGGGTAGATAGGTCATGAGACTAGTCGGGAAACCGCCAAGACCAAGACCGAAGGTGAGGGCTCAAACTCGATTCTGAAGGCTAAGGGATCAAACTTAGTAATTAAAGTCAAGGATATGGAATCAGAATTTAGGCAAGTCTGTGATGACCTAAACTGATTACATATACCTTGTGTAGAAGGTCTAGGTTCCATAAGTTGGATGATGTTTGGAACTTGGTTATAATTATAAAGGTGTAATCTAACTTCACAAATAAAAGTTAGATAAAAGAAATCAGCTGCATTACAATTTATACACAGCAAATTGCTGTTCAGCAGACTGATAGGTACTTCAGCAGACTGATGAACCTGTTGATAATATACCTCGATTAATTCAAAATTATATTGGAAGATTACATAGATAAGGACAGCCAACTACCTCTGATTTATCAAGAAAATCAAAGGTCGAGATTAAAAAAGACGTTGGGATGATTTATATTTTTATCCATTGGATACAAGTCAGGGGTGGATGATCTTGATTGTCAAAAGGAATTATGACAAGTGTCACCCTATGAATAGTGACAGAATGCAAATCAGATGGGACACAAACAAGGAACGGTTACATTTGAATTTCAAATACAAGTCACATGCTTTCCCACCTATAAATAGAGGACTTTCAACTCAGAAACAAGAGGATGAATTTTGGATAAACTTTATGAGATAACTCTGAGCTGAAAAACACCCTGCTGAACTTGTTGAGCATAAGGCTGCTGATCTAGTGAATTTCTTCAAGTGCATTATGTATTCAAGCTACATCAAGATTACACACTTGAAGCCTGCAAGCTGCTGATTACTTCATCCTAATCAAGCTGCTGCAACTGAATCATTTATTTGATTCAATCTTTATTTTATAAAGAACTCCGCCAAGACAGTGAAGCATCTGTTGGGTGTGAAAGATCGTTGTTTGTGGTGGAGTGGTGAAGAGGCAATCCTACCCTTCAAGGACCAGTGGAAGACTCGGGGAGCGACAATCCTACTGTTCCTGGCCGGCTTGTGAAGCCATAGTTATTGGTGAAGGACAAACAACTTAGGAATCTTTGTAACAGCTACATCAATGATCTCTAGTGAATTTCCTCCAACATCACAGGAGAAGAGTGGGTGACAGGATTACACCCCTAGAACCACTATAAAGCGCCTATTTACTTTCAAAGATTTACATTCTCGCACTTAGTTTATTTTACACATCAACCCACTGAATCTAGCAATCGAAATCACACACATACACCATCGAGTATCTAATACTTGGTATCATACTTAACAACAAGTAACAAGGCTTAAATTTGATATTATTCCATTGCACAAATTCAAGAATCGAATCGCCAAGAGAACATCATTTATCAAAGCCAGTTATCGAGGTCTCAAGCAGATCATGAAGTATCGCAGTGCTGAAGTTGCGAATTTGTTAACTCCAAAAGTTTTAAGTGTTAAATTTATTCACCCCTCTAAACTTAACCAAAGCCTTTTCAAGGACCAACAATTGGTATCGGAGCAAAGGCTTCGCTCAAGAAATCCTACTTGTTGTGCTTGTGAATATTCTTTGTAACTTTCTTTCAAGTTCTTGATTTTCAAAACTTGCATCATGGATAAACACACAAGATGCTAGAACTATGTCGATGTGCTCTCTAGATAAATTTGATGAGTATAAACGTCGAATGCAAAGGCTTACCTTGTCGCAACTCATGATGAGAAGATGGATGTACTAATCGATGGACCACTGGAAATTACCAAGGCGAATAACGATGGGTGACACAAGCCGAGTACATTCCTAAACCAAAAGAGAACGGAATGCGAAGGCAGAAAAGAGCAAACCTCAACAACATTGCTATTGATATCATTTATAGAACCTTGGATAGCAATATGTACATGAAGGTTAAAGATTGCAAAGCGCAAAGGAACTTTGGGACAAGATACATTTGATCCGTGAAGGCACCGATGCAATAAAGAAGAATAAAATCGGTGTGGCGGAAAGAGGTTCCAAAAGTTCAAGATGCTGCCAAATGAAACCATTGAGCAAATGGAATCAAGATTCAATGCAATCCTGGATGAACTTACCCTGCTGAGTGTAAGTTATTCAAAAGAGGAAATAAACACCAAAATCTTGGAAGCTCTACCTGCAAAAGATGTTTGGAAAATGAAGGTGACTGCAATTGAAGAAATGAGAAAGTTGCATGAAGAAGATACCTTCAAATTGTTTTCAGATCTCAAGGCTTATGAATTTAGCAAAAAGCTTGTACCTGAGACTGAAAAGGAAGAGCCAAAGACCACTGCATTGGCTGCTTCACATCAAGAAGAAACATCAGGAGGACAAGATGATCTGCTGGATGAAATGCAAGAGCAGATTGCCCTACTGAGCAAGAAAATCAAGAATGATGAAGACGGAAAGGCCCCTTCAAGAAATTTCACAAAGAGGCCTACTGAAAGAAGGAAAGAAGAACCAAAGAAAGATAATGACTATCTGTGCTTTCATTGCAAGAAACCAGGACACTTCAAACCTGACTGTCCTGAGTTAAAACAAGGCAAGGAACCTGATTATCTTTGCTTCAACTGCAAGAAGCCTGGACATTTTAGACCTGATTGTCCAGACCTACTGAAGACCAAGAGTCAACAAAGAAGACATGGCAAGAAGGCTATGGTTGCTGAAGATGAATCAGGGTATGAAGTGGAATCTGAAAAAGGAAATGAATCAGATGACACAGCACTAGTTGCTGATATGGAAGATTATGCTTTGATGGCCAATATGGATGAAACTGAGGAGGTATACAACACTGTATCTATAAACACTCCTGCTGGAAGTGATTATGAATCTACCTGTGGTTCAAATCCTAGAAATTCTGACAATAATGAGACTTTGGATGCAATCCTTAATCAACTGAGGATAATAAAATCTGGTTATGAGATTGTGAAGGCTGAAAAAGAAACTCTTGAGTTAGAAGTTGGAAGATTGAAAGCTGAACTAAGAGTTCTCAAAGGTAAGGAAAAAGATGTTGGAAGTAAAGATAAGTCTTGACATAACATCCTTTGAACATCCAGCTGACCTGAATCTCTTGAACCATCTTGTTCTCCGCCGCATACAAATCTGGAAAGCCTTATGGTGATAGAACAGGGCTTGGATTTGGAACTCGCAATCTAACAAGAGTGGATCCGATAAGGTCTTTGAACTGGCACGAGGTGGTCCTAAGTTTGTGCTCGCACTAGATTTAACTCCCAATAAGGTTCTTTGAGGCAAGAAACCCAATGAGAATGCTTCAAGGAAGCAAAATCGAGAAGTCAAAGAAGTCATGACTCTTAATAAAAAGAATAAATCAAAAATAGGATCATGGTTTCTAAACCTTCCGATAGCGGACTGGCCGCCAAGTCTATTTGGACACGAAGTAGGTAAGAAGCAGAAATATTCCAAGGATAAGAATCCAAAACCCCAAAATGTTAATCATTCAAGGGATACTTATCTCAGGGGAAAGGTAGATTGTTCCTCATCGATGATGATTGGAATATTCCTGCATCTAATGCTAGAAACAGTAAGTATAACCATGCTGCTAGGGTAAAACCTAAGCAATGGAATCAGCAAAGGACTCAGCAGAGGACTTATAAAAGGCCTCAGCAGGGACCTCAGCAGACTCCATATTACAGGCATTCCTAACAGACAAACAAACTAATGGTTATGCTAATGCTTCTAACACCAAGAATCACTTCAAACAGCATTATAAACCAAAAGGCCAGAAAACATATGTGATTCCTACACAACCTACTGTTAGAACTTATGGATGTGTGGAATACATGTATGAACCAAAGTATGACACATTCAGGAGAAGACCTTATGGAAACATACCAAGGGTCATGCTTGCTACTGACCACTATGGACCCAAACAGGTTTGGGTACCTAAAATGCATTAACTTTGTTTTGTAGGGTGTCTGGTACTTTGACAGTGGATGTTCCAGACATATGACAAAGAATAAGCATTGTTTAACAAACTTTGTGGCAAAAGATGGTCCAAGGGTGAATTTTGGCAACAAGAATACACCTGGATATACAAGAGGATATGGCACACTTGTGAGGAATGGACTTACAATCAAGAATGTTGCATATGTGGAAGGACTGGACTACAACTTTCATCGAGCAATTGGACAATTTCGTGACAAAGGATACAAAGTCACTTTTGACAAAAACAACTGTATTGTCATTAGTGAAAGAGGTGATCAAGTTGTACTTGCTGGTAGAAGACAACAAAACATGTATGTTGTGAATTGGTCTACTGCAGTTCCAGAAACCTGTCTGATTGTGCATACCAAGTCTGAACTCAATTGGTTATGGCACAAGAAGTTGAATCATTTAAACTTTGATGATATTAATCAGTTGGTGAAGAAGAAGCTGGTGATCGGTTTACCTGAGATCACATTCAAAAAGGATGCTATATGTGATGCATGTCAGCAGGGTAAACAGATAAAGTCAAGTTTCAAATCAAAGACCAAACAATCAACTAATACAGTGTTGGAGCTGATGCATATGGATCTTTTTGGACCAATAACTCCAACAAGTGTAACAGGAAAGAAGTACATCTTAGTGGTTGTGGATGATTACTCTAGGTACACTTGGGTAATATTTATGAACAAGAAAAGTGAAACACTTCAAAGCATGCCTAATCTTTTGAAGAGATTACAAAATGAGAAAAGTTTAACAGTAATAAAGATAAGATCAGATTAGGGTACTGAATTTCTCAACAAAGTAATAAGAGAATATTGTGAACAGAATGGTGTACTACATCAACTTGCTGCTGCTGGTACACCTCAGCAAAATGGGGTTGCTGAAAGAAGAAACAGGACCTTAAAGGAAGCAGAAAGAACAATGATTTGTGAAGCATTGCTACTGAAAGATATTAATTTGAAGTGATTAATACAAACATGCTATACACAAAACAGAACATCAAGAAACAAGAAGTGAAGACACCTTATGAGGTTTGGAATGGAAGGAAACCTAACATATCCTATTTCCACCCATTTGGAAGTAAGTGTTTTATCCGAATCACAAAGTTCATTTGAAAACATTCCAACCAAAATCGATGAAGGAATTTTCTTGGGATATTCTTGATCAAGCAGAGCATTCTGAGTCTTGAACAAGAGGTCACTGAAACATGAAGAAACAATCCATGTTGTGTTTGATGAACCTAAGTTTCTTGGTATGGAAGATGAAGATTGTGAACTCGCTAAGAATCAACAAATCACCGATCCAGTTGTGTTGAAGTTTTGGAAAGATTCAATGACTTAAAAGTTTCGATCATCGCTTCTGCTTGAACACCCCTGCTGGTAATGTTATCGATGCAACAAGCCAAGCAGTTCAAGGATCTCATGAACCCCTGTAGAAGAAGCTACATGCAGACACTCATCAAGATGAGGTCTCGATAATCAAAATAACCAAAATCCACAATGGTTAAGGAATCACCTGTTGAACAAGTTATTGGCAATGTGCATGCAAGGTGTGAGGACTAGAAGACAAGCTGGAAGCAATGCTTACTTGTTTTCTATCTCAAATGGAACCTAAAGTTGTTGAAGAAGCAATTTCAGATCCAGATTGGATAATTTCTATGCAAGAAGAATTAAATGAGTTTGAAAGAAATCAAGTTTGGACACTAGTTGAAAGGCCAAGTCATGCAAATATCATTGGTACTAAGTGGGTATCTGAGAAATAAACTTGATGAATCTGGTACCATTGTAAGGAATAAGGCCGGACTAGTTGCAAAAGGCTATTCTCAAGCTGAAGGAATAGATTTTGATGAAACTTATGCACCTGTTGCAAGATTGGAAGCTATCAGATTATTCCTGGCACATGTTGCATATAAGAACTTCAAAGTATATCAAATGGATGTCAAGAGTGCATTTTTGAATGGCATTCTAGAGGAGGAAGTATATGTACAGCAACCTCCTGGATTTGAAGTTAAAGATCAAGAAGATAAAGTGTATAGACTCAACAAAGCACTTTATGGATTGAAACAAGCACCAAGAGCATGGTATAAGACTCTATCTCAATTCTTGGTGGATAATGGTTTTACTAAAGGCACCATTGACAAGACACTCTTTCGAGAATCGAGTGAAGGGACAAAGACTCTTTGGTACAAATTTATGTAGATGACATAATATTTGGTTTCGAAAATGATTTACTTTGTGAAAAGTTTGCAAATCTAATGAAGAGCAAATTCCAAATGAGTATGATGGGAGAAATGAATTACTTCTTGGGATTGCAAGTTAAACAGATGAAAGATGGAATCTTCATTCATCAAACCAAGTATACCAAGGAGTTGCTGAAGAAGTTTGGTATGGAAAACAGCACCAAAAATTCAACTCCAATGAGTACAAATATCAGACTGGATGAAGATAAAGAAGGCAAAGATGTTGATCAGACCTTATACAGAAGGATGATAGGCAGTCTGTTGTACCTAACTGCCAGCAGACCTGATATATCCTTTGCTGTAGGTGTTTGTGCAAGATTTCAATCTAAACCTAAAGAAAGTCATTTAGGCGCTGTCAAGAGAGTTCTCAAGTATCTAAAAGAGACTTTGGGAGTAGGGATATGGTATTCCAAGGAAGGAAGTTTCAAAGTTATATCCTACTCAGATCTGATTATGCTGGATGCAAGATTGATAGAAAAAGAACCTCAGGAACACAATCGGTTAATAACGGGAAATAGACTGGTTTCTGGTTCGAGAAGAAACAAAATTCTATATCAACTTCCACTTCTTGAAAGTGAATACATTCTTCTTTGGAAGTTTCTGTGCACAAGTACTATGGCTAAGACAACAATTAAGGGATTATGGAATTGAAGAAAAGGAAATTCCAATTATGTGTGACAACACAAGTGCAATTACAATCACAGAAAATCCTGTTTTGCACTCAAGAACCAAGCACATTGATGTGAGACATCATTTTATAAGAGATCATGTTGAAAAGAAAGATGTGGTGGTTCTATACATCTCTACTGAAGATCAACTTGCTGATATTTTTACTAAACCACTTGATAGTGAAAGATTTGCTAAACTAAGGACTGAACTTGGAATTATAAAAGTTGACTGATATTCTGCAGTGTACTGGAATTCACCAAGGGGATTAGGCTTTGCTATGTTGGGTGAGCTCACTTAGCAGATTAGTCATTGGTATCAACAATTCCATGCACTTATGTTTGGGCAATTGAGCAAATGAGGTTGCCAAGGGGATTGGTCTTTGTCATGTTGGGTGAGCTCATTTGACAGATCAGTCATTGGTATTAAACTTCATCTTGTATTATCAATTGAACAAAACAAGAAGAAAACAAGGATCGGCCAGTACTTATGTCGCGAGTCTTGAAGTCTATTTATCAGCAGACTACTGAGCCCACCCTGCTGAGGGTTACCCTGCTGAATGGAACGTTACTCAGTCAAATTTTATCAAAGTCAAAAAGCAGTTTGGCTGGATATTTATTCTATCCTTTATTACCATGGTTAACATGATCTAACGGTTACAAACGTTATGGAGGGGTAATAGGGCCATGTGTCAAGACAGCATTTAACCAGATTAATCGTGGTCAAGCATCAATGTACGTGCAATCGGCTTGTGATTACAACTAATCACCGCTCTATTTATACGGGCTATCACACGCCAGATTCTCTACTTGCAAATCGCTTTATCATCGCGATTTCTACCTTGTGTGAACACAGATTTGAGAATCAATCTTCTTCATCTTATTCTTCTCATACAAATGGCGGAAAAGGTTGATGTCCAGATTGAATCAAGCCAAAGTGTTAGAGGCTTTGTTGAGGATGCAAACAGAATCGAATCGGCCATTAACATTGGTCGAAGAATAAGGAGATATGACGTTTCGAGAATGTGCTCAATATAAGACTCGAGACAATTTCTTACACAAATGTTGTCGGGTTTCGGAGAAACATTCAAATACAGGAAGGAATCAAGCATTTAAAGCTCTTTGTGAATGGGCAAGAAATTGAAGTTTCCCAGTCCTCGAGGGAAGTCTTTGGATTTGATGAAGTAGTGGATGGCTCACCAATCTGAAGCAATGGGATTGGACAGAATGGCGTTTGTTGATCAGATCAAAACAAATGCAGCCACCAAATCCATTCCAGGCATCAACTGCAAACATATTGAAAGTGAATACAGTCTGCTGAGCAAACTCATTGCTAAAAACATACTTGGACTAGTTGGAAGTATGTATACTCTATCAGGACCCAAGATAGAGTTGATGATAATCATCTGCAGGAGCATGAAGTTTGATTGGGCTGGTTACTTCATTCATTATATGAAGAAGGTTTTCAAGGAAGAAAAAGAGGAAAGAGAAAGTCCAAGGCACGCTTCTTAGATTGATGGTTCGAGACCTCTTTGAATCATCGGAAATCCTCGATGTAGCATCCGAAAAGATCAATCGGTCTAGATACAAGAAGGAAATTGATTATGCTATTCTGGTCTAGATGATGATGAAGAGGTTCTTTGGAGAGGTCTTGATGATGATAATGGTGGAGATGATGGTGATCTTTGGTGGTGAGCAGAGTCAAGCAACCTAAAAGAAATCTGCTAAATCACTGCACCAAAGAAAGCTGCTGAGAAAAGAAAAGGTGGAGATACAAGGAAGATAACTGAAGTTTCAAAGCCTTCAAAGAAAACAAAGAAGCAAACAAAGACAGATCTTGAGTCTGCTTTGAGGTCAGATGGAGGTTATGACCTATTTGTTCTTTGCAGAAAAACGATTGTTGAAATCTTGAGGAACAACAAAAGGAAGCCAGTAGAAAGAGGAAGTCTACTGTGGCTGAAAAAGATGATGAACCCCTTTCCAAGAGGAGAAAAGAAATCATTCATAAACAGAAACATGGAAAAGGGAAAGAACTGAAAAACTTGGAAGCTCAAAGAATCCAAGAGGAAGAAGAGGCTATTGAGGCTGAGCCCTTGACCATAATCAAGCCTGTGGAGATTACCGACTCCTCACGAAGAGGTTGTCAAGTCTACGATCTTTGCCGAGGTTGTTGTTGTTGAGCATCTGTTGAAGATATACAGCTGATCCACCGACCCTCGAGCCCTCTCTGTAGTATCTATGAAGAACCACAACAAACCACTTTGAATCTGAACTCTTTTGTGGTAGTTGAAGAGGTAATTGAAGACTTGCTTGAAGACCCGCAAATTTGGCAAGAACTCGGGGGAAGAGCGATCTCTGCTGCCGACCTGGCGATGAGCATGTAAGTCAGGGAACCAAGTGTGTAATGCTGAGATGGAAGTAGTAGGTACTAATGTACAACCTCAGCAACCTACTGACTTTAGAACATCTGTTGAAGAAACCATGAACTTACTTGTGGAAGCTTTTGGAGGTCAGCAAGCTACTGAACCTGCCATTAGAAAGCCATCTATGCCATATGAGAAGGCATCTAGAAAGGGCAAAGTAGATCCTAACTTCAAAAAGGTGCAAAACTACTTTCAGTGGAAGTTTGGATTCTACAAGAGACAGAAACAAGCTACTGATCCAATGAGTGGATTTGAAGAATGGGCATTTGAGCAGCTAGGTGTGGACAGCCTGTTAGATTTGATAGACACTAGCATGCTGCAATCCAGGCTGATGGATCTTTTGGATGAAGGAAAGAAAAATGGAGCTATTATGTTCAGAGATCCAAAGTTTACACCAGATAGTGATTCTTCAGATTCTGATGATGATACCCCTATGTTTCCTGGGGAGACCAGTGGAGTGGCTAGAGAAACAACAACTGAAGCTACTGGTCAAGAAGCCACTGATATCATAGAATCAGAACCCACTGAGACTGGTAAGTCTGCTGAGGGCCAGCAGACAGGTGAGATGGATGAGGATCTACAGGATCTCACCATGGATGATCTGGAAGCATTGATCAATGAAGGAATCAATTTGAGTGCTAGTAGGCTAGCCGATGAATCCTCTTCATTCCATATTGAAGAGCCTACTGCACAAAATGAAGCTGAACAGAGTGAGGATTTGGATGGAGAAAAAGTTACTGATTTCAATGAACCTAGTGCCAGTTCAGAAGATTCCATTGAATATCAAGATGGATTTGACTTTAAGGGCATTCTTACTAAAACTGCCATCATCCTGCACAAGATTGGTCATGCAGAAGGATTCCAAGTGGATAATGAGGCTATATTCAATCCACAGAGAATTGAAGAGAAGGTGCAGTTCTTTGGGCTACAAACAAGACTGGACAAAGGTTGAGAACAGGAGGTACAGTTTCTTTGAGTCTCAAACAAAGACTGGAAAAGGTTGGAACAAACTTTGGGTTTGGAGGAAACCCCTGTTGTTGCTGGTAAGGCTGCTGTAGTGGAGCCTACTGGAGACAAGACCACTGAAGGGAAAGATGGTCGCCAGATCATTCACATCGAGGAGGAGCAATTTCTTTGGACTTTGACTTTAGTGATGAGGAGTTTCAGATGCATGAAGAAGAAAATATTATTGTTGATCCACCTCAGGCATTTGTACCTATTTTTGAGGAACCTGCCATTGATCCTATCCTGGAGGAATATGACGGACCTAACCCTACTGGACTGGATAGGAGTTGGGCAATGGTTGTGAGCAATCAGAGGCCACAGTACAATGTTGAGGAGCCTGCTGATGAAGCTACTAGTGGAAGGATGACCAGTGAAGTGCCAGTTGAAGTTTTGAATGAGTTGAGGACTGTAAGGGCATGATATGCAACGATTAAGGACTCAAGCTGACATGAGACAGGAAGAAAGATTTGAAGAGGCGATGAACTCGATAAATGAAAAGCAGATAATCTGGCCGTCTGAGCTTGCTTCAAATTTTGCATCTACTCAAAATGCTGTCAATGATATGATGTTAGATGTAAGGGGAATCAAGCTAGGGAATACTTTGAAAGATAAGTTTCTGAAAGACCAATTCATTTCTATCCATCAGAAACTTGATAATCTTGATGAAACCCCTAAACCTGTTGAGCCTGCTGCACAACAACCTGATATGCCTGATCCTAAACTTACTGAAAGGATCAACCTACTGGTAGAGACCTTGCAATCAAGGATTACTGCAATTGATACAAGAACTGGAGTTATAGAAGGTCAATTGAATAGAGTGGTCATCTCACAGAAAGGTATTCATGGCCTCATATCCCGTTTTGTTGATGATGTCACTAAGGGGGAAGAGGGCCAATCAGCTGCAGCAAAAGAGGCTGCAAGACTCTTTGCAAAGAAAAGATGGGAGGATGAGATCAATGCTCTCAGGCAACCTGCACCTGGCAGAGTTCAACTTACTGATGATCTCCTTAGACAATACAAGAAAGAATACTATAACAGAAGGAAACCCTATCAGGACATGGGATATCTTGAAGGTCTAAACTCTTTCTTGGCATTGAGATTTTGGGAAGCAAGAGTCAGAGCCTTAAGGGCAACTTACAGAGGAGGCAAAGGTGGAAGAGGTGGAAGAAGTGGCAGAGGTGATAGGATCTTACCTATCACAAAAGCAAAGGACTCACATGATGAATTCAAGGAACTGTACATGAAGTTTTGATTCAGAGTGAATGATATTAATCTTATCCTACCTGAAGCTTGGAACTGGTGGAAACAAGTTAATCCCTACATTGATTTTACCTTGATTGAAAATGAGTGGATGAAGGATATGATAGAACAAATCAGAGCCTATCAAGAGCAAGCTGAGAAGGCTAGACGAAAAAGAGAAAAGAGACAATAGATCAGCATACCTACATTTCTTTATCTTTGCTGTATCTAGTTTGTAATAGCTTTGAACAAATGATTTTAATGAAAGATGAATATTTGTTCTGTTTTTGTCTTAATCTTTTTGCTTTGCTGATTAGGTGAGGATAGTGGCATCATCACCAAAAAGGGGGAAATTGTTGGACTTATTTCTTAGTTTTGATGATGAGTGCCATACTAACTGTTATAGTGCAAAGGCAAAAAGATGTCTAGATCAATTGTATAGGTTTATTAGAGTTTGATTCATAAATAAGTTTGATCAAACAAGCATTGTAATGGTCAGCTGACTTCTGTCAGCATACTAGTCTAGGTCAGTAGGGTAGATAGGTCAGTAGACTAGTCAGGAACTCTGCCAAGACCTGAAGGCGAAGGTGAGGCTCAAACTCGATTCTGAAGGCTAAGGGATCAAACTTAGTAATTAAAGTCAAGGATATGGAATCAGAATTTAGGCAAGTCTGTGATGTCCTAAACTGATTACATATACCTTGTGTAGAAGGTCTAAGTTCCATAAGTTGGATGATGTTTGGAACTTGGTTATAATTA
The DNA here is from genome assembly GCA_026214975.1 of Gentiana macrophylla. NCBI lineage: Eukaryota > Viridiplantae > Streptophyta > Magnoliopsida > Gentianales > Gentianaceae > Gentiana > Gentiana macrophylla. Next base: position 62,091,045 of record CM047813.1, on the reverse strand, counting down.
AAAAGGTGTAATCTAACTTCACAAATAAAAGTTAGATAAAAGAAATCAGCTGCATTACAATTTATACACTGACAAATTCTTTGCAAAAGAGATCGATAGTACTTCAAAACAGATCGATGAACCTGCTGATAATATACCTCGATTAATTCAAAATTATATTAGAAGATTACATAGATAAGGACAGCCAACTACCTCTGATTTATCAAGAAAATCAAAGGCTGAGATTAAAAAGACGTTGGGATGATTTATATTTTTATCCATTGGATACAAGTCAAAGGGTGGAATGATTTGCCTTTGTCAAAAGGAATTTCGGCAAATTGTCGATCCTATGAATAGTGACAGAATGCAAATCAAATGGGACAAAAACAAGGAACGGTTACATTTGAATTTCAAATACAAGTCACATGCATTCCCACCTATAAATAGAGGACTTTCAACTCAGAAACAAGAGGATGAATTTTGGATAAACTTTATGAGATAACTCTGAGCTGAAAAACACCCTACTGAACTTGCTGAGCATAAGGCTGCTGATCTAGTGAATTTCTTCAAGTGCATTCTATATTCAAGCTACATCAAGATTACACACTTGAATCCTGCAAGCTGCTGATTACTTCATCCTAATCAAGCGGTTGCAACTGAATCATTTATTTGATTCAATCTTTATTTTATAAAGAACCTGCTGAAGACAGTGAAGCATCTGTTGGGTGTGAAAGACTGTTGTTTGTGGTGGAGCTGGTGAAGAGGCAATCCTACCCTTCAAGGACCAGTGGAAGACTCAGGAGCAACAATCCTACCTGTTCCCAGTTTTCAGTTTGTGAAGCCATAGTTATTGGTGAAGGACAAACAACTTAGGAATCTTTGTAACAGCTACATCAAAGATCTCTAGTGAATTTTCTCCAACATCACAAGAGAAGAGTGGACTGACAGGATTACACCACCTGGAACCACTACATTCTGCACTTAGTTTATTTTACACATCAACCTACTGAATCTAGCAACTGAAATCACACACATACACCACTGAGTATCTAATACTTGGTATCATACTTAACAACAAGTAACAAGGCTTAAATTTGATATTATTCCATTTGCACAAATTCAAGAATCGAATTGTCGGTGACTCTTGTTGTTTATCGGCCAGTTCTCGAGGTCTCAACGCAGACTCATCAAGTATCGCACGAACAGTGCTTTGAAGTTGCAATTTGTTAACTCCAAAAGTTTTAAGTGTTAAGTTTATTCACCCCCTCTAAACTTAACCAAAGCCTTTTCAAGGGACCAACAATTGGTATCGAGCAAGCGATTCGCATTCAAGTAAACCTACTTGTTGTGGTTGTGAAAATACTTTGAAAACTTTTCAAGTTACTGATTTTCAAAGCTTTGCATCATGGATAACAACCAGTATGCTAGAACTATATTGATGTGTTCTTTAGATAGATTTGATGAGTATAAACGTCGAATGCAGGCTTACCTTGTTGCAACTCATGATGAAATGATGGATGTGCTGACAGATGGACCACTGGAGTTTACCAAGTCGAAGAATGATGGGTGATGTGATGAGTACATTCCAAAACCAAAAGAGAATGGAATGTTGAAGATAGAAAGAGAGCAAACCTCAACAATATTGCTATTGATATCATTTATAGAACCTTGGATAGCAATATGTACATGAAGGTTAAAGATTGCAAAACAGCAAATGAACTTTGGGACAAGATACAGTTGATCTGTGAAGGCACTGATGCAATCAAGAAGAATAAAATTAGTGTGGCCAAAAAGAGGTTTCAAATGTTCAAAATGCTACCAAATGAAACCATTGATCAAATGGAGTCAAGATTTAATGCTATCCTAGATTAACTTACCCTACTGAGTGTAAGTTACTCAAAAGAAGAAATAAACTCAAAAATCTTGGAAGCATTACCTGACAAAGAAGTTTGGGAGATGAAAGTCACTGCAATAGAAGAAATGAGAAAGCTACATAAAGAGGATACTTTCAAATTATTCTCAGATCTTAAAGCATATGAATTCAGCAAGAGATTGGTTCCTACCATTGAAAAAGAGGAACCAAAGACAACTGCATTGGCTGCTAAACATCAAGAAGAGACATCAGGAGCTCAAGATGATCTACTGGATGAAATGCAAGAGCAGATTGCCCTACTGAGCAATAAAATCATGATGATGAAAGGTGGAAAGGGTTCTCCAAGGAATTTCAATAAGAAATTCAGTGAAAAGAAAAAAGAAGAACCAAAGAAAGAAAATGATTATCTATGCTTTCATTGCAAGAAACCAGGACACTTCAAACCTGACTGTCTTGAGTTAAAACAAAGTAAGGAACCTGATTATCTCTGCTTCAATTGCAAAAAGCCTGGACATTTCAGACCTGATTGTCCAGACCTACTGAAGACCAAAAGCCAACTAAGAAGATATGGCAAGAAGGCTATGGTTGCTTTGAAGATGAATCGAGTTATGAAGTGGAATCAAAAAGGAAATGAATCGATGACACAAAGATCAAGTTGTCGATATGGAAGACTATACATTAATGGCTAATATGGATGAAACAGAGGAGGTATACAATACTGTATCAATTAACACTCATGCTGGAAGTGATTGTGAATCAACTTGTGGTTCAAATCCTAGAAACTCTTACAATGACGAAGCTTTGGATGCCATCCTCAATCAACTGAGGAAAATACAATCTGGTTATGAGATTGTGAAGGCTGAAAAAGAAGCTCTTCAAGTAGAAGTGGAAAGATTGAATGATGAATTAAGGGTTGTCAAAGGTAAAGAAAAGGATGTTGGACAGAATTAGTATAAGCCTGTTGAACATCCAGTAGCTTCTGAATCTGCTAAACCATCTTGTTCCTCTACTGCCTACAAATCTGGAAAGCCTTATGGTGATAGAACAGGGCTTGTATTTGGAACTCAACAATCCAAAAAGAGTGGATCCAATAAGGTTACTGAACCTAGTACCAGAATTGGTCCTAAGTTTGTACCTGGACAAGATCCAACTCGATAGAAGGTTCTTTGAGGCAAGAATAAAACCTCACGAGAATGCTTCAAGAAAGCAAAATCAGAAGTCAAAGAAGTCAACAGCTCCTAATAAAAAGAATAAATCCAAAAGTAGGACTGCTGTGCCTTCTAGACCTGCTGATAGCAGACCATCTACCAAGTCTGCTGGACCACAAAAAGGAAAGAACCAGAAATATTCCAAGGATAAGAATCCTAAACCCAAAAATATTAATCATTCTAGGGATACTTATCTCAGGGGTAAAGGTAGATTGTTCCCTACTGATGATGATTGAAATATTCCTGCATCTAAAGCTAGAAACAACAAGTATAACCATCTTTGCTACAGGTAAAACCTAAGCAATGGAATCAAACAAAGGACTCAAAGAGAGGGCTTATACAAGACCTCAGCACAGGACCTCGAGAGACTCCATACTATAGGTCGCTTTTCTAACAGACTGACAAACTAATGGTTATGCTAATGCTTCTAACAACAAAAATCACTTCAAACAGCAATATAAACCAAAAGGCCAGAAAACATATGTGAATTCTACACAACCAACTATTAAAACTTATGGATGTGTAGAATACATGTATGAACCAAAGTATGACACTTTTAGGAGGAGACCTTATGGAAACATCCCATGGGTCATGCTTACCACTGACCATTATGGACCCAAACAGGTTTGGGTACCTAAAATGTATTAACTTTGTTTTGTAGGGTGTCTGGTACTTTGACAGTGGATGTTCCAGACATATGACAAAGAATAAGCACTGTTTGTGAAACTATGTGGAAAAGAATGGTCCAAGGGTGAATTTTGGCAACAAGAATACACCTGGATATACAAGAGGATATGGCACACTTGTGAGGAATGGACTAACAATCAAGATTGTTGCATATGTGGAAGGACTGGACTACAACTTGCTGAGCACTGGACAATTCTATGACATGGGATACAAGGTCACTTTTGACAAAAACACATGTACTGTCATTAGTGAAAGAGGTGATCAAGTTGTATTGGCTGGTAGAAGACAACAAAACATGTATGTTGTGGATTTGTCTACTGCAGTTCCAGAAACATGCCTGATTGTGCATACCAAATCAGAACTTAACTGGTTATGGCATAAGAAGCTGAATCATCTGAATTTTGATGACATCAATCAGTTGGTGAAAAAGAAACTGGTGATTGGTTTACCTGAGATCACATTCAAAAAGGATACTATATGTGATGCATGTCAGCAAGGTAAACAGACAAAGTCAAGCTTCAAATCAAAGACTAAGCAATCAACTAATAGAGTCTTGGAGCTGATGCACATGGATCTATTTGGACCAGTTACACCAACAAGTGTTACATGAAAGAAATACACCTTAGTGGTTGTGGATGATTATTCAAGGTACACTTGGGTGGTATTTATGAACAAGAAAAGTGAAACACTTCAAAAGCTTCCTGAACTTTTGAAGAGATTGCAAAGTGAGAAAAGTTTAACAGTAGTAAAAATCATATCAGACAAGGGTACTGAGTTTCTAAATAAAGTCATAAGAGAATACTGTGAACAGAATGGTGTACTACATCAACTTGCTGCTACTGGTACACCCCAGGAAAATGGGGTTGCTAAAAGAAGGAATAGAACTCTAAAAGAAGCAGGAAGAACTATGATTTGTGAAGCATTGCTACCTGAAAGATATTGGGCTGAAGCAGCTAATACATCATGCTATACACAAAACAGAACCTCAATGAACAAAAAGATGTTGAAGACACCTTATGAGATTTGGAATGGAAGAAAACCTAACATATCCTATTTCCATCCATTTGGAAGCAAGTGTTTTATCTTGAATCATAAGGAACATTTGAAGACATTCCAACCAATATCAGATGAAGGAATTTTCTTGGGATATTCTTCAGTTAGCAAGGAATTCAGGGTACTGAACAAGAGGTCATTAAAACATGAAGAAACAATCCATGTTGTGTTTGATGAACCTAAGTTCACTGGTATGAAAGATCAAGCTTGTGACCCTGCTGAGAATCTACAAGTCACTGATCTAGATTGTGTTGAAGTCTTGGAAAGATTCAATGACTTAAAGATTTCTGATTCTGCCCCTGCTGAACACCCTGGTGATAATACTACTGATGCAACAACTGAGGCAGTTCAAGGATCTGCTGAACCCCCTGTTGAAGATACAATGAGACCCTCATCAAGATGTGGTTCTGAAAATCAATCTAACGTAATCCACAATGGTTAAGGGATCACCCTGCTGAACAAGTTATTGGCAACATACAGCAAGGTGTGAGGACTAGAAGACAATTAGAAGCAATGTTTACTTGTTTTCTATCTCAAGTTGAACCTAAAGTTGTTGAAAAATCAATTTCAGATCCAGAATGGATAATTGCTATGCAAGAAGAGTTAAATGAATTTGAAAGAAATCAAGTTTGGACACTTGTTGAAAGGCCTAATCATGCAAATATCATTGGTACTAAATGGGTAAACAGAAACAATCTTGATGAATCTGGTACCATTGTGAGGAATAAGGCCAGACTAGTTGCAAAAGGCTATTCTCAAGCTGAAGGAATAGATTTTGATTAAACATATGCACCTGTTGCAAGATTGGAAGCTATCAGATTATTCTTGGCACATGTTGCATATAAAAACTTCAAGGTATATCAAATGGATGTCAAGAGTGCATTTTTGAATGGCATTCTATAGGAGAAAGTGTATGTTCAGCAACCTCCTGGATTTGAAGTTAAAGATCAAGATGATAAAGTGTATAGACTCAATAAAGCACTTTATGGATTGAAACAAGCACCAAGAGCATGGTATGAGACTCTATCTCAATTCTTGGTGGACAATGGTTTTACAAAAGGCACCATCGATAAGACTCTTTTCAGAATCAATGAAAAAGACAGCACCCTGCTGGTACAGATTTATGTTGATGACATAATTTTTGGTTCTGAAAATGAATTATTATGTGAGAAGTTTGCAAATCGAATGAAGAGCAAGTTCCAAATGAGTATGATGGGAGAAATGAACTACTTTTTGGGATTGCAAGTCAAACAGATGAAAGATGGAATCTTCATTCATCAAATCAAGTATACCAAGGAGTTGCTGAAGAAGTTTGGTATGGAAAACATCACCAAGATATCAACTCCTATGAGTACAAATATCAGATTGGATGAAGATAAAGAAGGCAAAGATGTTGATCAGACTTTATCTGAAGGAATGATGATAGGCGATCTGCTGTACCTTCGCCGTGAGACTGATATATCCTTTGTTGTAGGTGTTTGTGCTAGATTTCAATCCAAACCTAAAGAAAGTCACTTAGGTGCAGTCAAAAGAGTTCTCAAGTATCTAAAAGAGACTTGGGAGTAGGGATATGGTATTCCAAGGATGGAAGCTTCAAAGTTATATCCTACTCAGACTCGATTATCTTTGGATGCAAGATTGATAGAAAAAGCACCACAGGAGAACTCATCGGTTAATGGGAAATAGAGTGGTTTCTGGTTTAGCAAGAAAGCAGAACTCAATATCAACTTCCCTTCTTTGAAAGTGAATATATTCTTTCTTTGGAAGTTTTTGTGCATAAGTACTTTGGCTAAGACAACAATTAAGGGATTATGGAATTGAAGAAAGAGAAATTCCAATTTTGTGTGACAACATAAGTGCAATTGCAATCACCGAAAATCCTGTTTTGCACTCAAAAACCAAGCATATTGATGTGAGACATCATTTTATAAGAGATCATGTTGAAAAGAAAGATATGGTGGTTCTGTATATCCCTACTGAAGATCAACTTGCTGATATTTTCACTAAACCTTTGGATAGTGAAAGATTTGCTAAACTAAAATTTGAACTTGGAATTATAAAAGTTGGTGATAATCAAACAATATCTTTGGAATTCACCAAGGGATTAGTCTTTGCTATGTTGGGTGAGCTCACTTAGCAGATTAGTCATTGGTATCAACAATTCCATGTACTTATGTTTGGAAAATGGAGCAAATGAGGTTGCCAAGGGGATTGGACTTTGTCATGTTGGGTGAGCTCACTTGACAGATCAGTCATTGGTATTAAACTTCATCTTGTATTATCAATTGAACAAAACAAAAAGGAATCAAAGATCAGCAAAGTTACATCACAAAGGCGGTGATGAAGCATCTTTATCGGTGAGGGTCTTTGAGCCAACCTAGCGATGACAAAGGCTGCTGAAGAATATATTATTCAGTCAAACTTACTAAAGTCAAAAAGCAATTGGCGGGATATTTATTCTATCCTTTATAACTGCAGTTACACGATCCAACGGTTACAAACATTATGGAAAAGTAATGGGCCACGTGTCAAGTTAGCATTCACTCAGATTAATCATGGTTAAATGCACAGTACGTGCTCTGACAGTTTCAACTGCATTTGCCTATATATACACAGACTATTACACAGAGGCAACTACAAAAATCTCAGATTGATATTCTCTGTATTTACACTGTGTGAACACAGATTTGAGAAGTTCTTTTCTTCATCTTTTTCTTATATCAATGGCGGAAAAGGTTGATGTGCAGATTGGAACAAGCCAAAGTGTAAGAGGCTTTGTTGTTGATGCTAACCAAACTGAACTAGCAATCAACGTTGGTCGAAGAATAAGGAGATATGAAGGCTTGGAGAATGTACTTAACTTAAGATTGGAAACAATCTCATACACAAACGTTGTAAACACGGAGGAACATAGTAACAAAAGAAGGAAGAGAAGCATTCAAAACAATGTAAATGCCCAAGAAATTGAAATTTCATCAAACCTCTTGAGGAAGTTTTGGTTTTGAAGAAGTAATAGATGGTCCAACAAATCACGAGGAAATGGGATTGTCCAAGATGGATTTTGTTGATAAAATCAAGACTAATGAAGCCATCAAGTCAATACCAGGCATCAATGTAAGACACATTGGATTTGAGTACAACCTGCTGAGCAAAATCATTGCTAAGAATATCTTAGGCCTCGTTGGAAGTATGGATACTCTATTAGGACCCAAGATAGAGCTGCTGATGATTATTTGCAGAAGTATGAAATTTGATTGGGCTGGATACTTTATCCATTACATGAAGAAAGTTGCAAAAGAAGAAAGGGAAGGAAAAAGGAAATCCAAGGCCTTACCCTTAGGATTAATGATTCGAGCCCTTTGAATCATTTGGAAATTCACGATGTTGCTTTGAGATGATAAACCAATCCGGATACAAGAAAGAGATTGATTATCATATCCTGGTCCGAATGATGATGAAGAAAGGTGTTCTTGAGGTCTGTGATAGTGATAATGGTGGAGATGATGGTGATCTTTGGTGGTGGCGAGTCAAGCAAACTACTAAGAAAAGCATCAAACTCTTTGCACCAAATAAAGTACTGAGAAAAGAAAGGCTCTTGACACAAGAAAGATAACTGAAATGTTAAATCCTAAAAGAACAAGAAGCAAGCCAAAGACTGATGCTTTGTCTGCTGAGAGGGTCAATTGATGTTGAAGCTACTGACCCTGTTGTAGTTGAGAAGAAGATTGTTGCTGAAATTTTGAAGGAGGAACAGAAAGAAGCCAATAGAAAGAGGAAGTCTACTGTGATTGAAATTGAAGATGAGCCACTTTCCAAGAGAATGAAAGAAATTATCCATAAAAAGAAACATGGAAAGGGGAAACAATTGAAAGTTTTGGAGGCTCAAAGGGAAGAAGAACAACAAGAAGTAGAAGAAGAAGAAGAAGAAGTAGGAGAGGCTATTGATGCTGAACCTATAACTATTATAAAGCCTACTGAGGATGTAGAGGTTGTTGTTGAGCAATCTTTTGAAGAATCACAGCAGTCTGTTGTACTTGAGCCTGTTGTTGAAGTAACAGAATCCTCACCTGTTAAGGTTCCTGAGCCTACTGAAGTTGTACAAGTTGTTGTTGAGCAACATGTAGAAGAACCACAGCAAACCATTGAGTCTACACATGTTGTGGTAACTGAAACATTGGTACAAGACCCTGCAATTCCTGCAATAGTTCAGGGGGAAGAGCAGTCTGCTGCTAACCCTGCTGATGAGCATATAAGTCAGGGGAAACCAAGTGTTGTACAGATGGAGGTAGTAGGAACAAATATTCAATCTAAGCAACCTACTGACCTGGAAACATCTGTTGAGGAAACTCTCAACTTGCTGATTGGGACCTTTGGAGGTCGACAAGGTCTTGAATCGCCTTTCAGAAGCCAACTATGCCATATGAGAAGGCATCTAAGAAGGACAAAGTAGATCCTAACTTCAGAAAAGTGCAAAAATATTTCCAATGGAAGTTTGGATTCTACAAGAGACAGAAACCAGCTGTTGATCCAATGAGTGGATTTGAAGAATGGGCATTTGATCTGCTGGGTGTGGAAAACCTATTGGACTTATTAGATACAACCATGCTGCAATCTAGGCTGATGGATCTATTGGATGAAGGAAAGAAAAGTGGAGCAATTATGTTCAGAGATCCAAAGTACACACCTGACAGTGATTCATCTGATTCACGATGATGACCCCCATGTTCCTTGGGAGACCCAGTCTGATGGGCGGAGGAACAACTGGTGAAGCCACTGGTCAAGGATCTACTAATGGTACAGAAGATGAACCTACTGATGCTGGTAAGTCTGCTGAAGATCAGTAGAATGAAGTTTTGGATCATGAAATGGTTACTGATCATATTGAGCCAAGTGCCAATTCAGAGGACTCAATTCAATATCAAGATGGATTTGACACTGAGGACACTCTTACTAAAACTGCAAATTATCTAAGAAGAATTGATGATATTGGGGATTTTCAAAAGGAAAACATGGATATATCCCTGATCAAGTTGTTGTGGCACAAATTGGACCAGAACAAAGAACTGAAGAGGAGGTACAAGTTGCTGGGCTACAAACAACACCTAGACACAGGTTGGAACAGGAGGTACAGGCTGCTGAGTTACAAACAACACCTGGACAAAGGTTGGAACCAGATTTGGGTTTGGAAAAAACCTCTGCTGTTGTTGAAGAGGCTGCTGTAGTGGAGCCTACTGGAGTCAAGACCACTGTAGGGAAAGATGGTCGTGATCTTTGTTATTGATGAGAATGAGCGATTCTTTGGACTATGACTACAGTGATGAGGAATTTCAAATGCCTGAAGAAGAAAATGTTGATGATGAACCTCAACAGGCATTTGTAACAATTTTTGAGCAACCTGCACAAAATCCAATAATGGAGGACATTCTATGGTTGAGGAAGGACCTGACCCTGCTGGGAGAGATATGAGTAGAGCAATGGTCATCAGCAGACAAAGGGCACAATATAATGTAGAAGATCCTGCTGATGGAGTTACTGGAAATATGACTGATGGAGTACCAGCAGAGGTTGTAAATGAGTTGAGGACTGTCAGGAATGATATTGCAAACTTAAGAACTCAACTTGAAAGGCAAGAGCAGAGATTTGAAGATTTAATGAATTTGGTGGAAAATAGATGGAGGACCACTGAAACTGTTGCCTCCAATATTACTTCCACACAATATGCTCAAGCTGATCTTGCTATGGATGTTGTAAAGGGATTAAGCAAGGAAATACACTAAAGGACAAGTTTCTAAAAGAACAATTTGAATCCATTCAT